>SRSE01000635.1:0-1200000 GCA_005024645.1 Planiliza haematocheilus
AGAGGGGAGGGGGGGGGGGAGGGGATGCGGCTTCTTTACGCCATAACCAAATTTGTCCTATCAGGGAAGGTGGAGTCACAACCTCAAAGCCAGCATGGGGCGCCTCTGTTTTACTCACCCAGCGGAGGCGGAGGCGGAGGCTCCCAGCGCCTCCGGGCTCGGGCTGCGCCTCCAAAACACAGGCGCCCAATTCTTACCAAGCTTTTCCTTATTTTGGTCGACTTTCGTTTTTCTCAGCCTCAGTATTATTAGCTTATAAATATAAATTATATATATATGAAGTCATACTGTACGTGAAGGATCGGGGCTGTTTCCTGCTCCACCCCAATGCCTCCAGCCTTATGCAAGACCTGTGTGCTGTTAAAAGTGCCATTGAACAGTGTTATTATTTCTTCTTCTTCACACATGTAGCCAGTATTATGTCCCTCTGTTACTTACACAAGACCCATGTTGACTAATGTTTGTTGACTTGCACAGAACAGCAAATATGTCAGATCCTCCCTGTGGAATTAGACCTTTTATGTCTTTTTTTTTGTTTTGTTTTTGTTGAGGATTTGAAGCAGACACACGAGAAAACTGGAAAAAAAAACAATTGCTTCCACCGTCGGTTATTAAATTAGTGGAAAATGGAGCCCAGCGTGGGCTGATAAATGTTATAATTGCCAAGAAAAATGATAAAAAACTGAATAAAATGTTCATGATGCTTAAAAAGGAGGAAGGATTTAGTCATGGCCTTGAAACTAACCCACAAAAACAAAAAACAAAATCTTCAATTTAAGTTAAAAACTAGATGATTTAAAGTGTAGAAAACATCTCGAGGACTAAACCGAGCTTTCCTGTGGATATATAAAAAAAAAAATGCCTTGAAACTTTCAGATAATCAGTTTCTCCGTGAGTTAGCGTTGAATGAAATGTTTACATCCCTGAGCGCGCAGGGAGAGTTTCACATCTTTAAAACTTGATGTTGTGCCCCGTCAGGTTGGCTCAGGACAGGTGAGAGCAAATTAAAAATTTACAATTAAATAAATTAAGAAATCGTCAATAGAAATTAGTCACACTTGTGCACTTGTTTAAAAATAATTAAAAGTAATCGTGGCGAGCTGTCCTGCAGTTCAGGTAACAAGCGTTAGTGAATGTGGGTCTCTTATACCGAACAGTGTTTTTATTTTTATTTTTTTATTTTTTTTGTGTCCTCTGTATGTGTTGTCGACAATGGCAGTATTAGAACCCTTTTCACAGATTTAAAACAAAAATAAAATAAATATACATGTTTAGTTTTTAGAAGACTTTTTTATATTTATGTGTCTTATTTTTATATTTTCTTTTATGGTTATTTATTACACATTGTAGTGTACATTACTGTAGTTTGAATTGATACAGTATATATTTTAGTATGAAAAATAATCTCAAGACAAACAAAATAAAAAAAAACAAATAAAAAAAAAATCCCAAAAATGTGGTTCTGGGAGATGAAGTTTGTTTAACAAAAAATGAGAGATATAAAAAAAAAAAGGAAAAAAAAAAAAGACGATAACACGTGTATTCTTGAAACTTGATTGTTTTAATGTAAAAATAGAAAAGAGGCAGGAATGAAGTGAGAATAGAAACTGTTACATGTGCATCCGCTCTTTACGTCGTTATAAAGCTACTGAATCTAAAACTCTGTGATTTTTTTTAAAAAGCATGAGTCGTCGCCGTTTAAATGAAGGATCTTGTTATGAAGACGTTACTCCTCTCCCCCTCCTTTCTTCTTCTTTTTTTTTTTTTTTTAAAAATCGTTTTATTTTATTTTGAAGCCAAATCCGCATCGTCGCGCCCCCGCCCCGTTTTCTGTTCTGTGCCAACTTGTTCCATCGTACTGTTTGAAGGCTGCATAATGTTTGTCCTCTACACCACCCTTTGTAAATCCACTGTCTGTTTTTTTTGTTTTGTTTGTATTGTTTTTATTTTAGGTTTGCTCCATTTTTATGACTCCCCATCACAATAAAATGTAAGACAGTAGCTCTGAGTGGCTTGACTTTATTTCCTCGTGTCACAAAACATGACTTCATTCATATCCTGTAACTGTTTACTCCTGTGAAGGGTCAACTGGAGCCTATCCCAGCTGTCATTGGACGAGAGGCGGGGTCCACCCTGGACAGGTCTCCAGTCTATCTCAGGGCTAACACAGAGAGACAGAGAACCATTCACACTCACACCTACGGCCAATTTAGAATCAATGAACCTAACCAGGAGTGTCAAAGTGATCTGTGAAAGGGCCATGTGGCTGCAGGTTTTCATTCCAACCATGCACCAACCATGCACCAACCATGCACCAACCATGCACCAACCATGCAGCGGCCTTTCACAGATCAGTTTGACACCTGTTCCTTAAACTAATCACCCCCTCATAGGAGATGAAGACATTTGGTGACACGCGATTAAGGAATAAGATGACGGTAAAAAGACAACGGCTTAAAAAGCTTTTGCACCCCTCACAATTTTCAGTATTTTGACATAAAGCACTGATGCTTCACAGCAAGAAGTTTCTGGGTTCTAATCCACGGGACGACTGGTTCCTCTCTTTGTGGAGTCTGCATGTTCTCCCTGTGTCTGCGTGGGTTCTCTCCAGGTTCTCCAGCTTCCTCCCACCGTCCAAAGACATGCTGGTTAGGTTCATTGGTGATTCTAAATTGGCCGTAGGTGTGAGTGTCTCTGTGTTAGCCCTGTGATAGACTGGAGACCCGTCCTCTCGCCTTATAACACCTGGAATAGGCTCCAGCTGACCCCATGACCCTTCACAGGACAAGCAGCTACAGAAGAACGACTCAAAACATCAGCAGATATTCACACAAGATAAGTTTTATCACATGCACAGTTAAACATGGTACAATGCACAGTGAAATGTGTTTTTGTACATGAAGCCAGTAGTAATAAAACAGTAAAACAGTAGTAATTGCACATAAACGTAAACCAAATAAGTGTAAATGTAAAAATTATAAAAATATAGAGACTGTAAACTTGAAATGAAAAGTTAGATATATACACATTTACTACAAGTATTAAAAATAATCAATTTGTTTAGTCAGAAAAAAGCCAATATTACATGTCAGGCTTATGAATTGATCTAAAGGTCAACTAAACTAAAGAGAGGATTAGTCTCAGTCTGATCTTCAAGTGTATTATACGTATGACACAGGAGCTTGAGTTGTTGCTCTTCAGGCTGGAAAAGGTCAAAACCATCTTTAAAAAGACTTTAACAACAAATCTACACACACAGATTAAACAAATATACAAGTTAAGCATTTCTGAGTCATCTTTATGCAGAAATGTTGAAAACTCAGGATTTGTGGGGGAAAAAAAACTGCTGTTCTTCTGCCTCAACGCTAGGGGGCAGTAAAAGACCGTCCCACATGGCTTCTCTGCCACAAATAGAGCTGAAGTCCGCAGGCCACCAGGTGATTCCACAGAAACAAATCATTCATAAATAATTGATCCATAAACTATTAATTCCAGCCAGTGACGAGGAGGAGGAGGTGGAGGAGGAGGAGGAGGAGCTGGAGCTCTATCCACAGATAAATCCATGAAACCTTACAATTTATTTTTCCCCCCGTGGGCAAAATGACAGATTATCTGCATGACTGGTTTCAGTTTGCAAAAGTTATTATGTGCAATTAGAGAGAGAGGAAAAAAAAAGAGAAATCAATGATAGGATAGCACGGTGGGGGTTATTATTAGGAGACGGAGCAGCCAGCAGAGTTTTCTCTGAGCCAGCAAAGATTAGCAGAAAAGAAAACTCATTTGTGACGAGCGTCTCCTCGGGTGATTCGAGACAATAGAAGCAGCTGTTTGTGGCAGAAAACCGTTTCTTCTTCTATAAAAACGCTAAAACTACAGCAGCAGATAAAAAGGAGGATGTTCGCAGCGAGGGAGATCTCAGCAGAAACGTTCTTGATCTGCTTCTAATGAATATTCACAGAGCACCTGCTGCTGACGCCATGCTGGCTGTGGGTCAGCTGCTGAGAGCTTTGTGACGGAAGTAAGGACTGGACCACTGCAGCGGTGCTTCTGTAATCACACAGACAGTTCTTAGCCGAGTGTTCTGGGACGGGATGGGGTTGGTGTCGTACACAGAGCATGAATTTATCACAGAGGATAATGGACTCATAACAGGTATGACAAGTCAACAGCTCAGTGGATCCTCCAACGTAAGAGGAAGAACTTCAAACTGAACACAAGAGCATCAGAGCATTGGAGAGAGTCCTTGTGTCTGTGCAGTGGTTTAGTGTTTGATTTGGTCTTTTAGTGATAGTTTTGGGTCTTTCTGTGTTTTTGTAGTGACTGTTTGTTTTAGATCTCTCTAAAGGGTGCTTATGCATCATTCCTCCGGCCGACTGGTTCCTTTCTTAGAAGCTGCTAGCTTGTAAGCCCATTGAGCAACAGAGGATACTTCAAACAGTGTAACACATACCTAGCTAAACGCTGCTGGCTTGTATGGTCTGCTCAGCAGCTAACCATGACTACCAAGCAACATGAAAACAACAGGAACCTGACCTAAACAGTATGGGATAGGCTCCAGCAGACCCCCGCGACCCTTAACAGGACTAAGCAGGTACAGAATATGAACGATTGACCTTTTGCATCACTTTGTCATTTTCCATGGTTTCCGTGGTTATTTTGAGTCCTCTTCTGGTCACTTTGTGTCCATTCGAAGTCGTTTTCTGTCTTCTTTTGGCCACTTTGCATCGTTCTGTAGTCGTTTCTTCATTTTGCAGAACTTTTCTTTGGACGTTTTATGTTAGACAGCTTTTATTTTGTGTTCATTCCTGGTCCTTCAGAACATCTTTGCAGAGACTTAGCATCATTTGCAGTCGTTCCTTCATCTGAATGTCACATCTCTTGCAGTTGTTTTGCGTCTCTCTGTAGTTTTGTGTCGTACTCTGCACAACACAAAGTTTCATGACTTTTTTTGTGGCGATTTACAAGCTTAGTAATCATTTCTACTTCTTGCATCAGCTGCACTTATCATTGTGGTGGTGTTTGGTTTCAGATTTTGTCGTTTTGGGATCTTTCTGCATCCCTTATGTCAGGTTTGAGTCTCCTCGTGGTTGATTTGTGAGCTCATGTGGTAACTTTGTGTCTGAATGCTTTGGCTAAAATCACAAATAACATCTGCTGCTTCTTCATCCGTTCTGGAAGAACAAAAACGTGTGTGGTGTCTTTTTCTGTAAACTCAGCCAAACAGTTTGTCTCAACTTAAACGCTGACTCTCTTCATGGTTCCTTCTGTCCACGATTACCTCCTCCAAAAACACAAACTGTCCACCCACACAGCTGCTTCCACTCATGTCTGCAGATTAGTTCGGTTCTGGGCCCAAACAGACTCTACTTGACTGACATCTCATTCGTAGCAGCTGAAAACACCTGCAAACACCTGTCTGGGTGTCCAGAGCCCACATGCAGGGCAGCACGCAGCGTTTAGAAATGAACGCCTGGTGATTTGAGCCGTGGAGTCAACTCCACATGAAGTTGTTGTAGTGAAACCAGGTATTTAAATTCAATAATGGGACTGTGAACTTCTAGATCCACGTGTCACTCAGCTCTACAAACACGGTGCTTGCCTCTAATCTGAGCTGCTCAGATACGCCTTGGTGTGTTCCTCCACGCTCCAAGCGATGCATCTATTCCCTCCCAGATGTTCGGCGACAACGCATCCAGCTCATCTACAAACCAAACAGGTCTCGGCGTCTGCTGGAGCGCGACAAAGCGCAGCAAACGGCGCCTGCCTGTAATAGCTGGCAGTAATTAAAGCTCATTTCACGCCGCTGCGCTTCGTGGCGCCGCGCACACCCAGCCGTTTGTCAAAATTAGTCGGAGAGCTTGGGAGCAGGTCACACCTGTCAGACGTTGTGTAACCCCTCTCTCCGGCCATGGCGACGCCGGAGCTGCTGGACGTGTTTGTCTTTGCAATAACAGCATGAAATCACAAGTCACAGCCGAACAGCTTACAAGAAAAATACACGTAAAGTACGCTGGAAGGATTAATGACCTGGAGATTTCCAAGATCCTGACAACTTGAACTCCTCTAAAATGATGAAGATCAACCACTGGTTCAGTTTAGATTCCACTAACAGCAAGATTAATGTGTTGAAGTGAAGTTAGTGGTTAAAAATAAATCTCTTTGTGGCTGTTTTGCATCAGTTCTTAGTAGTTTTATTCGTTTCGTGGGGAGATTGGAAGTTTTCTCTTCAGCAGTCAGGTCGCTCTCTGTGGGCACTTTGCATAATTTCATGTCTCTTTGAGGTTTGGTGTTCTGTTGTGATAGATAGATCAGATAAAACTTGCCGATGCGTTATAGTCAAAAAGATTACGATGAATTGGTGTTTATTTTCTGGTTCAAATATCAGAAATTATGGGGACAACTGACTAGTAGAAGATCTCCAGCATCTTGCTGCACAAATTTCAAGAAAACTCTTGGAATCATGATGTTTTCAAAGGTATTCCTAAAGAATATCTAGGAGGTTTAGGAGTTTCTTAAGCAGAAAGGAGCCTTTTTCTCATTGACCAGTTGAGCCAGAAGCAAACGCCGTTCCTCTGTCCAGTTGGGTTTCCTGCTTCTTATCTTCTCCATCGCTGTTCAGGTTGTGGAAGATTTGACCACCAACCAACGCTGCTTCTTATCGGCCGGTCAGCAATCACAGAAACTGATGAAAGCTGGTTTCAAAGATTTTATAATTTCAGGACCTACTTTAGAAGCTAGTTAAACAGAATAAAATGTTCACTGTGACGAATTTCAACAAAGACTAATCACCCTGGGTATTCAAATGAAGGAGTGAAGGTCTTTATATCGGCGATATTATTCATTCAGTCCGAGTCTGGAGGCCACGTCAGTGAAAGCTCCTCACTGTGTTCAGAGGTCACAGATCAGAACTCTCCGTTCTCTCAGAGTTCGCTCTGAAACGTTTTTGATCTTATTCAGCCTGTCAGTCTCAGCTCAGGGTTTTGACACATGGCATCTTCTCTTCAGCATCTGTCTCCTGGGAGCAGTTAAGACGGCAACAGGACACCGGAGACGGCTGATGGTGTGGACGATAATGATAAAACCCAGAAAGAAGTCAATATTAGTGGAAGTAAATGGAATACATGACGAGGTTCAACGGTCGGAGGTGATTCTAGAGTCTGTTGTGGCTGTAGGCGAGTATTTACATTTCATGTCTCAGAACAAGAATTCAACAAATTAGCTTATTATCTCGCTCTAGTGTCGTATAAAACTACTTTCAAATAGCACTAACAGAAGAGCGCACATCACTCCATTGACTTCCAGTCCATTTTAGAATCGATTTTAAACTTTTAATGTTTGTTTTTAAAGCTCTTAACGGCCTCGATCCTTCTTATTTGTCTGAGATGTTGACTGTTAGTGAGTGTGGTAGAGCTTTGAGGACGTCAAACCAACTCTTGCTGGAAGTCCTCATGTCAAATTTTAAACACTCATTAACGACCTGGGCCTTTTTGAATCAAAACGTAAAACTTATTTAGAATGGCTTTTAGTACCCGGTGGACTTTTACACTTTTGTATACTTTAGAATTTTTAGCTTTCTTTTACTAATGTACTTGTTTGACGGTGTGTTTAATCATCTGTAAAGCACCTTGGTTCACCTGTGAGTCGTTGTAAGCCGCTATATAAATAGAGTACATTTACGTTTTGGATAGAGGCCGAGCTCTGCTCACACACTCGTCTCAACAAAACTTCTAACTCATAAAATGTTAGAGAACCGTGGCTAGCAACTCTTTTACTGCTTCCAACAATAATATGGGGAGAAAGAATCATGAGAGGGATTTGGTGAAGTGTAGTTTTACTGTAGTAGGGAAAAACAAAAAAATCTCACAAAAATGTAGGTGAAGATGTGTCTGAAGGTTCTCAGTCATCCAGACATGGTTTAACCAAAGTACTGACGGTACTGTACTCCTTAGACTGGCCAATGTGTTGTGAAGACGGTGGCAGGTTCAAAGCTTCCAGCTCCACCCTAACATCATCAATGGCCTTGGGGTTTGTTGAGTCTGTTGGCGTCTACCTCTCTCAGCCTGTTGCCCCAGCATGCAACGACGTACAGGAGCACAGTGGCCACTACAAACTCCTAGATCATCCTCACCATTGTCTGGCAGATGTTGAAGGACCTCAGTCTTCTCAAAATGTAGAGTAAAGTCACCTCTGGCTCTTCCAGGAGGGAAAACAAAAAGGCAGCTGGATTTGTAAGATGTTTCTCCAATCGTCTGAGTAGCTGCTTCAGTTCTAAGGGATTAAACATAACTCTGAGACTATAACCCATCCAAAACTTGAAGGCAACAGCAGAAGATCTCAGGTTCTATCAAACCTTTCACAGCAACATACCCGTCTACAGACAATATGCAATCACCAATTAGGTATCCTAGGACTTCAGGAGGACCTGGGAAGAACATGCACCGTCTCCCATCTGCAGATTCAGCAGCAAAACTGGCCTCAAGCTGTTGACGATCTGCACCTCGATCAAGGCTTCTTTCACTTCAGAACTGCAGCAGCCGCTTCACGCACGTTCAATCACATCTCAAAATCTTCTTTGAGTTTTATTATTGATCCCTTTAAACCCGCCGCCTCTCAGCTTTCTGACACTCTTCTCTATGAGCCGAGATGTTAGAGCTGCATCTCAGTAATTCAAAGAGCTATGTTATAAAAGGCAGAATGCACCAGGACTGTCAGTGACGGTAGATAGCAGACCTGACTCTATCATCCCTGCTGTGTAACTCCATTTTGATTTGTCGGTCGAAGCCTCATGCAGTCCAATAAAACCATAAAAGCTGAATTTCATCCCCCAGAGTGAGAAAAAGGTGGATTCACTGTCTGGACATTAGATGGAGAAAAACAAGAGATGGACATTCAGCTTACATTTATATTCCCTTTGTGGGTTCCTCCTAGATATATTTTATGTTATGATCACCCACAACCCAGAAGGATTTTCTTTTTTTCTTCCTCTGCACAAATGAATCCCTCTGTTTTTATGTGTGTGCACTTTTATTCCCATCCAGACTCCCCAGCAGGCTTATGGGGTTTTCCAGCAGGGAGCAGTGTTAGCGTGACTGATGTCAGTCAGACGCCTGCCGAGGACCTGTGATTTGTTTGTCCTGCTGACCGAGTTTGCTGCCCGTCACCGAAGCAGCCGAGCGGAGAGAGAAAGCGTCCGTCGCTTGGTCCCTCTGCGGCCGCGTTGACTTCAGCTCGATCTCTGCTGCAGACACCGGCGCTGTAACTCCAGGTGTCTAATCGATGCTCTTATGCAAAGCAAGCCGCTCAAGCGGAACTGTAAAACAAAAAGGTCTTGAATAAACCTCCGAGCGGGAAGCGCTGTTGTTGTGAGAGCAAGATGTATTGTTCATGAGCAGTGAGGCAGGGACTTCCTGCTACTTGTTGCCTCCAAACAATAGCATGCATTAACATTAATAACATGGAGTTATGTTGCAGAAAGGTGAGTTGTTGTACAGCTGGGTAGAGTTTGGTATGAATGACGTCCTGTAGCGTTCGCTGTGGGAGGAGAGTCTGTGTCTGATGTCCCTCTACAGTCTGGTGTAGTGGATGAGACGGATTTTTCCATGGTTGAGTCTTTTGACGGCTTTTCAGACTCAAATTTGAAAAGAATGCAACATATTTCGTTGCAGCAATTACCCAGGATAATAACAGTATGCCATGTTATGTCATATTACAGCCTACTCTGCCAGGAAATTGCTTCCGTGTTTATTTTTTGGCCAAAATCCCAGGAAGGAATGCAAATTACACAAAAGTTATGGGTGAGTAAACGACTGTATTATATGCCAGAAACAAGGTCCAGGTTGTAAAAAAACAGCAGCTCCCCTTTAACTCGGCTGCAGAAGAAACTTTTCCTCCTCCCTCATGCAATGTCTCAAACAAGATGTCACCGTCAGACTGTAACTCCCAGGTCTGCATTATTTCAATGTCTGACTTTTTGCAGGAAAGATAAAATTTTTAGGGACGGACCGAGGAGACACTGGAGCGGTTCAGGCACCTAATTATAAAGATATCCTAGGAACATCTCACCTGACTGGAGAACCCTTAAAGAAGAGCTGAGACGCCCACATCTGAGCTGTACCTGGATAATTAATAGAAAATACTGGCGTGCAGTGCAGCTTATTAAAATGTAAACATAAGTACTTGAACCTGCCTGCTCTTTAAGACATTTACAGTCTGCATGGATCATTCTCTGGCAGCTCAGTCTTTATTAAAACTTGTTTATTTGCAGACAGCTCTCTGAATAATCCCCAAGCTGCAGACATCAGATTCAAGTCTGTTGTGTCTGGCTCCAGTTGCTTTTAAAGCCTCATCTATACGTTTAGTTCATTAGCAGTGGATCGAATCAGAACCCTTCGTACATGAG
Organism: Planiliza haematocheilus; assembly: GCA_005024645.1. Classification (NCBI taxonomy): domain Eukaryota; kingdom Metazoa; phylum Chordata; class Actinopteri; order Mugiliformes; family Mugilidae; genus Planiliza; species Planiliza haematocheilus. The sequence continues at coordinate 10,400 of SRSE01000635.1, forward strand.
GCTCCTGGTCTGGTGTTTAACGCTGGAGGGACAGGACCTGATAGCAGATATTTAGTGAGATTTGCAATGACAGTCAAAGTGTGGGATCCTTTGCAAGTGAAAATTATCCTGGTTTTCCTCTGGGAGCAACGTGAAGTAACAATCAAGTCCACTATCTAATAAAAACACACTTGTCCAGACTGTCAGTAATCAGAATAGCGTTATTGATCCTGAACCACTTGATGACTTCACTGGTGTCAGGCGCAGACATATGGACGGATTAGGACACGATGGCTGCATCTAAAGTACAACCTAATAAAAATAAATGGAGAGAGACAAGAGGAAAGGGCAAAAGGAAGAAGATGGAGGATGTTAAAGAGAAGCAGAGTCAATCAGGTCAGGCTGAAGCCACCCGTATTAATGTTATGCACATATATTACAACACAAGAGAGCCGAGAGTAGACGTTTAATTAAAAAAAGGGTTTTTAACGACATTCTTTGTCTAATGGTTCAATGAGAGGGTGGAGAGCAGCTCAGGTTTTACATAACAAAAAGGTAGAAGAAGAAGAAAGCCTAATTTTAGAGAAGATTAATTAAGACGTTTATGATACGCGTTCTTTCATGGTAAATTAGACACCGGCGTTTGACACGTTTCAAGTCCCTCGGAGTCTGAAACTCACCCAACAATGTGAGGTTTCCTGTGGAGTACAAATAAAACCATCACGTCCCATCAGAACTGCTAATTAACCGATATCAGCTTCTTTCCATAAAGACAGGATATAAACACATTTCTGCAACCTTTAATTCTTCATGCAGATTGTAGCTCCACTTTTAATTTATACGGCTGCAATGGCTGCAATGCATAGAGGAGGAGGTCAGGGTGGATGGATGGGTTGACAAAATGCTGGACTTTGAAGGAGACCGACGTTTCTGTCCCGTTTTGGCCCCAAAATGACATGAATCTAGGTGGTGTTATGGAGGATGTTTGGGCTGATTGAGGGTTTGAGGAGCAGTGGAGTAGTTTTACATCGATCATGACCACAATTTTATTTCTTTATCATGCTCGGCGGCGTCCAAAACGCATTCTAGGATACCTGGCTGTCCCAAGTCCACACCACGTTGGCACGTAGGGGTGTGGCACCAAATTCTGGGCCCTGTACACTCTGGATGTCCGTGGGCCCCTATTCAAGCCAGTGCATGAGTAACATGAGCAAAAACATTTTTTCCATGGGCCCTTTCCCTACTGGGGCCTTGGGTAGTCAGGTCCCCTTTTCCCCTGCACCACCACACCTATGCAAGTTGGCGCCCAATGCATCCCTGATAAACTGTACAGGAGAAGTACACATCTGATTATCTGGACTTGTACTTGTTTTTATAGTTTTAAAACACACTCCCTGCCATCCAACTTCTATTGCAGAGGCAATCGGCAAGGGGATTGGGGACAGCCGATATCGCCAGGGCACAGCCAAGGCCTTTCATTTTGTCAAGGAAGGACAAAGGCCAGAGAGAAGATCAAAAAGCAGCTCTGTTGGGTCGCTTTCCACCACACATCACCCAGTCCACACCGAGACCCGACATAATCTTGGTCTCTGAGTCCACAAGACAACTGATCTTCCTGGAGCCAACGGTGGCCTGGGAGGAGAGGATGGACGGACGAAGGGGTTTATGCAAGTGGAAGTGGGTAGTCTGGGATTTGCCAGCCACACCCTGAGCAAGGCCTATGCTCCACTGGGCTTAACAGGTGCCATCTGAAGAAGAATCATAAGCAACAACATAGAGGCAGCAGAGAAAGGGTCCAGGTGGGTCTGGTTGACGAGGGGAGAGCAGCAATATGCAACTTGGACACAGACTCGGTCGGGTCGCCTTGAGTAGAGCGTCTGTTGCAAGACCCGAAACACTGATGATGTGTCCAAGGTTTTGCATCAGATGTTTCTGTAATCAGTTTTAAAATACACTTCCTGCCATCCCGTTTCCACTGTGAAGAATGTGACATGTGGTTTGTTGTAATCCAAAGTACGCCCTTACGCAGATGACAATGAACTATTCCTTTAAATGGGAACCAGATCAGAAGAACATGACAAAGTGGTATGTTGTGACAAACAGCTTATTACATGAAACAGATAAAGACAGGCAGCGAGACACTAAAGCTGTGAAGCTGGTGCAAACTCAAGCTCTTCTTTAAAAGAAAGTTTGTCAAAGTAATTTTAAAGCGTTGCTAAAATTCAGTCGTCTTTGTACAAGTCATTAGTAAATATGTGCGAGTCAGTAAAAGTAAAAGTTTCTCTCAAGCGCCACAGCCTTCAAAAACACTCCCGCTGTGACGCTCCAGCTCATTAGCCTCCACTTTCCTTCATCCTCACTCCTTTCCTTTAAACTCGTTTTCCATTCGACCACCAGCCCTTTGCTGTAACCCTCCATCTTTCTTTTCCGCTTACCTTTTCATTTTCTCCTACAGAATAACAACGACTTAGCTCGTCTCCATTCATTTTATTTTTTATTTTTTTTAATTTCCCCTCCTCTACCCTCAACCTGCAGTCATCAGTCGGGTATCACAGTAAAACCCCTGCTGCCAGTGTTTGCCGTCACAGTTTGTCTTATAACCAGAGGAAAACTCTGTAGAGGGCGGCGTTAAATAAGCGCTTGCCGTCTCAATCCGTCTTGTGAGTGGAGTGAAGGTCGGGTGAAGAAGGAATATAAATTTCAGCACCTCTGTCTGAACTCCGCTTCCCGTCTTGTCCCTTTAAAGACAAGTAATTTATAGAAGACAGAGTGAAATATGTCAGCTGTCTCTGTTGCAAATCACCCGATGACTGAAGCATTATTATTATTATTACTCCGCCTTTTTTCCAGCCAAGACAGACGTCAGATTCTATATCAGGCACACTGAACTTTGCTCCTGAGCAGCAGCTAAAGGAGCAGGAGCGAGAGAAATAAACGGTAACAAGCCATTCCTCTTTTTCTAACCGTCTGATGAGATAATGAAATTTATTAACAAGGGTGAACAAATGTCTGGCAGCCATTTAACAAGTGTAGCTTTGTGTAAAATTAGATATTTTTCCCTCTTTCACTTATATTTTCTGCTGCGACAAAGGGAAAATTTATGTTTGAAAATTAGTGGAGGTAATGAGTGATGGGGAAGATTGGTGGAGGCAATTATTTGATTTAATTCGTTTCTGAACAAATGTCAAATGTGAGGCTTATCTCGGTCAAAAATGAATTTGTTTTCACTTTTTGCAGAAGAATTAAATATTGTTCACGTCAGACACGTGTCATTTATTCATCACCAGTCGAGTTGATAACGAGCGTATTAAATGTATTTTCATGGCGCGTTTTTAAAGTTTTTCACATTTACATTTGGTTAAGATTGGGAGGATCTTAAATTTCTTGGGGAAATTAAAACGCTTTGTTAGACGCTTTTGGAAAGAAAATGCCCAATCACCTGCTGGTGATGCTAGAGTACCAGTTAAAAGAGAAAGCCCTTCTACTACAGTAATCTGCTAAAGTCTACATCCATAAACAAGATGTAGGGCTTGAGACGAGACTGAGGTTCCTTTTCTGTTTTGAGTAGTTTTGTTTAAATGCAGAATGTGAAACGAGGAACAAGTTGAAGAGAACTCAAACACAAAACCAAAGGCACAGGTGCTGGATTAAAAGTCTTTACTGAGGAGAGGGAAAAAAGGCAACAAAATCCAGAAATCACAGGGAACAGATCAAAAGCTTTGAGTAAACTTGTATCAGACCGGTACGTCTTTGACTCTCTGACACAAAGTACAAAGACAAACCGGCAAAGAGAAGCGGGAAGGGAGCACAGAGGCTAAATACAAGTGGAACAATGAGGCACAGGTGAAACACATCAGGGCGGAGCTAACAATGAGGGGTGGCAACCACAAGGAGGAAGTAATGAAGACATCTGAAATGATATACAAGTTATTTTCAAAGTAAAACAGGACGTGACCGCCCCTCCAAAAGAGAGACAGAGCTAAAATGTAGGTGACATCATGTAGGAGAGGTAAAGGCAAAGTGTTTTATTTGTCGTCATTACACAATTGTACAACGAAATTACATGGTTGAGGACGATGGGTTAGTCTTGACCTGCTGCGACCAAGAGAACACAAGTTTGCTTTTTTGATGATATTGGGAACCAGAGTGCCCGAAGAAACCCATGCAAACACAGGGAGAACATGCAAACTTGTCTCTTCTTGTTTTTCCTCTGCATATGGTGAGGAGGTTAGGAAAAGACCAAATAACAATGGTTAAACTATGATTAGGCAATAAGATAAGACAAATAGTAGGTGAAGGTCTAGAAAGATGCAATTTCTATAGAAGAAAACACAAGTTGTCTTTTAACAAATTCATGTTTTGACCTGCTGGTGACATTAAAGGATAAGTCAGTGGATTAACTTTACTAAATATGCTTCATTCTCTGAAGAACACGAATTAAGTTTCACGGGAATGACACCACTTCCTCATATGAAGAGCACTGAAGGTCATTCTAGTGGCTCGTCGAGCAAATCTTTCCAAGTGCAGTGGATTTAAAAGTTCTTTGTGTCATTTTATTAAGACTCCATCAAGACGCCTCGGGCCACATTTGTCTCCTGACCTTTCTGTCCCACCGCAGGCTAAATCCTCCGTCCAGTCCCTCTTCACTCAGCGTCAGTTAAACTACTCCTCAGTGTCATCAACCCGAACATGACTGATGGGGACCGCCGCCCCTCTGAGGGACAGGCGTCAACAGCCTCTGGTGGAAAACGACCTTGAAACTGAGAGAAATTCGATTCGGTGCAAGCTGCCTCCAATAAACGTGATTTGGCCGCCTCTTTACAGGTTTTCTTCAGTGAAGCTTAGCGTTCGTCCCGAGTGTTCAAACTGCACCCTGTGAGCTCTGCTGTGTGATTTATGAGAGCCCAAGACAGAGATAATATTTTCTCTGCAATCTAGCTATGAAAAATGGGCGTTTGCTCAGGAGAAAACAGACATATGTGCAGCCTAAAGCAGCAGCAAAGTTCATGAGTGAAGAAAAAGTAAAGTAAAAACAAACCTTAATGTTAGTGTTACTGGTATAGTTTGACATGTTTGGGAAATAAAAGCATTTGTCTTCTCTTGGAGTAGGTCGCCCTAACCGTAACCGCAGCCATTAGCTTAGCATAAAGGCTGCAATCAGCCAGCTTTATTCTTGCTGGTACCTAAAACCAGCTACCAGCACCTGTTGACCTTAAATTTTCATATATAATGCTTTGACTTTTCTATTAATTTGATTAAATGAACAAGCTAGCTGCATTATCCCGTTCCGTTAAAGCTAAGCTAACTAGCTGCTAGCTTTAGCTTCACCTTTTGTATACAGGCATGTGAGGTATCAATCTTCTTGTCTTACTCTTGGTAAAAAGCTAAATCTCTTTTTAAGATATTCTGAAAATCTAAATCAAGGATTCTTCCAAGGAAAAGTCAAATTCTTTCCGTGACTCAATCATAAGCGCTGGCACTAGTTAATTTACTGAGAGAAAGAACTCTTTACCAGAAATATCCTTGATCCCATCACAAACTCAACTTATACCCCTGGTTTCAGACACCTGTACCATCCTGTAGCACCAAACAAACCCTCCTGAAGCTCCACCCAGCCTCTTGGTTCAGCCTGAGCTCCATTTCTTACCCCTAAACTGTCAGTCACTCGCAGTTGTGGATCCAGCAGAACAGTCGCTGCGTTTTCCACCTCAGGCTGTAAAACCAATTAGTGGCTGACAGTCTGCTGCAGACCTGCGCCTCAAGTTTCCAAACTGTTTGTGGTCAGAGGGAGAAGAAAAATAAAAACAATCTCATCCATTGACCCGTGTCGGCGCAGGTCACGCAGAGAAGACTCGCTGCAGGATACCTCCCCCGTTGTTGCGATTCATTTGTCTCTCAGATCATCCAAATCAGATCAGCATTTGTCCTTGATTGTGCTTCCAGAAGGGTTGTTTGGAGTCTCTGATGTGGTACATCTTCACTTTTTTTACTGATTTACTGATGTAAATTTCAGAGAAGAAATCCCAGTACGGACGTAACAATCACAGCACAATTAGCAGCAGAGTTTGCTCGAGCTCCTCTAAAGTGAGATGAGATCCGACACAAATGACCCTTGTGGAGGAGTTAATTTCCTTTAGCAGCATGTGTGCGTTTTATATGCATATGAAATCTGTTTTATTGCTCTCTGAAGAGACATTCAGCTCTGTGGCTCAGTTTCCACTTTTAATTTCTCTTGGCCAACAGGCATAGTCAGTGTGATTGACTGGAAAAGCATGCATGACACTGTTGGGCCTACAGGGCCTGAGTGAGGCCTGTTGTACCTCATAAAGCCTGGCAGCCATGCCAGAGGGGCCAAATGAGAACAATGGGAGTCCTAAAGGGACTCCGTTTCCCATCATGCCTAGCGGTTTCACGGCCAGTTGGGAGTTACCGGCTGATCAGCACACGATCAGCCATTTTTGAATTGTCCACCATTCTCCCGGGGCAAGGAGCGTTAGTGACGAAACCCACTCGTGGGCGGAGTCAGCCATCTTGCCTCTCCATCTCTCCTCCTCCTTCCCTTACATCATTACGCTCAGTCCCTTTTCCCCGTCTTCATTTACTTACACACACACACACACACACACACCAGCATCGCCGTATGCTGTTGGAGTGTTTGCCGTGAGATTTGAGAATAGTTTGTAGCATACATTGAGTGATTCGGTATTGTTAACATTAACGTTACTGTAATAAACTGATTTGTATTTAAAGTCAAGCTATTTGTGGTGGTTATTGTGTATTTATATTGTGTCAAGCTGGTTGAGAGAGTCTGTGCTCGGACCTACAACTTCAAATCTGATTTGAGACTGAAACCTATTTGGTTAATGTTCCCTGTTCACAGGGTGGTGCCCCGTAATATTAAGTTCGATTAATAAAAACTATTCTTAATTCATAATTATTAATAATTATCAATTACTCAATTTTAATCAAATTTGCATCACTAAAGCCCAACATTTGGTGCCCCGTGTGAGGCTCATCAATCTTACCAGCTGTGTCATAATATTTATGTACAATATTTTTTTTTGATTTTGAAAAAAAAAAAAAAAAGTTTTTGATTTTTCTTCTTTAAAATTTTAAAGAATCTCCATTGCACTGCCAAAACATCATTGTGAGTTGTCTTCATTAGTGGTTAGTACAGAGGTTAGCAAGTTAATTCCCCTTTCTCTCTCTGTTTTGCACAGAAGTTTGCTAACCTACCTTTCAAAGTTACCAGCTAATAATACTCTAGGGTATTAACATTTTAACACGTGTATAAGCCGCAGGTCATAATTACCTACGCACTAGCAACAGCAGTTTAGGAGTAAATAGTACAGCTAATACTAATCCTAAAAATGAGCCACCAAGGACCCCCACCTACCAGTGTTGAGGGCCCTAAGGGGGTGAGCGACCCAGCCCTGCAGGATGCGGTCTCTGCCCTCCTCCGTCTCTCCTTAGAGGAAAGAGACAACTTTTGCGGGTATGACATTCCCAATTGTGATAATGCGTTAGAAGAGTTGCTGGAAAATGTTAATAACCCGGTTGGAAAACCTGACCGCACCATCCCAGAGGTTTTGGGACAGATTTTCCTTATTCACCAGCACAGATCTCGGCTGCAAGCCATGGAGCGCTGAGATCAGGTCTCGCAGCTACAGCACAAGATCCGTGTAATAGAAGAGAAGAACCAGAGTTTACATTCAGAGCACGAGAACATCCAAGCTGAGCGAGACCGTGCACAAGAGGTAAGTATTAGAGCACTAGAGACCAACCGAATCCTGGTGGAGCAACTCCACCATACCCGTCCAGGAACTGAAGAGGAACGCGACGAACAACAGGTCAGCCGCCAGGTAAGAACAACTGGCAACATGAGTGACCAGGAGGTCCGGCGCATGGCACCTGAACTGGAAGAGGGTCCTCCTTTAAGCATGCCTGGAGCAGGTCTGTTCCGCGAGACCTCGGAAGAGCAGGATGAAGCTGCGCGGCTGCAACGGGAGCTCAGAGCCACACAAGCGAGAGAAGCTGAACTGCGCCAGAAGCTCCATGCCGCCCAGCCAGGCCTGCTACCTAGCCAGAGGCTACCTGCTGGTAGTCGCGGCGCTCTTGATGTCGTCGCCGACCTGATATGCTTGGACACCTACCAGGAAACCCCGCCATCTCGCTTCAGGGACACAGGTGCCCTGCCCCCCAGAGCTCCACCTCACTCCGCTTTCAGCCGCACGTCGGCACGTCTTGACCGTAGTCAGTCCCCACGGCGAAGGGGGGACTACCCCCAAGCTCAGGGTGGCAACAGAGGTTACAACTTCGCTGATCCGCTGCCGCTACGCAGTCTTCAGCCACAACCTGACTTGGCTCCTCCTTCAAGTCCGCCTTATCGCCACGACATCTTCAGTGACCATGGCGAGTCCGACGACTCAGAGGATTGGTCACACAGACAGACAGGTTTGCGCACACGACAACTGGAATCTTTTGCAAACGACAGAGCGCTATGATCCCAGCAACAAAGAATCCAATATCGACGATTACCTTAGGGAAATCGAGCGCTGCTTAGTCGACCTGCCCAATGCCACCACTCGAGAAAAACTGAAGTTAATATGGAAGTCTACGGCCAGTAGTGTTCATGCGTTCATGGAAACTCTCTCAGCCGACACGCGCGACCACTACCCCTCTCTCTGCCGAGCCTTGCGGGAGGAATACTCTCCTTATATGGATGAGACTTCAGCCACCCTCGGTGCTCTCACCATCATGCAGAAGAAGCTTGAACCACCACGAGAGTATTACCGTCGGCTGCGAATGGCATACTTCCAAGGGTGCAATGCACCAGGTCTCGAGGAGGAACGCTCCTTCCGTTCTCTTTTCCTTCACAACCTCCACGACAGCATGAGGTTTGATGTGACCATGTACTGTAGGTCGGGCCACTTCTCCATGCAGGAAATTAGAAGATACGCGCAAATGGTGTGGGAAACGCGCATACGTCCAAGCTGGAGCCAGAGTGAAGCTGACGCCAGGGTGTTCAGCATTCAAACCCAAGAAGAGGGTTACTTAGCACTTGAGGGCAATGAGATGCCACATGCCAAGATGAACAATCAAGTGGGCCCTCAAAATCGCTGGACACCTTGTCCAACAAACAACCAACAGTACCAGGGGGGTGGGGACTGGAGAAACCACCCTCCAGAATCATCCCGGCCAAAATGGGGAAACACCTCCCAACAAAGAGGTAAGGGACGGTTTGACAGGGGGCGAAGACAGGGAAACCAAGAGGAAAGAGACAAAGCTAGGTTTTTGGACTCTCCCACTGGGGAAAGTCAGAAGCTTTCTAACCCAATCTTGCATTTCATTCTTCAGACTGAAGTAGTGAAGGATCTTGGAAAGTCTAACCTCTTGATGCCGTTAGCTAACCCTTCAAAGGAACCTGCGCCCATGTCCCTGTCGGCATGACTAGAGCAAGCCCCTCCCTCTCCCACAGACAACAAAGTGTACCTTGTTGGGCGAGGAAGAGGGCCAAGAGAAGCCGACTTTCTCTTTTCTCATTTTTCTTTTATTTGTAATGTCTGAATAGGAAGGTTAAGACAATATACCTCACAGCAGCAAAGTGTGATGTTTTTTATATTGTGATTAGTTAGAAATCATCTGTCCAGATGTGCCTCGTCTGCCCAGACGAACCTCTGAAATTTTAGACTGTTTAACCCCTTTTTGACACTCAGGAATATGGACTGCACCCTCGTTCCTCATCGTGAAAGATAGACTGCATAACCATCTGGTTACAACCAACACAGAGACTGTTCGACCCTGGATTTGCTCTGAACACTGTGGCCAGCACCCCACTCTTCAGACCAAAGGGGGGATTGTTGGGCCTACAGGGCCTGAGTGAGGCCTGTTGTACCTCATAAAGCCTGGCAGCCATGCCAGAGGGGCCAAATGAGAACAATGGGAGTCCTAAAGGGACTCCGTTTCCCATCATGCCTAGCGGTTTCACGGCCAGGTACAATATCCGGTGGAGTCAAACCACTGACTCTGATTGGCTAAGTGCCCTCAGGACTCCCGCAGGGTTTGATGACGTCAAATTGGATATATATATATATACCGCCGCAGACTCTGGACCCATTGCTTCCCGTCGTAACTTCGTTACCTTGGAGGTATCTGTACGTACGCCTGACCACACTATCTTCACCTCGCTGGACGAGACTAAGATTCCTGTGTTCATCTACGCTCATCCCAAGCTACTTTCCGGACTTCCGAGGACGCCGCCACTGCGATACCTCTATACCTGCAGAAGGAAGAATAATTTCTTGAACCAGTCGACTCCGCTGAGTTTCTCCCGCGTTGCCGCCGAGGACCAGCTGCCGTTCATCCGCCGTCGACGCGCATAACGGACCCGTCGTTTCCGGTTTTGTATCTTGTATGCATTTCGTGTGATCTTTTTTTTTGTTGCTACATGATTACGACCACACAGTCGTAATCAGAACCGTGTTAATTGTATTCGCGCCCCGTGCGCTGTGTGTGAGCCGCCGTGCTCCTTAGTCCTCGTGTGCGAAACGGGTGATCGCTTCGTATCTGTCCGTGTCTCTCCACTCCGGACGGATAAAAGACGATCACCGTGATCCTCACGAGAGCCGTTTGGTAATCTTTGTTTCTCTCTCCTCCCTTGGAGCTTTCCTCTAACCACACACACACACACGCGCACACGAGCATCGCCGTATACTGTTGAGTGTTTGCCGTGAGATTTGAGAATAGTTTGTAGCATACATTGAGTGATTCGGTATTGTTAACATTAACGTTACTGTAATAAACTGATTTGTATTTAAAGTCAAGCTATTTGTGGTGGTTATTGTGTATTTATATTGTGTCAAGCTGGTTGAGAGAGTCTGTGCTCGGACCTACAACTTCAAATCTGATTTGAGACTGAAACCTATTTGGTTAATGTTCCCTGTTCACAGGGTGGTGCCCCGTAATATTAAGTTTGATTAATAAAAACTATTCTTAATTCATAATAATTATCAATTACTCAATTTTAACCAAATTTGCATCACTAAAGCCCAACAACACGCATCTCCTGTCCCATCACTATTGTTGCTAAAAACAGTGATTAAGTTCAATTTCTCATGATTTACATTTTAAAATATTCAACAATGGATGGCAAGAAACACAAATTAAGCATGTTTCCTTTCACCTGCTTTTACACTGAAGGGGAGTTTTTATGTGTCTCAAGGTTATGTTTTGTGCATCTGCAGACTGCTCCGATTACACTGTACATCAGTGAATGAAATGACAAGAGAAGAAACAAAAGAGAACAGAAATAGCCAAAGGGGGTAAAAAAAGATGGAAGGTGAGTTATTGTTGTGCAGCACAAAAAAAAAAAAAAAGATAAGTGCAGGTACAAACTTCTGAGCATGTCCTCGGGCATAAAACAAAAAGTTGCACAAATTGGAGAAAAAAAAAAAAGTCAGAAATGGAGGAAGTGAAAGAAACGGCTGCAGAGATGCTTCAACGGAGGCAAAGTGTCAGTTAAGATTCTTTCACCTCGAGTGCCTCTTTCACCGGCTTTCTCACCATTAGCCCTTCATCCGCTAATCTCCACATCCACTTGTCTGAAATTGTTCCTTCCAAGTTTTCCCCGTCACCTTAGCCCTGACGGCATCAGAAGAGCAATTAAATGGATTATATCGATTCTCTTTTTATTCTCTCCAGCTTCTCCCGTGTTGAAAAGACATTTTTGGTCATTTGAATCATTCTCACGATTATGAAATCATTGTGTTTAGCATGTTTTCCAAATTATTGGCTATGCTTAAAGGTGTAAAGATTGAAGTTATTTTAATGCATTTAACCGTTTTCTCTACAACCTGGAACTTATTTCTGGCATAAAATACGATTGTTTACTTCCGAGTAAACAATCTTATACAGAAGTATAGTGGGAGTGAATGGGGCACCAAACGCAGCCTCTAAATAACACGTTATCTACTGCGCAACTCGTTCTAACCTACTCTGAGCAACAGAAGTATTCCTCTTGTGTTGTCCTAGATGAACATTGTCCACAAGAACACCAGCAGTTACCATCTATTCATGGACGTGCAGCAGTTTGTTGTTCTTTAGCCAGCTGTTCCTCTCTCCACCTCCACATCCTTTCACCAAGCTCCACGTCCATATGCTCTGGCTCAAAACAGTAAGGACGTCCATCATAAACAGAGTCGTCGTCCACAACCTCAGAATCAGAAAAATATTCAGCCATGTTAGCATTAGCAAATCACAGGTAAACAAGCCGACCATTGTGGGTGCACGTGGCGCTCAGAGATGACATCATCCAGGTCAGAGGTTAGTAGGTCAATCTACAGACCCTGGATGATTATAACCAGATAACTCTGGACTCAATGGCAGATAGCACTAGTGTATCGTAACAAAATATTGGTGAAATTAACAAGTTTCTTGGCCGATAATTCGTTCGAGGCTGCGTTTCGGTGCCCCATTCACTTCCACTATATGGATATACTCCAAATGACAAAGTTATATGGGCGAGTAAAAGATCGTATTTTTATACGGTCGAGGTTGTAAAAAAAAAAAAAAAAAAGAAGGTTATTCCCCTTTAAGTTCATGTCACATACTATGTGCTACCATTTATATGGCCCTGTAGTCAAGTTTCCATCCAGATGTTGTGCCAGTTTTGCAACTTCAACAAAAACCAGTCACATAAAATGTGATTTATTGGGCATTTCCACCGACTGACGCATTTGAAAGAGCACCACTCAACCAAAAAAACATAAAACATGCTGGTATTTGTCCATCTCATATTAGTTTGAGTAAAGCTTACAGAGTTCTTCATTGCCCATACAGATATAGGGTTTTCCGTCCATTGACATTCAGTTTATATTCACAACACAAGCTGAAATAAGGACAACTGGATTTGTAGAGTGTCTTGAAGACGTTCACCCAAGTAGCGCCTTCTTTTCTAAAAGACTGGTGGGGAGTTTGGGCTTAATTCGGAACATTTGCAGGTGTCGTCCATCTGAAACGTGCTTGTCTAGGCATCCAGTTGTCCTTGTTTCAGCTTGTTTTTTGGATATACCATGACCTGGATGACCTAGAACCTTCAGAGACATTTTCCCCATTGTGAATCTCAAGTCTTTTTCCATTGCACAGATATATATTTTATCTTTTTCAATTTTAGCCAAATTGTGCGACAATGCTCATATTCACCGTACGTAACAATGCACAGATTGTTCCTCGTTCAGGAACTACACACACAAATCTGTAATGAACTTTAAGCCTGCAAACCCAGAGTTCTCCTTTTCATTTTGCATTCTCGCCCCGTCTCTCGTTTTCACCATCCGTCCCTTTTTGTCTCCCATAACAACAGGCTGCAGACAGCTGATAGCAGGCCTTCAGTCAGAGAAGACGGAGCTGTGATGTTTCTATCTGCAGACAGAATAAATGAACTTCCAACTGAGTCTCTGAAGCCACATCAGCCCTCCTCCTCCTCACCACCCTGCCCTCTCACCTCCTTCCTTTTCTCTGTGCCTTCTGTCAGCCCGTCCCTTTGTCTGGTTTGTGACTTTTTTCCATCTTGGATAAGAAAGAAAAGAAAAGACAAAAAAAAACAAAAAACAAACAAAAAAAACAGTTGTCACTCCTAGGAGGGGTTTTTATCCCCCTTGACTTTCCCTTTGTGTTACAGCAGCTGTGAAACATTTCCACATCAAAACAGCAGAGCCCCATTGATTATTTCCGGGTCGATTGTAATGTTGAGGCACCAGTGTTTGAATATGCGACAAGGCTGCTGGGTGATGTTTGGGTGCTGTAGACTTATCGTCACGGGGGGAGTCCATCCCAAAGCTGCAGCCGTTTGTCTGATCTTTTGATGCAGCCCCTGCTTGTGTCGAAAAAAAAAATAAAAAAAATCTGAGGTACAAGGTAGAGCCAGATAGCCTCTTTAATTCAACATGTAGGTTCTTAAAACCTGCAGAGTTTATTTTTAAGTGAAGAAAAGAAATAAACCAGAGTCAGTCTGGCTGATTATGGTGTTGTGCAACTGAAAGTCCTTCAATCCAAAAATAAAATAATCTGAGGAGGTTCTGAGATGATTAATAAAATAAAGTGTCAAATCTTTGTTTCTGATTTTATGACGTATTGGATTAGCTCTGTGGGTCACTGGTCCATCACACCACCTGCTCCAAGTTTCCAATCAGCTCACCTGTTTCTAGTCCCCTCATCAGATCGAGGGAATATATACCAGCTCTGCAGAGCCACACTGTCAGTCTCTCCTTTCCAGTCGTGTTTCTTTTTATGCATGTTTCATGAGTTTTAGTTTAGTTGCATTTGTCTGCTAGCTTGTTTCTGTTACTCTATGAAACTGCTCCCTGTTTAATGGTGTTCATTTCCTGCTTCTGCATCAAGCGGTGCTGCTGTTTGCAGACTGTTCAAGCTTCTTCCAAATTTAAAAAAAATTCTGTGCGTAGCAGGGAGTTTTTGCGCATCTTGTCCTCCATAGTCAACTTTAGCGGTTAGCCATTGCTTCTCAGTCTCCCTCTGTTTCTTCTCTCCCCTCCACGTCTTGTCACATGTTTAGTTACTCTTCTACCTCCTTTAACAATGGTACTTGTAATAAATGTAGTTTATTCATGACATTGGAAGCATGGCTCTGCACCATGGAAAATAAACCAGTAGCTAGCCACAGCCCTGTGTTGACTGACCGAGAGTAGCTCCTGTTAGCAGGGCGGCTGGGTGACAGTACGAAGGAAGCATAGTCTTATCCGGCGCATGGATCACCACCAACCCCTTCACATTTCAAACTGATTTTCCCCACTGAGAAACCAACTCTGGTAATTGGTGGCTCCATTTTGCAGAACGTGGAGATGGAGAATCTACGGGGCAGAGCGAGCAACGCTGAATCTTAACCTGGTGGCTAAGGCTAAATGCTAAAAGTGTTACTCATGTCGGCAGTAACCACACCCGGTTACGTCAATTGGAGGTCACCAAGCTTAATGTAGAATGCAAAAACTGTCAGTCGTTTTCTCTGGTGCCTAATCTGACCAATGACGACATGTTCAGTCACATTTCGTCATTCCATTGCTGTTATCTAGGTGGTGTCCAGCAAACGACGTGGCCTTCATTGATAATTGGCACACTTACTGGGGAAAGGCTGGTTGATTAGGCAAGATGGCATCCACCCCACTTTAGTAGGTGCTGCGCTGATTTTATTGGTAGGTGATGTTAACATGTTGTTTTCAGTGACGGCCTTAGCTCCTCATTTACATTAGGTTCAACTGGTTTTCCTCAATGTAAATGGATCAACTCAGTTGGAATCACACCTTAGATCTTGTCCTAACATACGGCATAGAAACTGAAGGTTTAACAGTATTTACTCATAACCCCCTCTCTCGCCATTCAGAAGGCTCCAGGCCCCAGCCGCTCTGAATGGTGATACGGCCGATTAGAAAGACGAGAAGGAGAGGACATCAGCACTGAGAAAGGTCCTCAGAGAATTCTGGAACATACTGCCTTTGGCTTGTGATCTGGTCTCCGCTTAACGATGAATGACAATAACCAAGGGGAAAATTTGGTTTCGTAGTCAGTTCTTCAGTTATTTCATACAGAAATTGAAGCCTTAAGAGAACTCACTCAACGTCTTGATTAGCCTCTTTTACAAACTTTACCTCCATTAAAACGATTTACAACATTTAGAGAATTTAAACGAGGCCCTTGCTCGTCTTGACAATGTGAACGGAGCTCTCGAGATTTTAAGAGAACCTCCTACTCGGGAAGATAAAAGCGAGGAAAGCAGCTGGACCAGACGGTATCAGCTCCAGGCTCCTTAAGTCCTGTGCAGATGAACTGTGGAGTTATGGAGTCTTCAACCTGAGCCTTGAGCTGAGAGTGGTACCACAGATTTGGAAGACCGTGTGTGGTACCGGTGCCTAAAACATCGCACCCTAAAGACCAGTGGCTCTAACATCCCACTTGGTGAAGACACTGGAGAGACTGATACTGGGACACCTCCGCTCTGAGGTGGGCCCCTCCATGCAGGGACGTGCACAGGAATTTTGAGGGGCAGTTGCTCTGGTGGTGGATTTCAGTAGACGTCGTTCTGCCCTCCCGTCACCAGTGAACATCCAGGGAATGGACATTGAGCAAGTGGACTCTTATAAGTACCTGGGTGTTCACCTCAACACCAAACTGGACTCACCACACTAACGCACTCTACAGGAAGGGACAGAGCAGGCTCTTTCTGAGGAGACTGAGGTCTTTTGGAGTGAAAGGGGGCACTCCTGAAGACCTTATTTTTGTTGTGCTGTTTTTAGCCTCTGTGAGGCACTTTGTGTTGCTTTTAAAAGGCATGAAAAGTGCCATACAAATAAAATTTGACGTCAAATTGGATATATACACACCGCCGCAGACTCTGAACACATTGCTTCCCGTCGTAACTTCGTTACCTTGGCGGTATCCCTGTACGTACGCCTGACCAGACTAAGATTCCTGTGCTCATCTACGCTCATCCCAAGCTACTTTCCGGATTTCCGAGGACGCCGCCACTGCGATCCCTCGCATATCTGCGGAAGGAAGAATACATTTCTTCAGCCAGTCGACTCCGCTGAGTTCCCCTGCGTTGCCGCCGAGGATCAGCTGCTGTTCGTCCGCCATCGACGCGCACAACAGACCCGTCGTTTCCGAGCCGCACGGAGCGGAATTATAACGACGCCACGGACACGCGCTATCCGCTCCCCGATCACCTACAAAGTAAGAGGTTAATGTCTGGGCAGAGTTAGGATATTTTATTTCTTTTATGCATTTCGTGTGGTCCTTTTTATTTGTTGCATGATTACGGACCACAAGGTCGTAATCAGTACCGTGTTGATTGTAGTCGCGCTTTGTGAGAGCCGCCGTGCTCCTTAGTTCTCGTGCGCGAAACGGGTGATCGCTTCGTATCCGTCCGTGTCTCTCCATTCCGGACAGATAAAAGACAATCACCGTGATCCTCACGAGAGCAATTTGGTAGTCTTTGTCTTTCTCTCCTCCCTTGGAGCTTCCCTCTAACCACACACACCCTTATACACGTGGATACTCCCGGGGGTAGATCACCCAGCGGTAGAACCTCCTTCTCATTCTGTACTATAACTGTGTGAGTTACTGGCTGATCAGCACGCTATCAGCCACACCATTTTGAATTGTCCGCCATTCTCCCGGGGCAAGGAGCATTAGTGACGTAAACCCACTCGTGGGCGGAGTCAGCCATCTTGCCTCTACCTTTTTCCTCCTCCTTCCCTTACATCATCACGCTCAGCCCCTTTTTCCCGTCCTCATTTACATACATACCAGCATCTCCGTATGCTGTTGGAGTGTTTGTCTTGAGATTTAAGAGTAGTTTGTAGCATACATTGAGTTGATTCGGTATTGTTAACCATTAACATTATTGTAATAAACTGGATTGTATTTAAAGTCAAGCTATTTGAGATTGTGCGTTCATATTGTGTCAAGCTGGTTGAGAGAGTCTGTGCTCGGATCCACAACTTCAAAATCTGATTTGAGACCGAAACCTATTTGGTTAATGTTCCCCGTATTATTAATTTCGATTAATAAAACTATTATAATTCATAATTATTAATAACTCAATCTTAACCAAATTCGCATTACCAAAGCCCAACACCAGAGACACACAGAATTTATGTGCATTTTATTTTATTGGTATTATACTTTGACAGAGGTTGAACCGTCATTAGAAGGCGAGCAGGGACTTCATAACCAGGATCCATTTTACCCTGTAATAGTTATACCGGACACTCTGGAGAAGCGTGAGGTGACTGGTGGTAAGAACATTTTATTAATGAGGTGCTGATATCGTGTTATAGTATACGTTTCTCGTCATGATATTCATCAGAAGAACAAGAGGCGCTCCATCTCACCATTCAGAAGGCTCCAGGCCCCAGATGCTCTGAATGGCGATACGGACGATTAGAAGGAGAGGACTTCAGCGCCGAGAAGGGCCCTCAGAGAGTTTTGGAACATACCGTCTTCGGCTTGGAATCTGGTCTCAGCATCGCTCGGGTAGAGTTGTATGTTTTAACGATGAATGACAATAACCAAGGGGAAGATTTGGTTTCGTAGTCAGTTCTTCAGTCATTTCATACAGAAATTGAAGCCTCAAGAGAACTCACTCGACAACGTCTTGATCAGCCTCTTTTACAAACTTCACCGCCATTAAACGATTTACAACATTTAGAGAATTTAAACGAGGCCCTTGCTCGCCTTGAACCGTCTGATTTACTGCGTCTTGACAATGTGAACGGAGCTCTCGAGATTTTAAGAGAACCTCCTACTGGTCATCCATCCCACGAGCATGTACCTCCCCCCTCTGAAGCGCGTGCAGATTGTCCATCTGATGAGACGTCAGCTGGACCGTCTCACCCCCAGGATAATTTCCAGAGACAAATTTAACAACGTTCAAATACGACAGTTTCTAATTTTTCCCGGTCTGATCATGCAGAGTTTTACTGTAACGTGATGCGTGCTGTCCAAGAGTCGGTAGAAAGAGCTCCATCATAAGCCAGACAGGGGGATGTGGTGCAGTTAGAGGAGAGAGACTTAAACGACAGCCCATGACGGTGATATAGATCTAAATGAATTTCAGAATCTTCTTGACAGATTAGTGCAGACAAACATGTCCCTTATGACGGAAGAGATGCTGGAATTAGTCGTGCAGGTGTAGGGACCTGAACCCCTCTCAATTCACACCCTCTTTGGAATGTGAATTTACGAAGTTGTTTTTCAGCAAAAAACCTCTTAACGGATCAACCTTTTCACCTCCGCCATAAAGGTGCCAGGTCGGAACACTGGACAGGACCTAGCTATCGGGACTTCCTGAGGCTCTGGAGGTCATCTAATCCAAAAGGACAGATTTACACGTCTCTGGAATTTCACACTCTCTCACTAATCTTCCTCTTCCCACTTCAGATAACATCAAGCAGGAGCCAAGGAATAAAAGGGAATCTTAATGAAAGATTCACCTTTTGGACTCAAATGGACACAATTAATGAGCCATAACGTGATACTGTTCATGTTTTAAGTCGGTATTGATTAATTCTTCTTTTCAGAGACACACCTAAGTAAGAGTATTCAACAATGTTTTGTTTTCCCCTTTAAGAGTGACCAAGGGAGTGGAACAGATAAGGGGTCGTAAAATGACTTCCTCCCAGAACCAGACTCTGGTCTGCATTTCTTCTGTTTAGAGCTTATGTTTGATAATAGGACTATCGAAATTGCAATAACCTGGTAGCTTATATATTGTTGTTCAGAAAGCAATGACGAGTTTAATAAGACCATTTTGATCATGGTGCGATACAGCTAGCCTAAATTCCTATAATTGGTTACAGAAAAGGAACAACATTGCCATCAAGTGGCCATCATTAAAAGGGATTTCCTCTCTTTTAATTCCATTTGAAGTTAAAGTGTGTCTATCTATCTATATCTTAAGTAGCTACCATTAGCATAACCTATTAGTGTAAGCTATAACGGTTGAGATTGTAGTTTAGGAAATATAACCTTTCATTAGTAACAAATTCATTGTAAACAGAATTTGAGTTTATTCATTTATTGATGCTTCTGAGTTGTGATTTTTGCCACCCTGGTATGTCATTTTATCGTGCTGCATGTTGACTGTTGCTGTGTATAGAAACATTGCTGACGAGACATGGTGAGTGGTGGAATGGTTATAAATAATATCAAATAGGTTAAGGAGATCAGGTAACACTTCAGGACAAAGAGAGGCGTTTTCTTCGTTTTCCGCGTGAAGACTCTAGAAACCCGACCCAAAACACGCCCTGAATAATTAACGCACAAAACTAGTGTGACGCTCCCATTTTGGAGTTCTAGTTATTTTTCTTGTTCAGTTCATTACGAGTTCTAGTTTTTTCTTTGCCAGACGAGTCGTTATTCCATTCGGTAGTTTTTCCTTTCTCAGCTGTACTTCTATTTTTGCTCGAGCTCACTTTTCTCTGCTACGAGCTTAGTTATCTTTCTTTCTAATAACTTTGTTTTAAACAACTTGAAATTGTTCCGCGGCAATCTCAAGCTCTGTTTGTTTCTCGCTGGAGGTTTTTCCCCGACGTGCTAATTTTTATAGTGTCTTTAATACTTTTCTAGTTCTACTATTTTCGTCATTTACGAACCGAAGTACAACTAACAGTTTATAAATTAGTCAGTGTAGTCAGCTGGGACATCGAAGGAAGACCCAATCTCTTCGAAGGACCAAGACTCCGAGAGACGGTTGTCATAGCAACGACAACAAGACGTGGTGAGCCGGCCTTTCTTTTACCAAACAAAGACCTTGCAAAGCATCATCTATTGCCTGGGACTGAACACCTACAACGCTCTCAAACCGCTGGGTGTCGGAGTTGCGGAGAAAGCAACGAGGCCCGCCCCGGCTGTGCCGCGTCATCACCACTTCGCCATACCGGCGCTTCCATCATCGTGCCAAGAAGAATCTTCAAAAGTAGGCTAAATCGCTCCTACCGTACAAGACTAAGAGTTGGTGTCGCTAATTTGAAGGTCCCAACTAACAGCTTTAGATAAGATTGATTAGATTAAGCTACATATAAATCCATTCCTTTTAGAATATCTACATCTCTCACCATCGCTCCAAAATTCAATTATATATTATCATATTCATTTTGTTGATTGCCCTCGCATATATCCTGTTGGCTTCTCATTTATTAGTAGTCGTCACCTTGTTAAATAAATATTTGTTCACACTTAAGTTGTTGATGTTGTGATATGCGAATAATTTAACCGAGACTGAAACTGATTTAAACCGTGTTCTTCCTACGGAAAAAGGAGGTGGTGCCCTAACGAGACAATTTAGTAGTGTAGACTTCCCTACACAGGTGGTACGTAGTCCTTGAGGGGGGTGTTAAAGATACAAACCATTCTCAACGATGAAATCTGCAGGAAAACGGCACATTGCTTGCATATAGTCATTAAGCCTAGCGGTCAATTATGCTTCGCCATTAACCACAGCCGAGGCCACCGTACAAGCTAGAGTGTTACAGAATCAGGCGGGGTTATCACGACACTCCTCTGACGTTTAATGACATTAAATTTGAACAGACTTTAGATTGTAAAATCGTCTTCAGAGTGGAAGGTGAGCGAGCCCTCTCTAAATGTCAAACGTGTGAAGGAATGCATCCTAAAACCCTCTTCCTCCATCAAAACCGCTATTACCAACCTGAACATTTCTGGGTATGCCTCATGTTTGCAATTATTGTCACACAGGTTATGGAAGCACCACTGCTCGGGGCGCTGTTCCATATGCTTTACATCAGACTGTACAAAAAACAAAGTAAAACAAATCAAATGTTCTGACGTGCCGATCCAATGTCTGTCATGTAAAACATAAAGAGCCTTACCAGCAGCAGCCGTGGCCTACTG
This sequence comes from Planiliza haematocheilus, assembly GCA_005024645.1. Classification (NCBI taxonomy): domain Eukaryota; kingdom Metazoa; phylum Chordata; class Actinopteri; order Mugiliformes; family Mugilidae; genus Planiliza; species Planiliza haematocheilus. The sequence goes on from SRSE01000635.1 coordinate 31,799, forward strand.
GTTAGCGCTTTGGGCTTGTGGCTGAAGGGTTGCCGGTTCGAACCCCCGACCAGTAGAAAGCGGCTGAAGTGCCCTTGAGCAAGGCACCTAACCCCTCACTGCTCCCCGAGCGCCGCTGTAGCATGGCAGCTCACTGCTTCACCTCACTGTCTGTTCACTAATTCACGGATGGGATAAATGCAGAGAACACATTCCATGTATACACAAGTATACTTGGCCAATATCACTAATTATATTATATAAAAAAAAAAAAGTGTAATACTTGCAAAGCTGTGAATTATAACGTGATCAGTGGCACCACCCAGCACAGATGTAGAGCTAAAACATGCCCCGTGTGCTCCGTAAAGGAACCGGGCGAAGACCATCTGTGTTACATGACACCTTTGAAAGTTGAGACCATTCAAAACAGGTAGTGTTTTATGACTTTGAAACATTCGTAGACACGTCAGGCGAACATAAACCCTTTTACATCAGAACACAAACGCTAAGTGAGAAATGGGGTTCCTGGGGCTAAACACGCACAGTAAGCTTCTTCAAGCGTTTCAGAAAACAATACAAGGGTTACATCTTCATCGCTCACAACGCTAAGGGTTTTAACTGCTACCTTCTTCTCAACCATTTAATTTCCCAAAGTATGGCACCCTGCATAATTATGCAAGGCAGTAAGGTGTTGCAGATGGTGGATGAGGCTGAGATCCATCAACTCCCTCTCATTCTTAACCATGCACTTAGACATCAGTCTGGATGCTGAGATCAGTCCGCGCAACGACGACGAATTAAGCAAAGGTTTCTTTCAGCATTGCGACAAAGACACTGAAATCCTAGCCGTGTCTTGTTTAAGGTTTCGAAGAATTCAGCAAAGAGACACGCGTCGATCTCTTCCGCGTGCATGAAGGTTTTTAAAACAAACTTTCATCCTCCCTACACTCTGGCCCTTTTGCCCACAATAACTGCAACCGCCAATTCAAAAACTACTCGAACGCGGGGATTCTGTGGTTAGAGTGGATTTCATAGCGAAAACGTCGCTATTCATCACGCTCTCAACGGAGGTGAGAAGAGGATGGGGAAATATGTCGTAGACGGGTACGCAGAAGTTGATGGTGTGAAAAAGGTGTGGGAGTTTCCTTCACAGATGTCCCAAGTGTTTCTCTCCCCATGAAGTCAACCCCAAAGATTCCCTTTGAGCAGCTCCACTGTGCTTGGTAAGCAAAGCTGTTAAACCTGCAGTCTAAGGTAAAGGTCTCGGTACAGTTCATATGGAGCACGACTGGACCCGCATGACAAAGTTTGAGGATCGAGTGAAACACTTCACGAGTCGTCATCGTGCTCTGCAGCCTTTAAACCATTGTGATGTGCTGTTTGGAGGTAGAGCTTGTCCCATCCGTCTGAGGTACACGGTGAGTGATACCGAGCAGGTTTGTTACGTGGACGTCACATCCTTGTTCCCCTATGTCAACGCGCACATCGAGTACCCTCTCAGTCACCCGGAAATTATCTGCCGGGGTTTTAAAGATCCGCGTATGTACTTCGGTCTGATCAAAGTCGTCGTGCATCGTCCTCGAAGGTTATTTCTGCAGATTCTGCCTTACAAAACCGAGCGAGGTAAACTGGTATTTACTCTCTCCGCGTGTGCGCTGAAATAAACAGTGAAACCGGGTGGAGAAAGGGAGCTTCATCGGGCACCTGGCCGACCCCCGAATTCACAAAAGCCCTAGACGCTGAAATAACTAAAGTCTGGCATTTTGACAAAAAGAGTGACTCCATCTTTTAGGGGTTACAACAACACCTTTTTGAAAGGGAAACCGGAGGCTTCAGGCTACACCTCTGAAGCATCGGATGAGGCTAGCAGGGACAGGTACGTCAGAGACTACACGGCTAATTATGGTATCCAATTGGATCCGGCTAAAACCCATCCTAACCCCACCAAAAGACAGCCACAGAGCAGCACGTCAAACATTTCACCTTTCTGAACGATGAGGTGGTGATATGGTGAGCGTTACATGCTCCCTCCTGGGAAAAGCAACAACATTTTCATTTACCACTGCCTATGCTCGTTTGACTCTGTACAGTTTTATGGCGAAGGTGCATAATCCAACAGGTAACTGGTGGGGATAGCAGTCAAGAGTTTGCAGCGGCAGAGCCTAAAAGTTACGCCAATCAGACCAGAGGGGGTAAAGTGTCCTTATGTGTTAAGGGAATCACGCTGACTCAAGAAAGCTGTAAAGAAATCAATTTTGACAGCATTAAACAGATTCAGGGTGGTGTAAGACGACGGGCAAACTGAACCCAATGTCAAAACCCCTAGGAGAGGAGATTGAGCTCAGATTGCAGTTGCCTTTCTCCTCTGGTGGTGGAGCCTAGCGGGTGTGGAAAAACTGTTTTTGTAAAAAATGTTTTGGAAAACTGAACATGTCATGAGTGACAATATTGTGTGGATTTATACTTTTCAACCTTTGTATTTGGAACTGCAGAAGAAAAATAAAGTGCCGTATGATAAAATTTTGGCAAAGGGGCGTTTTCTGTATAACCCCAACAATGGTAATGACGATTTGTGTTTCTGTCCATGTCTGGCACATGCTACTGATGCATCAGCGCATGAAAAGTTACAGTATGCAAGACGCCTGCAAAGCTCAGTCGGGTTTGACCACATGCGCGATCATTTTTCCAAATTTGAAAAGCATTTAAACGTTTAAGTTATCTTTCACCATGTTGCTGGGCGCAAATGTCTGCAGTGTTTTTAGACACAAGACACACACAGCATTTGGCTTTATTTGCACAATGAGCATTACTACATGACTGAAAACCCCTCCCCTTTTCCCGGGCTTCATACGTCTGTCAGTACTGCTACACAACTGTAAGGTTCATTGTAACGTCTGCTTCAATGAGTGAAATGCAGCGTATCTGCACATTGTTACTGGCAACACAAGCTCAGGGAAACACCGGCGGCTTTAGGCTTTGGAAAAGGGTTATTTCCCCCACCGGTTTAACACCAGGGACAACAAGTTTTATGTGGGCACTTACCCAGACCCTTCTTGTTATGGTTATGAGCCCATGAGTGTGTGATGGTGCAAAGTTCATGGAGTGGTATGACACAGTCCAGGAGGTTTGCGTTCATATTGTGTCAATGCAGTGCACACAGCTTGATCCGTTTGCATTTACCACTCTGGTATCCACCTGCATGGGAGACACAAGACACTTTTCCTGCCGAAAGACAGTCACATGTCACAGAATAAGACACATTCAGATGCGTCTGTGCAATGGCTGGATTTGCTGCACACAGAAAAGATGTTCAGTCAGGTGTCAAAACCGGATCTTCAATGAAAAGGTGGCTGCCTTGGAGTCATGGCACAGCATGCAGGTTGTTGTGATGTGGGAGTGTGAATGGGACGTGATGAGAGAAGCAGACAACTGTTCAGGCTTTTCTTGAAACGTACAGAAAGCCTGCCCACCCGCACTCCAGAAAGGCGGTCTTTGGTGGGTGTACAAATGCCATTAAACTGTATCACAAGATTGTCTGTGCAGTCCAAGAGAGACTATCCAGTTGGTCACCCGCAGATTGTCTACAGAGATTTTGACAGCATCGTCTTCACCGTCCTGTCCTGCCTTACAAGTGCCACAATAAGCTCATGTTCCCGCTATGTGTCGATTATATACGCATTGATGCCGGTAGAGAGCTTTCAGGCAAGTGGGTGTCCTTTGATGAAATGCGGCGTTTTCCCAACAAGACTGACACATCGATTAATAAGTGTGTGAAAACATTTCTAAAATGCAAACAAGAGGCATCCGGCTACCCTAGTCACGTGAAAACGACTGAGGATCAGCAGAAATACATTGATGACCTCTTTAAGTGCACACCTTTTCTAAATTCAAACAAGAACCATCCAGTTACCCTAGATTTAAGGCAGGTGTTCTGATGTAGCTAGGGTTCAGTGGCGTCCCTCTGACAGCAGGGGGTCCAGGGTTAAGGATGTAAGTGTCTTTATAGGGGCCATGACTACCACCTATGCCTGGCTTGGACAAGCTACAGCAATGTGTGTAGTATTGTGACAGACTTTGTAGTCTTCCCCTCCAGACCTGGTGAGTGGGTGCCACCCCTTGGGCCTTGCCTGGGGGATCTGACAGATGAGCTAAATGGTGGGCAATTACATCATAGAGTTTGTGTCAGGGGGACCAAAGTGCTACGCCTATCATGCACAGCAGGGGAAGATCCAGGTGAAGTGTAAAGGGGTATCACTGAACTTGGAAAAAGCCAAAACACAGTTTTGTCAAGAATGTTTTCACACAATATGGACACCATTGTTTAGAACTACTGCTGCTGGCAGCCTTTGTATAACCAACTCCTTCAGAAAAGAGACATCAACTTTGTTAACAGCTTGCTAGAGTTTCTGTGCTGCTACCCCCTGACAAACAATTTGCTTATTGACGATTTAATTAACAACACTAGTAATAGCATAAAATGTATTTAGAAAATGTTCCCCATGAGAGTCTGAGCTGCATTTACATGGTTCAGAATTTGTTCATTTGAGACAAGTCCAGTTGAACCATCAGTCTGAACACCAGTTACCAAGACAAGTATCAAGTTACACCTTTAGGCAGATAAAGGTTTCCAGGTAATACCAAATGTTTTTCGGAAGCTTTTAACAACGCCACAGGCCTCACTGTGACGATGAAATTTAACGTCAGGTACCTCATGGCCCCACGCTGGAGTCACATGACACATCTTACTGGAAACTAACAAAGGTGTTTTACGAGCGTACTTCATAGAAGCTTTCCCCTAAATGCTGTAGTGTTTCCAAGAACCATGTGGTGAGAAAACACAGCTCGTACATATTAGCTCAGACAAAGAGAAGAGAGTACACCAATGTTAATAGTAGTTCTATGCAAGACTGTCCTGCTCCTAGTTTGTCTTCAATAGTTAAACCCTAAACACAACCACACAGCATCAAACATTCACAAGAAGCCAGACCAAACTGACCTGAGAAACCACTTTTTATACACACCTGCCAAACCCAAACGAAGAATCCTATTGGATGATTAGCAGGCCTCTGTAATCAGGCTGGAATCTGTGTCACCTGGTGCTCCAGCTGTTTTCTCTTTGAGAGTAATCAGGGCCATCCATGTGACCTCATTAATAGCAGCTAGTTTATATGCAAAATCAGTGCAACATGGAAATGAGCATGTTACACTGAAATATAAATACAGGACAATTTAAATAAAGCAAAAAGAGACATTTTCATAATCTTTTGCCATTTATAATTTTGTAAATAAATAAATCACAGCTTTCATTAAACTGCAGACATCAGAATTTTATAAAGCCCATTGTCTCTAAAAAAAAAAATACTTTTAAAGCATCAAGTCATTGTGTATCGGCTTCATTTAAACAGTAGTATTTCATATTTATCTAATGTCTTTTAAAGCAATTGAGTTACCTTGATTTATTTTTATATTGGCCCTTGCCTTCCTTTCTCCTCTTGTCACATTGAGAAAAAATATTGTACAGATTTTTCTACTGCTCTGGTTTGTCTGTGTGGAGAACTAATCATATATTTTATTATACGACTCCCTTAAACAATTCCTTTCATGGTATGTGTTGCTACAAAAACTTTTATTTTTTTGTTTTTGTATGTTCTTTTAATATTACAATCTTTTTGTATATTTAAACAGGCCTCTGTAGAGACCTATGGAAACAGCAACAGGTGGCTAACCTGCTGATTGCTAATTGAGAGTCACACCTGAGGCAGTTGATGAGGAGTATAAAGGGAGGTGCGTCAGTTGCAGTCTGCATGTTGTGGGGAGAGGAGCTGAAACAGTCTTGTTAGATGTCTGTTTGTTAAGACTGTGTGTAGTCATTGTCATTTTTTTGCTGTGATTTCAAGAACTGACAGAAACACAAGCGTTTTGAAAGAGAAGCTGTAGTTCCATATAGCTGCATGGGAACTTCTACTGTTTCTAGTGATGGGCAATCGAGGCTTTGTTGAAGCCTCGACACGTGATTCGAAAAAAAGGTTCATTACTCGAAGCTTCAATGACAGTGCTTTATAAGGACATCTAGTGGACAATAAAATGTAGTGCAATGGAGACGTGTCTTACTGGTTCATGCTTGTATGGGACTTGATTTGCCATGCACATTCCTATTCGACTACATTACATGGATATGTGGTTTAAAGTTGATTATAAGAAAACTATATACATATAACAATAAAATAAATCAATCATAAAGTACAAATGGGACTCGAACTCTTGTTTTACTAAGGAAAGACCGGTGACTTCGTAGTGTACCACGAATCTCATCAGTGATGCACGGTCCTCGGTGGATGATTTTGATTACGTCAGTACACTCCATGAACCTTTACTGATTTACACTAATGTTTATGTTTCAGTGCTTACATCAACTATTTTCATTTGCTCTTGGTATCAGAATTAGAGAAAATTTGTACTGAATGCAACAGTGTCAAACCAAATCTTTCTTGACTCAGTCTTTGCTTCTAAGACTCATCTCATCTCTCCCGAAGAGCCGATCAACCAAACCGGATTCTTCCAGCGCCGTGTTCCTGCTCGGACAGTGTACTCCCGCACCATCTGGTCCATGACATCGACGCCACACTTTGTGTTGTAGAGTGTGATGGCGTTTGGCTTCCTTTTGGTGGTATCCTGTGTCTGAATTTCTTGGCGAATCCTATTGACTGTGCCGAGGAGGGTTGTATTCCGGCTAAGTAGTCGTTTTGCAAGTGACAGTGATGTAAAGAAATTGTCCGTGGTAACATTTCTGCCCTTGTCCAAGAATGGTTCCATCAGCTTCATGACTACACTCTCTCCCCACGAGGCCGAGTGTGGTCCTTGCCAAGATATGGGAGGATGTTGCAGACGTATTTGGTTTTCAAGTCACACGCCACCCAAAACTTGATCCCAAACTTGTCTGGTTTAGATGCAATGTACTGTAGGAAACAGCAGCGAGTCTTGGATGGGAAAAGTTGTTCGTCGATGGTGATGTGTTGACCAGGGATGTAGGATGTGATGCAGTTGTTGACAAACAATCCCCATATGTTTGAAATTGCAGCAAACTTATCGGTCTGTGCTCGCTCGCTGCGGGTGTCTCTGTCATCAAAGTGCAGGTGATGCATGATGTTCTGGAAATGCCCTCGGGACATGGTTTCGATGATCTGTGGGTTTCCCTGGTTTTCCGACCAGCAGTCACGCAGTGATGGCACCCTGATGATTCCCCGCATGATGGTGATGGAAATAAATGCCATTATTTCAGAGAGGCCCATGAACCAATCCACATGCTCAGTTTGCTTTGCATGTTGAACTGTACAGTCTCGAATGATGCCAAGCATGTCCAGAGTGATGAAACACAGGAAGCTCTGAAGACGACTTGTGATTGACCTCCTGGCCTTAGCTGTTGGCTCTCCATCTGCGCTGTACGGCGATGGCGGGGTGAAATGTGGACCCGTTCCCACCTGTTCTTCATGCCATACTGTGCCATCTTTTGCAGTCTCTGTCACATCAGTCCCCAGCCGAGCTCTCTTTGTTGGTTGGGGAGCAGTCTCCTCATCTGTAGTTTGGAAAAAAAAAAAAATGTAATTATGAGCAATGGGAAAGTCAAATGATATCACAAATGCAAGCATAGAAGCTAATAATAATCCCAGAACATCTCAAATAGGTTGGCTAAGCTGCAGACACCTCAGGAGAAGTAGAATCAAGCAAAACTGACGGCAGTCCGCACTCAGAAACAAAATGGAGGCTCTATTCACATGGTGCAATATTTTCCAACTTCCTCACTGAAATGAAATGTAAAATAGGAAATAATATGAAATGAAATCTTACCTGAAGATGACTGAGACAGCTCGGAGTCTGAATCCACCTGAAGATGTCTTCTCCATCCGAGTCGAAAGGGTTAGCTCCATCCAGGATCATTTCCAATGCCTGTTGAGTGCTGAGTCTCTGCATCTTCGTTGCTTGGAGAGAAGCTTCTTTCACCACAAAAGTCTTGAGGTAAATTAAGCAATAGTCCACGTGCACTAGTATTTATCCATCAGACAATTGTCTGGTTGCAGTCACATGAGTTGTTATGGTCACATGGGACATTCACGTGTTTATACCTCATTCTCGCATTCACACAGAAGTAGCCAACATGACTTCACCACTGTAAGGTGTGACCACCTCACCTGGCCTCGTTACCATAACAACATGAGTGATTAGTGTATTCGAGAAAAGCAGTCGGGTCAAATGACCCCTCTCTGGGTCTTCTAGGTAGGCAGAAAAATGCTGGGACTTCTAGTGTTAATGGCTAACATGTCTATAGATTCGGTATATTTTAAACACATGAATAGGCCTATATACCATTTTCAGTTGCAGCCTGAAGATGCGGAGTTTCGCCCTGTTTGGCACGGCCGATGGCCCAGCACACTGTCCATTTGATCATAAAAAGGAATTTTTTTTTTTTGTCTGCTCCAGACTGGCTGTTGTGCAATTTTACAGCCTTGTACTGTGCGCAGAGTTTCTTGAGCTTTTCCCTTATTTGACGCGGTGTCCGCTGGATGTTGAGCTTCGCCAGCTCCATGGAAATTATTTTCATGACTTCTTCGTTCCGGCAAACTCCGTCTATCTTGCGCTGAATGTCGTCCTCTGCCCAGATGGACAGAAGTGCCTTTGCGTCGTCAAAAGACCAGAATACGCGATCCATTGCAATGACCACAAATCGTTTCCAACCACAACAACACAGATAAAACTCAGTTAAAGCAGATGACACAGTCACACTAGACGTCTTGCCTTTATTTCCGCGCATGTTTGAAAAATTAACTCCGCCCCAATGTACCCCCGCCCCCCTGGCCCTACCTGGCCCATCGTTTTACTTGGGCCAGAACTTCTGGCTCCTAGCTCCCTTCCCCCTCTGGCTCGTGTAGGTGAGAACAGCAGTTAGCGCGGCACAGCCTGGCGCGGCGGTCAGAACGGGGCTATTGGCCGATAAGTGGGGCCACTCCAACCATGTGCTGGCCAGTAGATGTGTGGAATGTGATAAAAGGTACCAGGTTAAGGAAAGGATGGTCAGTTTAGCATTCAAGAGACCCTGAGTCTGTGTGTTGCATAATCCAAACTAACATCAATTTGCTATACTAAACAACTCAAGTAGTAATATGGTACCCCCTTTGCGCGTGCATGTGTAAATGCACATGCACGTAGGGTGTCACGTGCAAAAGTTTGAGCCACCGCTAGTGGTCTTGTTTTGAAGGAGATTAAATAAAATAAACGTAATAAAAATGCCAGCAGGAGTAGATGTAAACGACGTTATCCACACTGTGATATAAGCCTCAATATATTTTCGATCACATTCTTGACAAAGTCTTCCCGCAGTTTGAGGGGCCACTGACCACTATGCTAAACGGATGCTGTCGAGTTCAATGTCACCCCCTTGCATTTTACCTGCGTCTTCCCCTGCTGCGTGCGATAAGCATTACACTTTGGCCCCCCTGACACAAACTCTGATGTAATCATCCGACTCACCACCACCATCATCATCATTCAGCTCATCCGTCAGATCACCTAGGTAGGGGCGGAACCCACTCACCAGGCCTGGAGGTGAAGATGACAGAATCTGTGTCGCAGTACAACACACGCTGCTGCAGCTTGTCCAACAGGTCATACAGCATTAGCCGAGCGTAGGCTGTAGTCATCGCCCCTATAAAGACATTTACGTCCTTAACCATGGACCCCCTGCCGTCAGAGATGAAGCAGAACTGCCTCACGTCATAATGGTCGCTGAACATCAGCTGCGTGAATCTGGCCGGTTCCGTAATCAACTCACACGACAGCATGTTACCCCTCATGCTGAACCTGCCCCACAGTGAGTTCAGGAGTAATTTATTACAGCTCCTGACTGCCTTGTTGACACGGCTCTTGACCATGCCTCCTGTTTGGTACAGTTTCATGGCGTTAGTGCGCCCGCCAAAGAGAGCCGCTCTGGGGTCCAGGCGGACGGGCTTCCTGTATGACTTCAGAAAAGCCTGAACGGATTTGTCCGCTTTTCTCAGCGAGTCCCATTCACAATCCCACATCATGACCATGATGGAGGATTTAAGTCGCTCTGCACGAGGCACTTGACACAACCGTGGTAGAAACAGCCAGCAAATTCATAACAGGTATTTGTGGCGGCAGCGAAACTATCCACAAAATTAGGCCCCACACGCTGTTCCCCACCTTTGAGGGCGCGTTGTATCGCAGCGTTTTCTTTGTGTGCAACACATTCTAGCCACTGCATAGACACGTCCGATTAGGTCACGGTTCTGGGCTGTGTACGCACCTTCGTACGTGAGAGCCAGAGTGTCTTTGCTGGACGCCAGAGTGGTAAACGCAAACGGATCCAGAGCACGCCTTGCGCAACACCTCCACATCGTTGACGCAGTAGCGGCGCATCTCTGTCTGAAAAATCAAAAACGCGTAACAAGTATGACGCGACAAGGAACAAAGGGAAGGCAGGGCTATATATATATATATATATATATATATATATATATATATAGACACATGAGGAACAGAGGGATCATGAGACAAGACAAGGTGAAACCAATGAACTAATCAAGGCACGAACAAGACCAACAGGAAATCAAGAACTTGACACAAAACAGGAAGCTAGACATGACTGAAAAAACACAGGACAAGACGGGGGACATGATAGGCAGTATGTAAAGCAGATGTTACAATGAGCTGTACAGTTGTGTAGTAATGCGTTGCTGTATGTATTGTAGCAGTAGTGACAGACGTATGTGGCTCCGAAAAGCCCTGTGGGGTTTTCAATCACGCAATAATGCTCGTTGTGCAAATAGAACCAAATGGTGTTTGCGTGGGGTGTGTGAAAACACTGCAGACGTTTGTGTCCGGCAGCGTGGTGGAAGATGATAACTTAACATTTAAATACTTTGCAAATTTGGTGACATCAGAAAATGACACGGCGTGCATGTGGTCAAGCCCAACAGAACTTTGCAGGTGTCTTGCATACTGTAGCTATTCATGCTCCGATGCAGATGCATCGGCTGCGTCCAGGCATAGACAGAAATGCAAATTGTTGTCGTTGCCATTATTGGTTGTACAGAAAACGCCAAAATTAAATCATAATTCCACACACTGCCCAACTTCAGGCGGGTTCCACCCCCATGTTCTGGGCGACCGTGGCCACAATCTCCAATTTGTCGTCTATAGAGCCGTCATTGCTCTGCAACACCTGAGCAATTTCCTCCATAAACAGGTCAGCGTTATTGCTGGTATTTAAGACTGCCTGGACGTCGTGAGCCAGCGACGGCCCTCTTAAGACAACGTTCAAAGCGCTACCAGGTTGAGCCTCAGCCACCGTCCGATCAATAACACCAGCCACCCTCTCTAACCATGGCGGGAACAAGCTCGGGACTATCCAGAGAAATGTCCCTAAAATCCACACGTTGGCGGATCTCCAAAGCATTAAATTTGGGTATCTGCCTAACCTGTTCTAACCCAGAACCCCTCTGTACAGTATCTTGATTGTCACCATGCTCACATCAGCACCACCCCCGTGACCATCATCATCCACATTGCCGCAGTCCTCAGAATCACCCAGTGACTGTATCTGCATTTGACTTATATTTGACACCGAATTATAGACGGCACCATTACGCGCTACAGCAACACCACCAGCATTATAAGAAGCGGGATGACCAGCCGTGTCTAAGGTCCTCAGGCGGTTCGCCCTCTCCTCACAATTTTTTTTATCCATACGCTCACACCATTGGTCAAATGGCTCACCCTTTAAGAAGGCAAATGCATCGCTTAATACCTTCAGCTGTTCCTGCAAGCTGGGGGAGCAACACCAAGCATAGCTAGACAGTTCAGACGGAAGGTCATGTCATTATGAACTTCGTCTGGCAAGAGACTTTCTTTAATACGATTAACAGCTATAACCTCGCACAATTGTTTCAGCCAGGCCTCAGTGGAGGCGGGATCCACAATACCACATAATTGATCAGACCTATCACAGCATCTAGGAATTTTGTGGGGGGAGGCCAATGTCCGTTAAATAATGTGTGTGTGTGTGTGTGTGTCTATTTGTTTATACTCTTTGTGCCTGTTCAAATTTAGTGAGTGCTATACTTAGCAGTTTAAGAGACTCAAACTTCTTGCAGCTGCTTTACCGTGTCATCCAACCGGTTTAAATCAAATACCTGGCAGAACTGTTGTGGATCTGTGTGGTGAGCCCCCTGCAGCTGATTTACAACTATAACCAGCCTGTGCAAAACACACACCAGGCAGCAGAGAGCTGGTGTTGCTTGTGCAGAGTTAAATGCCTGCGGCTGATTGACGCCTAGGGCTTGGTATGGCCGTAACTGCTGGAAACTTGTTGCTGGGTTGAATGCAATATTCAACGCCGGCTGTTGAATAAACTGCGAAAAAACTGGCTAGTGTCGCAGAAAGAGTCGTTTTGATTGAGATACTCCATCAGATCATCTATTGCCTTATCATTACAAGTCTCCTGACTACTGGTCGGGGGTAAGTAATCGCTCCTAAATTCCACCGGCGTTTTATATATTGAGTCACTCAATACTGACGAAGACCCCGCGTTCTGTAAACCACCACTCTGTATAAACTCAAAAGGGCTTAAGGACATGGCACAGGCTAGTGTTAAAAGACAGTGGTTCCTCATCTTCCAATGGTGATATCGCGCCGTCTCTTGTCCCTACTTCTTTCAAAGGAGTGAAGTGCGCCAAAAAAAAAAATCTCATAGCTGCACTCTACTACTTTTTTTTTTCCCTGTTAAATATTACCCTTTTCCGGAGGTGACTCGGTCAGCTTCTCCAATTCCTTGTCTTTTTTTATGGGGGTCACTGCAGATATGTTATTAGGAAAAACAATTACAACGGACAGTTTCTTTACATCGTTGATGTAACATTTCTGCTCTTGAAATGGTTCCATCAGCCTCATAACTACATTCTTGGACAGTCCCTCCCCACTGGGACGACTGAGGTCCTTGCCAAGATGTGGGAGGACATTGCAGATGTATTTGTATTTCAAGTCACAAGCCACCCATAACTTGATCTCAGACTTGTCAGGTTTCGTTGCAATGTATTGCAGGAAACAGCAACGAGTCTCTGAATGGCCGGTTCACACCGATGTCCAGCGGTTGGAGTTCCTTGGTCAAACCTCCCGGAATAACAGCAAGAGTAGCGTTCATCTGCTTCACTTTCTGTTTCACATCGGCTGTGAGATGCGCTCGCATAGAGTCACAAATCAGAAGCGACGGTGATGTGCGGAAAAAACCTCCCGGTCTCCTTACATACACCTGCCTCAGCCACTCCTTCATCATATCCTCGTCCATCCAGCCCTTTTCGTTTGCCTAAAGAGACGTTTCCAGCAGGCGTCATTATTAAGGCAAAGTCTTTCTCTTAAAAATCACCATCGGCAGCAGTTTCTGTCCATTAGCGTGGCAGCCAAGCACAACAGTAAACTAAGCCTTTTCGTACCCCGTTGTGCGTATCGCTACCGTGCTGGTTCCCTTCTCCACCGTGTGACTCACCGGGATGTCGAAAGTTAGCAGCACCTCGTCCATGTTGGTGATGTGGCTCGGCTGGATGCGCTTGTCGGCGATGTGCTTCTCAGAATAATCCGCCGGACGTCGCTGCGCTACCGTAGTCCTGGTCCGGATGGAAAAATGGCACCGTTTCATAGAACGCCAGCACCAAGACGGACCTCCTTGGAAATGTTCAATTTTCATTTCCTCCGCTAGCGTTACTGCTCTGAGTCGGATGGTGACAGTCGAAACGCTCCTCCCGCTCGCTCTTTGCTCGACGATCCATTGCTCGAGTCTTTCCTCCAACTCCGGCCACCTCGCCTTATGTCCGCGGAAACTCAGCTTAGTCTTCTTCACCTGTCGGAGCTCGTTCTCCAGCTTCCTCCACTTGCGAACCACTTCGTTAATTTTATATTCTATCGCGGCGGCTCGATTCCCATGTTCTTCGGCGTAGCTGATAGGCTTATGAAGCTCAGTTTAAACTGAAGGCTGTCTCTTTGCCATTTTCAGGGTTGTTAAAACAGCAATGTTCTGCATAAAGCACATACCTGTTCTTTTATACACAATCCACGCCCACACATCCCCCTTTAACGTTCTCTACCACGTCCTCCTCACAACACACAGATTTTTTTCAAAATGTGCGGCGTGCCCTAAGACGTTTATATGCGCCTTATAGTCGTGAAAATACGGTACAGTCTCGAATGGAACCAAGCATTTCCAGAGTGAAAACACAGGAAGCTCTGAAGACGACTCAAGATGGACCTCCTGGCCTTAGCTGTTGGCTCTCCATCTGCGTCGTATGGAGGGGTGAAATGGAGACCCGTCCCCACCTGTTCTTCACACCACACTGTACCATCTTTCACCGTCTGTCTGGTCAGTCCCCACCCAAGCTCTTTTTTTTTTTTTTTTTTTGGCTGAGGAGCAGTGTTAACTCAAATTATGGGCAATAGGAATGGAAAGTCAAATGATATCACAAATGCATGCATAGAAGCTAATAATCATTCCAGTCCATTTCAAATAGGTTGGCTAAGGTGCAGGGACCTCAGGAGAACCAAACGGAGGCTGTCTGATGCAAGAAGCCCCAAAACTCTATTCACATGGTGCTATGTGATCTGTCCTTGGCCCCATCCTCTTCACGCTCTACATGCTCCCCCTTGGTCATGTCATCAGCCAGCATGGAATATCTTTCCATTGCTACGCTGATGACACCCAACTTTACATCAAAACCAACCCAAACTCCTCTGCAGCCCTTTCCACACTTTCCACCTGCCTGGACGAGATAAAGGCGTGGATGACGGCTAACTTCCTGCAACTCAACAGTTCAAAAACGGAAGCCATTCTTGTTGGCACTCCACACCAGACCCGGTCATCCAGCATCACCTTCTCCGGCCATGACATCCACCTCTCATCCTCAGTCACAAACCTCGGTATCAGAATGGACCCTCACCTGACTTATGAGGCGCACATCAAACACCTTTGCAAAACTCCGCCCCATGCTCACTCTCTGGGATGCCGAAAATCTTGTCCATGCCTTTGTCTCCTCCAGGCTGGACTACTGCAACGCACTCCTCATCGGGATCCCAGGCAAGAACATCAAGCAGTTGCAATACATCCAGAACTGTGCTGCCAAGATCCTGATGGGGGTGCGGAAGTACCACCACATCACACCCATCCTCAAATCCCTCCACTGGCTTCCTGTCCAGTACAGGATTGAATTTAAAATTTCCCTTCTGACCCACCAGTGCCTCCATGGCACTGCCCCCGGTTACCTCAAACAACTCATCATCCCCCTTTCCTCCTCACGCCATCTCTGTACTGGACAGGCCAACCTCCTCCAAGGACAAGGCTGCGAACCATGGGTGACCGCGCCTTTTGCTCAGCTGCTCCCAGCCTGTGGAATACTCTTCCTGTACATCTAAGGGCACCACAGACTGGACTCTTTTAAAAAAAACACCTTAAGACGCATCTTTTTACAAAAGCCTATGGCTAAAACTGCCATTTTAAATCTCTCTCTTAATTCTTTCATGCTAGTTTTAAAGTCTTTGTTTTATATGCATTGTAGCACTTTGAGGTCATTGATTTGATGTAAAGTGCGTTATAAAATGTATTATGTGCACCACCATTTCCACCTTCCTGAAATGAAAAATAAAATGGGAAATTATATGAAATCTTACCTGAAGACAGCTCGGAGTCCGAATCAGGCTAAGGTTTATCTCTTCTCCATCCGAGTCACAAGGGTTTACCCCTTCCAGGACCATTTCCAGTGCCTGTTGAATGCTGAATCTTCTCTGCATCTGCGTTCCTTGGAGAGGAGGTTCGTACACCACAGAATTCTTGAGGGTACTGAAGTGGTAGGTGCAGTGAGCTATTTATCCACCTCAGCACAAAAGGAGCGCCATGACGATGTGATTGTCAAACAGTGAGTCAGGTGGGTCAACAGCCACAATACTAGTCGGGGTGGTTGCAGTCACATGAGTCATTATGGCCACATTGGTCATTAGCATGGCAGTGCCAGGACAGAGTGATTAGGGAAAAATAAACAGTGAGTGCGGTGAGTACATTTCAATAGTTTTACTACAGCTTATTTTAATCCCACTCAAAGGAAGTTCACCGTTCATTATTTAATGTTCACCATTTTATTCACTTTTTCTATAACTATTTGCAAACCACTGCTGTTTATCTGCAAACTGGTTAGTGTGAACAGGTATCATGTCCCCTCCTGTGGTGCCCCAATGATTGTCGTTTATATAACAAAAGGAGGGTTCACAGGTGACTTAGGATATTAAAATCCAAAAAAAAGGTTTAAAAAACTATTGTAAATAGATGGCAGATTAAATCTCAGTCCACCTCCTCTGTTTAGTGAAGGTTTTTCCAGTCTGACATAGATGGCTTCCTTAACTCCTCTTTCAAACCATCTGTCTTCTCTGGCTAAGATTCGGGCGTTATTATCTTCAAAAGAGTGTCCTTTGTCCTTCAGGTGTAGGTGGACCGCTGAATCGTTACCTGATGAGCTGGCTCTCCTGTGCCGGTACATGCGTTTATGGATAGGTTGTTTGTATAATGTATAAGTCTGTACACTCCTCACTGCACTGAACGGCGTACACATTACGGTTTCAGAGTGGGTGTTCTGTCCTTAGGGTGGACCAGTCTCTGCCTAAGTGTTTCCTGGTTTGAAATAAACTGGAATACGGCGATTTCTGAAAATCCTGAGTTTCTCGAATACTCCAGCCACGTAGGGGATGACGGTGTTTTTCCTCTTGTCGTTCTCCTCCTCTGTCCCTTTTGGGGTATCTTTTTGAGCCTTTTATAAAGGCCCAATTAGGATACCCACATGTCTTGAGTGCCCGTTTTATGTGTTTCTGCTCCTTCTCCTGGCCATCCAGTCTTGTGGGTACCGTTTGTGCTCCAGGGGGTGGTGGGAGTCAAATAATAAGTGCTGATCAGTGTGGGTGGGTTTCCTATATACTTCAATGTTGAGGCTTCGGTCTTCTTCCACATGCACCAGGCAGTCCAGGAAAGCCAGACTACCCCCGCTGATGTCCTCCTGAATGATGTGTTCTGTGAAAGATTCCACTTCATCCGTCTTGATTTTAATCCAAGTGTCATCCACATACCTGAACCAGTGGGTGGGGGTGTTTCCAGTAAACGAGTTCAGGGCTCTGGTCTCGACCTCCTCCATGTAGAGATTAGGTGACACTGGTGACCCCACAGCGTAGCTGTGTTTTTGTCTGTAGAAACCTCCATTAAACTGGAAATAGGTGGTCGTCAGGCACAGATCAAGTAACACGCAGAGTTGGTCTGGGGTGAGAGTGGTCCTACCAGCCAAGGAGTCATCATTTAGTAGTCTTTCCCTTACTACTCTTGTGACTTCCTCGGTGGGGATACACGTGAAGAGGGAGGTAACATAGGATATGATTTCCTCTGGACCCAGTGTGATGTATGTAACTGAGTTTATGCTGCTGACGATGGATCTGAGAGGTGCTCCTTGTGTACTTTTGGAAGTCCATAAATACACGGGATGGCATCCATCAATTGCCTTCTCCTTTTCCAGCTGTTGTAAGTAGTTGTCGTTTTGTAGGTGCTGGTTGGGTCTCGCCTAAGTGTCTCATGTGTCCTTGTCGCTGAGGAGGAGGTTGATCTTTGTGTGGTATTCAACACCACAGTGCACCTTCCCTTGTCGGCCGGCAGGATGGTAATGTCCTGGTCTCTTTGTAGTGACACCAGCGCCACAAATACACAGGCCTGCTAGCTTGCACACACACAAGTATTGATATAATTGCCCTATTGAAATTTGACAAGGTCCCCGGTGTTTGATGTGGGGTTCTAGCCAGGAGAGCATAATATGAATTTGGGACTTTCCGCCCCCCTGCATCACCGCTGCTGCCACATAGATTCTTCTTCAGCCTGACAAATTTGTCCCGGAGCCTCCACCAGACTTTCATGCTGTCTTCCACAGAAAGCCCCACATTAAGGCAAGGCAAGTTTATATAGCACAATTCATACACAAGGCAATTCAAAGTGCTTCAGTTACATAAAATCCACATAAATGTAATCAATAAATTACTTAAAAGCAAAAGATCAGTTAAAATACTTTCAGTTTTCATATGCACAGGTAAAAAGGAATGTTTTCAGCCTGGATTTGAGCATTGTCAGAGTTGGGGCCTGTCTCACAGTCTGGAAGCCTGTTCTAGATTTTGGCTGCTGAGAACTGAAAGGCAGCCTCACCGTGTTTAGTCCTGACTCTGGTCTGGATCAGGAGACCAGTTCCTGAGGTTCTCAGAACTCGAGCTGGTTCATATGTCTCTATCATGTCAGAGATGTACTTTGGTGCTAGTCCATGAAGAGACTTAGAGAATAGACTTCAAAACCGCTCTGCTAGTCTACGAGTGACAGGAAGCCAGTGCAGAGACCTAAGAACTGGACTAATGTGGTCGTATTTCCTGGTTCTGGTCAGGACTCGACCTGTCCTCAAGATAGGACTTAAACCAGTTTAGTGCAGCACCAGAGATTCCCCCCCAGTTTTCTAACCTCTGTAATAATATCACATGGTCCACTGTGTCAAAGGCAGCACTTAGGTCCAGCAGAACCAGGACTGAGACTTTTCCTGCGTCAGTGTTCAGGCGGATATCATTTGTTACCTTGACCAGTGCTGTGATGAGGCCTGAAACCCGACTGAAAGGTGTCAAAGGCATTATTAGACTGGAGGAAGTCAGTAAGCTGTTGGTATACAACTTTCTCCAGGACTTTACCTAGGAATGGGAGGTTTGATATTGGTCGGTAGTTGTTCAGTACTGTAGTATCAAGACTGCTCTTCTTAAGAAGAGGCTTAATGACAGCAGTTTAAGGCTTTTGGAAAAGTTCCAGTCTGAAGTGAGATGTTGATCAATTGAGTAAGTTGTGATAACAAGCTGCTCAGCACAGACTTCAGAAATCTAGTGGGTAATTCGTCCAGACAGCATGTACATGAACTCAGACCAGAGATAACATCCTCGATTGTTTTGTCAGTAGCAGGTGCAAAATGTGTCATCTTTAGGTGACTGACTGGCTGCAGGTTTGGTATTATTAGAAATTATTGCATTTTGAAGTAGAAATTAGTTCTAGGGGCAATGAAACTGGAGGGTTTGTTAATCTGTTTGTGCTGAACAGGACACGAGACTTGTTGCTGTTTTTGATTTCAGAAAAATATCTCTCCCTTGCACCGCGTAAGGTTTGATTGAAAACAGTTAACTTTTCTTTGTATACTTAATGAATCTGGAGCTTTGACTTGCACCATTTCCGTTCAGCTTTACGGCACTCCCTTTTCTGTGCCTTGACTGTGCCTTAAGGGAAATCTCCCTCCACAAATTACGTGCCATTTGGCCATCCTTCTAATTTTTTAAAGTAGAGTTGTACAAGTGTTTGTACTTCCTCTGCGACGCTTTCCTCAATGAAAACGCCGGTGTTGTGTTCAGGGAATACTACCGGCATCATGAAATTCCGGAAATGAGGTAAAATTACAGCAGACCGGAGCTATGCGGGCTCTGTCGGCGCTCCATCGTTTCGTATTGACGGATAAAACAACCATTAGTTCGTACTTCTGTTTAGCGTTTTTCACGGCGTACCAGTTTTAGTGACTAATATTTTTCTAGTTTTATTCTTTATGAATAGAACTTCAGATTGCCGTGGAACAATTTCAGGTTTTAAAACAAAGCTATTGCATAAATGTAACTACGTTCGTATTGAAGAAAAGGGCGAGCTCAAGCAAAGATAAAAGCACAAGTAGACCAGCGAAAGAACGGAGAAAATGGCACATCACTCTGGTATTGAGTTATTCAGGGTGCGTGTGGATTGGGTTTCTAGAGTGTTCACGTAGAAAGACGTTTATCAATTAGGTTAAGATCAGGCAACAAGACAGTGTATAATACCGTTTTTATATAGCACCTCTTAAAAACAGTGTTTACAAAATGCTTTGACATGAATAAAATACTGAGGCAAAACAACGATATGAGACCAGACTATACAATCTCAAATGCAGTAAAATATAAAGATAAGACTTGCTTTTGTGAGGTCTTTAACTTAAGTTTTTCAGAGACACGTGCCATTACGGCCCCTTGACTTTAAATAGATTTAAAAACATGAATATCACATTGAGGCTTATTTACTGTATCCATTGGAATCTAAAGGCGAGTCTTTAAGATTCACCTTTAATTCCTTGATTGTGTTGTCTTAAGCGAGAAGAGGATTAGTAAAAGAGGGTGTGAAATTCCAGAGAAGTGTAAATCTGTCCTTTTTGGCTTAGATGACACCCAGAACATCAAGGAGGTCTGATAGCCATAAAAGGTGCCAGGTCTCAGCTGGACAGGCCCACGCTAAGGTGAACAAGGTTGATCTGTTGGTTCTTCTGCAAAACAACTTTGTAAATTTAAATTCCAGGGAGGACACAAGACCCTACACCCCAGTGATGAATGGGTGGTGACTTTTCTCATGAGTGCGGGTTATAACAAGGTTAGATTATGAAAGGGTCGCGGTGCTCCCACTGAGCACTGTGGAATAAAATGTATAAAAGAAATAAAATGATTGCCGAAGATCGTTGCAAGACAAAAATAAAATAAGCTAAAATCAGTAAAAATACAATTAAGACTGGATCATACCTACTCAAGTACGGGCACGGGAGCTTCAATTTTATCAACATACCTCCCGTCCCCCAGGATTCCCCACCCTATTAGTGTAAAAAAAACACGTGCAATTAACCCTGCTGTATCCAATCATAAGAGCCAGAATAAATAATATTCATACAAGGTACCCGTTCCATTACCCTTATTCATGATGTGTCATTTTATTCTCAAGTATATTGCATTTCTTGTCTCCCCCACATAGAATTTGTGGCAGGCCTTGCACCGGATTGCATATACTGTATTTACCGTTGTTGGCTTGCCCAGGGTTAAAACCAATTCTTGTGTGGGGGAGACATATGAAGCCTACGTCCGCTACGCGAAGCGCCTCCCCAGGACGTTTATCCCTGTTCAAGTTTGAATGGACCAGGATGTCCTTGAGGTTACTTTTTTAGGCGGAGATCAGTCGGCATTCCCCTCCTCGCCATTTCTTCTTATGGAAGTTAAAAGTGGTCTTATGCTCTCCACATATGTTACCACCATGGGGACGAGGGTTGGGCCAGACAGGGGACTCCTATGTTGTATTGGCCGATGTCGTTTCTGACCTCTGCTTTGACACCCCTGAGGAAGCGCCTCGAGTACCCCCTCGATCTCGGCACACTAAACAGTGTACAGGTGGCCTTCTCCACATGTTCTGGCAGGGTGCAGATTCTGTGGAAGCGTATCAGCTGAGATTTAATCAAGCCCCTGTACGTATGCTTAGGATTGTAGCTGGTTTTATGGAGGAGTGCGTGTCTGTCTGGCCACAAAAGTATTCTTCAAGGAAACAGAGTTTTGGACTGGTCGCCCGACTCCCTGAAGAAGACCCCGGTGTCGGAACTCCACTGTACAGGTGTGTAAATTGTGTTTGATTTTCTGGTGGTGGGTGTTCAGAATGTGTATGAATTCCAGAAATGTGTCTTCAGTGTTGTCCCAGACACCAAAGATGTCGCCCAGGTACCGGAAGTACAGGAGGGGTTTGATGGGTAAGGGTCAAACCAAAACACCTCAAGAAGGCTTAACAGTGAGGGAGATGGAAGGACCAGCTCCATTCGAGGCAGCTTGGTGAGTAGGTCCCTCAGTGTGTTGGAAGATAGGATGACTGAGTGAAAGATGGGATGTCCTCCAGCTCCACAGCGATAACTGTATCGTAGTGCTCCCTGAGAATGAGCATGTTATTGTGCATCCAGGTGTTTGTATTCTGTTGGACCTTGTCTAGCGTGCCTTTGTCAAATGTATTGTTAATGATTTCTGAATGGTGAATGGCTTGTAAGATTCTGAAATATTTCTTTGTGTGGATGTTGGACCTGATGGTTAATGTCCCTTCTGACTAGGCACTCAAGGGCAGGCTCATCTTGACAATGTTAACCCCAGTTAGAACAAAGACAACTTTCCGTGAACACTCTTAAGTGACTGCATTGGACTGTATACAGCTTCTTGAGCACAAACAGCCCTGTTGAGCAAATGGACGCTTGCCAGGTTTTTCATGGCTACCAAGCAACATAAAAACAAGAACCTGACCTAAACAACAGTATGCAGAATGTCACGGGGGTTTTCAAGTGGGCACCTCCTTTCACCAATGTTTCATGAAGTTAGGGCCACGACACCTCGAGAAGGCTTAACAGGGATTTCCTGAGTCAACCCCCCTGTCTTCCTCTCCAGTCGATGTTTAACTAATAACCACGAGCCAAACAGATCTACCACGATTCGCCCCGTTGATGCAGGCTGAAACAAACAAATTGACCATGGCCTACATGCGGCCATCCTTTTAGCTAGTTCCCGACTACCATGCCTTCTATGCACCCATAACCAGTCGCCCAAGATATATTGCTAACTGCAGTCCAGCTCACTCAGAGCAATCACCGACTTGCCACTTCCACCCAGTCTGCATCTGCTGCCAACTCTGCATACTTAGCTCTTTTCCGCTCGTTAGCCTCCTCAACTCTGACATAGACACTTTCTCTGGCTCAGACCACAACAGCAGATCTGGGATAACCAGTCGTCCATTTAAATCCGCCCTCATCTTCCAGGCTCCTCCTACTCTTAGCTGTCCGTGTTATGCCTGCTAATCTAGCCTTTTCTCCCTCCCATACAAACTTAATGCATCTATTCTGTTAACAGCCATAGAATTTACATTCACCTGTTTTTCCTCAGTTGCAGCTGCTAAACATCTCAATGCCAGGTGTAACGTCCTTGGGAGAGACTAACCTTACAACCTGTCAGAATATTGCTAAGCGTGCAGATACAAGTGGACAGGCAGCATCCTCACCTACCCACTGGTTTAGGTTCTGGGGAGTTGGCAGCGCATCATAAGTAGCCCTTATCATAAATCCAATCCTGCTAGCCTCCATGCTCCAAAGCTCTCTGCACTTAACCTTCCTTTTCTCCACACTCTCCCAGTTCACCCATTGACACTGCCTTCGAGCATCTAACCGTTTCCTCTTGCTTCTGTACTTCTTCCACTATCATTTTTCTCCCTTCTATTGCTGATGCCTTGCTCCACAGAGGTTTCCCTGCACACTGTTAGGGAGAAATTTGTGGTGATGCCGATGAAGAAGAAGAAGTACCAGAGTCCTGTATGTCTTATACCTGAAGGAGTTTATTTAAGCTCGTACGAGGAGAACAGAAGATTCGTCATCACAGCATAAGTGCATGAGTCCACCTCAATTCTAAGGGACAAACAGTAAACTCAAAGTCTTATACTAAGAAGGTGGACCCAGGCAGGGGGAGATGTGTTAATAGCCCATTGGTTATTGTGCATAAACATGAAGATAAGGATTCACACCAACTAGGAAATACAAATTGTCAGACAGTGACGGAGGACATTATCACCTAACTCTACAGCTGTGTCTGTTGACAGCCAGACAGTGAGACTGAAGACGCCATAAGAGGGACCATGGCCTTGGCATGTTCCTCAAAGAGAAAATAGGGTA
The DNA here is from genome assembly GCA_005024645.1 of Planiliza haematocheilus. Taxonomy (NCBI): domain Eukaryota; kingdom Metazoa; phylum Chordata; class Actinopteri; order Mugiliformes; family Mugilidae; genus Planiliza; species Planiliza haematocheilus. The sequence continues at coordinate 55,390 of SRSE01000635.1, forward strand.
GATAACTGACCCCAGCTGCAGGGAAGAGATATTATTCTCTAACACACACAGCCCTAAGCCTCCACACCCTCGCTGTACATGGCCTATGACATCCTATGCCTAAGGGCTGCCTGCGTTTGCTGCACTGCGCTCCTAACCACTGGATCCTTTGAGTGCATAAGAGTCATTTCCAGTCTAACTTTAGCACACCTGACCTCCTGTTAGGCTGGTAAATGGGAGCTCCAAAATGCCTTGCCCATACAATACATTTTATTTATAAGCACCTTTCAGGACTCCCAAGGACACTTTACAAAAACATACAGACACAAGACAAAAGAAACAGATGTAGCAGTCACAGTGGATAGGCTTTCTGGAACAGGTGGGTTTTGAGTCTGGATTTAAAGAGAGGAAGAGAGTCAATGTTACGGATGTCCGGTGGGAGTGAGTTCCAGAGTTGGGGAGCAGAGCAGCTGAAGGCTCTGCTCCCCATGGTGCTGAGGTGGATAGGAAGATGATCTGAGGGAGCAGGATGGGGTGACAGTATGGAGGAGATCCGAGAGGTAAGGGGGGGCGAGGTTATGGATGGCCTTGAAGGTGTGGAGAAGAATCTTGAAGTCAATGCGTAGTTTGACTGGGAGCCAGTGGAGATGCGGTGAAATGAGGGGGTTTTGGTGATAATGCGAGCCGCTGAGTTCTGGACCATTTGAAGCTTATGGAGGGATTTGTGGGGGAGGCGGGTGGTGACAAGGATGGACGTGGAATGGGGGCGGCGATGGTTTATATTGCGTAGGTGGAAATATGCAGACCGGGTAACGTTATTGATGTGAGACTGAAATGATGGTGAGCTGTAAAAAAATGACACCCAGACTCTTATCCTGGGGGGAGGGGGAGATTAAGTAATTGTCGATAGTGAGGGAAAAACTGTCAGCTTTGGAGAGTGTTGATTTGGTTCCCATGAGGAGGAGTCCTGTTTTTGTCACGCAGCGGTGTTTTTGGTTTTGTGTTGTCTCGTCATTTCCGGTTTTATTTTGAAGTTCTAACTCTCCTCTCGTGTCACCGGTCTGATTGTCTTCCTGATTGTTTCCACCTGTTCCCCATTACCCTCGTGTGTATATATGGTCTGCGTTTTCCCCTGTCCTGTGCCAGTGTGTCATGTTCGTTGACCAAGTGTGTTCGTGTTCCCTGCTCATGTGTTACTTCGCCATCGATAAGTATTACTGTTTTGTGGATTATTCTTTGCCTCGTTTTTTTCCCTCTTCGGAGTGGTTTTTTGTTTGCACCTTGCTTTGAGCCTAGAGATTTTGAGTTTTGTTTAAGTGTTTTATCACTGTTTAGTTTTAGGAAATTTGAGGTGAACCAGGATTTTATTTCAGATAAACAGGTGATGGGGGAGGGAGGGTGGAAGTTGGTTTGGTGGATAGGTAGAGCTGGGTGTCATCCGCGAAGCAGTGGAAGTGAATATTGAATTTGCAGAAGATATTGCCAAGGGGGAGGAGGGGCCCCACTGAAGTAACGGGAGAGGGCTGGGATCTGAAAGACTTGAGTTGAATGAACTGGGTACGGCCTGAGAGATATGAGTGAAACCAGTCTAGGTCATCAGGTCAAAATGCACTGCTTGGCCTTTGTTCTCTCCCTTAAACTTGGTTTATACTCGTCTGCATGCGTCGATACGCAATGACGCAGAGCCCGCTGCGTCGTGCTTGTGTGCACCGCCCCAATTTTTTAACTATCCGTCGTTTTGACGGAGCGCCGACGGAGACCGCATCACTCTGGTCCGCTGGAATTTTACCTCATTTCCGGAATTTCATGTTGCCGGTAGTATTCCCTCAACACAACATTTTCATTGAAGAACAAACCACGAAATGGACAACATTGAGGAACGTGTCGCAGAGGTGGTGAGGAAGTACGAACACTTATACAACTCAACTTTAAAAGATTATAAAGATGGCCAAATGGCACAAAATTCGTGGAGGGAGTTTTCATGTAATGTGGGGCTGTCTGTGGAAGACAGCATGAAAGTCTGGCCGAGGCTCCGGGACAAATTCGTCAGGCTAAAGAAGAATCTACGTGGCAGCAGCGGTGATGCAGGGGGGCGGAAAGTCCCACATTTTTATATGATGCTCTCCTGGCTGGAACCCCACATTAAACACCGGGGGACCTCGTCAAATTTCAATAAGGTAATTATATCTGCCGGTGTATTTGTGGTCTTCTCTGAAATAGTCTATATTGCCTCTGCTTGTGTGTGATTGTGTTTTCTATTCATTCCTTGTGATATTTCGTCTGTACATGGCTTGGTTGATAGTTAGCACTATGAAATTTGCATTTAACAATTTCTCATTGTCCTGGACACAGAAGCCGCATCCATGGAGATGACCTTTCCACAGACAATAGATTTGTCTGCCACACCCGAGACGAGGTCGGCGACCACTCCCGAGGTGTTGTTGACATCGCTACCGGTGCCATCCGCCTCCTCAACACCACTGTGTCCCACTTCTCCGTCTATCCTTGTTCGTTATACTGACTCACACTCAGGCCAGAGGAGGAAAAGGCACAGGGAGGGCAATGACACCGTATCCAGGCGACTGGCCCAGCTTGATGATTGCAAGCAAACTATTCTGCAAAGGCTAGAGGACCCAATGCCTGAAAAATATAGACGGTTTGGTCTGTGGGGCAGCCGTGGCCTACTGGTTAGTGCTTTGGGCTTGTGGCTGAAGGGTCGCTGGTTCGAACCCCCGACCAGTAGAAAGCGGCTGAAGTGCCCTTGAGCAAGGCACCTAACCCCTCACTGCTCCGGGTTAGTGTGTGCTTCACCTGTGTGTTCACTAATTTCACGGATGGGTTAAATGCAGAAATCACATTCCATGTATACACAAGTATACATGGCCAATACCACTAATTATTATACCATTGCCGACATGGTCACTGGATCCCCCCAGGGCTGTGTGCTCAGCCCTCTGCTGTACACACACACGACTGCGAGGCCACTTCAGACTCCACCGTCATCATAGGACTAATCTCCCACGACGACGAGACAGCCTACAGGAGGGAGGTGTCCCACCTGGAGGACTGGTGCCGGGAGAACCACCTCCTGCTGAACGTCAGCAAAACTAAGGAACTGATAGTGGACTTCAGCAGGAAACAGCAGAGGGTCTTCCATCCCCTCATAATCTGTGGCTCCGAGGTGGAAAGAGTGGACACCTTCAGATACCTGAGAGTGACCATCTCACAGGACCTGTCATGGACTCACCATCTGAACATCATGGTGAAGAAGGCCAGACAGCGTCTCTACCTCCTCAGGCGCCTCAGACTTTAAGCTCCCTCTCATGGTGCTCAGGAACTTTTACACCTGCACCATCGAGAGCATCTTGTGTGGGAGCATCACCACCTGGATGGGAAACTGCACCAGGCAGGACTTCCTGGCTCTCAAGAGGGTGGTCCGTTCAGCGGAGCGGACCATCAGAACCCCCCTCCCCAACCTGCAGGACATTTACACTAAACGTTGCAGGTTAAAGGCCAAGAAGATCTTGAAAGAGCCCAGTCACCCCGGACACTCTGTCCTCAGGCATCGGAAACGACGGCCTGATGGCAGTAGAGAGAAGAGAAAGACTGAGAGGCTGAAGAAGAGTTTCTATCCTCATGCCATCCGTCTGCTCAACTCTGAGCCTTAACTGGACTTAAACATCAATGCACTTTACTCATGCAGCTGCCAAATACTGTCAATTGATGTACATATTCAACTACACCCCCTCTGTTTATCAGTCTGTATTTTTATTCAGCCTATATTTTATTTTTAATATATTTTTTTACTCTATATTTAAATTTTTATCTCTTTCTCTATCGGTGTATATTACACTTATACTGTAGTTTTATTCTTTTACTACTGGCTGCAGGTACAACAATACATTTCACTGTGCATTGTACTATGTATAACTGTGCATGTGACCAATAAACCTTATCTTATCTTTCTTTTAACACTAGCCTGAGCCATGGCATGTCCTTAAGTGAAACCCCTTTAAGATTCTACAGAGTGGTGGTTTACAGAATGCGGGGCCTCAGTCAGCATTGAGTGACTCAACACCGGGGGAATTTAGGCGCGATTACTTATCCCTGAGCAGTAGTCAGGATACATGTAATGAAGCCAAAGAAGAAGATCTTTGTGTGACACAAGACAGTTTTTTCGCCTTTGTGAAAATTCTGGCAACAAGACCAGACGTGCTTGCAGCCGGCAGAGTTCAACCGCCGGTGTTGAATACTGCATTTAACCCATGAACAAATTTCCAGCAGTCACACACACCCACACCAAGTCCCAGGCTTTAATCAGCCGCAGGCATTTAGCTCGACATACGTGCCACCAGCTCCCTATATCCAGTCTGTTTTTATCTCCTCTCCATGACTATTGAATGTATTTTTTATGTCTGCATTGTACGCACAAATATTCGTAATCACGACACACAGCAACAGGGTGCATTTTGTTTACAAAACTGCAAAGCATGGCATCATTACACTAAAGATTATCCCCATACATTTTAAGCACCCCTGTAAAGGGCACACGTTTTTGTATTTGACACAGAAAACTGTTGGATGACTCTGGACCCGTCTTGCAGAATCTCCCAGGGAAAAGATTCAAACTCTGGTGGGTTGCCAAAACTGTGAAAGACCCACGCTTGTCCTTGGTAACGTAGATGGCCACCCAGTGTTCCCCTGGTAAGAAAGACGGGTCTGTGTTCAGTCGCCATAGCCAGATATTTAGTGATGTGGGAATTTGTCGCATGCCAAGACGCCCTGAAAATTTGTGCCCTTGATGATTTTCCTCTTTAGCACACTGGTCAGCTTTATAGTATTAATAGTGTTGTTTTTAGTAGTAGTCCAGGAGCGCCTGTCTTCTGTTTGACTTTTCAATAACAGAGTCAAAAACAGTGCAACATCAGATCAATGTTCCTGGTTGAAACAGAAGTGTATCCACTCCTGAAGTCCTTCCAGTTATGGCCAGTGACTTGTCTTTTAAATGCCTGCCGGTTATCTGTATTAGCCGATACTACTCTTGTCTCAGCCGGGATGGAGAATGTTTTAAAGGCCACTCGTAGCGTTGGTGTGCTGCAGGACTCTGCTGCGCGCCAGCCTGACCGTGGGGGCAACCAACACTTTGACAAACAGACTGGCCAACACAATCTTCACGCGGTATTGGGTGTTTTGCCGTAGAATCGTAAAAATTATAAAGTCATCATTCAAAAGAGCATCGTAGGTTTGGGCGATTTTCTCAAAAATGTTGTTCAGCTCTCCGACATTGTCCAACTCTTAATTCCCGATATATGCATAAATCTTTTTACACCGTAATTGTTAGGCAACATAACCCATTATGGAATTAACACATTATGCTTAATTTTATTGCAATGTCCCACTGGATGTAAACAAAATAAGTTACCAAAAAGAGTGCCATTTGTGTTTTTAGAGAGAAATTTTTTGCCTCCAACAACACTACAGACAATATCAAAACAAGGAAGACAAATGTAGCGTATAACTCTGCATGATTCTTCTTGAGGTGGGTGATCAAATTTGATGTAGTAAAGGAAAACGCCTGGTTTCCTCCTCTCATAACCACCTTTGTGGTCATTGCAAATTTACCATTAGTGACACTTGGAAATACTTCCAAACCACGGACATCTCATACACCGGGCGAGCTAGCTTGTTAGCAACCGGGAAGTACATTTCAAGTCTTTACATTTATTTCTTTAATCTGCTTCAAAACATTGCACGTCTCACGCGCGCACCCCAGAGAGAAAGGAGGGGGATGCAGTGGTCAAATCGGGGGTTAAACTTTTACTATTGATTCAGTGTTGGCTGCTCTAGCCCCTGGAATGCATTTAACTACGGTTGCCATATTCTCCAGCTACATGTTTCACACAAGACTAGTGGCAAAGACTGCTTTGAAACATGAAGGGGTTGGTGAAGAGCCATGTACTGGACTGTAGGATTATGCATCCTTCATACGCTGACCCAGCCGCTGCAGTCTTGGCTTACAAGCAGCTGGGGATAGCCGACAGGAGCTACAGATGTTGTCTGTACTGGCCACATGGACTGGACTAGCTACTGGTTTGTTTTCCATGATGCAAAGTCATGCTTCCAATGCTACAAACAAACTGCATTGCTAAGTGAGAATTGGCTAAACATGTGACACACCATGCAGGAAAGAGGACAAGCACAGAAGCCATGATTAAACAGCTAAAACTAATAAAGTTGCTTTGAACATGGGGAGAAAGTGAAGGTTGACAAGCGTTTTTACTGTGTAGCTCAGTGGATGAATCAAACAGCAAAAGCCATAAAGTGTACACCCTTTTTACAATCCTCATGCCACATTTTCTACTTTCAAAAGCCCTAAACAGTTGGAATTTAAGAGCAAAGGGACAGAAACTAATCTGAACTGGTGTGAAACAAAGTTCCCATGTAGCTACACGGGACTAAAGCATCTTTATCAAATACTGACAAACTGCTTTTGTTTCTGTCATTTCCTGAATCACAATAAAAAACAACAAAAAATTAAGCACAGACTATTTCAGCTCCTTTCCCCACAACATGCAGACTGCAACTGACGCACCTCCCTTTATACTCCTCATCAACGGCCTCAGGTGTGATTCTCAATTAGCAATCAGCAGGTTAGCCAGGTGTTGCTGTTTCCATATCAGGTCTCTACAGAGGCCTGTTTAAATATACAAAAAAAGATATAATATAAAAGGAAATGATAATAAAAAAAGATGTTTTTGTAGCAACACATTCTATGAAATGAATTATTTAAGGGAGTCGTCTTAATAAAATATATGATTAGTTTTCCACACAGACAGACTAAAGTAAGAAAAAAATGTCTGTATAATATTTTTTCTCATACATAGAAAGGGAAGAATGGAAGGCAAGGTCAATATATATTAAAAAAACACGGTAAGGAAAATGATGTGAAATAAAGAGAAAGAAAATGACAAAACTGAATTCATATAAAAGAAGAGACTGAGATCTAAAAATATTATCTGTGGGGATCTTCGGAGGAAAAAACTTCTGCAAGATACGTTTGAGGGAAGAACTTAAATCATTTTTGTGGATCCTGGGCACAAGTCTTTTCTCCGTATACTATAAACCTCAGGATTCAGTTGTGTTTTAATTCATTATATAAAGTCTATACTACTCCAAACATTTATATCCCACATACGATTGTTTTAAAAGAAATTAGATAAATATAAAATGCTAATGTCTGAAATGAAGCCGACACACAATGACAGCATTAAAAGTAGTTTTTTAGAGACTACGGCTTTCTAAAAAATCTGATGATTGTCTGCAGTTTAATGAATGATGTGATTTATTCATATACAAAATTATAAAGCGCAAAAGATTATGAAAATGTCTTTTTCTTTATTCAAACTGTTCTGTTGTTTTTCAGTGCAACAAGCTAATTTAAAAATCTAGTTCCACCTGTAACATTACCATCACATTAACTATATACTGAGCATTATTTTATTTTTATTTATTTATCAGGAGGTTTATTATATTACATATTCAGTAAACCTCCTGTATTTTGCATATAAACTAGCTGCTATTAATGAGGTCACGTGGATGGCCCTGATTACTCTCAAAGAGAAAACAGCTGGATGACCAGGTGACACAGATTCCAGCCTGATTACTGAGGCCTACTAATCATCCAATAGGATTCTTCGTTTGAGTTTGGCAGGTGTGTATAAAAAGTGGTTTCTCAGGTCAGTTTATTCTGGCTTCTTGTAAATGATGTTGTGCGATTGTGTTACGTTTAGGGCTGTTTAACTGAAGACAAAATAAGAGCAGGAAAGTCTATTGCATAGAACTACTCCTGACATTAGTATACTCTCTTCTCTTTGTTTGAGCTGACATGTGCAAGTTGTATTTTTCTCATCTCAAAACCACAGCATTTAGGTTAAATCTTCTATAACGTAGACTTGTAAGACACTTTACTGTCAACTTCCAAGAAAGCTTGTCATGTGAATTAATGCCACAAAGTTTTGACAATACAAGGAGATGGACAAACCCTGACTTTATTACTACAAAACTCATTATGCCCTAAAGAAGTTTTAATATAACTAGCTTTTAGTTAATGTTTGAAATTGAAAACTGCAGTCAACTAATGTCAAACGCAGAGGAAAAAAACATGAAGTCTCTGGGTTGTCACCATGCCTGTGGTTAATTTGATGCTGAGGTCAGGCTTGGTCTAAACTGCTTGTCTTACAATTTGTCATGGGCATACTCACAAAGTTGACGCTCGCAGCTTATTTGGACAGCTGTCCAAACAACTTGTCGGTTGGAAAAGAAAACCTGCTCAAAATGCAAAGCATGTGCTTTACAAATGTGGGGAATAAACTAAACATTTATAGGAACTGGAGGAAAAATAACTTTTGGTCTGCACACAAGTGTCTAAAAATGTGTTTAACCAGAATTAAATATTTTTCAGGCGAGGATTGTTGCATTATCTTGATGCCTTCTTCATCCTTTCCTTTGTAGACCTAAATGCATCACCGCCTTGCTCATCTATGTTCGAGCCATCCCCGAACGTTTCTACAATTGCTGCAGGTGGAGCGTCTGACAACTGGTCAGATGATGAGGCAGCAGCCCAGGAGGAGCTGTCTAAAGTTTCTGGAGAGCGTTAAAATGGGCGTTCATCTCTTGAATGTAGCGTTGCACAACGATGCGACAACACGCTGGCTGTCATAAGTCATCCTAGTTGGAAACGATAAGTGTTTACTGGGGATCCCTGGAGACTACTTCGCAATTGCAGCAAGTTCCTAAAGAGGCTCTGAACTGGCTACTTCATTTCAGCTGTATTACGCTGCCTTTAGTTAAATGGCATCTACGGAGATGAGTCCTGAATCTGAGGAGCTGCAGAGACAATTTTGCATGAGCTGAAGGTCACACGAGGTCACATCTGTCCTTCGAGAACGCCTCTGTTTAGAAGTACCATTCTGTGGGGTTTTAAAATTTGGCTTTCCTGCCAGAATATGAATAATCGGCACAGACGGGCAAAACATTGTGAATGGATGGGACACCTTTCACCAAATCATACAAGTGCGAGCCTCTGATCAGCCGCTTGTTAATGCTAACTTCACCCTGGCATTACACTTGAGAACCTAGTCAACACTGACAAAAGGTGGTCTGCATTTCTCCTACTTGGCATGTGTTTAAGTTTCCTCCACCACCAGATCAACAGCATTGCGAGGCGGCTGACTTGCCATTCCCACATTGTTCCTTTCAGGGGCAGGCAGCAATATCATCAAACCTTCTCCCACTTGTCTGGTCTCACCAGTGACTGTATCATTGGAGAATTTTGGCAGATCTTTTAATGCTCTCACATGTCTATATCCAGCAGTTGTAACGCATTGTTACGCGCGGCTGCTCCTCCCCTGGCCTGCCGAGCATTTAAATCTTTGTGCTCAGGTATGGGGAGGAGGCGTCTCTCTCTCTGGCTCGGCTGCCTCACCCTCGCTGGCTCATGTCAGTGCAGCGCCGGATGCAGTAGTTTTCATGTTTTGTCCTTTTTAGCAGGAGGATTATTTCTTTTAGTTTGGATTGTAGGTGACCGGTAGTCCTGTTTTCGGTTCTGGTTCATGTGGTTTAGGTTATTTTAAGTAAGTTGGGATGTGGGCTGGCCCCGTATCCGATTCCCTCTTGTTCTTTTTGGCCGGCACCTACAGTCCTTTTTGGTTCTTTAAGTTTGCTTTTTTTATTCTAAATAAACACTTTGGTAGACCTCCATTTTCTTGTTTGGCGTCCCTTTGTATATGTTACCCGTCTTGTGAGCCATGACGACCGTAACACGCATCAACCATGGCTTTGTCCAACTCATTCTGTGTAATTGGGGCCCTATTGAATTTTGAATGTTTGTGGGGGTTTTTTTCCCCTTCAGGCAAAATAAGGCCCACATCTCAGCCAGACTGCAACCAGAGCTGGCCCAAACCATTTTCAGAAGTGGTTCCTGATGTCAGCCACTTTGTGCTATATGCACACACCAAAAAATGAAAACGAGTATAGTGTTTATTGCCAGAAAAAGTACACGCCTGCATATTTACAAATTACAATACTGTACATGTTGGCTCTCAGCAAGTATAATGTTGACCATTCCACATCTTCTCAACCTCTCCAGTCTGCCACCATCTTTTTATGGTTGCATTCACCTCTTGATCCATGGCCCCAGATGTAAGGTAACTGCGCCGTACAGCAGCTGAAACGTACATGCACAAATGATTGGAAATTAAAATTTATGTAGCATTAGGTAATAAGACTACAAAACTCTTTAAACATGGGTATGACACTACATGTCAAGGCCAACTTACCAATAACATTTCTTAACCGTAAGCGTTGAATCCAATTTTTCCGTTGATCCCTCTCATGTTCATATTTTTAGCCAGGGAGTTGGAAACAGTCACGTTCATAATCCTCCACACTCACGGATGTCGACCCCACCTTTGAGAGCCAGTGTATTTACCTGAAATCATATCACACATTACCATTTCTTCCACTCTTTCAGAGAAATAAAGAGACTGAAAGTTTTAAGACAAGTGCATTTGTGTAAGCTGTGTTAGATGAAATATGGTCATTGTATATGATATGCCAACATACCAATTATGTAAGGGCAGGGCTACTCTGAAGTTGTTCCTCTAGGCATTCGAGAGAACCAGCATCTGGCAGTGGCAACACATTTGGATCCAGGTCCATCTCAGCGTCAGTGGTTTTCAATCCTTGTAGGGTCTTGAAGACAATTTTGATCTTCATGGATCACAGGCTCAGGACTGCTGTGGCGTCAACATTTCTAACTCTATGCTTTGCTTGACTATGCCCAGGTGGTGTTCCTTTAGCTGGTGGTTCCTGATGGAAAGCCAAACTGGGGAAAGTTGTAGTCCTTGCTGTGTGTTCCTGATGCCAGACACTGGAGGGAAACCGGCCGCTCCTCGAGTCCTTTGAAGTGGTCTGTTAGGATCTCAGTGCTCAAGACCAACATTTTGAACATAAAATGGTTTCCCACGCACTGGAAAAAAAATCTCCAACAGCAATAAGACATATTTCCAAACAGGGAATTGTCACCTGTTTAATTTGTAGTCTTCCATGGATGTAAACCAATAGATTATGATCAACCATGGAGATTTAAATTAAAATCTGCAAGCTACCATATTTAGCTCATAAAGAGTTCAGCTTCTTCTCACCCAGAGGAGTGGATGGTAAGCAAACATCTTTGCTAATGCTAAATGTACTGTGAATAGTTGCAGGTAAATTATATGCAGCAATCCCTGTTGGAGCAGTCAACAAAACACAAATGTCATTTGGCTGACAACACTAGTGCCAAAATCATTTGCCTCATACTGAATAGCCTTTATTAGATGGCTTTTGTCAGTGGTGGGGGGGGGGGGGGGGGGATGAGAAGTGGAAAATGAAATGACTGAGTTTTTCTTACTAAAAGGGAAAACGCAGGTATTGGTGATTTATCAGGGGACACCACTTGATGCCGGTGTACTGAACGATGATTTATTGAAATGGACTTTAAAACAAAACCACAATGCGTTTAAAACTTAAGGTTTTTTTTTTTTTTAAAGAGGAAAACTCTGTTAAACAGTGCAATCCTAGCAGATTAAAGAGTCTGCCGGGTACCATGGCGGTGTGGACGAGGCCTGGAGCCAGTTGCAGCAGCAGTCCCAGGAATGGCCTGAAAAATATATAAAACACGAGACCAGTATGGGTGTCCACAACGCTGTTACAGCCATCAATACAACTTGTGTTTTAGTAGCACAACGGTTATAGGCAGCCTCAAAACCACCCTGGCTTACACTTAAACAATTCCTCTGCTGTTTCAAAGTTTGTCATCTGACAGCTTCTTTGGTTGCAGACATGTTTGCTGCATCCTCTTTCATTTTCTGTAAGCTAGCCTTTCCCTTGCGAATGCAAGCACACGGTGCCAGCATCTGTCCCTCAGTGAGCTTGCACACATTTGTGTTCTCATCAGTGACCCTGCGAGAAATGTGCGTGCAGATGGCGGCCTGGGAAAATTGAAATGACAGTTTTGCCCTTTAAGAATAAGAAAAACCTTTATTTGTCCCGCAATGGGGAAATTGCAGTTCACAACAGCTTACAGAGCAAAATAGCAAAAAATAGCAAAAGCAGCAAAAAAGCCAGAGCAAAGAGGATAACTATAAAAGATAAATAGTGTATAAATTGTGGAAATATTGCACAGGTTGAATTTTAATATTGCACGGATTGTAAGAAATGTTATTACAGTTATGGTATAGTACTATTGCACATGTAATTGTAATATTGCACATATTATCAAGACTGTTTATTGTGAAGCCTAACAGCAGCCGGAAGGAAAGACCTTCTGTATCTTTCCTTCACACATCGAGGGTGAAGAAGTCTGTCACTGAAGCTGCTCCTCAGTCCTGTCAGGTCTCCATACAGGGGGTGGGACTCATTGTCCAGCATGGATGACAGTTTAGCCAGAACTCTCCTGTCACCCACCTCCCCCACCGAGTCCAAGGGGCAGCCCAGGACAGAGCTGGACTTCCTGATGATCTTATCCAGCTTCTTCCTGTCCCTCTCTGTGATGCCACTGTTCCAGCAGACCACTCCGTACAGGACGGCTGATGCCACTACAGAGTCATAGAAGGTCTTCAGGAGTGCCCCTTTCACTCCAAAAGACCTCAGTCTCCTCAGAAGGTAGAGCCTGCTCTGTCCCTTCTTGTAGAGTGCGTTGGTGTGGTGAGTCCAGTCCAGTTTTGTGTTGAGGTGAACACCCAGGTACTTATAAGAGTCCACTTGCTCAATGTCCATTCCCTGGATGTTCACTGGTGAGGGGAGGGCAGAATGGCGTCTACGGAAATCCACCACCATCTCCTTGGTCTTCCCCGCGTTGATCAGGAGGTGGTTTCGTTGACACCATTCCACAAAGTCCTCTGTCAGTCCTCTGTACTCTGCATCGTCGTCACCTCTGATGAGGCCAACAATCGCAGAGTCGTCGGAGAACGTCTGTAGTACACAGCTGTCGGTGTTGTGTCTGAAGTCTGCTGTGTAGAGGGTGAAAAGAAAGGGGGCCAGAACAGTCCCCTGGGGGGCACCCGTGCTACTGGTGAGCAGGTCAGACACACAGTTCCTGTTTCTCACAAACTGTGGTCGGTCTGTGAGGTAATCCAGGATCCACGTAGACAGCTGGTGGTCCACACCCATCCTCTCCAGTTTGTCCTTCAGGATCACCGGCTGGATGGTGTTGAATGCACTGGAGAAATCAAAAAAAGTGATTCTCACAGTGCTGCCGGGCTCTTCCAGGTGAGAGAGAGCTCGGTGTAGCAGGAAGATAACGGCGTCCTCCACTCCAACATTAGGACGGTAGGCAAACTGTAGTGGGTCCATGGAAGGGCCCACCTCAGAGCGAAGATGTCCCAGGATCAGTCTCTCCAGTGTCTTCATCAGGTGGGATGTTAAAGCCACCGGTCTGTAGCTGCTGAGGTCTTTAGGGCGTGATGTTTTAGGCACCGGTACCACGCACGAGGTCTTCCAAATGTGTGGTACCACTCTCAGCTCAAGACTCAGGTTGAAGACATGCTCCATAACTCCACACAGTTCATCTGCGCAGGACTTAAGGAGCCTGGAGCTGATACCATCCGGTCCAGCCGCTTTCCTCGCTTTTATCTTCCTGAGCTCTTTCCTCACCTGGTCTGCTGTGAAGGACAAGGGTGGGGGGTGGGGGGCTCCATCTTGATGTGAAGTGGTTGTATTGTCTGATGAGCCAGAGGTGTGAGGGGCTGAGAGAGGAGAGCATAAGCCAGGTGTCAGCAAGTGAGGGAGTGGCTGTGGCTGCATGGGAGGAGGAGTGGGTGCTTGATCAAACCTGTTGAAATGTAGATTTAGATCGTTGACCCACTGTCGATCCCCCTCAACCTGTTCATGGGGTGTTTTGTAGCCTGAGATGGTTTCCAGGCTTCTCCACACCCCTCTGATGTCCTGCCGCTGCAGCTGCTCTTCCATCTTCTTCCTGTAGCTGGCCTTTCCCTCCCTGATCTTCTTTCTCAGCTCCTTCTGCACAGTCCTCAGCTCCTCCTTATTCCCTGATCTGAAAGCTCTCTTCTTCTCCTTCAGCAGAGCTTTAATCTCAGGGTTAATCCACGGCTTGTTATTTGAGAAACGCCGTACCATCCTGGAGGGAACGGTGTTCTCAAAGCAGAAGTTTATGTAGTCCGTTATGCAGTCTGTCATGGCATTGATGTCCTCCCCATGTGGATCACAGAGTTCTGTCCACACAGTGGTGCTGAAGCAGTCCCTGAGAGCTGCCTCACTCTCTGCAGTCCACCTCTTCACCATGCGCGGGACCACAGGCTGCCTGTGTACAGTAGGCTGATACACAGGTCGCAGGTGAACGATGTTGTGATCAGCTCTTCCTAGGGAAGGGAGGGGGGATGCAGAATATGCCTCCTTGGTGTTGGCATAAAACAAGTCCAGTGTCTTATTGTCTCTTGTGGGGCAGGTGACATACTGAGTGTATGTAGGTAGAACAGATGAGGGAGAAGCGTGGTTGAAGTCTCCAGAGATGAGGAAGAGGGCCTGTGGGTGCTGTGTCTGCAGCTTGCTGGTAACTGAGAGGAGGGCATCTGAAGCTGTGTCTGCCTTAGCAGATGGGGGAACATACACTGCTATTACAATGGCATGTGAAAATTCCCGTGGCAGATAGTATGGCCTCATGCTAACTGCTAACAGTTCAATGTCCTTACTACACAGTTGTGCTTTAACCGTGCAGTGTGTAGGTTTACACCACCTCTCGTTCACAAACACAGCCAGGCCTCCTCCCTTCCTCTTACCACTATCAGGTTTTTGCGTATCATTTAGAATGCTGCTGTACAGATGTTGGTGTCCAATAATTCATCATTGGATGAAAATTCGCTTGTCACATAATAATCGATGAACTGAATTACCTTTGCATCTTGAGTTTTTATCAAGAGCGGGAGCATTCTTAATCCAAAGGAGTCAATGGACATGTGGGGAGCCACGCTGTTGGAACTCCACTCTATAAAAGTAGTCCTTTATTTTCCCTATTGGATTTGCTGGAGACATCAGCACTTCTCTCAAAACAATGCCAGCAGAAATCAAACAACCTTGCCGCAGTGACAAGATTATGCCGCAAAAGCTTACACCTGCCTACTTCAAAATGCTAGGTTTTTCCAGCACATATCAGCAGCAGAAAAGGAACAAAACCATGTGGGAATACCTAGCTGCCTTACAAGTCACGCCGAGTTTCATGCCTTTTAAAAGCAACCCAAAGTGCCTCACAGAGGCTAAAAACGGCAAATTCATCGTCTTGCGCAGCTGACTGCTCAACACCATCAATTTTATGCTCACTGCCATTTTGATCTGCTAAAGCTTTATCCAAAAAAGGTTTCAAAAAAGGCAACTGGACTTGTAGATTTTGGAGAAGACGTTTCACCACTCATCCGAGTAGCTTCTTCAGTTCTGAGGGACTGGTGGGAAGTCTGAGGTTTAAATAGGAACTCTTCCTGAGAAACATTGCTTGTTATGCTAATAACCCGAAACTGGTGCAGCTATTCCCACTAACGACCGGGTACTTACCTTTTGTGAGGGGGGGGACTGTTTTGGTCCTGTTTTGGTCTTACCTATGAATGGTTCTCCAACGACTCTTGTCCGTCTGGGGCTCCAGTGTCAAGGTGTGAAGGAGACTGAAACTTCTTGGGGACAGAAGTTAGCACTGTATTGTAAATAGATGGCAAATTGAATCTCAGTCCACCTCCTCTGTTTAGTGAAGGTTTTTCCAGTCTGACATAGATGGCTTCCTTAACTCCTCTTTCAAACCATCTGTCTTCTCTGGCTAAGATTTGGATGTTGTTATCCACAAAAGAGTGTCCTTTGTCCTTCAAGTGTAGGTGGACTGCTGAATCGTTACCTGATGAGCTGGCTCTCCTGTGCTGGTACATGCGTTTGTGGATAGGTTGTTTAGTTTCCCCAATGTATAGGTCTGTACACTCCTCACTGCACTGAACGGCGTACACCACATTGCTCTGTTTCTGCCTGGGTGTTTTGTCCTTTGGGTGGACCAGTCTCTGCCTGAGTGTGTTCCCTGGTTTGAAGTACACTGGAATACGGTGGTTCCTGAAAATCCTCCTGAGTTTCTCGGACACTCCAGCCACGTAGGGGATGACGATGTTTTTCCTCCTGTCCTTCTCCTCCTCTCTGTCCCTTTTGGGGTATCTTTTTGAGCCTTTCACAAAGGCCCAATTAGGATACCCACATGTTTTATGTGTTTTTGCTCCTTCTCCTGGCCATCCGGTCTTGTGGGTACCGTCTGTGCTCTGTGCTGGAGCGTTCTGATGACCCCTAGTTTGTGCTCCAGGGGGTGGTGGGAGTCAAATAATAAGTGCTGATCGGTGTGGGTGGGTTTCCTATATACTTCGATGTTGAGGCTTCTGTCTTCTTCCACATGCACCAAGCAGTCGAGGAAAGCCAGACTACCCCCGCTGATGTCCTCCCGGGTGAACTTGATGTTGCTGTCCACTGCATTGATGTGCTCTGTGAAAGATTCCACTTCATCCGTCTTGATTTTAACCCAAGTATCGTCCACATACCTGAACCAGTGGGTGGGGGTGCTTCCAGTAAACGAGTTCAGGGCTCTGGTCTCGACCTCCTCCATGTAGAGATTAGCCACAATAGGTGACACTGGTGACCCCATAGCTAAAGCTTTACAAAACTTATTCAACCACTCTGCATTAAATTACACCTTTATAATCAACATTATTTTCCTTTTAAATATTGCAGCACCTGCTTAATATGTGCTGTATCAAAATACTCGTAAGTTTGCACTTGACAGGCAATAAAGATCCCTCCATGGAAGTATGTGGAAGCAAATTGGTTGTTTGAGCAATGTTTAAACACACGTAACAGGTCCATGGACTCCATTTTGCCCACCTTTATGCAGGGCTATCAAATGCTGCTCTAACTTATTTAAACATGCCAGTTCAAGTGGAATAGGGTCAAGTGCCAAATTGTTTGATGCTTTCAGCTGGCACTTCACCCTGATTTTTATAATGGCATGTATAACAAATCCAGAGCTCACTTCTAGGTGTGTTTCAGTAATGCATCGTTTTGCAATTAAACTCTAATCTCTTCTGCACTGTAACACCTGGTGTCTAAACAACCTATGGCACACACAACATCTGGACCATCTTTAACCTTGTCTAAAAAGCACTCCATTGTTACAGTTTGGTCTGGGGGGAATGTTAGGACCCAAAGCGATGAGGCGAGAGTAGGCACAACTAAAGTTTAATGAACAAAAAGTGCTGCTGTTGTGGCAACAATCAAAAGGTGAAAATCACTAGGAACACAGACTCAAGGGGTGGTAAATAAAACCCATCAGCCAAAAGACGCCTTGTCATACACCACTCTTTTTGGAATGAGGAAGTTTTCAGACGGAAGCCCTTTTGATCTCTCAATGTTCTGCTGAGGCGCCGTGATCAGGATTTTGAATGTAACCCTCTACCAACTGTTTAATGCTGTCAATTGATTTCTTTACAGCTTTCTTGAGTCAGTGTGATTCCAGTGGCGTAACTTTTAGGCCCCACCACTGCACCATCACGTCGTTCAGAAAGGTGAAATGCTTGAAGACGTGCTGCTCTGAAACAGAAACTTGAAAAATTCTTCAGGTTTTCTGACGAGGCTGGTCTGAGCCAACTTACCCCAAAAGCTGTTGAAACATAATTTGGCTGTCTTTTGGTGGGGTTAGGATGGATTTTAGCCGGATCTAACCCTGTAGTCTCTGACGTACCTGTCCCTGCTAGCCTCATCCGATGCTTCAGAGGTGTAGCCTGTAGCCTCCTGTTTCCCTTTCAAAAAGGTGATGTAATCCCTAAAAGATGGAGTCACTCTTTTGTCAAAATGCCAGACTTCAGTTATTTCAGTTTCGTCTAGGGCTTTTGTGAATTCGGGGGGTCAGCCAGGTGCCTGATAAAGCCCTTTCTCGCTGTGCATGCACGAACCGGTTTGACAGTTTACCTCTCGGTTTTGTAAGGCAGAATCGGTAGAAATAACCCTCAAGGAGGATGCATGACACCTTTGATCAGACCAAAGTACATGCACGGATAATTTCAGGCTGACATAGGGGTACAACGATGTGACGTCCACGTAATGAACCTGCTTGGTATCGCTTGCTGTGAGCCTCAGACGGGACAAGTTCTATCGCGAGGGTTTAAAAGCTGCAGAGTGCGATTGACTCAGGAACTGTTTCACTCGATCAGACTTTGTCAAGTGTCCAGAGGTGGGTAAGGGTCTACATAATTTAAGTGAGTCTCTGAACTGAAAAGGTGCAGGAAGAAACCTTTGCTTAATTTGTCGTGCGGACTGATCTCAGCATCCAGACTCATGTCTAAGTGGTTAAGAATGAGAGTGAGTCGGTGTATGTCTGATGGATCTCCACCACCTTGCATAATTATGCAGGGTGCCATACTTTGGGAAATTAAATGGTTGAGAAGAAGGTAGCTGTCAAAACCCTTAGCGTTGTGAGCGATGAAGATGTAACCTTTGGCTTCCTGCACTTGTTTAGCCCCAGGAACCCCATCTCTCACTTAGTAGCGTTTGTGTACTGATGTAAAAGGGTGTGTTCACCTGATGCATCTACAAATGTTTCAAAGTCATAAAACGCTACCTGTTTTGAATGGTCTCAACTTTCAAAGGTGTCATGTAACAGATGGTCTTCGCCCGGTTCCTTTACGGAGCACGTTTTAGCTCTACATCTGTGCTGGGTGGTGCCACTGATCACGTAATTCACAGCTTTGCAAGTATTACCTTTTTTTTTTTATAATCGCCTGACAATTGCTGGTAAGGCTCTTTATGTAAAACATAAGACATTGGATTGGCACGTCATATTACAATCAGAACATTTGATTTGTTTTACTTTGTTTTTTGTACAGTCTGATGTAAAGCATGTGGTGCTTCCATAACCTGTGTGACAATAACTGCAAACATGAAGCGTACCCAGAAATGTTCAGGTTGGTAATAGCGTAGTAATGGTTTTGATGGAGGAAGAGGGTTTTAGGATGCATTCCTTCACACGTTTGGCATTTAGAGAGGGCTCACTCACCTTCCACTCTGAAGACGAGTTTACAATCTAAAGCCTGTTCACATTTAATGTCATTAAACGTCACAGGAGTGTCGTGATAACCCCGCCTGATTCTGTAACACTCTAGCTTGTACGGTGGCCTCGGCTGTGGTTAATGGCGAAGTATAACTGACCGCTAGGCTTAATGACTATATGCAAGCAATGTGCCGTTTTCCTGCAGATTTCATCGTTGAGAATGGTTTGTATCTTTAACACCCCCCTCAAGGACTACGTACCACCTGCCCGACTAATTCAAGCATCTCTTCCGTCATAAGGGACATGTTTGTTTGCACTAATCTGTAAAGAAGATTCTGAAATTCATTTAGATCTATATCACCGTCATGGGCTGTCGTTTGTCTTTCTCCCCTTCTAACTGCACCACGTCCCCCTGTCTGGCTTATGATGGAGCTCTTTCTACCGACTCTTGGACAGCACGCATCACATTACAGTAAAACTCTGCATGATCAGGACCGGGAAAAATTAGAAATTGTCATTTTTGAATGTTAAATTTGTCTCTGGAAATTATCCTGGGGCTGAGACAGTCCGGCTGACGTCTCATCAGAGGGGGAGGTACATGCTCGTGGGACGGATGACCAGTAGGAGGTTCTCTTAAAATCTCGAGAGCTCCGTTCACATTGTCAAGACGCTGTAAATCGTTTAATGGAGGTGAAGTTTGTAAAAGAGGCTGATCAAGACGTTGGGGTTCCCTTAAGGCTTCAATTTCTGTATGAAATAACTGAAGAACTGACTACGAAACCAAATCTTCCCCTTGGTTATTGTCATTCATCGTTAAAACGTACAACTCTACCCGAGCGATGCTGAGACCAGATCACAAGCCGATGACAGTATGTTCCAGAATTCTCCTTCTAATCGGCCGTATCACCATTCAGAGCATCTGGAGCCATCTGAATGGTGAGCGACGGATTTTAAATATAAACGGACGTTGTTTACAATGTTCTGTCAAATTATATTCAAATAAAATACAAATTCTGTGTGTCTGGCAAAGAGTCGGCTACCTTCAGCAGTCTAAGGTCTGAGCAGGAAATGCTACAAACTATTAAGTAGGATAAGAGTTTAACTAACCATCCGCACCAATATGGAAGCTGTAGCGGGTATTACATTAGGGGTGTCATGCAGCAGTTTAATAAAAAAAAACAAAAAAAACTTCAGTGTCTGGAAGGCCCTGATGTTAACCCTTTACGGTATCAATGTGTATTTAATCATGTAGGTTTTAAAATAGCTAAGATTCCATTATCGCCGTTTTCAAAAAAATATTTCCTCGGTGTCTGAAAAACAAATTCGGGGAGCTATGTTAGCTCTTAACAGAATTAGCCGATAATAACTCGAAAGGGAGGCTTTCAAATACACAAGATTCTTGGGAGGTTTTCAAACAGCTTCACACCGCAGCAAAATGAAATGCACACCTGATGCTCGGTGGCCCTCACTTTATACCAGACTGTTTACCGAACCCCCGTGAATGTATTTGTGGTGGGAGTGCCTCATCTGTAGCAAGGAAGCGTTTGCCCGGGGACTATGTGCTTCTATACGTGACCTTTGACCCACATGTTTAACTTTAACACCATCGGTTTTCTCGGCGCCTTCCACGCTAAGGCTTCTTCAGAATTAGTGGAATGCCAAATTCTTTCTAGCTTTCGGGCTGCCTGTTTTAAACAGCGCAACTGTGAATTATACCAGGGAGCTAGCCTCCTCCCATTCATGACCTTCTTTTTCAGAGGAGCAACTAAGTGATGCTGCAGTGCCATCAACAAAATCATCAAATCAAATTTTATTTGTATAGCCCAAATTCACAAAACATGTTTTGCCTCAGAGGGCTTTACAATCTGTACAGGGAGTGACACCCTCTGTCCTTAGACCCTCGGTTCGAGTGAGGAAAAACTTGCCCACAAAAAACCCTATTAACAGGGAAAAAATGTGGAAGAAACCTCAGGGAGAGCCACAGAGAAGGGATCCCTCTCCCAGGACGGACAGACGTGCAATGGATGTCACATGTACAAATCAACACAGACATATTGTACAATTACAATGAAAGAGAATGATTACAGTAGCAGTGGAACCTGTGATAGAGAGACACAAATGCACAGCAGCAGTAAATCATGAACTAACTGAAGTGGAGATATGGTAACAATAATGACAGTAATGCTTTATATGGTGGATGTCAGCAGTAGACCACAGCAGCAGCCACGATCCATGAGAACCTGCTGGACGACAAAGCACAGAGAACTCTGGGGAAGAAGTTTAGTTAGTAGCTAGCAGTGACGGTGATTGGAGAGAGAGAGAGAGAGAATTCAACATCAGAAAATTGTAGGTCATCCAATTTTTTTACATCCTTGAGGCATGATTGGAGTTTAGTTAACTGGTTGGTTTCATCAGGCTTGATCGAGAGATACAGTTGGGTGTCATCAGCATAACAATGAAAATTAATGGAATGATTCCTGATAATGTTTCCTAGAGGAAGCATGTATAAACTGAATAGAAGTGGTCCTAGGACAGATCCTTGTGGTACTCCATGACAGACTTTGGTATGTATGGACGATTCATCATTGACGTGAACAAACTGGGATCGATCTGCAAAATATGATTTAAACCAGCTTAGGGCGGTTCCTTTGATGCCAATTTGATGTTCCAGTCTCTGTAAAAGAATTTGGTGGTCAATGGTATCAAATGCGGCACTAAGATCTAGCAGGACAAGTACAGAGATGAGTCCTTTGTCTGATGCCATTAGGAGGTCATTTGTAACTTTGACTAATGCAGTTTCTGTGCTATGATGCACTCTAAAACCTGACTGAAAATCCTCAAGTAAACTGTTCTTATGGAGAAAGTCAAATAGCTGATTAGCAACTGCTTTCTCAAGTATCTTAGAGAGAAAGGGAAGGTTTGATATTGGTCTGTAATTGGCTAAAACCTCTGGATCTAGAGTGGGCTTTTTAAGAAGAGGTTTAATTACAGCTACTTTAAAGGACTGTGGTACATATCCTGATAATAAGGACAGATTAATCATGTCCAATAAAGAGCTAACTAGAGGTAGAACATCCTTGAGCAGCCTAGTTGGTATGGAGTCTAAGAGACAGGTTGACGGCTTAGATGAAGAAGTTATTGAGGTTATTTGATCAAGGTCAATCGGAGAGAAACAGTCTAAATGTATATCTGCTTTTGCAGTTACTTCCAAGTTTGCTGTATTACAATGCAGATCAGTGCCTGTCAAAGGCAAGGCCTGATGAATTTTGTCTCTAATAGTTGTGATTTTATCATTAAAGAAGCTCATGAAGGCATTACTGGTTAGACCTAAAGGAATGGATGGCTCAATAGCGCTGTGGTTCTCTGTTAGCCTGGCTACAGTGCTGAAGAGAAACCTGGGGTTGTTCTTATTTTCCTCTATTAATGAGGAATAATAGGCTGTTCTGGCATTGCGGAGAGCTTTCCTGTAAGTCTTAAGATTATCTACCCACACAAAACGAAATTCTTCCAGTTTAGTGGCACGCCATTTGCGTTCAGATTTACGTGCCACTTGCTTTAATTTGTGAGTCTGCTGGCTATACCAAGGTGCTAATCTCCTCTGTTTAATTTTCTTCTTTTTCAGAGGTGCAATAGAGTCAAGAGTTGCCTGTAATGAGCCTGTGGTACTATTAACGAGATCTGTGAGGGGATAAAGGAAGCAGACAAGTCCTCTGTTACACTGAGACATGGCATTGAATTCAGTACTGAAGGAATCATTTCCTTAAATTTGGCTACAGCACTGTCAGATAAACATCTGCTGTAGGAGTTTCTGCAAAAAGGCTTATAGTCCAATAAAATGAACTCAAAGGTTATTAGAAAATGGTCGGATAGGAGAGGATTCTGTGGAAAAATTAAATGATCAATTTCAATGCCATAAGAGAGAATGGCATTGAAATCATCTAATAGTGAAGGAGTTAGTTTGTGGTTGCTGTTGTCCACATTATTGACACATGGCACTGGGATATATAAAGAAGGAATTAATTCTTTATATCTAGTTACAGCATCATCAGATAGACATCTACTGTAATATGTCTTTTCAGTTCTTGCGTAATCCATTATAGTAAATTCAAAGGTTATGAGAAAATGGTCAGACAAAAGAGGGTTATGGCTAAATATTGTTAAACCTTCAGCTTCTATGCCGTATGTTAATACCAGATCTAAGGTGTGATTAAAACTGTGAGTTGATCCATTTATATTCTGAGAAAAGCCAATTGAATCTAATAATGATGTAAATGAGGAGCTAAGGCTGTCACTGACAACATCAACATGGATGTTAAAGTCACCTATAATGACTTCATCTGTTCTAAGAACTAAATCACATAGAAACTCAGAATAAGGAGCAGGGGGGCGATATACCACAACAGGTCTAGGACTCATTTAAATGAACAATCCTCCTGTAGCCACGTTTCAGTCAAACTAAATAGATCAATCTGATGATCAGTTATCAGATCGTTCACCAAAAGAGATTTGGATGAGAGAGATCTGATATTTAATAGACCACATTTAATTTTCCTATTCTTCTGTTCTGCCAATGAAGTTGTTCTGATTTGTACCAGGTGAGTAACTCCTGTTTTTTGGTTTAAATAATCTGGGAGCAGACAGAATATCTATATAGTTTAAAGAGTTTTGGTTGTGAGACAGTGCTAGAGAAGCAGCAGAGAAGTGTGTAAGACTACAACTCTGCCTCCTGGTCTGAATTGTGGATTGTCATGGTTTCGGGGAGTTAATAAAATTAGCCATATTCCTAGAGATGAGTGCAGCACCCGCTAAAGTGGGGTGGATGCCATCGCGCCTAATCAACCAGCCTTTCCCCAAAAAGTGTGCCAATTATCAATGAAGGCCACATTGTTTTCTGGACACCACCTAGATAACAGCGATGGAATGACGTGCGATTGGTCAGGGGACCAGAGAAAACCATGGAGTCCAACGTAGTTTTAGCAAACTTACACGCCGATTCCACATTAAGTTTTGTGACCTCCGATTGGCATAACTGGGTGTCCTTACTGCTGACGTGAATAACAATTTTAGCATATTTAGCCTTAGCCAGCAGTTTCAGATACGATTTAGTGTCGCCCGCTCTGGCCCCTGGATTCTCTATCTTCACGTTCCGTAAAATAGAGTCACCAGAGTTGGTTTCTCAGCGGGCGTGTCGCCGAGTGGGGAAAATCGGTTGGAGACGTGAAGGGTTTGGTGGTGATCCACGGGCCGCGTAGGACTATGCCTCCTTCATACTGTCACCCAGCCGCCCTGGCTAGCTGCTGGTTGTTTTTCAACGGTGTGGAACTGTGCTTCCAATTCAGAAAGCCTTGCCTCCAGTGCTAAACATATCATTACCACTAAAGGAGCCAGAGAAGTAACTAAACATGTGGCACGAGACACAGGACAGAAGGGGAAGCCATGGTTAAATCACTAAAGTTAGCAGACAAAGTTTGGTAAGAAGATTGTGTGGTTCAAAAAGTAGCTGTAGAGGACAGGTGGTTGAAGTTCTCACTAAACAGAACATTTTTTTGAAATTTGAGCAAAGCTAACAATCTGTAAACGGCAATACCACACGGTGTAGAAGCAGGAAATGACGCAATACGCTTACGCTCATTGACACATGGCACTGAGGTAAATAAAGGAATTATGTCTATTTACAGCATCAGATAAACATCTACTGTAATGTGTCTTTCCAGTTCCTGTGTTATCCATTATTGTAAATGGTCAGACAAAAGAGGGTTATGGGTAAATACTGTTGAACCTTCAGTGTCTATGGCGTATGTTAGGACAAGATCTAAGGTGTGAGTTGATCCATTTATATTCTGAGAAAATATAAAACATATTGCATGCCTAAGTTTTCATCTTCAGACCCAACCACTGTAGTCTCAGCTTACAAGCAGCTGGGGACAGCCAACAGGAACTACACAAGTTTGTCTGCACGTCCAATGCAATGAACATTACTAAATGAGGCAGAGTATAAACTAAACATGACACTACTGCTTAAGCTAGTACAGTTGCTTAGACCATAGCAAGTGAAGGTTGACAAGATTTGACTTTAAAATATTTTGACTTTGAGAGCAAAGGGGCAGAAACTGATCTGAACTTTTGAAGTTCCCATGGAACTAAAGCTTCTCTTTCAAAACTAAACTTGTGTTTCTATCAGTTCTTGAAATCAAAGCAAAAAATGACAATTACACACAGTCTTAACAAAACAAACTTAAACATCTAACAAGACTACTTCAGCTCTTTCCCCCACAACCTGCAGACTGCAACTGACACACCTCCCTTTATACTCCTCATCAACTGCCTCGGGTGTGATCCTCAATTAGCAATCAGCAGGTTAGCCAGGTGTTGCTGTTTCCATATCACTACAGAGGCCTGTTTAAATATACAAAAAAGATTGTAATATAAAAGGAAATGATAATAAAATGTTTTCGTAGCAACACAAAACACAGGAACTATTTAAGGGAGTCAACATAATATATGATTAGTTCTCCACACATACTAGAGCAGTAGAAAAATCTGTACAATATTTTTTTTCTCAGGTGACAAGGGGAGAAAAGGGGAAGGTCGATGTAAACAATAAAATGAATAAAAAAATCAAGGTAACTCAGAGGCTAAATAAAAGATGAGAAAACAGAGTTCATACAAAGAAAATGTTGAAGAGACTGAGATCTAAAAATATCTATGGGGATCTTCCAAGGAAAAACTATTGCAACATACGTTTGAGGAAGGAATGGATGCTAAAATACACTGTTCAGGCCAAGGCCTTTAATCGTATACTATAAACACACCTAGTTACTATAAAGCTCATCATTCAGTTGTGTTTTAATTCATTATATAAAGTCTATACTACTCCAAACATTTTTATTCCACATACAATTGTTTTAAAAGGAATTAGATAAACATAAAATGCTAATGTCTGAAATGAAGCCGACACACAATGACAGCATTAAAAGTAGTTTTTTTTTAGAGACTACAGCTTTCTAAAAAATCTGATGATTGTCTGCAGTTTAATGAAAGATGTGATTTATTCATGTACAAAATTATAAAGCGCAAAAGATTATGAAAACGTCTTTTTCTTTATTCAAACTGTCCTGTTGTTTTTCAGTGCAACAAGCTAATTTAAAAATCTAGTCCCATCTGTAACATTACCATCGCATTAACTATATACTGAGCATTATTTTATGTTTGTCTATTTATCAGGAGGTTTATTATATTACATATTCAGTAAACCTCCTGTATTTTGCATATAAACTAGCTGCTATTAATGAGGTCACATGGATGGCCCTGATTACTCTCAAAGAGAAAACAGCTGGAGCACCAGGTGACACAGATTCCAGCCTGATTACAGAGGCCTGCTAATCATCCAATAGGATTCTTCGTTTGGGTTTGGCAGGTGTGTATAAAAAGTGGTTTCTCAGGTCAGTTTGGTCTGGCGTCTTGTGAATGTTTGATGCTTTGATCCCACAGGCAGTCAGACTTTTCAACCATGATGGCCTTTAATTGGCACTTTTACAATTAAAACACCTGTACTTTTTAACCATTTTATATATAGGCGGATGCTATTTTATAGCATAACCTTTTGGAAGATGCTTCCAAAAACACGAAGAATCCTATTTGGAAGATGCTTGTTTTAAAAAAAAATAAGACATACATGGAATGTGTTCTCTGCATTTATCCCATCCATGAATTAGTGAACACACAGTGAGGTGAAGCACACACTAACCCGGAGCAGTGAGCTGCCATGCTACAGCGGCGCTCGGGGAGCAGTGAGGGGTTAGGTGCTTTGCTCAAGGGCACTTCAGCCGCTTTCTACTGGTCGGGGGTTCGAACCGGCAACCCTTCAGCCACAAGCCCAAAGCGCTAACCAGTAGTCCACGGCTGCCCATGCATTACTATTTATGAAAGTTTGCACAGTGACGAGCAGACTTAAGAGTTTTGAAACAAATTGACCTCATGCTTACCTTTGTGGTACCTGGTCTCAAATCATACATATTGTATTTCTCCTTCGGCTCGTGTTGCCAGTAACAATGTGCAGATTTTCAAATATGCTTAGTCGCTGCATTAAGCAGACGTTACAACAAACCTTACAGTTGTGTAGTAGTGTTGCTGTATGTGTTGTAGCAGTACTGACAGATGTATGAAGCTCTGAAAAGGGGAGGGGTTTTCATGCCCCATGTTCTGGGCGACCGTAGCTACAATCTCCAATCTGTCGAGCAATTTTCTCCATAAACAGGTCGGTGTTGTAATTATTGCTGGTATTTAAGATTGTCTGTCTGTATCAATCCACACCATATTGTCAGGTACATCATTCATGACATGTTCAGTTTTTCCACGCCTGCTAGGCTCCACCACCAGACATGAGAAAGGCAACTGCAATCTGGGATCAATCTCCTCTCCTAGGGGTTTTCACATTTCTTATTCAGTAACCAAAGGGTTCGGTTCGCCCGTCGTCGTACACCACCCTGAACTTCTTTTGGAATGAGGAAGTTTTCAGACAGAAGCCCTTTTTATCTCTCTCAATGTTCTGCTGAGGCGCCGTGGTCAGGATTTTGAATGTAACCCTCTACCAACTGTTTAATGCTGTCAAAACTGATTTCTTTACAGCTTTCTTGAGTCAGCGTGATTCCCTTAACACGTAAGGAAACTTTACCCCCTCTGGTCTGATCAGCGTAACTTTTAGGCTCTGCCGCTGCAAACTCTTGAATGCTATCCCCACCCAGTGTCTCTCCCTCTCTGACGATGTAGCTTAAACTGTCCATGTCGTAGTACAGAATCCACTCAGGATCATGCACCTTCTCCATAAAACAGTACAGAGTCAAACGAGCATAGGCAGTGGTAAATGGAGTAATGAAAATGTTGTTGCTTTTGCCCGGGAGGGAGAATTTAACGCTCACCATACTGCCACTGCACCATCACCACCTCGTCATTCAGAAAGATGAAATGCTTGACGACATGCTGGTCTGAGCCAGCTCGGTTCTCTGGGCAAACTTACCCCAAAAGCTGTTGAGACATAATTTGTCTGTCTTTTCGTGGGGTTAGGATGGATTTTAGCCGGATCTAATTGGATACCCTGATTAGCCACGTAGTCTCTGACGTACCTGTTCCTGCTAGCCTCATCTGATGCTTCACAGGTGTAGCCTGAAGCCTCACCTCTCCCTTTCAAAAAGGTATTGATGTAACCCCTAAAGATGGAGTCACTCTTTTTGTCAAAATGCCAGACTTTAGTTATTTCACCGACGCGATGTCTAAGGCTTTTGTGAATTCGGGGGTCGGCCAGGTGCCTGATAAAGCTCTTTCTAGCTGTGCATGCACAAACCGGTTTGACTGTTTATTTCAGCACACCCGCGGCAGAGAGTAAACACTAGTTTACTTCGATCGGTTTTGTAAGGCAGAATCGACCCTTGAGGAGGATACACGGATCTTTAAAATCCCGACGGATAATTTCAAGGTGCCATGTACCCGAGACAGATGGGACAAGTTCTACCTTCAAACAGCGCATCGCGAGGGTTTAAAGGCTGCGGAGCGTGATGAGGACTCGGGAACCGTTGATGTCCTCCCACTGCCTAATATCTGTTGCACCTGACCATTTAATCCTTGCTTTCTGACTGCTAATTTTCTCCTTTTTGGCTGGCTGGCCTCTGTCTGCCGCGAACTGTGGGTTAACTCCTGTCACTGGACTTCAACCGACTGACTTAAAGCACTTAAGAAGTAGCTATCAATGCAGGGTCCCTGTGTGTCACGGCTGGGTCCGGGGAGAGTGGTTGAGGCGAAGGCAAATATTTTAATAAAGAAAAGAAACCAACTTACAAAAACTTGAGTCACATGGAGAAACAAGGACGAGTATGACACGACAAGGAACAGAGGGATGACGAGACACGGGTAAAACCAATGAACTAATCAAAAAGGCATGAAACAAGAACAGGAAATCAAGAACATAGCAAAATAAAACAGGAAACAGAACAGAAACCAAGACAGGACAAGACAGGGGACATGACACGGTGTTCCCTCTGCCAAACACTTTTTCCTCCCATGATGGATTCTGAGGCCCTTCATCGTTACCTTTTGCCAGCCACACACAAACCTGCTGCTTCTTTCCATCTGAACTAGTAGCTTCCAATAATGTGCCTTGCCTACTCGGTGTCAAATTCATTCCTGGGTCAAAAGCCGTGTCAACTAGAGTCCTGACTCTAGGGGTATTTTATCATTAGTCGTACTTGTAGCAAGTTGGGGTGTAGCCCATGACTTATTAAAGCCTGGGCTACTTTAAATTAGATTAAGGTCTCTCGGCCAAGTATACTTGCGTATACAAGGAATTTGATCTCTGCATTTATCCCATCCGTGAATTAGTGAACACACGAAGCGCACACACTAACCCGGAGCAGTGAGGGGTTAGGTGCCTTGCTCAAGGGCACTTCAGCCGCTTTCTACAGGTCCGAGGTTCGAACCGGCAATCCTCCAGTCACAAGCCCAAAGCGCTAACCAGTAGACCACGGCTGCCCCGTTTCCAGAACATCGGCGGTACTCAAATACCTCAGGCTGAACTCCTTAATGTGAGTTCCTTTATGTTACATACAACCACATGATCATAAGGCAGAGCTTCCGCCTTACATATAATCTAATGTTGCATCCACATAACATAAGGGACATTTAAGAATTTCCCAATGTACTTTTCAACTTTTAACACCCCCTTGAGGAATACATACCACCCGACTAATTCCAGTGTCATCTGTCATAATGGACATGTTTGCACTAATCTGTTAGGATTCTGAAATTTATTTAGATCTATCACAGTGAGCTGCAGTGGCAGGTGTCGTTTAAGTCTTTCCCCTTTAATTCTAACTGCACATCCCCCTGTCTGGCATATAGAACTCTTTCTACCGGTTCTTGTATAGCACGCATCACATTACAGTAAAACTCTGCATAATCAGGACTGGCAGAAGGAAAATTTAGAAATTGTCGTATTTCAACGTTAAATTTGTCTCTGGAAATCACCCTGGGATGGTCAGGATTTTGTCCGCAACGACTCATCGGACGGGTGACTGGAAGGAGGTTTTTAAATTCTCTAAATGCCATAAATCGTTTGCGGATGTGGCTGATCAAGACATTGTTGAGGGATTTCTCAAAGCTTCAATTTCTGCATGAAGTGACTGCAGAACTGAATCTTCCCACAGAAACTTAAATTATAGTTTACCAGCGATTGTTAGATTTGTTCCACAATGGGGAAACTGCAGCACACAGACTACAAAATGCAGAGTAGTAAAAGAGTAGATCAAGGTTCTATAGAGGAATGTACCCAGATGAACGAAGGCAGAGACATTGGCGATGTTGTCTTGCAGGCCACGACACATGAAGTCTGTGAGAAAACACACTTGGATAAAGGCCAATAGTTACGGTAACTGACACACATAATGAAATGTACATGCACAGTGGAAATGATACCTTTGGTGACAGTATAGCGCCTGTGGCCCATTTTAGACAGCACTGGAGTAAAATGATCCCTCTTGCTGCGGCATTTTGAATTGGAGGCTTTTTAAACAGCTATTTGGACAGACGGTAATGAATTACAGTAATCCAGTCTGGACAATACAAATGCATCAACTAGTTTTTCAGCATCACCGAAACAGGATATTAGTAGTAGACACTTTTGCATGTGCATGTTACGCTCAAAGGTTTGCGCCCCCCTCCACCCTAGTGAGGACGTATGTATAATCTATGAGGAGATACCCGTAGGGTGCCTACGTGGCGTCATTAAACGCCTCCAGGAAATACTTGGCATTACCTGGAAACATTTGTCTGCCCAAAAGTGTAATTTGATACTTGTCTCTTGGGTTTTTAAACAAAACTGAGGCAGTTGGTGTTCAGGCTGATGGTGCGACTGGACTTGCCTTGAATGAACAAATTCTGAACCAGGTAAAGGCAGCTCAGATTCCTGTGGTGAACATGTTTTGAACTTCTACGTTATTGCTGGCGTCGTTCATCAGATCGTCAATAATGAGCAAATTGTTTTTGTCGGGAGGTAGGGGCCGAGGGGAGGAACCCACTCACCTGGCCTGGAGGTGAAGATGACAGAATCTGTGTCGCAGTACAAGATCATACAGCATTAGCCGAGCGTAGGCTGTAGTCATCAGATATGAAGCAGAACTGGCTCACGTCATAATGGTCGCTGAACATCAGCTGCGTGAACCTGTCCGGTTCCGTAATCAACTCACACGACGGCATGTTACCCCTCATGCTGAACCTGCCCCTAAGCGACTTCAGGAGTAACTCATTACAGCTCCTGATTGCCTTGTTGACACAGATCTTGGACGGATCTAGCATTATACCCTCCTTCTCATAATACTCGTCAATGTACTTTTGCTGATCCGCGGCCGTTTTCATGTGACTGGGGTAGCCGGACGCCTCCTGCTTGCATTTCAGAAGTGTTTTTACATATTCCTTAAACAACGTGTCAGTCTTGTTGGGGAAAATGCCACACTTCGTCGATGCAGACGATCCGGTACCCCTTCTCCACAGCTTTTTGAAGCTTGAAGGACACCCAAGTGCCCGACAGCACTCTATCGCTGTCGCTGTGTGCACATTCGCTTCTCTGGTTCAACTCTTCTGAACAACGACGGCACAGCGGGAACATGAGCTTACTGTAGCACTTGTAGGGCAGGACAGTATGGTAAAGGCCCCTGGGCGGCAACACAGAGCACTTGACAAAACCAAAGTAGTTGTTTATGCTGTCAAAATCCCTGTACACAATCTGCGGGTGCCCAACCGGATAGTCTCTCTTAGACTGCACTGTGGGGTACAGGCTGGTAAAGTCCAAATAATGGATTTTTTTTTTCCCCCTCATCGCAGACAACCTCGTGGTACAGTTTTATGGCATTAGTGCGCCCACCAAAGAGAGCCGCTCTGGGGTCCAGGCGGACGGGCTTCCTGTACGACTTCAGAAAAGCTTGAACGGAATTGTCCGCTTTTCTCAGCGAGTCCCATTCACACTCCCACATTACGACAACCCGCATGCCGTACCGCGACTCCAAGGAGGCCACCTTTTCATTAAAGGTCCGGTAGAGCTCGCCGTACGGCACCTGACTAACGGGATTTAAGTCGCTCTGCACGTGGCACTTGACACAACCGTGGTAGAAAC
Source organism: Planiliza haematocheilus (assembly GCA_005024645.1). Lineage (NCBI taxonomy): Eukaryota > Metazoa > Chordata > Actinopteri > Mugiliformes > Mugilidae > Planiliza > Planiliza haematocheilus. The sequence goes on from SRSE01000635.1 coordinate 87,639, forward strand.
AGCCGGCAAATTCATAACAGGTATTTGTGGCGGCAGCAAAACCGTCCACAAAATACAGCCCCACGTGCTGTTCACCACCTTTAAGGGCGTGTTGTATCGCAGCGTTTTCTTTGTGTGCAACATATTCTAGCCACTGCATAGACCCGTCCGAATAGGTCTTATTCTGGGCCGTGTACGCACCTTCGTACGTGAGAGCCAGAGTGTCTTTGGGCAGGAAAAGAGTCTTGTACACACCCATGCAGCTGGACGCCAGAGTGGTAAATGCAAACGGATCCAGCTGCGTGCACTGCATAAACGTCTGGCGATATATAGAGCACGCCTTGCGCAACACCTCCACATCATTGACGCAGTAGCGGCGCATCTCTGCCTGAAAATCAAAATCGCCCTCCCGGACTGTGTCGTACCACTTCATGAACTTTGCCCCATCACACTCACTCATGCGCTCATAACCGTAACATGAAGGGTCTGGGTAAGGGCCCACATAGAACTCGTTGTCTCTGGTGTTAAACCAGTGGGGAAAATAGCCCTTCTCCATATCCTCAAAGCCTAAAGCTGCCGGTGTTTTGGCCAAACGCATGGGCAGGAAGCTGAAGGAGTCTATCCACCTCTGTCGGTATGACACATCATACATGAGGATGACCCTACTGCCCCTCACGGTCACACTGGGGATGATCCCGTGCTTGATAAAATACTCCAGCAGTATATAGTTGTCAAACCCTGATGCGTTGTGGGCTATAAAAGTATAACCGCTAAACTTTGTAGTGGTTAACAAATGCCCCCACACATTTTAGAGCCTAAAGTATTGAAACAAAATGTTTCCAGCCATATCCATGGCACACACACAATTGGCCTCGTGCTTGCCGTTGTGATACCTGGTCTCAAATCATACAATATGTATTTGTTAGTCGGCTCTGGTTTTATAAGCGGCTGTATGAAGCACTGGTGTTCCAGGTCGCCGTCCAATTTGTGCTCGCCGCAATGCTTGCACACGACCGGCGCACACTTGTGGGGGCTTTTCCCGACCTTGTATGTTTTTTCCACATGCCTCGCAGTATTTTAATGTGTCACAGGGTACCAGGTTGTGTGCTCTCCCTGCGCTTGTGTTGCCGGTAACAATGCGCAGATTTGCAGATACGCTTACAATCGCTGCATTTTACTGTTTTACTGGGGTGTTTGTGGCACTGTGTAAAGCAGATGTTACAATGAGCCGTACAGTTGTGTAGTAACGCGGTGGTGTATGTATTGTAGCAGTAGTGACAGACGTATGTGGCCCCGAAAAACCCTGTGGGGTTTTCAATCACATAATAATGCTCATTGTGCAAATAGAGCCAAATGGTGTTTGCGTGGGGTGTGTCATGTGTCTGAAAACACTGCAGACGTTTGCGTCCGACAGCGTGGTGGAAGATAACTTTAACATTTAAATATTTTTCAAATTTGGTGACATCAGAAAATGACACGGCGTGCATGTGGTCAAGCCCGACGGAATTTTGCAGGCGTCTTGCATACTGTAGCTTTTCATGCTCCGACCCAGATGCATCGGCAGCGTGCGCCAGGCATATACAAAAACACAAATTGTTGTTGCCGTTATTGGGGTTGTACAGAAAACGCCCCTTCTTTGCCAAAATTAGATCATACGGCACACTGCCCAACTTCAGACGGACTCCACCCCCCATGTTCTGGGCGACCATGGCCACAATCTCCAACTCGTCTCCAAGTCGTCATTGCTCTGCAACACCTGAGCAATTTCCTCCATAAACAGGTCAGCGTTATTATTGCTGGTATTTAAGACTGCCTGGACGTCGTGAGCCAGCGACGGCCCTCTTAAGACAACGTTCAAAACGCTACCAGGTTGAGCCTCAGCCACCACCCGATCAATAACACCGGCAACCCTCTCTAACCATGGCGGGAACAAGCTCGGGACTATCCAGAGAAATGTCCCTAAAATCCACACGTTGGCGGATCTCCAAAGCATTAAATTTTGGTATCTGCCTAACCTGTTCTAACCCAGAACCCCTCTGTACAGTATCTTTGCCACCGTGCACACACATCACATCAGCAGCAGCACCAGCACCACCCCTGCGACCATTATTATCATCATCATCCACATTGCCGTTATCATTCACATTGCCACAGTCCTCAGAATCATCCAGTGACTGCATTTGACTGTCGGACTCATAGCCAGCTCCGTTACCAGTGCCAGGTCTACGAACCACAACATCAGCAGAATCTTCTGGATTAGCATCATCATTGGACACCGAGGCAGCCCCGTGACTGCCCTCACACGACTCAATCTGTAGCTGACTGCCGGAATTATAGACAGCAGCATTACGCGCTACAGCATCATTAGAAGAAGCAGGATGACCGGCCGACTTCTCAGCCTTGATTAAGGACCTCAGACGGTTCGCTATCTCATGTTTTTTTATCAATACGTTCGCACCATTGGTCAAATGGCTCACCCTTTAAGAAGGCAAGTGCATCGCTCAGTACCTTCTGCCGTTCCTGCAAGCTGGGGGGAGCAACACCGAACATAGCTAGGCAGTTCACTCGGTAAATTATATCATTGTGAACTTCGTTTGGCATGAGACGCTCTTTAATACGATTAACAGCTATAACCTCACGCACTTTTTTTCAGCCGTGCCTCCGTGGAGGCGGGATCCACAATGCCACATGGTTGATCAGACCCATCACAGCGTCTAGGAATTTTGTGGGGGGTGGCCATTGTCCGTTATTAAATAATGTGTGTGTGTGTGTGTGTTCAGTTATAATCTTTGTGAGTGTGTCCACTGTGGCGAATACCTCATCAATTTTAGTGATTGCTGCAGCCACCAGTTTAACAATATCCAAAACTTCTTCCTGAAAACTGGCCTGTTGCTTGACAGAACGTCTTACAACTTCATGCAGACGCTCTACCGTGTCAGCCAACCGGTTAAAGTCTAATACCTGTTGTGGATCTGTGTGGTGTGCCCCCTGCAGCTGATTTACAACTGCTGCCCGATGTGTGTTTTGCACGGCCTGATTATAGGGAGCTGGTGTTGCTTGTGCAGAGTTATATGCCTGCGGCTGATTAACGCCTGGGGCTTGGTGTGGTTGTTGGAAATTTGTTGCCGGGTTAAATTCAGTATTCAACGGAGGCAGTTGAATAAACTGTGCCGGCTGCGGCACGTCTGCGGTCTCTTTGCCGGAATTTTCACAATGGTGAAAAAACTGGCTTGGGTCGCACACAGAGTCGTTTTGATTGAGATACTCAGATCATCTATTGCCTTGTTAACACAAACGTCCCGACTACTAATCGGGGGTGAGTAATCGCGCCTAAATTCCGCCGGCGTTTTATATATTGAGTCGTTCAGTACTGACGAAACCCCTGCGTTCTGTAAACCATCACTCTGTATAAACTCAAAAGGGCTTAAGGACATGGCACAGGTTAGTGTCAAAAGACAGCGGTTCCTCCTCGTAGTCCTTCTCTTCTGATGGCGATACCCCTCCGTACCGGGTATGTCGCTGGTCTCTTGTCTCTACTTCTTTCGAAGGAGTGGAGTGCGCCAACAGGTCCTCAGCGCTGTGCATCAAAAATAAATAAAATAAGAATAAATATATATATATATATACATACATACATACATACATACATACATACATACATACATACATACATACATACATACATACATACATACATACATACATACATACATAGCGGCACTGTTTTCCTGTTAAAATTACCTTTTTCCGGAGGCGTAGCGCTCATCTAGCTCCAAGATGGAATCGGTCAGCTTGTCCAATTCGTTGTCTTTTGTTTGGGGATCCCTGCAGATACGTTATTGGAAAAAACAATTACATCATTTATTTACACTGTTAAAAACACTTTGCTTAGTTCCTGTACGTACTCTGATGCCTGGAACTGGTTTTCACGGAATCGCTTCTCACCAACAGTGCGTATTTTTGCAGGAAGTCCTCTGTTTGTGCTACCCAGACGCTTGACTCTTTGTCCTAAAGCAGATGCAATTTGTTTTTTAAAAAAAACAAAAACACAATGCAGTATATTAGCATAACTAACACTTTCACACGTTAACAGTAGTTACCGTTGATCGGCTGCAGAATTCCTCTGCTTTGCTCGCTCCTATCTGCGCTCCGGGTAGAAGACACTACATTTGCGTTGATCGGCTGCAGAATTCCCCTCCTTTGCTCGCTCCTATCTACGCTCCAGGTAGAAGACGCTATATGGGGATGGGAGAAAACAAGAAGTATATTTAATGCGTACATTTTACAAAAAAAGAATACATTACCTTAAAATATAGATGATAAAACTTGTTAAAAAACTAACCTGCGTGAACTGGCGGGATATTCTCCACGTCAGCGTTACACGGTTTCCTGTCAAATCAAACTTTTTTTTAAAAAACAAGTTTTTTTTCAAACGGTCAAATATTAAAAACAAACAAGACTGAATAAGGTTGTCAGAGTGTAGACTGCTTACCTCTTGAAAAAGACATGTTGAGCAGAGTGGTTTGCAGAGCAGGAGGTAGTCTCTGCCCATCAGGTTAATGGGACAGACTTTTGAGAGCAAGAATGCATGTTTGAAATTTGCATCTGGCCCATCCACACTTGAGTGGGACAGGAATATGCTCTGTTTGACCTGATGAACCAACGGAGTACACATAATCTCCACTCATTTTTGGTTGAAACATATGTTGACACGATTGCATATTTATTGTCTGAATTCTCTATAGATTGCGTTTTAGTATGCTCAGTGAGTGTGGTGCTGTACCTTCTTCCAATGTCACAAGTTGGTTTGATTTGTCAGTAGGAGTCCAACCCCTTCCCAATTTCATTCCTCCTTGTCCACCAGCAATGGTGAGGAAATTCCTGGGGCACTCACGTTTCCAATATCCATGTTGTCCACAGAGGAGACAGACATCATGTGGAAGTTTCCTCTTCCGGTACCGGTGTCGGACACGTCTTTTGCTGGTTGTCGCGGTGTTGTATTGTGGTGGAGCTGAAGTTGTTGGGTCTGGCAGATGTTGTGAGGCTGCTGAGATGTCAGCAGAAATCCAGGGGCGGAAAACCAACGTTGCACCTTCTGGTACAGATACTTCAACCATGGGCATGTTGAAGACTGCATCTTGATTTGGATGACAGTCTGTGTGCTATTGGAGAAGGGGGTTTGGATGTAGGGTCCGGTGATGGAATGGATACATCAAGGGCAGCTGCTCCTGAACTTGTTCTTTGTTGTGGCTTGGTGGAGTCCGTTTTTCTTGTTCTGCTGGTTGTAGCGGTGTTGTATGGTGGTGGAGTTGAAGGGTGAATAGGTGGGTTGCCGTCAAGGTCTGGTGTTCCCTTTGTGTGTGAGATTTGCTTTTTGTTAGTCTCAAATTTTTCATATGGAAGATGGAGTCGTTTCTTCAGTGTTTTCCTATTGTGTCTCTGCTTCCCCTTTCCACATCTAAAAACATTCTTTTTGACCCTCCATATCTTCCAATTTTCTTACAGAAATCTTATTTTTCCTTCTCATTTCTTGTTCCTTTCCCTTCAGTTTTTCTAATATTGATAAGGTTTTTAAACTGAGATCCCCCATTGGGAATCCAAAGTCAGCTGTTCAGACATTTAAATATTTTAAACTTTTGTCCCCATATTTCCTTCTCATGATATCCACAATCGGCCCTACCGGAGAACCCCTCTCGACGGAATTTTTTACTCCCCATTCCAAATGGAGGCCGTGCACGAACTATGTTACGATACAGACGTCTCTGTAACACTTCGTTTTAAGGAGACCAGTGAAAAGACCTGGTCGCTTTGTTTATGCTGCAAGAAAAAGCAAGTTACTTAATTTTAAGGATACAAGTGATAAGGACTGATTGCTTTGTCGAAGGAGGAATATTTTCCTCTCCTTCAGCCCAGGTTCTTTATACCTATTGGAAAGGTTAGTCCAACTACATCAACATACCTCCCGTCCACCAGGATTCCTCACCCTATTTACGTAATAAAATCACATGCAATTCACCCTGCCGTATCCAAAACCCTAAAATAAGAACCAAGATAAAACTCAGATTTATTATATAAACAAAATTTATAATAAAGTAAAATAAATAAATATATTGCTGGTTTTAAAACCACAGGGTTGTTGCCGTGTACTTTAATAAAATTCCTCGTTGGGGGATCCCCTCCATGAGTATGTCCCCAGAAGTGCAATAAAACAGGTGATTGCCACTAACCCCATGAATTTTGTCATTTATTTTATGCCACAGAGAGGGATCAAGTTGAGCATGCAAGGTAAAGAATAAAATGTTAAAAGGCACACCAAACCCACATGCATTAAAATAAGACATAAAATATCATAAAGTCCACACAATCAACGCATTAAAATTCATGTATTCCACAGAGAGGAATATCTGTATAAAAACGAGAAGGGGTGGGGGGTTCCTCATGAGTTGCAGGTCGAGGGGATCCCTGTGAAAACCTGTAGGGTAGAAGGAATTCTGGGAGACGAGGGAGGTTAGCATCTCTAGTGAATGCTGTGTAAATCATGATTTTTAACAAATAAAATGAATTCCTTCAATATTTTTCGTTGAGTCCCGTCGGTTCCAGGGTTTTCAATAGGTGGATCCATTTCCTCTCCGCTGCCCGCCATTGAGCAGTAGTCCAGTCCCTGTTACTCTCCAGGCCCATACTCTGTACATTTTGATGGCCATGGAGTTTAAAATGCTCGTACAGGGTACCCGTTCCATTACCCTTATTCATAATGTATGCGTTTTATTCTCAGGTATATTGCATTTCTTGTCTCCCCCACATAGAATTTGTGACAGGCCTTGCATCGGATTGCATATACTGCATTTGCGTTGTTGGCTTGAAGGCCTGCCCCGGATTAAAACCAATTCTTGCGTGAGGGTTAAAAATGTGGGGGAGACGAATGAAGCCTATGTCCGCTACCCGAAGCGCCTCCCCAGGACGTTTGTCCCTACTCAAATTTGAGTGGACCAGGATGTCCTTGAGGTTTTTGTTCCGTTTGTAAGCGGAGATCAGTTGGCAGTCCCTCAGCACGTCACAGTCCCCCCTTGCCCCTTGGAAATTGCCTCTTATGGAGGTTAAGAGTGATCTTATGCTCTCTGCATATGTTACTACCATGGGGACGAGGGTCGGATCCGGCGGCCGGGGGATCCCGATGTTATATTGGCCGAAAAATTTGTCCTCTGTGTTGTCCCAGACGCCAAAGATGTCGTCCAGTTACCGGAAGTACAGGAGGGGTTTGATTTGAAATACCGTTTCCTCCCAATGGGCCAGGTAGATGTCAGCATAGGAGGGGGAATACTTTATGGCCGATTCTGTGGTGGTGATGAGGTCCACCACTGGACTTTGTTCTGGTGTGATGGCAAAGTTTAGTCCTCTGGCTAAGATGTGTTTTCTGGCTGAGTGAGCCGACAGGTTCTGGGACCAGTTCTTCTGGATGTCTTGCTGTGTGGTGAAACTGATCACCCTTTTAAAGGGACAAATATTTCACTTTTCACCATTCCAGAAAGCTGGGAGGTTGGTGCACAAGTCTGAACCACACATGTCTAAGCAGTTCAGATTATGTAATTTACTTGCATATACTGCTCAAACGTCATTTATTTTTTCTGCCAATCTTCCTTGGACTTGGGATCCACATTACCAGAGGATCAAACCGGTCAGTGTCTAGGAATTTTATTCAGGGAGGTTGTTCTTAAAATCGATGGATATAGTTTCTTTATTAATCCCAAACTGGGAAATTTCTGTTGCAGCAGCATTCAGCACCATAACACCACATAAATATAACACAAGCTAAAATAAACAATATGAATAAAAATGGAGAACTATAAAAAGAACAAAGTATTAAAAGGTGAATATTAAAGAGAAATGTTATTAAATGGCATGTGTTTGTCCTTTTGCAATGTTTGAGAGAGTGGTTTAAGACACTCACACTGCTCTGTGCAGTGCAGTTTCCTGCAGATGCTCTACCATGTTAACCAGCCAGCTAAAGTCTGATAACAGACAGAACTGCAGCAAATTGTTTAAGGTTTTGATTTTTGCAGTTCAACAGCAAAACAAACAAAAACATAACATGACAATACTAGAGCTTGAAAACGCAAGGAAACCGTATGACACGGCAGAGGACAAAGGGAAAGGCAGGACTATATATACACACATGGGAAGAGGAGACACAGGTGAAAACAATCAGGGCGGGGCAGATAATTACACAGGTGGGAAATCACAGGACGGGTAACGAGGAAAAACTTAAAGTAACTCCAAAATATGAGTCATGAACACAGGAAATCAAAATGCATAAACCATGACAGCAGGTATGTGTCATTTGTGAAAAATAATACATGCATCTATATAGTATTTAAACAGTTAAAAATAATAATAATAATAAAAAAAATAATCTAAAACCTGACTGAAACTCTTCAAACAGACCATTCCTGTTTAAGTGGTCACACAACTGATTAGCAACAACTTTTTCTAGAATTTTGGAAATAAAAGGAAGGTTGGAGATTGGTCTATAGTTGGCTAAAACATTTGGATCTAGAGTGGCTTTCTTAAGTAGGGGCTTAATTACAGCAATCTTAAAAGACTGAGGCACATATCCTGTTAATAAAGATAAATTTATCTGGTTCAATATGGAGGTGTTAATTAATGGAAGAACTTCTTTGAGCAATTTAATTGGGATTGGATCTAGAAGACAGGTTGATGGTTTAGATGCTTTAATTATTGAAGATAGCTCGAGAAGATCTACTGGGGAGAAGGATTCCAGATGTTGATAAGGTCTAACAGAAATTTCTAAAGTCACTGTACTTACATCTTTGACAGCCGTCGGAAGGATGCCTTGAATGTTTTCTCTAATGCCAACAATTTTATTGGTAAAGAAGCTGATGAAGTCATTACTGCTGAGGGCTGAAGGAATAGATGGATCAACAGAGCTGTGGCTCTTTGTCAGCCTGGCTACAGTGCTGAAAAGAAATCTGGGCTTGTTCTTGTTTTCTTCTATTAATGATGAATAGTACGCTGTTCTAATACTACGGAGAGCTTTTTTTATAAGTTGTTAAACTCTTTCCAGGCTATGTGAGCTTCTTCAGAATTAGTGGAATGCCAAATTCTTTGTGGCTTTCGGGCTGCCTGTTTTAAACAGCGTAACTGTGAATTATACCAGGGATCTAGCCTCCTCCGATTCATGACTTTCTTTTTCAGAGGAGCAACTAAGTTTAGAGCTGAACTAAGCGATGCTACAGTGCCATCGACAAAATCATCTAATAGTGCAGGAGTTAAATTGTGGTTGCTGTCGTCCACATTATTGACACATGGCACTGGGATATATAAAGGAATTCTATCTAGTTACAGCATCAGATAGACATCTACTGTAATGATATGTCTCTTCAATTCTTGCGTAATCCATTATAGTAAATTCAAAGGTTACGAGAAAATGGTCAGACAAAACCTTCAGTTTCTATGCCGTATGTTAATACCAGATCTAAGGTGTGATTAAAACTGAGTTGATCCATTTATATTCTGAGAAAAGCCAATTGAATCTAATGTAAATGAGGAGCTAAGGCTGTCACTGACAACATCAACATGGATGTTAAAGTCACCTACTATAATGACTTCATCTGTTCTAAGAACTAAATCACATAGAAACTCAGAGAATTCAGCTAAAAACTCAGAATAAGGAGCAGGTGGGCGATACACCACAACAAAAATTGTTTTGTGTCTTCTGGTCTGGATGAGCAAGACTAAGGGTAAGACTTTCAAATGAATTAAAGCTCTCCTTAGGTCTAGGATTAATAAGTCAGAGTGGAAGATTGCTGCCACTCCTCCTCCTCCTCTACCTGTGCTTCTAGGAATGTGATAATTACTATGACTGGGTGGCGTAGACTCATTTAAACTAACATATTCATCATCCTGCAGCCACGTTTCAGTCAAACTAAATAGATCAATCTGATCAGTTATCAGATCATTCACTAAAAGAGATTTGGATGAGAGAGACCTGATATTTAAAAGACCACATTTAATTTTCCTATTCTCCTGTTCTGCCACTGAAGGTGTTCTGATTTGTACCAGGTTCAAATGAGTAACTCCTGTGTTGTTTAGGTTGTGAGACAGTGCTAGAGAAGCTGCAGAGAAGTGTGTAAGACTACAACTCTGCCTCCTGGTCTGAATTGTGGATTGTCATGGTTTCGGGGAGTTAATAAAATTAGCCATATTCCTAGAGATGAGTGCAGCACCTGCTAAAGTGGGGTGGATGCCATCTCGCCTAATCAGACCAGGCTTTCCCCAGAAAGTGTGCCAATTATCAATGAAGGCCACGTTGTTTTCTGGACACCACCTAGATAACCAGCGATGGAATGATGACGTGCGACTAAACATGTCATCATTGGTCAGATTGGGCAGGGGACCAGAGAAAACTACGGAGTCCGACATAGTTTCAGCAAACTTACACACCGATTCAACATTTAGTTTTGTGACCTCCAATTGGCGTAACCGGGTGTCGTTACTGCCGACGTGAATAACAATTTTACCATATTTAACTTTAGCCTTAGCCAGCAGTTTCAGATACGATTTAGTGTCGCCCGCTCTGGCCCCTGGAATGCATTTAACTATGGCCGCTGGATTCTCTATCTTCACCTTCTGTAAAATAGAGTCGCCAATCACCAGAGTTGGTTTCTCAGTGGGCGTGTCACTGAGTGGGGAAAATCATAACAACAACCACTTCACACGTTAACCCAGATTACTTACTTGTGATCGGCTGCAAAATTCAGTTTTGACGCCTCCTGATCTCAGTTTAACAGTTTAGGTGTTTGTTTCGTATATTTTAAATGTTCGTCCTCTACCCTAACAGGATATTCTCCACACTTAATTTCCTCGTTAAAATATTACGTTTAAACCACAAGTTTTCTTGGACTGTGCTCTTTGTTTTGGCATTGTATCATAGACAAACCATTTTTAAAATAAAACAACCAATTTTTTTTTAAAACTCTTATTTTTTTTTTAAGGGGCACTGGGACAAAGTTAAAGAGTAAATGGACTAGTCACGCCTGTGCTTTGTAAAAGGTCAAAACTAATGCGTGTAACACATGTGTACATGCACGTGTATTTCACACGTACATGCAAAGGTGTCCCTATTATACTACTGATGAAACAAAAATAACGCCTTAGACATATTCTCATTTAAAAAAACTTTACTTTGTGTATTATATAATAAATGTAGCTCAACTTTATAAATAAAGCACTTTAAATGTACTTTAAATAGCACCTTACATCAACTGATAGGTGAACCAAGGTGCTTTACAAAAGATTAAACAACGATTTAAAACAACACACCAGAAAACAAGTACAGTGATAAAACAGAGCTAAAAAAGAACCTAAAACCAATAAATGAGAGGATAAAAGTGTCACCACACTACTGGATACTAAAAGGCATTTTAAAAAGATGCATTTTAAGTGCTGTACATGGGTAAGACGAGCTATTAAAAACGGTAAAACGATAAAAACAAAAGCACAAAAACGGGGTCTCAAGCTGGGTTGAAGCCAAGGATTAAGAAAGGACAATGAGGGCGCTTGTCTGAGAGCCTTCTCTGTTGCTGTTGAACGATCTACTGCTGCATATGTCTCCTCTGAGCTTCTGTTTAGACCTCGGTAGCTCTAGGATCAGCTGATCTGAGACATCGAGCTGAAGTGTAAGGATGGAGAAGCTCAGGGAGGTGATGTAGCATCAAAGTATACTTGGTGCTATGTTAATATCTCCATATCCACTTAATTCTCAGTTGGACAATAAAATGAATTTACTTATGCAATGACCTTTTGTTATTGGGGCCTGTGGCAACGACGAGCTGCTAAAGTTTCCACATTTCTTACTGGGCAGCCAAAGTAATCAGTAGAGTGGTTAGGAACCTCCTGTTTATGTATAACCTGCAGGATTGGAAAGCCTTTCCTAAAGCCTCACGTTGAGAGAACTGACTGTGCACGATGAAATGAAACTCACAGCAATCGTTCACAGCCCCTTTAGTCTGCTCCCTGCTGCTGCTAATACTCGCTCAGCATATCTGTGTGCATTAGCAAATACCTTTTATTTGTTGACACTGATGCCAGAAACCAACGAGGCAAATGCTGTCCCCGTGTTTAGCTGGGGGGCACCCGCTCTTAAATGACATTCACTCGGCTCATTCTTTACATGAGCCGTGTGAATGTGTGTGTATCCTGCAGATATGGCAATGCTTTCTACAAAACTCATTCCATCAGTCTCAGATGAGGGGAAATTAAACCGTAGCTGTCAGCTGCACCTCAGCTGTGCTGCTCCCCGTGTGCGAACGAAAAAACAAGCGGGAACGCAATCTAAACGGATGCATTTGCAGATACATTATTCATGTTCATCCAGTAAGCGCTAATATATTTTTATCTGCTGCCATGTTTAACTCATTACTCAGACATTTTATTTTATATTTCTTTTTTCCCCCGGTTGCCTCCAGACTGGGTGAATAAAATGAGGTGCGTTGGATGATGTTTCTGAGATGGTAATGTACATTCGGGCTGCGAGTCCTGAAGGGCACTAATGATTCCTCCTGCACCAAAATGGCCATTACTGCAGCCGTGTGTGTTTCTCCAGGGGGCGGCCAAATTGGGGGGAAACGGCAGGTGTCAGGTTGTGGCGAAACCTGTAATTTTCTCTTGACAGGCAGGAGTTTAAAAAGGCATCCGCACGACCGACCTTATCCGCGGCAACTTTATGCAGCAACTTTTGTTCAAGGGGCTCAAATGTGGAGGGAACGCCTCTTAGTTAAACCTTTTATTTTTATTTTCTGTCCATATTTACAGCTTGGAAATCGGAAATTTACAGTGTAGCTTAACGGACTGCTTCAGTGTAGGGCTGAACGCACGTTATGTTACTGTAGGTGTCGTATCTCGGCAAAACATGCATGCATCTCAAAAAGCAAAGAATGTGAAGGAAGGGGAGCAGCAAATGGGACAAGAAACTATTTTTTTTTTTTTTTTTGGGTGGAGGGGCACTATACTGAAAACTACAAATGAAAAGGCAGAAGGAACGAGGAAGCCCGCTGAGCTGAGAATGAGACAAAATGAGACCCTCTGTGTTAATGTCAGGATGGAGGCGTTTGTAATGGAGAGGAGCATCTGTAACGGTAAATGAGAAACTTATCTTGAGGAGATTTGTGTGAGGGGGGGGGGGGGGGGGGGGGGCTCTAGGGGACAAACACGTCCAGTAGCTTCATCACATATAAACATCTTTCATATCCTTTTCTATTTTATCATATAAAACATGTTAAATGTACAGGATCATCAGCGACCACAGTCCAGTTGTGTCCTCACTGGAAGGTGTTTAAGTCCAAAGGGACAAATGACCTGAGACATCTCGTCCTTTGTCTTAAGGTCATGTCTTCCTGTTTTATTGTCAAATCTTTCTTCTCCTCTCGTTTCAGACCACTTCACTTCCTGCCCGTTTTCCCGCCAGTTTTGATTGTCTGCCCCGCCCTCGTTGGTTTCACCTGTTCCTTGTTGTCTCTTGTGTATTTAGAGTGTGTTAGTCTTCCTCTCTGTGCCAGTTCATTTGCCTTTCTGTGTCTCATGTTCCAGCTATCCTAATGTCACTTATCTGTTTTTTTTGCTTTGCCTGTTACTGACTTCTGCCCTTTGAGCTTGTTTGCCTTTTATGGACTGTCTTTTGTGTACCGGACAACTTTTCTGGAAGTAAACTGTGTTATTGGAAATTTTAATGCTGATCAAGATAATCCCGTTATAATCTAGAGTACTGGTGTCTGTGTTGATGTAGCAGGTGTTTCAGTTGGAGCCAAAGAGGTAGACTGGATGCTCAGGCTGCAAAAACAAAAAAAATATTAGACCCTTGTATTTGCAGGATGCATAATGAAGCACACCAGCTTTAGTTTGTGCTGCAGAACTACTTAACTCAAGATCTACTTACCACAAGTCCACACTGAGAGGCCTCTGATGGAGTACCTGCTATCAGTGTTAACTTGTTCAGTGAAATCTCATCTGAGCTTCATGGTGTTACAGAGTGATGGTGGTGTGTGCTGGTAAACAGCTGCCGTCAATCCTCCGTTTCTCTTTCACGCTTCGCACATTAGACGGATTAACACGTGGAGGCATTTCCTTCATTTCCAGGTGTTAACATCACAACGTGTTTTCATCACAACGCTGTCTCAGATTATCTTTGTCTCATTCTCATCAACCCTCTGCTCCACAATCCACCCGTCAGATCGGAGCGGATTAGCGTTTTGAAAACACATCAGCCGCCTCTGCGTGCAGTGAAGGAGGTGACAGACGGCCACAGGTTTATGGAGTGTCAGCTGCTGCTGGTGTTGAGAGCTTCGCTGTTCAGGGCGCGTTAAGGGGAGGCTACCAGCGGGCGGCGAGCAGCAGAGGAGGAGGGAGGAAGTTTTTGAGTGAAGCACACATGACGGGAGCCTCAGTCTTTGTTTCCTGTCTTCGATAAACTGAGTGTTTAGTGATGGACACTTAATCTACAAGTAGTATTTGTTACTGTGGCGTGTCTGTGTCAGGCTGCATCGTGTTGGGGATGGCTGCTGCCATCAAGGAGTGTCATTGCTATGGGGTGGGGGTGCCTGGTCTGGTCTAGGTGGGTGCTACATGTCTAAGTAACATTCACACCAATGAATGAATGAATGAATGAATGCCAGGTCCAGAAGTTTCCCAGCAGAACATTTAATTGTTGCAAGATGATCGATTAGTTTTTATTGTTGGTGGAGAGTAGAATCCATCCAGAGTCCCTCAGCCCTGGACTGAGGTCGGCGACGGTTTATTTTTAGACCATCAACAACCATTCATTGGTGTCAGAGTTGTTTTTCTGCTCTGTTTTACCATCTGAGAGAAATATCTCGTCATCTAGCTGCTACATGTTCACCAGAACAGATGCTAACGGTGTCGTCTGCTTAATCTGTGTCGGCTAATCACCAAACGGTAAATGAGCTTAATGAGCTGGAAGTGGCTGCAGATTCAGGTGATGGCTTCCACGTTGTCATTTGAAACATTTTTATTATCAACAATACTGATTACAGCTTTAAGGTTTGATTTAGATCCAAGACCAAGCTCACAATTTGGACTTTTTTTTTTGTCAAATGGAAACCTGTTGGGGTAACTGGTGCACACTGCATCTTCAGACCACAGACCTCACACACTTCAGGAAGAGGGCTTCAAAGGAAAACGATATAAAATCACCTCAGACATTTGGTGGGTGAAATAAAGTCACATCCTGCCGATCTGGATTCCTCTCCATCCCTAAATGGGCAGAAACCCAGACGCCGCTTCACGTTTCTTCCTGCTGATGCACGATAAAATACTGACACCTCCATTACTTTCAACATGACAAAGTGACACTTAGCCAGAGATTGTTACAAAGACATTATTCAACATTTACATTTTCGTATATGTACAGATGCAGAAACGAGTACATCGACAAAGTCCAACATCGTTGCCCGTTTTCGGCGTGTATTTACAGTTTCCAGTAAAGCGACGGAAAGAAAACACTGAACTGTTTTATGTTCGCCTTCCACATGCTGCAGAGCCTCATCTGCCAGAGAGACGTGTCCGAGTGGCTCTTAAGTGCACTGCAAAGCCCTGAGGTGCGTCAGGACACTCCCGTCCGCCCAGGCTGGGCTCCGGGTAGCCGTCAGGTCATCGGGTTAAATGAAATACTCCTTTGGGTTTTCAGAGGCGAGGTTCTGGGAGTCGGCCTGGTTGTTGAAAGGGAAGTCTGGGCTGTCCTCCTGCTTCGCTCCCTTTACTTCCTGGTTCCGGTACGTGTCCTTCCTCCGGTATAGGAATCTGCCGGTTATCGCCAGGGCGGTCAAGACCACGAAGATGACGACGGCGATGACACCTGCAAGGTGGACGAATGGAAGACTGTTTTAAAAAAGCTGAGATAAGATTCATTTGATCAAGTTTCTACTCCAATATCTGCACAAACTCTCTTCCCCTGAAGTACAGTCATGTTTATCTTAATCTAACATTCAAGGACATTAAACGCCCATTTTAAATCTCTTGAACCTCTTCTGCTCCGTTTAGGGCATGTGGGAATACGAGAGCAGGTTTCATCTAATTCCTGAATCCGTCTGAAATCTATTTAATACCACTTTACACTGTAAAGAGATAAAAGCAGTTTTCCCATCTGCAAACTTCTGCCTCGGTTTAATTGGGGGAGCCACCCTTTGTGTACTGGCCACTTTTAAATGGCTCCTCTCTGGGCCTCACCTCTCTCCTATCTGAACCTCTTTTCAGTCTTCACTTTGAATCAATCTGTGCCGGCAGAGCAGCAAAGTTTCAAATGAGTTTTAAATGAACTCCTGCCTGGCACATCACTTTGAGTTCAACAGCCGTCCTTAGCTTTGTTCTCCAGAGTAAACCTTTTTTTAAACATGTCCTTTAAAACACCACAAATGTTTTAATGTTTTATTTTTCTGTTTCAGATGAAAGGCGGTGTGATTTGAGAACGAGTTTCCAAAACGGCGAGAGATGGTGAAAGAGTTGAGTACCTCCGATCAGAGCCGAGTCGGTCCTCATGGCATTGACTAAAGGTTGACCTGAACCCACTGAGCCAGACTGGTCTACGGCAGAGAAAGTGGAGAGAAGGGAGGGAAAAAGAGAAAGTGGCAAAAGAGGAGAAGCAGAAATTGTAAATGAAAGATGACGGAACATGTGGGAACAAGATCAGAAAAGGAAATGCTGCACTGGCTCTCCAAAACGCCCCAAAATCCCAAGAAAATCTTGTTTTTGTGTTCCAAATGAATCATGACGCTATCAGTAGCCTCCCAAAGACGAGGAACGCAGCGTACGCCGTGTGATCAATGAACCATTTGAGCTGGAAAAGCCGCTTTCCATCAGTTTACTCATAAACACTGAGAGGCGACGGAAACATTATGTGGTGTAATGGCTCTGCAAACAAAAAACAACAAGTGCTACAACTGGTCCAGCTGCAATAAGAAGCAAAGATGGCAGCTGGTCTGAATGATGCTACAAAATAAGGGTTTCAGATTAAAGTCAAACCTGAGCTACAGTGAATGGAGCTTCTACATGGCCTTCAGGATTGTGTCCTTTCAGATATACGATTACAATCAAAGGTTCCTCCATCTCGTACCTGACCGGTGGTGCGTGTTCTCGGCCTCGTAGGGTTTGGCCGAAGCCGCAGAGCCGCAGTTGGACCGGGCTAAAGGTCCGGTGATGACGACGGGGCTGGAGTCCGGGTGGAGCAGAGCAGCTTTCAGGGGGCTGATGGCGTTGAACTGAACCACTGAGAGACAGCCGGTAAAACCCAGAGACGCCAACCTGGCCAGGTCTGGATCCAAGTCGTCAGAGTCTGGAGAGGAAGAGTTGAACTTTTAGCGACTCTGTGTAATCTGGAGTTTGCCCTTGAGGCCTAGACCTCATAGTACGCCATCACCCAATAGACCACTTTGCTTTAAAAGCTTAAAATGGAAGCTTCCTTGTGGTTCCTAGAGTTTTAAAACGTAGAATAGGTGGTAGAGTCTTCAGCTATAAGGCCCCTCACCTGGGGAACCAGCTCAACAATTGGATTTAGGAGGCAGACACCGTTTCTACTTTTAAAGTTAGGCTTAAGACCTTCCTTTTTTTTTTTTTTTGGATTAAGCTGATAGTTGGGGTACTTCCCATGATGCACAGAGCAGCTTACCTCTGATTTCATTGTGCTGCTACTACTGTTTAGCCTGTTATTAGCTGTGTGTCCCTCTCCCCATCTCCCTTTACCTCCCCTCCTCCACATCTTCTTGCATTTGTCTGTGGCCCGGACTACTCATTTGTGGTAATGACCTCACAACAGCACAGACTGTTCCCAAAATGACATAAAGCAAAGAGAAGGAACAACTGGGCTTTTGTCAAAAAGCACAAAAAGATGTCCCAGAATGATCAGAGGAGGAGAGTCATCCCCTCCTCTGAGGCTGGAGTATCAGAAAAGCTTTTCAGAAAACACCAGGCTGAGGAAGTTTCCGTGTCGGTGTGTTACCGGGTTTGAGGTGACCAGGAAGGTAAAGACAAAACACCTAGGCAAATAACGGAGCAGTGTAGTTCACACTGTGCAGTCCAGCGAGAAATTTACTTAGCCGGCTCTGCGTTTCCCCCGTTGTATAACAACCCACAACTCCTCCTGGGTATCCAGCTGAATGGTGGGAAGGAAGCTCAATCAACCGGCAAATGTCTTAGTCCAGTTGTTCTTAATCATTAGGTCAGTCCTTTGGCTAACACGGAAGCGGAACAACTAAGGTCAAAGGTTTCTTCCAGCCTCACTGTCGAATAATGGAAGGCAATGGTGTCACTTTGGAGACATTTCCATCTTAGGGGCCGATAAAGATGTACAGTAGTCCTAATTGAGGTTGATTACCACTCCAAATGGACCAGTCTTCTTGGTGACAATCCCACATTAGACACTGAAGTGAGATCTCACCAACATAAGCAACAAGAAAATGATAACTCACCTGCAACAACTGGAAAAGGAGAAAGGTCATTGACTGCCAATTGTGCAACCGGTTGTAGCCTTAGGAGGAACCCCCCCACTCATGACATGTAACACTGCTAAGCATCTCGCCATAATAATAATTGGGTAAAGCTCTACATGACATCCCAAACTGTCAAGATGATCAACTGAAATGAATAAAACTAGGGATGCTCCATATTGGCTTTTCTGCCGATATTCCGATATTGTCCAACTCTTAATTTCCGATACCGATATCACCCGATACTGATATATGCAGTCTTTTTACAACAAAATTGTTAGGTAACAACACAACATATCAAAATATCACAAAATAAGTTACCCAAAAAAGTGGCATTCATTTATTTTTTTTTGTGTTTTTTAAAGAGAAAGTTTTGCCTCAAACAACACTACAGACAATATCAAAACAAGGACGACGCCTTGTTTCCTCCTTTGCTTTGCAGTCATTGCAAATCGTTAGTAGGTGACACCTGGAAATACTTCCAAACCACGGACATCTCATACACCGGGCGAGCTAGCTTGTTAGCCACGGTTAGCAACCTACGAGACTAGCGTGTTAACGTCCCATGCTGCGTTCATGCAGACTCGGAAATGCTGATGCCTACAGAACAAACATCGGTTATAAAAACCAGATACTGATAATTCCCGATATTACATTTTTAACTCGATATTGGGCGATTATATCGGACATCCCTAGATAAAACCATTGTGTGTCAAGTCACCTCACTCTTTACATGCATTCCCGCCCCAGAAGTGACGAGGGTGGAAAGGAAAAGCCTACTATAGGACAATAAACCAACCTCATCCCAGATAATATCATTGTTTCATTTGACCTTTACCTGACTGCCACCTATTTCCAATTCCTACAGCAGGGGGTTCTACAGGCAAAGGTATCGACTACAATGCCCAATCTCTATTTTAAAGGCATGAGAAAGTAGAGCCCAGAAGACTGGGCTTTTGTCAAAACCACAAAAAGAAACCAAGAACAGACAGAGGAGACCAAAGCCAACGTCCCATATGTGACGTTGGCTGCAGGCCGGCCTTTCTTTGTCTTCGGCATAGAGCATACGAAGCCCAACCAACATTGGGCGCCATCAATAACTGCCTGGTACTCTGCTTTGAAGTCTGCATCAATCAATCCGCCAGACAGATGCGCACTCTCCACCTATTTCTGTCCATTTTATTGATCTCAATCCCTTCATCATTCACCCCTCCGCTCCTTCACGGCAGGCGTAAACAGCAGCTGTGAGAGGCGACATTACGGCTGTAAGCAGCTGCATCAGTGTCGGTGTTCGGATGACTGAGAGGTGGCCGTGGTTTTTACCGCGACACATCTGCATGCTGATGGGAGCAGCAGGAAACATTACTGCAGCTGGTGAGGTCCTCTCAGCTGATCCATCACCCCTCTACACCCCCCCTCTCCCCTGCTCTCAGCCGCTATGTATTCCTCCTGGGTCCATTAGTTAGAGCTGATGGATGACGGGGCAGGAGGGGAGCGACAGAAAATTCACTTTCCTGCTGCTTTTCTGATCATAATCTGACTCTCTGGCCTCTCTAGTTTGACGGCGGGTCGACACGCTGACATGACGGGGTTGAAACACTGAAATGTTCTGCTTTACATAATGTAGAGTAAAGCTTTTAGAAATGTAGTTGGTTTAATAGTAAGAATCTGTTATTGCCTTATATACTTCAACAGTACTACAGTCAAGCTGGTGAATGAACAGAATAGCAGTCGCCTCTTATCTGTGTGCAGCGATGGCAGCCTCTCAGACCCTGATGCTATTCACAGCTTCTAGCTCAGTCGGTCAGAACATAAATAAGTCAAGGCCGACCCAATTACGGCTGTCACTTTAACTCTTATTCTGCTCCCTAACCAGAAATTACGCAGCATAAGTGGATAAATGGTGGCACTAGATCTACTGAATGCAAAGGTGACGAAGTAGAGACGGTTTGTGATGGTAGCTGGAGTTTGGATAATTAACTGTTTTGGGGGGGGGGGGGGGGGGGGGGGGGGAGAATGTCTGATTTGGTGTGAAACCTGATTATGCATCATCTTGCTTTAACACACCGTCTCCCACTACAAAAAAAATACAAGCATCTTTGTAACTTAGTTCATGAGATACAGGCTGGAGGGGCTCTCTCTTAAGCCCCTGGCTATTTTTTTTTTTTTCACTTAGAAAATATAGGGAAAACAAAAATGTCGGTAAGAGCTGAAACTCTGTAGGACAGAACTGAACAACCTTGGGCTCAGTGAATGACAGGCACTTGGAAACGTTTTGAAATGCAGTGAGCGTCTCTTTATAACCAAAACAGAGTGACATTTGAAATACTAAAAAATTGATGGACCCAACAAAACTCTTAACTGTATAATAACCCCCATCAGAATAAAAATGCATCATGTAACCGCCTCAGTCAGACTAAAATGATCAGAAGGAAGTTTCAGATGAGAAAATGTGGACCTTTTATCTGTTCAGTAGAGGAATATCAGCTCCTAATGGAGTGTTTGATCATTCATTCATTCATTCATCTTCTATACCCAGTTATTCCTGTTAAGGGTTGGACAAGATGTGGGGTACATGTTAATCTAACAATGAACCTAACCAGCATGTCTTTGGACGGTGGGAGGAAGCTGGAGAACCTGGAGAGAACCCACGCAGACACAGGGAGAACATGCAAACTCCACACAGAAAGGAACCAGTCAGCCCATGGATTCAAACCTGGCACCTTCTTGCTGTGAGGCATCAGTGCCACCTAATAATCTATTCTTTATGTTCAGGTTTGAACAATGTGGGATTAACATCAGGTGACGTCCAGGAAAGAAACATGAAAATAGGGAAAATGAGTTCAAACATATAGTTGAAAAGATGCCAGACTTGTGGGACGCCACAAAAGAGAGTTGATCATCTTCTTTTGAATTAGTTCAGTTTTGTCAAAGAAACGAGGGAAACGTCTTCTGTCACCCGATGTTCAGCTGATGGAGCTAAACTGTATCTGATCAGATTATTTTAGCATCTATAAACGGTTTAGTTGAAACCTTTGTCGCTGGTTAAGTTTACAAAGTGCAACACGTCTTTCAATGATATTATTCTCAACCAAGACTTGACGCAACAGGAACAAACCGATGCTTCAACTATTTTGATCATGGTGGTTCAGGGTGGCCTCTATAGATCTTTTAATGAATATATGCCGGTGTCTGCACAGTTGAAAGGTCTTAAAGGGGAACTGCTGTGTTGTTTTTACAACCTGGACCTTATTTCTGGCAGAAAATACAGTCGTTTACTGACCCATATAACTTTAGTGCAATTTTCTTCTGTATTTCGGACGATATTTACATCCACACATATCCATATAGTGGGAGTGAATGGGGCACCCAAACGCAGCCTCTAAATAACACATTATCTGCTATAAAACTCATTTCACCAATATTTTGTTATGATACGCTAGTGCTATTCCCCGTTGAGTCCAGAGTTACCTGTTATCATGATCCGGGGTCTGTAGATTGACCTACTAACCTCTGACCTGGATGATGTCATCTCTGAGCGCCTGTTTACCTGTAATTTTCTAGTTTTTTGCAACTGAATATTTTTCCGATTCTGAGGCTGTGGACGACAAGTTTTGTTCATGATGGACGTCTTCCCCTTTAAGACGAGGGAATCTGTTTTCACGAAAAGAAACTGGATTAAGAATGAACTGACCTTTTGAGCTAAGGTATGAACGGACTGAAAAACAGACACATGTACCTGCCTACAGGATTGTGTTTGGTACACTTAGATTGAGGCAAAGTGTGAAAAAAATGGAAGTACTTCAACAGTAAGGACCTTTGAGAGCCTCCGTTCCAACACTCTGCATGATAAAGTGCTATTTTCATCTTAGTCCTAACTGCATTTACTCCTGTAGATTTTCCCTAATAAATCCCCGGCCGAGTGTCGGATGAGGCCAAACGTCTCTGAGTTGTTATTCAAATTCTTATCTGAGAGCTCGCTAACCAAAAAGGCCTTCTCTCCGCTTTTACTGCCTGCCCACTTACCGTGCAATCTACCCAACACCAGCGACTTGATGGCGTTGAAGTCTCTGTCAGAGGTCAGGTTGAAGTCTTCTCTGGCGTTCTGATCAATCTGAAAGGGAGGGGGAGAGATGTTTTAATTAGTCTGGGTGAAATTAAATATTTAAACCAACGGATTAATCACATTTTAAAAACTTGTGTTAATAACCAGTTGTTACCTTGATGTCACACTGGTCAGCTTTGCCTTTGTTTTCATGTCAGTGGGAGAAATAAGTGACGGTACTCCAGGGTGAAATTCTCCACTGGAGTTTATTTTAACGAGGGCTGCTCTACAGAACGCACCACGGGACAGTGAAGCTAGTTGGATCCAACAAAACTGTGTAGAGCAATACCTTTAGAGTTATATCTGACGTTGAGTAGTGACGCATAAAGATCAGGAGCTGCAGATTAAAGTAGCCGAGAACAAAATTCTCTAACGTTCCTTTATAAACTCCATTCGTTGAAGTGGGGTGGGAGATGAACCAAAACATCCCGTTGATCCACAAATGTCAAACCTCCATCCATCCACTTCAAACCATGAATAGATGCGCAGACCAAAACTACCGAAAGCTACTAGAATCAAAAGGCTTCCTCCCACCGTCCAAAGACATGCTCCTAAGGTTCATTGCTGATTCTAAATGGTCTTGTCCGTCTCTCTGTGTTAGTCCTGTGATAGACTGGAGACCTGTCCAGGGTGGACTCCACCTCTCACCCAGTGACAGCTGGGATAGGCTCCAGCCCCCACAACCCTCAGATTAAAAGTCAGATTAGCATCGACTCCAGAAGCTCCTCACGGATCAAGACCCTGCAGTGATGCTTGCATACACAGCTGGATACCTGATTCACTTTCTGTGAAGTTCTTCTTCTTTCCCGTCTTACTTATTCTAATCTTTTTGTTTTCTGATTGTGCAGAGAGAGAAATCTCAGGTGCAGGGTCAATTCAGATATAACTTGCATATTTAAAAGAGCCGTGGACGCTGAATGTACAAAGGATAAATGTTTCTAAATCTGAGCGTGTGCCACGTTTTAGACGGAAATCCACGCAAGTCTTCGTACATGAAGCCCCAGGACTTTTGGCTTCATTCATCTTCTATACCCGCTTATTCCTGTTAAGCGTTGCGGGGGTCTGCTGGAGACTATCCCAGCTGTCATCAGGCGAGACACAGGGGTCCACCTTGGACAGGTCTCCAGTCTGTCTCAGGGCTAACACAGAGAAACGGACAACCGTTCACACGCACAACCATTCACACGCACACCTATCACCAATGAACCTAACTAGCATGTCTTTGGATGGTGGGAGGAAGCTGGAGAACCTGGGGAGAACCCACGCAGACACAAGGAGAACATGCAAACTACACCCAGAAAGACCCATGGATTCAAACTGGTAAAGTATTTTCTGGAATTTGACGCTGAGCCACAACGACTGAAACTAATCCAGGAGCCACTTGGGTTTTTGAAAATTGATTCAAATCAAAATGCTAGCATGGTCGAAGCTCTAAACCAGAGACGCCCCCTTTATAACCTGGTACTCGGGTGGCTTGGATGCAGTTTCCTGGAAATATATTTCCACCAGGGCAGAACAGGAAGCTTCATTTGTCGCACAGTAACACGATTTATTTTACAATTGCTTTCCACATATAATAACCCAGAGTGGTTTTACTCTATCGAAACAGATTCAAATCACAGACAAAAAAAAAATCCTTGACTTATTTAACATCGTACATCAGAGTTTGAGGAATAACAAAGGACACATCTAACAGATTATCTACCTTAACCACAGCCTCTGATAATGCCCCAGACATAAAAGACAAAGCAGCCCGGAGTCATTCAGGCTACCATGAGTCATTTTTCAACAGGACACCTGCTCAGGTGAGAGGATGCGATGGTATCTACTTGTTAGAGCAGCATAGAGGCCGTGGGGGAAACGTCTGGGTGAAACTCCGGTCCAGGTTCACCTGATGTTCCCTGGAGCACGTCGCTAACAATGTAATGATTCAAGGTGATGGAGACCAAAGGGATGAGATGCGCCTCATATTTCACCAGAAACCCCACATGCTGAATCCAGACAGGGTCACCTTCTGCTTCATCTCAGGGCGTTAGTCATGTAGGCGCTCAGGGTGCCGGCTCGTGGTTAGATGAAGTTTACCTCGTACATCATTTGAGGTCGTTGTTAGATTCAGATATGATCAAGTCGCTTCATATTTCATCTGGAGCTGCCTTTTCTTTTTTTTTTAATCTGTAGTTTGTTCCTGCTTTGCTGTGAGCACTGAGGCTTTATTATTACTGTATCGCTGAGAGGAGCGAGGCTCTGATTAAAATGACACACTTGATCTTCCACGT
The DNA here is from genome assembly GCA_005024645.1 of Planiliza haematocheilus. NCBI lineage: Eukaryota > Metazoa > Chordata > Actinopteri > Mugiliformes > Mugilidae > Planiliza > Planiliza haematocheilus. Next base: position 112,508 of record SRSE01000635.1, read on the forward strand.
GTCATCTCTCGGCGAGTCATTATCTCACGAGAGGGAAAACAAATCGCTTTCGCCGTCACGTTTGTGTGAAACGTCTGAAATGTTGACAGAAGTGGCTAATCACTGTGTTTCCACCGGTGCTGAAGGAATGGACTGCACATCTGTGTTAAACCACAAATGACCACATTCACTACAGGACTTTAACATGTCAAAGTGACTATCAGCTTTATTTAAAGGTGTTTTACATTCAAATTGTATGAAAGATGTAGGAATTATAACCATGTTTGTCGATGTTTTCAACTACAGAGACTCAACACTTTAACCCTATACACTAAATGGCTAAAATAACAAATGCCGGTGCCCAGGCATGCTGTAAAACAACGATCAGCCACAACATTATGACCAGGAGAAGTAAACGGCGTTGACCATCTTGTGATAATCCAATGTTCTGCTGCAAAACTTCTGGACCTGGCATTCATTCATTCATTGATGTGGATGTTACTTAGACATGTAGCACCCACCTAGACCAGACCAGGCACCCCCACCCCATAACAATGACACTCCTTGACAAGATGCAGGAAACAAAAACACTTTAGGAACAACACAAAAAGCCATGAAGAACATCTCAAGGTGTTGACCTGGCCTCCAAATTCACTAGATCCCAAACTGATCAAGTATCTGTGGGATGATCCACAGAGGCCCCTCCCCTCAAAGGCCCCCCCACTAACAACATCATGTTACCAGACACCACAGGACACCCTCAGAAGATCCATGTCCATTCTCTGATGAGTCACAACTGGCAGGAGGCACAAGGGAAACCTACACAATATTAGGAAGGTGGTCATAATGTTATGCCTGATCATTGTACATGAATCTTACTGTATTTAAGTTATAAATCCACTGTGTCTCTCCATTGTCTTTCAAAACTAAGGACCCGTCCACATGCACGCAGGGAAAACTGGTCTGGTAGAAACTGATATTCAACATATGAAGAATAAAGTACATTTCTCTAACTTTTGATTTTGATCTTGTGGTGGTTTAGTTTGATAAAGTTAAGGGATTCCAAGAGGATGCAGGTTTAAAGTGCTCTTTGATAATTATGAATGAGAGAAGTCTGGTTCTGAAGACGGAGTAACTTTTGTAGAAGAAATATAAAAGAATAGTTTAATGTCTTTCATAATAAATCCTGAATTAGTTTTTCTTTTCTTCAAATCATCGTCCAGAAATGTATGGAAGCAAACTGTCTCCTGTTACCTGCACAGACACGGCGTCCCCCATCCTCCTGATGGTGACGGCGTGCAGCTGTCCGTTGGCCAGACCCCTCACGGCGCTCCTCAGCACTTCAGCGTTTCTGCTGCTGTCCAGTTTGTATCTCACCTCCAGCTTATCTTCACACAGAGAGAGAGAGAGTTTCACCAATTTAATCTCTGCTTTGTTTATTTTTTTTCTCTTTGTCTCTCGATGAAAACAAGTCTTTAATCTTCAGGATTTATTTTTCACTTCGGCATGAAAAGCTTTATTAACTCGGATGCTCATCAGTCTGATTCATCACTAAGAGGATTAGGAGATAATTCCCTATCGATAACAAAACTCCACATCTAATTAATTCTAATATTCAAAGCATCAAAAGAAGCACTTTTTTTTTTTTTTGAGTTTTTATTTTTATTTTAAGATTGCAAAGGAGAAGGATTAACCTGCCATCCTTCAAACGCATCACACTATTATGATTCTTCTATCTTGATTAATCCCAACGTGACATTTCATGATAATCATTCACTGTTTATTATCGCAGGAAGTAAAAATCCACCCACTTGGTCCCTTTTAGTCTTGCGTGTTTTATCAAAAATCGCTCAAATGTAGAAATTTAGCTGCTGCAGAAATAAGTGGAACAAGAAATAAAACACTCAACTCTGAAAGCTGGACGCTCGGTTATGAATTAATGCCCTGCTGGGAAATATATAGTGGCTTTTAACAGCTGAAGAGATGCTTTAAATTAAGAAATATAATTAAATGATTTAAAATTTCCGTGCAGACACTTTTTAGAATCTTTCTGCAGTGTCTCAGCGATGAGGAGCAGTTTATATATATTTTTTTTTTCCTCTCAAAACTTAACAGCCGACTCAGCTGGATGGATTAAAACGCTGCAGAGGCCGACCAGGTGAATCGAGAGAAGACAAGTCTGACGGATTCTGATAGATCTGCTGCAGCTAAAAGGCGGCGGAGGAGGAGGAGGAGGCGGAGAGGTCGATATCAAGAGGACATGACACGAACCAGGGGAGAGAATGATGGGTGGGAGGAGACGAGAGGACGGCAAAGTAATTGGGGGGGAAAAAAAATAGTTTCTGGGGAGGAAGGGTGACCAAAAAGGAACTTGAAGAGATTTTGATTTTAGGTGTAAAAGAGGAGGGAGCACTAAATAAGATGGAGACGACTGAAGGGATAATTAAATGGGAATAAGAGGACGTTCTGAGCGTATGAAGTGAAAATGAAAAGAGGATTTTCATAAATAATAGAGGACAGTAAAACTCTGTGTCTCCTCTCCTTCAGCTCATTTAGCCTTTTAATCAGAAATGATGAAACCAGCAGGATGAGAAATAAAAGCTAACAAAGTAAAAGCCTGGCGTGCTCCTCCTCACCGTGCTTGTTGATGAGCAGGGCCAGGTACTCTCTGTAGTAGGAGCTGACGTAGAGCAGCAGAGCCGGACTCTGGCCCGTCCTGAAGCTCAGCGAGACGTTCTCCCCCCTCAGCGTCACGTCGGAGTAGATGGAGGACGGCAGGGCGCTGCTGTTCCTGCTCAGCTCGTAGGGCTCCTTGAAGGTGTAGCTGACGGACGTTCCCGACTTGAAGCTGGCTGACACCTCTGGAAGAAGTGGGGAAGGAATGAAATGAGAATAAACGTGGAGAAGTTCAGATATAGACGCTGACACTTGATTCTCATTGTATTTACTTGGATTTTTCAGAATCTAGAAAGACGACTTTGTGTGACTCTGCAGTGGCTTCTGCCATCCTGTATGCAGTTGTCTGCTGTAAATATTTAAAGTCCTGACAGTGAATAACGTCATTCATCCAACCACATTAACTCTGCAGGAGAACAATAGCAGGGTGATAGAGAGGTGCTTCTTTAATACAAGATGTTTATTTTGAGGTCGACAGAAGCTTTTCACCAACGCAGAGTGAGCATTTCACCGAAAATTATGTGCGTACTTCCACGATTCAAAAGCTGTCCTCTCTGCCATCTTGCCACCGGTTTGAAAACACACACACACACACACACACATACAGGTAACGTAGGTCAGCAGAGGACAGACGCAGCATCACAGCTCCTCTGCTGACACATCCACAGGTGACACAGTACTGTCTGACAAGAAGCAGCTGTAGTCGGAATTTTTCTTTCCTTATCCGAAGAAAGACTCAAAGTAACGGATTACTTTTTTAAGAAAATAACAAAGTTACTGATTATTTAACGCATGAAACTAACACGTTATGTTACAAGTTACATGAAAAAAGTAATTAGAGTACATTAACCACTGATTAGCACTGTGATAAACAACTATTCTCACTATTTTAAATTGGGTGTAGGTGTGATTTCTTGAAATCTGGTAACCCATTATCCATCACCTGATGATTCAAGGATTCAGCGTCTGGACGGAACAATGACCAGTGTTTTATGAAGGTAACAGAGCATGCAGACGGTCCAACTCCACTCCCTCGCTTGAAAACCGTATATATTTCAATTTGTTGCATCTCTTTTCTTTTTCCTTCTGTAGAAGCTTTTCAACACTACCAGGAAAAGAATAAAGCGGCAAAAAACGAATTTATATTCACAGTCACTGTTAATATTATTAATATTATAATAAACCGCTCAAGGTTCTTCAGCTCGGTTAGATATTTACAGCTCCCTGCACGGCCTCAGTCAGGTAAAACTGCACCGGCATTCTTCAGAACAACCTTTTCTCTTTCAGTCCGTTTCCCGTCTCTGTCTATTCAGTCGCTCCACTTATGCATCAAAGCGATTAAAACGCGCCGCCTCAGCTTCAGCCTGCTGAGGCCAGGTAACTATGGATGGATGTCCTCTGGAAGCTGCAGAACGCGGTGAGACGCTTGAACCGGACACAAAGTTGAAGGTGCATTGAAACGAGGTTGATTTAACATCAAACAGAAGACTGACCGAGCCCAAGACATCAAACACTGCCACAATGAGGCAAAGCTTTCACGCAAAGTGCTTCTTAATGAGAGTTAAGTGCAGCAAAGAATTCTCAATGCCTGCCTCTAAATACTGTCTCGTATTTATTATTTTCTTCTATCCTTTGGACTTTTTGAAGTAAAAGTAAAATATGCCGACTGTCTACAGGCTCTAAATAAAGACTAGACATCTTGGAGACACGTCTGCGTCCAATCAAGACTGACGGAGTCTGAGATACACAGTATATGAGCTAACGAAGGTACATGCAAAGCTGGGGGAGGCGCCACTGTGCAGCATGTTGCCATGTAAACGCCATTTAATGCTTTTATAAGTGGGAGCGACACATTCCTGCAGCTTGCTTAGGTCTGTTTTATGGACATGGCTTTCAGGAAAGTGTTTAAATCCAAAAGAACCTAATAATGACTGGATTTCTTCAACCAAATAACGCCTTTACTCACTATATGACAGTGTGGTGTAACATATATGTGTGTACGTGTACCCGTTTGGCAGAAAACTCCCGTGTACGCCGACCGGCTGCAGTCGCACTGGAAGCCGTTCTCTCTCTCCACACATCGGCCCTGGTTCTGGCAGAGCAACCCGTAGGTGCTGCAGTGACCCGGGCAGCCGGGACGGACCCCGGGCGTGATCCTCGCCCTCTCCTCCAGGTCCAGGGTGACGCCGTTGAGCTGCAGGGAGCGAATGCAGCCCCGGAAGCCCTTCTGTCTGGACGCTGTGCCTCCTGGAAACAAAAGAAGTTGCACCGTATTATCAACATTTCTGTGTAGAACTAGCTGTAGCTGCACCATAAAGATGGAACACGCATCCCTCCATACGTCTCAAGCCTTTTTTATTTTATTTCGTCTGTGTGTTGACAGGTTTGTATGTTTTTCTCTCCCCCCTCTCCATTCTCACTTCCCCTCCTCCTGTCATCTACAGCAGATCCAGATGTCGCCTCGTCTCCTCCAGAAGCGGCAAACTGTCAACACCGCTCTCGCAAAACAACACAACGATGAAACGGTAACAAGCTATAGGCGGCGGAAGACTGATGACTTTAATCAGCTGTCTTTTCCTTTTTTAGACGGCATCACTCCAGCGTCTAACCACTGTAGCTGTTCGGGTGTGCAGGAGAACATTTTCTCCGTTACCTTACTTGCACTTAAGATTTTATTTGATGGCCGCAAAACCTCGAGATGGAGCATCTGATGGACGGTCGAACAACCCGAAGTGCACGTCCACCACCCACACACGCATCCCCTTCTGTCACAAACCACCATGTCTGCAATAATCGTGTCTCATCGTTCAGACGCCACTTTGCTTTCCGCGTTCAAAGCTAAAAACGCTTCCTATGGTTCAGCAGCGGGGGCTTTTAACGCCAATAAACCCCAGAGCTGTTAGTCTGCTTTCTCTGCTCTCACACAAGTCATTGGCTCTGACTTGATTTTTCCCTCACAGAAAACTATACTGACTTGCCAGTTCATTAGGTACACAGAAGACTAATGCATTCCCATGAAGGTTGCAGGATGTTTCAACGCATGTTTCTATTATTTTGACCCCATTTTTGTCAGTGGTCTAAACTACATCCTCCAAAATGATCATCCAGTTGAAATGCCACCTGTTTCAACATAAACTGAACATCATAACAGCCCCGAAGGAGGATTTAGTGCAGGTGTAATACACTGGAATGTGTCTGCTTTCGCTAGTGAATACACCTCACGATTTCAGACACGTTTCCGCGTAGACGGATTTCCTTGTCTGAGCCGAGTACGGAGCTCACAGGAGTCCCTTCTGGCACGGTGGGATCGTTTAGAAGAAGCGTAATGGCGGATCCGTGGAGCTGAGATCAAAGAAGAGATGATAAAAAAATAAAAAAAAGCCAAATGCAGACAAATTCCACCTCCGACCATCAGAGGAGTTCAGCCTCGCATACAACTCTAGCAAGACTGCTACACGAGATGGAAGCCGGAGAGCGTACTGTAGGAGGCCGCGGTGTGAATGGAAAAACAATTTGGGAAATGGAGATCAAAGAGTTTATCAGAGACGTGAGTGCGTGCCTCAAAATACAAAGAGGCTCAGGTGAGACGGTGAAGTCAGAAGTATAAAAAAAAACCTTTGCAGAATGCACCGATACGTTTTGCTCAGCAGAGAGGCTCAGCTGCTGCAATGTTGTGGCGTCTTCTTCATGTACGAAGACTTGCGTGGATTTCCTTCTTAAACGTGGAGCACGCTCAGATTTAGAAGCATTTCGAAGCACATTTCCTTTGTTTAAGTGGCAAAGATGTCGGCATCTATTCAGGAGAAGATGAACATGTTGAGGGGAAACGTTTTTAGTTCATCTGTACTTGTAAAATCATAAAGTAATTTTATTAAAATCAAGCCTCAACTCCAGGTACATATCACGACATTAAACATGCGTGAAAAAAAACAAAATATCTGACTGGTTGGAGGACCATTCAATAGGTGTCTAATCAGTCTCGTATTCCGATAAGAACTGAGTCTGACTACGCTTGGCTACAGTAGCACACCTCAATATACAATCTATCTATTCTATATCTAATCTATTTCTCTCTGTCTGGGATAACTTGCCACATTCAGACTCATTTCATCACACCATTTCCGCCGCTAAACAAAAAAGGAAAAGCAGACACTCTCTGTGAAAGGACCCACTGGCTGGACGCAAAGCACAAATATATATGGGCTCGGCGACGTGGCACCAATAAACCACGGCTTATCTGTCCAAGCCAGGCAATACGACAAGTAATGTGAAATGCAGCTGCCGATGAATGCGGAAAATCTTTCACCTGAAACTGCTGCGTGTGGATATTTGTGCAGCAACAAATGGCAATAAAGAAAGCTCGGAAAAGGCGGCCTGTGGCTCGGGCAAAGGCAGCAAGAAGGGTTGTTAATCGAAACAATGCAATTTGCCACCTTATAAATCCGTACAAGGAATAATTAAGGCTCGTAAATACACGAGTTATGGATGAAATTAAAACACGACGACAACTCTGTCCCTTATTAATTTGTGTAACTAAGTGCTCATAACTCTGTGTGCTGCATGTGATGAAGATGAGATTATTTATTCAAAAGGCGTACGAGGCTTAGGAAGCCAAACAAAAGTAAACATTTCTCCTTATGAATTTCTCAAGCTCAGGATTACGGTTCATAAACAAGCCGTATATAATCGTACAGTCTCTGCAGCTCTGTGGCGGCTTATAGATGCATACATGAATGCTTATTTCTACGTGCATTGTGCGCTCTACATTTATTTTCCCGATGCGCTGAGCGGCTTTCTCAAGGACACAATGGATTACCGTTCTTGGGCTAAAACGAAAATATAAATTCATGTCATTTTGGAGAAATCATTCCATAAAAAATGCACATTCAGGCGTACAAATCCGTTTATACGTTTATTCCCCCGTGCCGTGCTTCTTATATTAATTATTCTGAAGCAAACACGTATGGGCTTACGCGCCGACGGTGGCGACTTGGTGGGTTATTCGGAGTGGATTATCGTCTGAGCACACTGAGCAAATCAATATTCACCTCCGCTGCTGCTGCTGCTGCTGCCGCGGCCTTCGTCCAGTCTCATCAATGTTTGGTGGTTTGTTTTCCTTCCAGTGTGTGTTTACTGACACAAAGTGACGTGCATAATATTTAGAGAGAGATAAAACCTGATGATAATAAATGATGGATTTTTCTGCAAACTAACTCGGGTCAAGCACTGACCTGACGATGAGATAAACAAGGCTCCAGTATTAATGAAGCTTTGCAGCCCGCCTAACGATAAACCTGCAGGTTCAGATTCATTTACAGATTAATACTAAGATGTGCATCACTGCTCCTCGCTGCACGTCTACACATTGATTGCCAATGTTTCTCAGCAGGCGGGAAACCACCATCTAAGCACTTTCAAACTCAACAGTGCCGCTGGAATTCAGCCAAAGCAGTTTTTTTTTTAGCACCGTTTAAGAAAACATCTCAATTTTCTAAATATTCCATCACGTAATAGTCTCCTTTATCGCCTCTAAATGCCTCTCTATCAGGAGTTTATGCCGTGCAACTGGGAATGAAGATGTAGCAAAGGCCCCCTGTACAATAAATGTGCACGCACAGCACATTTCATGTCCAATACAGCTGAGCCAGACGACGGGGTTCAGGCAGCAGTCGATTTAACACGTGTGAGGGGGGAAGCACACTGTTGTTATCCTGCTTGGGGATCTATGAGGAAAACGTTCGATTGTGGAAGGAGAGGCGTGCAACACAAAACAACAGTGGCTTTAAGTGGAAAAGATGTCGGCAACGTTTTCAGTTCATCTCTACTTGTAAAATCATAAAGTAATTTCATTAAAATTGAGCCTCAACTCCAGGTACATATCTCGACATGAAAAAATGTTGCTTATTGTTGTACATAAGGAGGTTTCTGGGCAACGGCAACCACATTAGCTCGGTTTAACCCTTTACAGGGCGCTCATTGAAAATACTTGGAACCTAATAAAAGCAGTTATGCTCAGAGTTCATGCAGAGGTGGACCCTGTAGACCACATTTAACATGAGGATGCCGCCTTGACCTTCTCTGATTGGCTGCTTGAAAAACACATACTGATAAACCTCAGCGAGACACACAAGGACGCAATTTAAAATGTCATATTTGCAGACGTATCACTAGGGATGTGCGATATTTCATCATTTACGATATATCGTCAAAAATATTCCCCATAGTAAGAATATGTCATCCCGCGATAAAAACGATAAATTCCCATTGATGACGTATATATGTGTGTGGCGCACTCTCAGCCCAACACGTGTGGAATATTGGCAAATTGAATATAGTGGTTGGTGGAGCAGATACGCCGGCAGAGAGGAGCTCACTCCTAAACGAGGCTCCACCTCCATTATCTGGTTTGGTTTTAACCCCTTAACACCTCAATTGATTTTTCAATTATATAAAGAAATGAAATATTTGTATTTTTGTTACCACTCCGGCCGGTCCTACGAGAAACTAGTGCTTGCAAAAGGTTCCTAGGAATTTTTTGAATGTGCACAAACCGTCATTAGAGTATTACATGCGTTATTTCAGCTGCAGTCTGAACGGAAATGGTACGTTGCTTATTAGCAACACTACACATGAAGGGGTTAAAAAGTCTGACATGGAGCAGCAAATTACAACATGCAAGGTTTGCAAACAAATAGTGAATAAAAAGGACAGTAACAGCACTAATTTGTTCCACCACCTCAAATACAAGCACAAACCAGAATATGAAGAAAGACAGAAAATGAGCAAAGATGCAGAAGCAGCGTCGACTTCATCCAAAGAGTCCGGGAACAAAACAACGAGTGATAAAACTTGATGCATTATAGTCAAAAAGATAGATTAGGCCGAATTGGTGTTTATTTGTTGTCATTTTTATCGCTACCGTGATAAATACCAGAAATTATCGGGATACATTTTTTAGTCCATATCGCCCATCCCTACATGTCACTCTTTAAAACGGTCTAGCTGTGAGGATCTTTCAGATGCGTCTCCAAACCTGGTCCTGTTTTCTTTGTTTCTCATCCATGGCAGGTGATCTGTTATACCGTCCTATTTTTTTTTTTTTTTGTTGTTGTAATGAGCATTTGGCTGCAGCCCGGTGCCGAGGCAGGGAAGGCGAAGAAAAGAAAACAACGGCTGCAGGAGGCTGATACAAACATGCTCTGCTAAAGTTTTCTTTATGTGAGGATGCACACATCATGGATTTGATGAGAGACGGTGGATGTAAAACAATGTTTGCCTTTTAATTGGGACAGAAGTAATTGTTTTTTCCTTGTAGATTCTTTTGAGACGTGCCGGCGTTATACAGTAAATAAACTCAACTTTTGTTAGCAATGTACTCCCCGGTACCAAGGATTTAAAATAACGTACAGTGCATTCCTGGCTTAAGCAGACAGTGTCCCACAAGAAAGGGCCTTGAACTCGCCACCACTGAGGTAAAAATTCAAACTGTCCTCACCTATGAAGAGCTGGCTGTTGAGCTGCAGGTGGAAGTGCCCGTCGGCCGGCGCCTCCCGCGTGGCGACGGGGAGTTCGTCCAGCCGCAGCGTCGCCTCCTTGACGTTCCGCTCGGCTCGGACCCGATGCCACCGGTTGTCGTTCAGCGGGACGCTCGAGTCCACGTGCACCTCCAGCGGGCCGTTGCCGACGTCAAAGGAGAAGAGCACCCGAGTGGAGGCTTGACGGTGGAAGAACGAGAAAATTTATTTAATATGGGGTTGAGTTAGACAGTTTCACCAGACGACATCAAATGAGTGAAGATGCATTTGAATTCCTGTTGTAGAAAGCAAAGCAGCAATTCTAATGATATGAAGGTTACTAATTTAATTAAGGAGATAAACTTGTGTTAGATTTTTTAAATTAAGTGAGAGCAACAAGTAACTGTCTTTTAAAATCCTTAATGACGACTAAATGCAGACCTAATGACCATGAGTCTGTTTGTCTACTGAACGCTCATCAATCACTGCTGTCGAAGACGATTACATTTAATTTTCATCACTTCCCGCTGACACAGAAAGCCGCAGACCGACCATCAATGCAAACAAGGCACAATCACTGCGTCTCAATCAACAGAAGATGGCTCAAACTCTTTTTTTTTTTTTTAGTTTGTTGCCAAGCGCAGGTGGAGTCACTCGCTTCTCGTAGCTGCGTGTTTCCACAGTCGGAGTGCGGCCTGCCAGCGCCGCGGATGGGAATAGAAACGGGGGGGGGGGCTTTTAACAAGCGGGTTTCAGTCCAGTGTGTGGAAACAAAGCAGGCAGCGGGGATGCAGGGCTCCCTGGAATGAAGTTTAATTACTCCTCTCGCAACAAAACAACAAACAGAGGCCAAGGGAGCCTCTAACTACACAGACTGGGAATAGTTCTGATTCAGAGAATAACAAAAGGAAAAGCAAACTGTGCTCACGTGCTGATTGGATGGAAGAACTAGACAATAGTCTGTATCTAGATCGTAATAATCTAGAAGAAACATACACAAAGTCAGACAAGCACTTTTTAAACTTTACTGATAGATTAAAAAGTGGATAATTACCATCAGGCTATATGAAAGTCATTTGAAGCAACAGCTGTTTACTACCTAAAGCTGTAAACACTGTGGCGCTTTATGCTTCTGCGTTAATTCGTTCCTCATATCGGACCACTAATTGCGTATTACTGCTTGTTGAGTACTTATAAACAACCAGAGGTGGGTGGTTTTGTTGGCAGCAGACTGTGGCGAACGAGCAATTGTCTTTAGAAAGTAAAGCACAATGGAGGCTGGAGGAAAAACCAGACGCTGAATAAAGGAAACCTGTGAGTGTTCTCCAGTTCATTATGAAGCCAAAGAAATGGTTTAAAAACAAATGTTCTGTGGCACAAGACCTTAATCCAGTATTAATAACTGTTTGAATTTGAAAAAGGCTGACGATAGATAGATAGATAGATAGATAGATAGATAGATAGATAGATAGATAGATAATTTGCGTTTCATATTTGCAGTGAATTTGAAATCACTGAAACCTTTTTAAGCGGTATCTCAAAGCAGGTGGGCCTCTTTTTCTGCATTTCTGCATGAGAATGAATTAAAACATCAGCAGATTTTCAAACTATTCCTGAAAGTAAGACAAAGGGAACCCAGTAAAAGCCTGTTTCGTTTAAAATCAGGGCTGTCAGCATCCAAAACACAGATTAATCCATCATCATGATTAATCTGATTAAATATTTTAACACAATTAACCCATCTGCAGCGAGGAATGAGTGTGAAAGTCTCTGGAAGCGCTTTCCGGGCAGTTTGTCTAAGCAGAGTTACCGATGCACATGTGCAGTTGATCCAGTAGTGACATTGCAACCAACAGATAACGTGCTGTTTATCTTTGTAAATGTTATATTATTTCATTACATTTGTATTTGACCGTCCAACAGAGGTAAAAAAAGTCACAAATAATTATAAAAGAGTCCAAAGTGTTAAGAGTGACCAGCACTCGGCAGGAGGAGACCTGAGCAGTGACCTCCTGAGGCGTCCTGTGGTACATTTGGGAAGGATGAGTCTATTCTCTATACTCCTTAAACTCTTGTGTTCATGCTTCACCTCTACAACGTCACTGGCCTTGCAGATCAGTTTGAGTGTATTAGTCATACTTTCACGTTGTATATTGCAGTATCATGACACAAGACCAGGGTCTGCGCCTCAGCTCTGCTTCAGCACCACGGACAGCTCCAAGGCCCTGCTTCAGCGCCTCCATCCTGCTTCAGCACCAGCGCCTCAGTCCTGCCCGCCTGTATTTAATCTCTCCAGCCCGTCGCCTCTGATCTCTCTGCGCCAACAGAAGATTTAGGATGAGTGCGGACGAAGCAAACCACCATCCTTCATGTTCTGCCGCTAGGAAGGTGGGGGCGCGTAACTGTGGGGGCGCAGCGGAACAAGATGAAACAATATCCCAGCACCCGGCTGTAACTTCATTTACAGAGTGTTCTCGGCTCACTCCGACCACGGGGTTACACAGCAATCTGAGGCGGCGGCGGCGCTCAGACTTGGAACAATCACAACGACAGTGATTTCCCCCGAGGAAGGACACCACTGGTTAGTGTCCCTGATTCTCTGTGTGTCCCTTTTTCTATATAATTTCTAAACCAACTTCCTTTAAGTTGTGTAAAAGTGAAGTAAGGTCAAAGAGACTGATTCAAAACCAGAGTAAATATGGAGCACACCATGCCGCAGTACAGCCTGTAATCATACTGGCACAATTACAAGCAATTTTAAGCGACACAATCTATAGTTGGTTGTAAAGAAAAACACATCTATGGCAAGCAGCCACAGTTCCATGGCATCCATAAACTAAAATAAGACCCTATGGGTTATTAATGTCAAAACTCAGATGCCCATAAATGTGTACACTGCACAAGAGGTGGGAATTAATGGAAGGTCAGCGTGAAAGAGCCCCCAGAGAGTTCATAACACGGCTGTAAAAAAAACAAGGGCGGCGCAGAAGCCTGAGGTAATTATGAGCTCCCTTTTCATGGCTGTAATCATGTTCACATTTTAGTGCTGTGTGCTAGTGTACAGCCATCGGGCATAACATTATGACCACCTTCCTAATATTGTGTAGGTCTCCGTTGTGGTGACTCATCAGAGAATGGACATAGCACTTCTGAGGGTGTTCTGTGGTGTCTGGTGACAAGATGTTGTTAGTGGGGGGGCCTTTGAGGGGAGGGGCCTCTGTGGATCATCCCACAGATACTTGATCCGTTTGAGATCTAGTGAATTTGGAGGCCAGGTCAACACCTTGAGATGTTCTTCATGTTTTTTGTTTTTTTTTAGATGTTCCTAAAGCGTTTTCCTGCTGGGGATGGCTGCTGCCATCAAGGAGTGTCATTGCTATGGGGTGGTGGTGTCTGGTCTGGTCTAGGTGGGTGCTACATGTCTAAGTAACATCCACACCAATGAATGAATGAATGGCAGGTCCAGAAGTTTCCCAGCAGAACACTGAACTGTCACAAGATGGTCGATGTTATTTACTTCTCCTGTCAGTGGTCATAATGTTATGGCTTGTTGGTGTACACATATGGTGGAGAGGTACGACTGCAGAATAAAATACTGAAAATGCACAAGCAGCATTAGAAGAAAATACGACACAGGAAGGATAGACGCAGTAGAGAAAAGACCCACTGATAGAATAATAAAATAAGATTCTACCCTTAAATAAACTCGTCCCGTCATTGATTCAGTCTCTGCGTTTATCATCCAGCTCCTACTCACAGCTCAGTTCAATCCGGATGAAGTCTCTGATGCCCAGGTTTTCCAGGAACACGCCCGACGAGGCCGTGGTTTTAAACAGGAAGGAGATGTCGGCGCTGAGCTCCGCGTGGAAGGTGGGGAAGTGGAGGTAGGACGTCTCCTTGTCGAAGAACGCGGCGTTCCAGAAGTTCTCTGAAAAAGAAAAAAGACTCTTTGAACTAATGAAATGAAAAAACAAAGTGAGCAGTAATTTTGATTTTACTTTGTAATTTTAAATTGTAATTACTCCCGGTTCTGACACACTTCCAGTTTGCATAAAACAAATAATTACTTTTTTTCTACTTTCAGACATTAAAGGATTAGTCTGAACTGCTGAATAAAATGCTTTCCTCTTGTGTTGTTGTCTTTATAGTAACCTTCTGTGAGCTGTCAATTTACAATAACGTTTCCTAGCCGACTGAATCACACCGTCACGGGCGGATTGAAAACGAATGCTGCTACGCGTTTGTTCCGTCACACTGCACGACGAACCAAAAACATTTAAAAGAACATTTCTATCGTTTTACCGGCAGGCTTCCTACACAGTCTGATTTCATGTTACACTTTTCCGACAAGATTAATATTTGAATATTTGTGATGCTGTGCATACGTGAAATCCAGAGATCATCCAGGGATGTCTGGATTTGAAATGGTTATCAGGTCGAAAGGCGGCTCTGTGTAAGAGTACTTGCTTTCTTTCTATGACATCAAGCTCTAATAGTGTAGACGGTCAAACGTTAGAACTACAGGAACTTTTGAACTAAATGTTAAACTGTTGAAAGAAGCATACTGCCATAGATTTGAGTTATATTATGGTGTCTTCTTGTTTTATTTCATAATCTGTAATCTGTGTTTCCCAACCCTGTGATTGCTTTAACCCAGTGATTGATTCGGATTCTTCACCTAAATGAAAAATCTAAAGACTGTTTTTCATGTGAGTCAGTTATGTTAACAGCTAGACGACTGGCTTTACATAAGAGAGACGGCGATTCCCTGGTATGTCTGATTGGTGGGCAGGTGCAAATCTCCTATCATGATATACTGTAGCTATACTCGCTACAGTTATTTTCCCAGAAACAAGCAGATCTCGTTCTCGATTGAGTCTTTAAATGATGTCGTCAACAATTCTGATAACTTTCTGTCAGTCTGACGCAAACTAGGTCGCCCGGCTAACCGCCAAAAACTTCGCCAACAACTCTGGATGACTGAGCCCCTTCACGAACAACTAGGTCGGCAAATGTTTTTCGATTTGTCGATTCATTTTGTGCTCAATTTATCTACCGTTTCAGGAACTGAGTAGCTGAGAAACTCCTCCTTTAATAAAAGTTAAATAGATAAAGTCCTGTTGACAGTTGACCGCCACAGTTGAATCTTCTTGTCTGTTGTCTGTGAAGCCACTGAACTCTCTATTCGGACATTTTGAACCAAAGTAATATGTGTGGTGAGACCCATTTCACTTCTCTGGCCGTCGCAACATACTCACTGTCAGTCCTTTAATTAAATTCTGATAACTTTCTGTCATTTGAGCTGTCAAGTCATCAGTCTGAGGTAAACTAGGTCGCCTGGCTAACCGGCAAAAACGGATAGATTGCCCTTCCAGAGAGACCTCAACCACAGGCGAAGACGCACGTAGAGGGGGTACATTGCTGGTGGTCAAATATCTGAAGGGAAACGGGCTGTGAAAGGTTTGGGAACCACTGCTTTAACCTCTTCTGCCTTGATGTTATATCAGCTGCCAGTTATTACGTCATTACTTCAGTCTTCCCAGTGGTGGCAGAAATGGAAACGGAAGACAAGCCCTTGAAATTAAAGAGATCTCCTGGAGGTCCCTGATGTCTAGTCAAATTCAGAGACTGCTTTGAGATCGCTGCCACCTCCAAACGCCATGAAAACCACTCTACAGTAAGATCAATTAAACTTCTGAGCGACCGGAACATTTACGGTGACTCACTGTCTCCATGACAACGAAGCGGCCCCACCCTGTAGGCGCCCTCAGAGCCCGGCCTCTGGACGTCACCCAGCACCAAAGCCCTCACGGGGAGGCTCTCCTTATCGGTCAGCAGGCCTGAGTCTTCAGTCCTGGAGAGTAAGAGGAAGAAAAGAAGGATGAAGAAGCAGGAGATGATAACAGCGTGAAGGGACACGAGGAGGGTAAACAAACGCACGCCGACAGACCGCGAACGACGCTTGTTTGTACAGATTTACTGGCGTGTACGTTTCTGATGTTGCATCACTCCTGTAATAACGTTTCACGCCTTGACTTGCTGATGCAAACGCCGCAGCGCGTAGGTGCAATCTCTGCTTTCAGAACCAAATTAGAGCCATCCAGCCGGTCGGCGCTCCGTCCCCGGCCGTTTCTGGAGCAGCTACACCCAAAAAAACAAGACGCCCCCCCCCCCTGTACATTTTACACCCACGTTCGGATCTGGATAATCTGCTCCTTATCCCTTCCTGCTGTGGAAAGCTGTGCACAAAAATACGCTGGGGTCTGGAAGTGCATGCAGCGCCACGAGTCTGATGAAATATTGAGGAGGAGCAGCAGCAGTCTGTAAAAATAGAGTTGTTGTTGTTGTTGTTGGACAAACTGTCTGGACGGAGAAATAATGGAAGGAAGTGATGCATGGTGGGACTGTTTACAGCCAGAAAGGTTAAACTGTTCTGATTTCTTCCTCTGCTCATGTTTGTCCCCGCTGATTTGCCGTTTCCTAAACTGCCAAAGTTACACGTCGAGCTACTCGGTCAGTGTTGGTGTAGCGGAGCTAAAATGTGTCCAGTCTGTTGCTGCTTGTTATCTCAGTCCAAGTCCTCCTGCCGTTCCCTCCAGCCAGTCGTCTTTTACGCCGTCTCTGTGATTAAAAAACAAATGTTTCATTCAAGTCTTTAGTTCCTAAAGACTGATGGAGAGTCGGGGTTTAATGGGAACATCTGTGGGTGTTGCTCATCAGAAACTGGCATGACTCGTGTCTGTTAACAACCAGATATGTACCTGTAGCTGGAGGAAACTGTTTAATCCTGTCTTATTTCTCCAGTGACTGGTACAGTAATGAACCATTAATGTCCAGAGGTTCAAGTCTTGACGTGCGAAGAGGTGAAACCTCTTGGGGACAGATGTTCAGACTGTGTTGTAAGTTTGACGGTGGTAGGTTTGACATCTGGGTCGACCCAATCCTTTCAGAGAAGAACTTTCCAATTTGACATAGATGTCCTCCTTTGCTCTTCTTTCAAACCATCTGTCTTCTCTGTCCTTTGTCCTTCAGGTGTAGCTGGACCACTGAACTCCTTTCCTGATAAGCTGGCTCTCCTGTAGTTGAGCAATATTTGTGAACGGGCTGTTTTTGTTTCCGTAAAATACAAATCTGTACATCCTTCCACACTCAGTCGTGTATTAATATATAAAGACAGAGGGTCTTCAACGTTTTCCAGGCCAAGGACCCCCAAACTGATGGAGCGATGGAGCGGGGATCAATTACTTATGTATATGTGTACAGTAGTCCCTCGCTATAACGTGGTTCACCTTTTGCGGCCTCGCTGTTTCACAGATTTTTTTTTTTTTTTTAACAGCGCATTGTTTTCTGCATCCTGATTGGCTAAGGGACTGTAGACCATTGTCATCAGTCTCCTCGTACGGTGTCTCTTGTTCAGTACAGAATGCGTTCAGCTTGCCACATTCACATATACAGTATCTTTGATCGCTGGCAGTGTGACTGAAGTGAGGTATGTTTGAAAGTTATTGAGTAAACTGTATAAAGTGTGTAGTGAGGGGTTCTGCAACCTTAAAACATTTATAATCATTGTAAAAAATGAAGCTGACTACTTTATGGAATTTGCCTATTGCGGGTTATTTTTAGAACGTAACTCCCGCGATAAACGAGGGACCACTGTATTTAAAGACATTTAAATTTATGGAAAGTTTCGCAACCCCCCTGCAGTACCTCCACAGACCCCCTAAGGTTGCGGATCCCCTGTTAAGACCTCTGTATTAAGATATTAAAACCCCAACTTCCTACCAGCCTATTCATTCATTCATTCATTCATTCATTCATCTTCTGAACCCGGTTCAGCAGCATGTCTTTGGATGGTGGGAGGAAGCTGGAGAACCTGGAGAGAACCCACACAGACACAGGGAGAACATGCAAACTCCACGAAATGTCCTAATATTGTGTAGGTCTCCAAGAAATGAACTTGGATGAAACGTCTTCAAGAATCTCTACTAGTTTATGATCTGGATGGCGAGCACCTTCACAGACATCAGACGGGATCTAGGACGGCACTGAGTAGCTGAGAAACTCCTCCTTGAATAAAAGTTAAATAGTATGTGTTCAGTACCACTCCATGCGGTCGGCGTCACAGTTGCAGTAGTGCTGTAGATCCACACAGTCTCCCTGCAGGCCACAGGCACACTGCTGGCTGCCCGGATGAGCTCCGCCCCAGTAGTTCTGGACGCGACCCGGACCGGGACCACCGAGCCACCAGCTCAACGGAGAGCCCTCTGAAACACACACACACACACACATAAAGCGGATTTAACAAACCTGTTCTCCCAGCGTGTTAACGTCCCACTCTTTGTGCTCGCAGACAGTAATTTTCTTTGGACACAAGGCGTGTTTCGTCAAAGAAAATTAGATTTGCATTTGCGGTGATCA
This sequence comes from Planiliza haematocheilus, assembly GCA_005024645.1. Lineage (NCBI taxonomy): Eukaryota > Metazoa > Chordata > Actinopteri > Mugiliformes > Mugilidae > Planiliza > Planiliza haematocheilus. The sequence continues at coordinate 131,095 of SRSE01000635.1, forward strand.
ATCGTTGGTGGCGTGGCTCTGTTCAGTGACCTCCCTGTCCTTCCACATGCCCAGATAGAAAGCCTAAGGCAGGGAGAGCGGCGGCAAAGCCCCCCCCAGGATACGGAACCGAACAGAACAGGCATCAATGACACAGAAGTGGCATTGATTCGGACAGACGCAGCATAAAAAGGAGGAGCTGGGATGCGAAGTGGCTCGGCAAGCAGACCGCAAAAAAGGCAGCCTAAAGCAGCTCACATAAGACGCCCTGAATGCAGATAACCTGAGTTATCAGCTGATGTGGCTGATGTGGATGAGCCTGACTCCGTGTCCTGTCTGCCAAACGCTATGCTCGACGTGTGCCGACAGAAAAAGAAAGACTCTCTTTGAGTAGATGTGGAAAATTGAGTAGATGCATATTTACCTTTTTCTGCAGTGCTAGAAACACAAATACAAAACACCAAGGTTACAGTGTAATGTGGTTAAATGACTCTGGCTTTTATGACCTGTGCCACTTAGTTTGCTTTTTATTCTATCGAAACAGGAGAACAGACATTCAGAGACGATGCACATTCGATGTTGATGCTCAAGTATCTCTTGAACTGAAAACACCTTTTTGGACAAAAGCGCTGCAGCAAATATCGAACATGTGAGCATCATTAATATGAAGACTTCAGCTCTTTAAAAAAAAAAAAGCAGTTGAATGGATTTATTTCGATTATTTGTATTTTACTGTAACTGCTGGAAGCCAACATTGATCATAAATGGTCATCATGATCATCCTGGACAGGTCGCCAATCTATTGCCGGGCAGTTTTTGACGATTGTAATTAGGGCTGGGCGGTATGACGGTATGTATTATGCCGTGTGACGGTATAAAAGTGTCTACCGGTAGAGATTTTGCAATACCGTTTATACCGGAGAAACAGCCGACGTCTGCGGCATCTCTTTGAGTCACTGTAATTACACCTCCTCTACACACGGGGCACAGCAAGCATTGCAGCAGACTGCTCGAAGAAGAAACAGCTTCACCTGAGTGATAACAATCATGGCGGAGGTGGAGAGTGAACGTCACGAGGAAACGGAGGCAGCCCGACCCACCCATGACGAAGAGGAGGAGGAACTCGTTCAGAAAAGGGGCGCTACGTCTGTTGTGTGGGACTTTTTTGGATTTAGAAAATCCGACGACGAACAAAAAGTGATAGAGTGTTGCGCGACTGTTGCTGCTGGAGGTGGAAACACCGGTAACCTCTTCTACCACTTAAAAGTTAAAACATGCGAAGCAGTATTATATTATTATATTTTCTTTAAAATAATGTTATGCTGCTGTGAGCAAATAAAAATAAAAGAGGAAAATGATCAAATGCGTCAGTATGGTTATTTTAAGCCATTAACTGAAGGGGGGGAAAAATCCCGCGATATATACCGTTACCGTGATATAAGATTTTGCTCATACCGCCCAACTCTAATTGTGATGGATGTAAATGTATTCTACTAATGGGATTAAGGTCTGTGTTTGGACTCAGTTACTGTCAGTAGGGAGCGCAAACTTGATGTAAGAAGACAAGGTTGTCTCCACACACTACAGAAAACAGATATGTGACGCCATGAAATCAGTCTGGCACCCAGAATCAGACTCCAGTTTGTATCTTTTTAAGAATAAACTTATGTTTGTGTTCTTTTTTGACCAGTAGACTACAACTGGCTGGTACCTGGCACTTTTCTTGGCTCTGATTGGTTGCAGGACTTTCTAACTGCCAGAGATCCACAGGTATTTCTTCTGTTTTGGTTGACACATGCTCCATAATGAAATCATAATGAACTCGGACGTACCGTGCAGCCTTTTTCTACAAAACTTCTACTCCAACTTAAGTTAAAGCCAAGAATACCCAAGAATAACTCCCTCCACCCTTTTATTTATCCCTTCCTTTTTCCCCTGAACACTCTTGTTGTGTTGTTTTCCTGCCAGTTACCAGACAGAAGGTCATTATGTACGTGCACTAAGATATCAGCCACTGTTATCCACCCAGCGCCTTGCTGCTGCTCTTATGCCGCCTGCATGCAAAAAGGATTAATAACAAATGTCAAAGTGATATTTGTACAACGTCAAACAACATCGTTCACGGTCATTTAACTGATTGTAGCCGACTCGTTTGTATCGGCTAATGACCAAAGAGGCCGTTAAAAACAAAAGTAATTGGACTTAATTCTAAAATCTAAAAGACGACGTTTAAACAAATTGCGATCCGTTCATCTGGCTCGCTGGTCAACGGCAAGAAAAGTTGGGACGCAACAGTCACTTTGTTTAATCTACTGGAGCGAGAGAGATGTTTTGTTTTTGTGCAGAATGATATATTCCTCCATGTAACCTCGACTCTGAGAGAGCACGGTAAAAGTTCAAAATGAAAACAGGATGATTCGGTAGTTTTTGTGTTTCTGTCGTGGACATGTTGCTCCCGGTCCTCCAATCTGCTCACCTGTTTCCACACAGCTAATCAGTCCCTTGGCGCACAGTAAACTTTATATTCCTCCAGCTCTCTGTCCACTCGGTTGTCAGGCTGTCTGTGTTGCTTTGTGCCTTAGTGTCTGTTATTTATTTAGCTCACTTGGAGTCCACCCTGGCCGTCTCCCTGGGTTTGTTTCACTGTTTGTATTTTTGTATTTCTACCAACTTTTTAATATCACTTTTATTTCGTCAACTTCCCTCCTGTGCCGTGCATTTTGGTCTCGGATCTGTGATTTATGTATAAATGCATACATTTTTGTCGTTTCAATCTGTTCACATGGCTTGTTTTCTCAAATTGCATAGTCGGTTTCACCTGGAGTGTTGAGCAGACGGGACTTCCTGCAGTGGTAGGACAGTTCCTGTTCGCAGTGCTCCGATTGGCTGATGGCGGCCGGCAGCTGCTCATCCTCCGAGGAGTAGTCGAAGCGAACCGTGTGCCGGTTTACACCCGGAGACGGCCGGACCCTGGTCAGCTCCGTGTTGTTGTGGTGCATCACCATCCATGTGTGCCCCTCTGCAGACAGACATATGGATATACATGAAGACGTGAGGATGCAAACGGAAGGAAAGGTCTCTCGTATTTGTCCCGATCTCTTATTTCAACTTTAAAAGGTCTCCAACCTTGTTCTGATGCAGTTTTTGCAAGGGAAGAAACTCTGGCACGGTTACTGTTTCCAATAAGAGGACCACCGGCATTAATTGTTAAATGAAACACCCACTGTCATTTACAGGTTGGAAGGTGTCCAATATGATTGGAGGTCAATAAAATACGCCGATTCTGATCATAAACCCCCCGGAGCAAGCTCTAAGCTGACGGTGGAATGGAATAACTTCCTTTAACGGGGAAAGGACTTGAGCGGGGATCCTTATGCTTGAGGCCGGACAGAAAAAAAAAGATGGAGGTGGTTTCAGAAGAGAAGTAAATCAATACTTGGGACTGTGTTAGCTACTTTTAAAAGCAGTCCTAAAGCGAAATCGTATGAAAGAATGAATCCAAGTCTTTGGTAACTGACTGTAAAATCCTTTTCACTTTCAATATGTTGATTCACGCATACACAGAAGTTAGGCTTGATCAGTGAACATCAGTTCTCTCTAACGCTCATGAGGCTAAATGTGATCCTGCAGCCCATTAGAAACCTGACTCACGTTTGTTTATTTGGCCTTTTGTGTATTTATTGGATGGTTTTTGACGTGAGAGAGAGAGGGGACAAATTGCTGCAAAGAGCGCAGACTGGAATCGAACCAGCGCCTCACTTTTTCACAATATGCACAAATGTACCAAAGCATGTGGACACGTGAACATTACAAAAGACTCTGTGCATGTTTGTGCGCTTATGTAAAGCGTGAATCACGCCGACAGAAAGATGTACACTAATGTGCAGCGTACATCTTTCTGTCATAATGGAGGAAAAAGCACAACAAAGACCTACATCATTACGATACAAATGACAGAAAACAGCAGGACAGAGTGGATGAGAGGAGCGTAATCATTTGTAAATATACCGTACGTGAGGCTGAGTGCTGATGGGAGGAGGATGTGGGGGAGTAAAACTGCATCACCTGTCATGTTGCAGTAGACCGGCTGCGGTTTGATCGGCCCACTGCCGTCCACGTCGATGTGGAAGTGTCCCGACGTGTTTCCGTTGTGTTTGTACGCCTCGCAGGACGGTTCGTACACAGCTGGAGGGAAAAATAATGAGACAAACAGGAGCTGTGAGGGGACAGAGATAGTAGGTGATGCTTCGCACGTATGTGTCGGCAGTGAGTGATCAGAGGGAGGAAAATAACTGAAGTTTAACCCAACTGGAGAAAAAAAAGCCAGAATGCTAAACCAACTTCATCACAAACGTTTTGCCGAATCTGATTGCCGTATATTTGAACAAAATGACTGGTTGTAGGACTGAATCACGCCCCAAAATGAAATCAAAATGCTGTGTTACCAGACCACAGACTGTATAAATATGGACGGAGGAACAGCTCCTCTAAACTGAGGCCAAAGCAAGTAGAGCTCCCCCTGGTGGCTGGCTGCAGTATAGGTCAGAAGCTCCGCCCCCTCCATGTTAGCTAATGGAACAAAATAAAACACTAACACTGGTTTTTAGGGATAGTTTCAGTCATAGTTTCAGTTTAGGTCGCTCATTATATTTTTATATATTATTATTAATAGTTATTTGACAATATAGAAACAGGATATGACTTCGAGTTGCCATGCCGACAGCTCCGTGAAGTGGTCCCACAATCGGCATGAGAGTTAGAAAACAATTTGGACGGGTCGTCGATATCGTGGCTCCACTCTTTCAGACCGTGCTGCTCAAACTCTGGCGCCAAAGTGGGAGATGACTCCGCCCATATCCCGAGAAACTAGCGCCAGGTGTGGAGACGCATTGTCCATATTTATATACAGTCTATGGAATAAACACACTTGATGAATAAACCTATCTGCCTCTTCTGCTTATGTCTCCTTAAGAGCCCTTTAAAGTCAAATCCATATCTTAAAGCCCCCACTGTTTTACTCATCAAGTCCTCTCAGTGTTGGGAAGAACATTAACAACTCAAGAGAACTGACTCATCTTATAGCTTTATTCATTTATTCAGTATTTGTCAGTTCAGTCTCATTAAACTACCACATCACGCACACACAAACACAGAAGGGGGCTTGGCAGGAAGCTCCTAGAAGAGTCAATTTATTTCAAAACTTTCCTCAGTCTGCCTTTGTTCTGTCATAACTCCCAATTTGCAGCACCTATGGTCGGAGTTAAAAAACACACGGCGCTGTAATTGCTGAACAGCGTGGCTGGTAAGTGACTGGCACCATCACAATGACAGGTTTTCTGGGTATTAAAGTTGGAGCTGCCAGCTTGACGAGTCTTTCATTACAGCTTTGAAAACGGTAATGTGGATGAAGGAGAGACGGACGGACCTGGAAGCAGCACCGCATACCATGAAGAGCCCTCATATTTTTATAGTTTATTCACTGAACAGACTGTTTCTCTTCAGTCTTTCACTTTATTTTAGGGGTCTGCCAGGGCTCAGAGACAAAACTGTGTAAAGCACAGATTGTGCCTCCAGTTGTGACTCATCGGAGAATGGACGTGGGCTTTCTGAGGTTGTTAATGGCTGCCATCAAGGAGTGTCATTGTTATGGGGTGGGGGTGCCTGGTCTGGTCTAGGTGGGTGCTACATGTCTAAGTAACATCCACACCAATGAATGAATGAATGCCAGGTCCAGAAGTTTCCCAGCAGAAAGATGAATTGTCACAAGATGGTTAATGTTATTCACTTCTCCTGTCAGTGGTTATAATGTTACGCCTGATAGTGTATAATGATGTCTTTCAGCTTACAGTACAGCTATGTGTGGCCCTTCTAATGTTAATGCGTCCCATGTCACTCACAGCTGTGGCAGGTCGCTCCGCTGTAGCCGCTGCCAGAGCAGTTGCAGTGGAAGCCGGTCCAGGACTGACTGCAGCGTCCGCCGTGTTCACAGCGACTGGGAGAACACCTGGTGGAGAGGCAGAGAGACAGTTTCAATTTTTCATTATTATTTCACTCTCAGATATCATCCTGTGTGTGTGTGTGTGTGTGTGGGAGGAACTACATGTTTTTTTTTTCCCCCTGTCAAGCCAAAAAGAGAAATGTATATACGGAGCTGGCAGCTGAAACAGTTGGCCGTGTTTTTTACTGCCAAAAACCTCTGAAAGAGGACAGAAACAATCGATGCCAGAAAACACCTTTCATCTGTTACTGTCAGGAGAAGTACGTTCTGTTTCGTTTGGAGCGTCTTTTATGTTTTAGCTGAGTCACATATCTCGTGGCGTGTTTGTGGACGCACAAAAAACTAAACTCCCAGGATCAAACTTTCCACCATCTGGAGTCTGTTAACACGTCACATGATGCTAGACGCTGATGACAGGCAGAAAGAAAAGCTTTCAAACTCTCACTATCCACTCGAAAACCGAGCACACTTGAAATTATTTTCAAAATGAGTCTGTTACATAAAGCTACTTCATTAAATGGACAGAAAGCATTTTCAAAGCTATGTTTACTCGAGCATGTTATTGGCTTCACGGCCAAATGTGTGTGGGAGGGTCCGGAAAAATGTTTTATTTTTAATATTTGGAGGTCATATTTGTCCACATTGGAAAGCATGTCGTTGTGGGAGGCTAAAGAGATGGAAAACAAAAAAACACTGACTGGAAAAATGCCACAGCTGAAACCTCATCTAGTGAAATGTTTGAAATCCCTTGGCTTATTGTGAGTAGTTTTGTTCTTCTTGCTAAAAAAAGAGCATATGTTTTAAGATCCACAAAGGTCCATAGCTTTTAAGTACAGGGTGACAATTTCACTGTTGGTGATATGATAGGGACGGGATAAAGCAAAGATTAACGGGAGCGAGCAGGAGCCGGATATTAAATTAAATAATGATGCATGTATAGCAAGTGTAGCCTAAATGTCGATTTTTGGGGGGGCAGTCATGTGATCAGGATATGACGGGCTGTGTTGGGTATAGTTACTTTGGAAAGTACTTAATGAGGTTACTACGTTACCATCAGTTAAAAGTAATCCGTTACATTCCAGCGTTACCTCTGAAAAAAAGTAACGCCTTAGAGTACTCGTGCGTTACCAAACATTAAAAGCCGTTAGCAGCACCTCACAGTCTCCTTTAAACGCACCGAGAAGTCCTGACAATGAATAACGTCATTCATCCAACCACATTAACTCTGCAGGAGAACAATACCAGGGTGATAGAGTGGTGCTTCTTGGATACAAGATGTTTTATTGAGGTCGACAGAAGCTTTTCACCAACGCAGAGTGAGCATTTTACCGTTATGTTGTTCTTGTCCTTTTTGAATTGAAAATAATGTGCGTACTTCCACGATTCAAAAGCTGTCCTCTCTGCCAAAACACACACACACATACACATACAGGTAACGTATGACACATCCACAGGTGACACAGTACTGTCTGACAAGAAGCAGCTGGAGTCTGAATTTTTCTTTCCTTATTTGGACAAAGTCTTAAAGTAACGGATTACTTTTAAAAAAATAACGAAGTTACTGATAACTTAACGCACAAAACGAATGTGGTACGTTTAAAGTTACACGGAAAAAGTAATTAGAGTACTCTAACACGGTACTTTGTAACGCGTTACCCACAACACTGATGACGGAGTATTTTTCTGGGCTCGGGATGGGATGGGAGCGATAACTGATTCCAGTGTCACCCTCTACTTTTAAGAGTAGCTACTACAAGGACCAAAAACCTGACAAGTCCTCTCTAGAGATCGTGTTTGGTTTGGTTCTGTTCTAGAAAAACTGCAATATAAGATTTTGAGGTAGTCATACGCCAATGATAATGACATAATTATGATTGAATTTAATTATATTCCAAATCTGCAAAATCCTACACAACAAACTTTTATTTTAACTCAAAAGATGAGTTGTTTATTACATCTTCAATCTCAGATGTTCATTAACATACAGTAGATGTGGCGGCTGCATTTCACCAACATGTGATGAGACTTTTCTATGTGTTGTGTTCTGTGTTTCTAGCACTGATGCCTCACAGCAAGAAGGTTGTGGGTTTGAATCCCTACGCCAACTGGGGCCTTCCTCCCACCATCCAAAGACATGCTGGGTAGGTTCACTGGTGATTCTAAATTGGTATGTTTGAGTCTAGCCTTGCAACAGACTGGTGTACCCCAGCTGGGATAGGCTCCCCCCACGACCCTCCAGAGGACGAGCGGATACAGAGTGAAATAAGTAAACCTCATTGTCACTGGGAAGATAAATAAGTTACCTGCTTCTACTCAGCTGGCAAAGATGGAATCAAGCAACAGCTTGTATAGAAAAGTTCAGAATTACAGCCGTCGCGTCTTTTGCTCCATGTGCGCTTTTCTGGACTTGTGGGAACCAAAAGATTTGATAATGTATTTCGCCTGCAAGGTGTTTTTTTTTTTTTATATCGATCCTGTCTTGGTCTCTTCTGAAAACCCATTTTCTTGCTGCGCCCGACGTTGATAACACTTTTATCCACACAAACCGCTTCCCTGTCCGTTCAGAAAGAGCTGAGTCAAACACATAAAAGATCTTTAACTCTGCACGTTCATATTGTAATGTTAAGAAATGCACGGTTTGAGTTTGAAGATGCGTGCGAGTGCGTTCGCTCCAAACCCAGGCAGGAATGCTGAGGAGAAAAACCGATGACGGCACAGAATCTGCAGCCTCGTCTTTAGATAAAAAGCTCAGAGTCAGCAGTCTGTCAGCTTCAGAAGGATTTCTTTTAACTTCTATTTATCTCCACACTGCTTTTATGTAAAGTAAACTAGTTAAGGCACTAAGGCACAAACCTATTAGCTGGCTGCTGACTTATTTTGCGTGTGCATGGGTTGGGTTTTAGTGTGTGTAGTGATTGCTGCTCCAGTGCTGCATGTTTTCTGTTGACTTCCAAGATTCATCTTCATTGTTTCACAACACAGGAAAACTACCGAGACCCTAACCCACCCGCTCCTCCTCTCAGTGCAGACACACACACACCTGCGTACACACATTCATCATGAAAATGCCGACAGCTGCTGGCAAAATGTTTCTTCTGGAGGAATGCAGTTTCAAACACCGCTGACCAGCATAGTCCCGTTCAGACTGCAAACAGCCTCATCTAAATTCATCCACAGCATGCGTGCTTCGCCCTGAGGCACCGCTGCCCTTTAAACACTAAACCAGGGGGTCCGTCAGCCCTCCACCTCACCGAGCCTTGACTGCCACGTTGATGCCAGCTGAGCCAGGCAACACCAAACAACTGCCCCGGTGTGTCCAGCCCTGTAACAAACCCCATCCTAACTCGTACTGTGAGCCGTGCATGCACCGAGTCTGCAGGAGGCGTCCCAAAGGTTAATATGAAGAGCAGGGAGGAACGAGGAGGAAGAGACATGGAGGGCAAGGAGGAGGAAGGAGAAACAAGATGGAAGAGGAGGAACAGGTTAGATGAGAAACATGCTGGAAGGAGGAGGAGGAGGAAGGAGACGGTGAAGAAAGGGGAACAAGTGGAGAAAAAGAAAATGGAGAAAGAGAAAAGGGAAACAAGTTTAAGAAGGATGAAGATGAGGAGGAAAAATAAGGAGACACAAGTTGGAGGAGGAGGAAAAACAAGCTGGAGGAGGAGGAAGAGGAGAGGGAGAAACAAATTGGAGGAGGAGGAGAAGGCGAAACAAGTTGGGGGACGAGGAGGAGGAGGGGAGGAGGACAAAGAAGTAGTAGGAGGAGGAGAAGGAGGAGGAAAAACAAGTTGGAGGAGGAGGAGGAGAAGCTGGAGGAGGAGGAAGAGGAGAGGGAGGAAGAGAGGGAGAAACATTTTGGAGGAAGAGGGGGAGAAAAAAGGAGGAGGAGGAGGAGGAGGAGGAGGAGGAGGAGGAGGAGGAGGAGGAGCAGGAGGAAGAGAGGGAGAAACATATTGGAGGAAGAGGGGGAGAAAAGAGGAGGAGGAGGAGGGGGGGGAGGAGGAGGAGGGGGAGAAACAGGTTGGAGGAAGAGGGGAGGAGGAGAAAAAAGAAGGAGGAGGAGGAGGAGGAGGCGAAACAAGTTGGAGGAAGAGGGGGAGAAAAAGGAGGAGAAACAGAAAGGGCAAACTAGTTGGATAAGGAGGTGTAGGAGGAGGAGGCAATAATGCCGTCAGATCAGTACAAGACAAACATTAATATGAAAATATGAAACAGTTCTCCGTAATAACGTTGACAGAAATGAAACGCAGCGGAAACATTTGTGTTTCATTTCTAAAATAAGCAGCAACGTTTGGTTTGAGACGAGGCCTCCAGTCAGAGCTGGAGCTCCTTGTGAGTTAAAGTCAATTTCTCCTGTTAATGGAGTGTTTGCTTTAGCTAATAACACTCTGCTGCTGGCACCGACACACACACATACAGTAATAAGCTGCTCTGAAGGATGACCACCACACTGAACTGGAGCTGCTGAGTCTATTTTCTCCCTGACTTTACACTACAATAAATCCCCAGAGCCCAAATTCAATCAGCGGGAATAACAGCGAGGCAGCATATGGTACGTGTTCCTTTCTGTCTTCTCTGGAAAACAGATTGTTTTTTTTTGTATATACATATATTTTTTATTTTCCAGTGAACAGTCAGATCTGTGGAGACGCTACATTCAGCCGAACGATAATGCAGAAACGAGGCGACATTTAATTAAAATCACTCGAGCAGATTCTCCTTATTTGGCGAGGATGTTTAGCTCGATATGTGTGTGTGTGTGTGTGGGGGTGTTTATGTTCAATGTGCTGTGTGTGTTTGTGTGTATGTGTGTGTCCTACCATGCCCTAGAGGCGGGTTTATAATTGCTGTAATTGTCTCATTAATTGTACCGCTATTTGGCGTGACACCAAAACGGTAAACAATTGGTTCTGCTCTCCCTCCTTCCCTCGGATCACATGTTTCTCCCGCTCTGCATATAATCTGTATTTATCGGTATTATTTTCCCAACCACACAACTAATCTAGACCCTGTGATTAATACTTAAGGCTGCTTTAGCCTAATTATGGGTTTAATGTTTTCATATCAACCATGGATCGCGTGATCACGCAGCGACGAGAAGTTTGAGGAGAAGATCTTGCAGCGTCTTTAACGTTTGGTTCATTCTTGTAGCTTTCGTCAGTGGTGTTTCTGGCGTAGGAAGCTTTTTTTTTGTAAAATACTTTCCTTAGAGAGTGGTGGAGACCAAATCAGAGATAAAACTAGAATAAATATTTGATTGGGTCGTGCCTATTGTGCTCAAGAGATGAGCCCCCTCTCATGGTGGCGACAAACTTCCCGAGTTGTGTTGTCTTACATTACGTTAGCTTCCTGTTAGCATGTGAGGCTTCTACACGCTAACAGCTAATGCTACCACTTGTGAACAAACGTGAACGAGCTCATGAGAAACACAAGTTGATATGAGAGCTAACATTGTCCCGTAACATGAGTCAAGAGCAATGACTCCAACGCAGAGATCAGACACTGGGAGCATCCAAGTACACAAGCTAAAGTCCGTTCACAGGTAAGCAGTCCAAAGGGAAACCAGTACTGAGCAAGATTCAGGCCAGAGGCAAAATCCAAACAATAAAAAAAAGAGTCCAGCAGAGCTAAGTGAAGACCAAAGTCAGGAACAGACAAGATTTCAACACGAGGAGAAATCAATACAAGAGAAACCCTGCAATGCTTGACACCAAGGAACAATGAACAGCACAGTAGTACATATTTACTGCCGGGTGATTGGCTGATTCTGAACAAAGTCAGGAAGTACGTTCAGCTCAGGTGTGTGGAGACCTTAAGGAGCGTCCAAGAGCATCATCACAACAACAAGTCTGGTGCAGAAAGAGGCTGAAAACACAAACGTATTTTCTTCATTTTCGTCTTTTGAAGATTAAAGACACGTCTGCAATCGTTTCAAGATCTCGCCGTTTCTACAAGGCCTCTGCGATAGAGGGAATACATCTTTTCATGTGTTTTACATGAAACGATAATGTCTGAGATGAGTTCTTATTAGAGGGTTTAAGTTTAAATTAATGCATTACAAACTACGCTTCTTTTGTGTTTCCATCTCAGCGTACTTTAGTCACTGAGCCCAAAATCCATTAAAATATTGATTTAGTTAAACGGCTCCTTTGTGTTTTCCTGTTAACCACTTTATTGATATAAGGTAGGTTTGTGACCTGGTCAGATAATCACACGTCTCACCACCTTGTTTAAGGAGCTGCACTTACTGTAAGACGCAATGGACATTAAGTCCCTTGTGGGTTAAAGAGTTTTATACTGTGAAAAGGTACAAGTGTGACACACTGTGAAAAAGACTCCAGGTTTTATAGAGAAATAGTGATAATGTTAAAGTAGAGAACACTCTCTCAATAGAAAGGTGTTTGAAATTCAATGGGTGCACTTTCATGAAAAGGTTAGTAGAGTCTAAATGAATGCTCTTGTGCACTTGTTGGTTTAAAATGGAATTCTAATAAAATTATCCACAAATGGACGAGGACGGACTCCACTTGGACCTGTTTTTTGGACTTTTTTTTATATATTTTGTCACCAGGATGGCCGAGTGGTTAAGGCGTTGGACTTAAGATCCAATGGGCATAAGCCCTCGTGGGTTCAAACCCCACTCCTGGTATATGGTGGTTAAAAGACCCACCCACTTTTATGTCAAATTTTGTGTTTCTTACTTCACATTTCAAATGTAAAGGCCCATAAGTATGGTTGATGATCAGTTTGTAAACCTTTATGTCCATTTGTGTTTCACTTTTACCTGTTGGTTTTACCCTTTGACCCAATGATTCATGACCAAGCCCTACTTACTTATACATGATTTTTTTGTTTTCACTTCAGACATTATTTAAATTGTCCTCTGCAATGCATTTTTTGACGACCCTGATGAAGACCACGAGTGGATATGCCTCGGTCAAATAAAGTTGTTCCATTTAGTGCAGGTGCTGCTGGAGTCTTGATCTTTCTACAATCATTTTTACCTGTGGACATTTTTGCTGTGGTGTTTGTCAGCATGGTATGGTGTCAGCACAATATAGACCACACAAGGAGTATAATTCACAGTCACTGAGTTTCAAATCCAATGAAATATTGGTTTATTGTTGGTTTTTCATGGTCTGACTGTTGACCTGACGAGCAACGCTGAGTGGTTGAGGCGTTGCACTTAAAAGGCAAAGGACACAAGTCCATGTATAGGTTCAAATCCCCACTCCAAGTAGAGTTTTGACTGCAACTTCTTCACATCTTTACAATAATAAGTTCTGCTGCATGGTTTGTAAAGCTGTTACTTCATCTAACGTAATAGAAGACTAATAGCACTGTCTCTTAATAAATCAACATTTTTATTTTATTTTTTTCAAACTGACCTGTCGATGATTCCACACATGTCAATCTGCAGGCTGCTGTAGTTCCCCAGCTGCTTTTGCTGCACCATGATCAAGTCCATGTTGTGGTTGTCCAGGGTGATTAAACGCATGCATCCCTGGAAGACATTAAAAGGGTTTCTGCATCCCTGAGTGTGGTCTTCAGCAGGACACCCTGGAGAAGAGAATCGTTTAAGAGTGAAATGCACATAAACATGAAAATAAACTGTGATTCAGATATTTTTAGATTCCATACGCCATCGGATGTTCAGCAACTTCCACATGGCTGTTTGACGGTTCACAGGGTTTAATAGCTCATAAGGATACAGTTCATCTGTTCTTTTCTTACCGCCAAAGAAGAGGGGACTTTCTATAGCGACGGGAAACGTCAGGCTGGCTTGAGCGCTGCCTCCTTCCTCTTTATCCACAGCGATGGTCAGGCGACCTCGTCTGGAGTTCAGCTCCACAGAATGCCACTGGCCGTCATTCAGAGCGGCACCTGGCGACCGAAAACCAATTAACGAACGCTGCTGGAAATCAGATTCAGTCACGTGTTCGTGGTTGCACATCAAGCTGGCGAGACCACGGGTGATGCCAAGCACGGGCGCTCACGTACTAATGAGCAAATTAGACATCCTGTCACACAGCAGCCTTCTACACATGCACCAAATTTCTCTTTGCAGCTTTAGAAATCACGTGTTTCACTGAGACAGGATTTAAAAAGATGCCACGATTGTACCAATTGATTGCAAAAGCCAACCGGCGCAGGCATCCTACATCTTCTGTATGATTGACCTGTATCTGCTGTGCCAGCCTCATGGATCTGTGTGTTCTTAGGGAATAGATCAATATCTCATTATCTCCTCTGGTTTTCTTACTGCCAGTGCTTTGCTCAAGAACCAGCCTCAGTCAAGTGATTCAGCCGCTCAGAGGTCACACAGGATCTACAACTAAATGCCTGGCAATAAGGTTACCAAAGCAGATAATCATGGAAATACTGCAGTGAAATATTGCACTGCATTAAGTCTGTGAAGGTTCTCAGCCATCCAGGTCATCATTTATCCAAAAAAAACATGAGCAGGAGATACCACTGCAAACAGTTTCTTACTTCCTCCCTCTTCCCTTTGATTCCTTGATCTTGTCACATGATCTTGTAAATCATCTGCACCAACCTTGCACCTAGCCAGGATGCTAAACCAACTTCATCACAAATGTTTTGCCGAATCTGATTACCGTATATTTGAACAATATGGCTCTGACTGGTTGTAGGACTGAATCACGCCAAAAAATGAAATCAAAATGCTGTGTAACCAGACCACAGACTGTATGAATATGGATGGAGGAACTGCTTCTCAAAAGTGAAACCAAAACAAGTAGAGCTCCCCCTAGTGGCTGGCTTCAATACGGGTCATAAGCTCCGCCTCCTCCATGTTAGTGGATGGGACTAACTAAAACACACGTCATGGTGGTTAATATAATGTTGATGCATTTTCAAGTGTCAGTTTTTTTGGATATGTTTTGTTTTAGTTCGTTACTTGACGCTATAGAAACAGGATGTGACATAATGACGGCTAATGACACTGTTAAGCCATGGGACAATGAGCGAGGAGAGAAATTTTAAAAGTACGGCATATAATCCAATATTTCCTTGTAAATGGTGGAGGTAGAGCAGAGTGTAGTGTTAATTAAACGAAGACGTGAGAAAATAGCTCCAGTTTGGCGAATTCAAAGAAGAGGCGACACAATATTGTCCATATTTATATACAGTCTATGTACCAGACTCATACATACCAGACCAGGCTGCCTTGCACCTGCTTCAAAAACCAATGATCACTACAGTATTTACATATCGTCCCCTCCTACCTGTTTGATCATGAGTATAATTTGTCCGGACGCTGTTCTGTGTCCCCTTACCTTATCTGTCTCGTACCAGCACGACCCCCACAACAGAAAATGACTTGTAGTGATTTCTTTGACTCTGACTGAAACTTTTGGTCATTGTGGCTCATCCCAAATCAAAGGTAGCAGTGCTCCTGCTTGGGCTCTATTTCTTGTTCCTTTGCTGAGCTCAGATTGCTGATGCTACCTGTGGCTTTTGCATGGCTTGCTTGAACTGGTTAGAAGGCAGAAGTTGTGGAACTGATGATGTGTCTTCCTATGCATTTACACCTGTTGCATTTCTCTTCCCTTTTTTTTTCAACTGGATGACGAAGAATACCTTTGCTGCCTGGAAACACCTCAGGGCCATTTAATAACTTTACAAATATCACGTTTAATTAATCTAAAATACTGGAATTTGATTTCTAAGAACTAGGGGAATTACTCACTGATTGTGTAATGACCCATTTAGATGTAAGAGCTCACTTAACCTTTAGTGGTTCAGTGAATCTGACGTGTTTTCTTTTAGACCGACCTGCACTGAGCTCCAGCAGCGCCCGGCCACCTTTATGAACCTGCAGCCGGAGTCTGGCGTCGCTCAGGTACACCCAGACCACGCCCCCTTGCTGAGGGAGCTCAAAGGTGAGCAGAAGCCCCGCCTTGTTCCACGTCCTGAACTGGAACCCCACAGACACGCCGCCCAAAGGGGACGTAGTGGCCGCCGTTGTCCCCGGTAGCTGCAGGAAGCTGTGAAGCCCCAGGAACGTCACGGCGACGGAGACCGGCTCAGCACAAGAAAAGGTCACATTGCCCTAAAAGAGAGAGAGAGAGGAGGTGGGACGAATGATTACCAGAGAGATAAAAAAACATGAAACATGAATATTAATCGGTTGCAGAGGGCGTGTCGATGTGACCTCACGTCGCTGTGATCTCATCAGCAAGTCTCCTTAAAGAGGACATTGGTATTACCATAATGATAACACCAGAGCTTTGGATAAGACCAGGAAAGCATACCTTAAAAAAAACTCCCCTAGCTAGGATATAAAAAAAGATAAAAATGAAATGAGCTGAGCATACACCATAGCCAAGACTGCAATATCTTGCCATCTCTGTTACGGCCCATTGTTTTGAGTTGTGGTAATGACACTGTGTCTATTGCAAAGGCTGCAGCAGTAATATACGACCGTCCAGACTCTGCTGGGACTTTCAGGCTGCTATCTTTACAGTGCTGCGGAAACACAGATGACATCTAAAAGCCCTTTGTGGTGGAGTTAAAGTGATGGACAATAATTCATGCCGGGGCTGTGCTGCTGCACAACACAGAGTGAAAAGTTTACCTTAAAAACTCTCAAAAGCCTCAAGACACAGCAATCCTCTTCCACCCACGCTCCCATTTTCTTTGTGTTACAAAGCCGTAAGACTACTACTCAGTCTCTGTATTAAACTGGACCACAACCTTGAGGTTAATACCAATTTAAAACGGCCTCTATTAGATCTTCAGCCATGCGTGTGAATCTCTGAACCTCTTAACGGAGAATTCATGTTTTCTTCTGCCGCCTGAACTTTTACAGTAATGAGAGGGCATTTATTACTCCGCTCACCAGCGCTTCAGAGACTCTCTAACCCCTCATCGCAACTGAAACCTCTGAGGGTCCTAATGGCCAAGGCGAGGAGGCATTAGTGAGACTCTAACTGCTCTGCGCTCCTTTGTCTGGGCTTCACAAACCAGCAATTGTCAAGTCAGAGAGTAGAAGCCAATATTTCATCACTGAGACTGAATCCCTGCAGAGACAAAGAGAATATGTAACACAATGTTTCATGCTGTTTTTATGTGTTATGGGAGCTGTGATGAATAATATTTCATAGTATTTACTAAACTAAAGTCACAAAAAGTCTTAAAAAAAGAAAGAAAAAATAAGCAAAACTTTTCAAGGCGTCTGAATGACCAAAAGGAATTTTACTAAGGACACCAATCTGGGGCAGGTTTCAGTTGCTTGGCTCTCTCAGATGAAAGCCTAAGAGCCCAGAGCTAAACTTTAAAAAAAAACACAAAGCTGCTGTTCTATATGTGAAGTATAGACAGGCAGAGTCTGCAACACCTTAGACTTCTGCACCACTGAGTATGCTTCAAATACTAATAAACCTACCGCCTAAAAAATACAATTTGTACAAAATTCAGCAACAATCAGCTTTAAAATTATCCCGGTTTAGCATGCTTCCAAGTATATGGCATGTATTCTGTGTTTATTTTTTATTGTTCTGCTGCCAATTTGGTAGCCGTTAGCTTAGCCGAGCTCTGACGCGTGCATCAGTGTAATCGGTGTACCAGGAAATCATGCCCTCCCTTAGTAAAAGGTATAGTAGTAGTATATTGAAGTATAATTACAAGTATATTAAGTATACTACAGACCATGTACTTGTAGTGTACCAGAAAGTAGACTAATTTAACACCTCTTCCGGCTAAATTGGAATGTTTTAAGTAAAGTGTAAAAGTACACTTAAAGTATACTTTTAAAAACTAAAATGTAGACTAGAAGTATATAGTAGTACACTAGTAGTATGTAGATGAGTGTATTTGTAGTGTACTAGAAAGTTTACGAATTTAATAGTTCTTCTGGCTAAATTGGAACGTTTTAAGTAAACTTTTATGAACTAAAATGTGGACTAGAAGTATATACCTAATACACTAGTAATATATAGATGAGAGTACTTGTGGTATACTTGAAAGTGTACTTTTGTAAACTTAAAATTACCTTATAAAGTATACTTAAAGTATACTTGTATAAACTTAAAAATGTTCCAATTTAGTCCAAAGAAGCATTAAATTAGTATACCTTCTAGTACACTACAAGTACGTGGTCTGTAGTATACTTCCTATACGTATACTTAAACTCAAGCATACTTAATAAAATGAACTTCAAGTATACTACCTCAATTTTAGTATAAAATAAATATACTTGTAGTACACTTGAATAAACTTCTTTTTGGTTTTTATATTCAGTTTATTTTAGCCATAACTTTCATGGCGCAAACATTAATGATATTTTATGACGGACCAATGCTAGCTAATGTTTAGGGCTAGTTAGCTGGCTGACAGGACAAATAAAGTTACTAAAAAATAAATAAATAAAATAAAACGACGTTTTACCTATCCTGCTCACATCACCAACTACTATAATGTCTTACCTTAATCACCTGATCGTTTTTTCTTCCTCCGTTTTCTTTTTCCACTGAGATAACTTACTTTTTTGATGTCATAACTGTATTTATTTTAATATTCTCGCTAACGGGAGTGATGGGTAGGGTAGCTGTCAATCATTCCCAGCATCATACCTGTCGACGGCCCGCTACGTCACTCACTTTGCCACAGTGCGGTCCACTGAAGATGACGTCACACACGCCACAAAACTGTTTTATCACCGCAAAACATACACTTTCTACGAAAACTCCGAGAGGAAACGCTTTCTTCCTGGAGCAACGTCTTTGAATGTAAAAATATAATCATGTATTTTGTTCAGTACAATGAACGGACTGAATTTGGAGAATTTCATCAGCACATGAGTAACCATGGTAACACCCTGCTTCATACGATTTACATGTGACTTTAAAGAATACGTCAGCGTACATGTACAAACTCTATAAAAAGTAAAAAGGTAAATTATATGATGCATGGTTTAAAGAGGAATAATGTCTATTCATTTTACATTTTTGTTGTATTTATTATTTATTTATTTAATTCATTCATTTAGATCCATAATGTTGCTCTGCCTTATAATCAGTGGTTGAGCACGTCAGCATTGTCTGTATGTACATGTTTTTCCAATAAAGAAAAAAAAAACAGCTTACGATTGCATTCACTACGTTTATTTTTAAGCATATGCAATGAACAAATGAGACAACAACAGATAAAGACAGGATATTCTGTAAATATTATGTAGATGTAGATTATGTAGATTTGTGTGTTTTTTTATTTTTTTGGGGGGTGGGGGCAGGTGTCGGGGGGCTGGGGGGCTTGGGGTGCTTCGGGGGCTGGGGCATGGGAGGCAGTTCAGGGTGGCAGGGGGGCTTGGGGGCTTCGGGGGCTGGGGCATGAGGGCAGTTCAGGGTGGCAGGGGGGCTTGGGGGCTTCGGGGGCTGGGGCATGAGGGCAGTTCAGGGTGGCAGATGGGCTTCAGGGGCTTCAGGGGCTTCAGGGGCTGGAGTCTACCCTAGATGTCATTGGGCAAGACTCTGGTCTTTTGTCTCATGGTAAGACGATCATTAAAACTATAGCTGCCAGAATGGCAGCTCCTAGAGCTACAGTGTGGAGAACATCGATCCAATCCCAGCGGCAGAAATATTTTTTCTTCTGCTTAGTAGAGAGATCTATGATGTGAGCTGTGATCGCCTTTACAATTGATGCTTCTACAGTCGGGTCCTGCTGTAAGATCATGGACTCCAGAAGGTTCTTGTCTTTGTACTTCTTTTTCAGGTATTGGAGAACGGCCTTGCGGATCTTTTTGTTGTACTTGAAGTCCGGGCAGAAATCTTTGTAGTCGTCCAGTCGCTCCATCGTCTGGTCGACCAGGCGCTTGAGTTGAGGGATCCAGTCGTCCTGGCTGAGCTTTTGGAGAATGTTGCATTTACACAACACTTTTATTGTCACCATGGTGACAAACAATCTCAGCTGGTTTTTATCTTGAGCCTCAGGTACAGACTCAAGGGTTGTAGGGGCTGGAGGCTCAGCAGGGTTTTGGTCTGTGGAGACCTCTGAGTCTTTTTCTTGCTCCAGCATGATGCTTGCAGTTGTATATTCAGATACGGAGGGGTTCTCCTGTTGGTCCATAGCAATTTCGAAGTCTTCATCTGCCTGAGGAACGTTGATTCCGGGATGAACTTCAGAGAAAGGGGAGTTTTCTTGTTGCTCCATTGAGACTTTAAAATGTTCGTCGGGTTGAAGAGCGTTGATTTCGGGCTCAACTTCAGAGACGGTGGGGTTTTCTTGTTGCTCCATTGAGACTTTAAAATGTTCGTCGGGATGAAGAACGTTGATTTCGGGCTCAACTTCAGAGACACGAAGGGTTTCTTTTGGGTCCATCAAGATTTAAAAATCTTTGTCTGGACAAAGAAACGTAGCTTAAGGGTTGACTTCCAATGCAGAAGGGTTTTCTCGATGTGGGTGAATGCAAAGTGGTTTTCTCACTGAACAATCTCTCAAAATGAGTTATGAGTTGAGGTAACCAGAGCTCGGTCCCCTATTTAAAACTTTGGAGGTGGCTTTGATCTTTCAAAGGGCTTTGATAGATTAAAGCCGAAGGTCAGATCAAAGGCAAAGATGATCTCATCAATGTCACATGACATTCCGTGACACAGGCCACACCCACATCACTCCGATTGTCACATGACATTCCGTGACACAGGCCACACCCACATAATTCTTACAATCACATGACATTCAGTGTCTTGCACATCTGAGCTGTCAGGGATTGAACCATCAACCCTGGAACCAACCCAAAGTGTTTCTTTTTGCAAACCAGTCTAAAACTGTTCCAGGAAGTGAGATTACTAAATAATGAAAAGTTATGAACCTCTAGTTCACAATAAACTGACACTGTGTTGAGTTATATTTAAGTCTGTAATGTTTCTATTTATTTATTGAAAGGGACGCCCATCATTAGTGTTTGAAAAGGTAAATTAATACATAAGTGTGTATAATCCAACATTTCTTTGTAACTGGAGGCAGAGCAGAGCGTAGTATTAATTAAACATGAACACGAGTGGGCGGGGCATCAATGTAATTTCCCCTCCCCCCACGTGGCTCCACTCTCAGACCATACTGATCAGACTCTGGCTTCAAAGTTGTAAGTTGCAAGTGTCCCCGGGAAACTAGCATTAGTGTGGGAAATGAGAGGAAGTGGAGACGTGTAGTCCATATTTATATACAGTCTAAACAACTCTAGTTGTGAGTGCACTCGTGGCTGTTTAGTTTCTGTAACTGAAGTTGACTTTATTGACTTACCACTACAGTAACCTGGTGGTTGTTGTGTTTAGCCAGTTCTATCAGTCTGTGATTATTGTAGAGCAGGTTTTCCAGGCAGCCGTGGAACTTCCTCTTGGAGACGAGCGGTCTCCGAGAACCGAGATCCTGAACTGCCCCCACACTCAACTGTATGGAAACAGGAAACACACATAAACACACATCTGCACATTTATCACATGGATATCTGGCACTTGTGAGCAGCTCTGTTTCGCCCTCGTTCGTTCAGCAAACCTGTTCAATGTCCCAGTGGTTGAACTCCGCAGGGATCTGAATCCTCTCTGTGTGCTTGTCCACGGTGAGGTTGAGGTGAGATCTGCGGCGCTCCACCGCTACATGGTGCCAATGCTGATCGTCTAACAAGCTGCCGAGGGAAGCGAGACGCCGGGGCTCAGAGGATGAAGCCCCACCTGGAAGAACAAGCACAATAAAAGCTAAACAGTCACCCTTAGCACAAAGGTGAATATTTATTTACCCAATGTGCCAAATAAAAGTTTCCTTGTTGTTGTTGTGAATAGTTTTTCACAGTATCCCACAGAGAGGATCACGGTGAGGTCACCCTCGATCTTCTCACCGGAGACTACCGGCGGTATCCGCAAACTTTGAAAGCTGAAGCCGAATTTGTGATACTGCCTAATCGGGGAAAAACTCCGGAGGAAACACAGTGAGACATCATTAATGATAGATGAGCCCCAGCAGGTCTAAATTAGTGGATCCATTTCTGCATCTCCCAAACAACTAAGAGGGGAAACTCTGTGTTTCTGCTGAGAGAAGGGAGTGCAGAAAGAGCTGAATACAGTCAGTCATTAAAAATGTATTAGCTATTCTTTAGGGAGGGAGACAATCCCGACTTCAGAGAGAGAAACAGTTTGAAAAACGGCGGACAAACCTGTCTTTGATATTTTTGCGACGCGGCTCAGAAGAGAAACACAACTTCACCCCGGAAAGATTGCTTGATGATAGAGAAGAAGTTAACAGAGTCACTGCGATGACTTGTTTGATTACAGTCGAGCCAAGGAAAGATAGCGAGACTTAAAAACAAATAAGATCTCCTTATCGGCACTGATTAATGGAACAATTGTTGTGTTGTGGGCGGTGGAGAAGAGAGGAAGAGGACCTCATGAGTGGATGAATGATTTGATTGCCGCCCGGGTGACGGAGAGAAGAATCAATACGAGGGATCAGAGAGCAAACAAACGGAAAATGAAGCGATATTAATACACAGACACGTCAAACTGTTTCCTCCTCCTCCTTCTCTGTTGCGCCGTCTTTACTTTTGTCTCCCCTCTCACTCTCAGGGAAGAAAATATCAATCCCATGTTTAAAGATGCAGAAACACGTGTCAGTTTATGACTTGAAGTGCCGTTGAGTGCGAACAATCGTGGAATACGAAAAAAGGCCAACGCCAGTGAGTCCTTGAGCCAAGCTGCTGTTTGAGTTGCGACAGTTTGGGGTGGTGGAGCGGGGGATGGGTCACCAAAAAAAATCAATAGGTTACTTTCTGGTGGCGGCGTGAATGCGCACGGCAAATATTAACAAGGAAGGAGTCAGCCGACATGAAACATTTATGAGTGATTAGTGCGACAGGGTCACGGGGTCTTTGGAGCCTCGGGGTGCACAGTAAGTTTTGTTTGAGTGCCAGAAAGAAGAAACCAAGAAAATTACAGCGTGGATGCGAGATTGTACGAGACATGCTGCAGGCGGCAAAGCCTTAAAGGGACAAATAAATAAGAGATGAAACCCTGCTAATGACTACGGCATTTTTTATTAATGTCAAGGTGGGTCAGACTGGATGTGCTTACCACTTTCTTGCTGCTTGTGCAGAACACTTTCTGCAGAGTATGTTTGCTATTATTCACTCATTCATTCATCTTCTGTGACCGCTTCTCCTGTGAAGGGTCGCAGGAGATCTGGAGTCTATCCCAGCTGTTATTGGGCGAGAGGCGGGGTCCACCCTGGACAGGTCTCCAGTCAATCTCAGGGCTAACACAGAGAGACAGACAACCATTCACACGCACACCTACAGCCAATTTAGAATCACCAATGAAGCTAACCAGCATGTCTTTGGACGGTGGGAAGAAGCTGGAGTACTTAACTTAACCTTTCTCCAGAAAACCAGCTCAGAGCATCAACAGGTCAGAGCCGCCAGCCACCCAAGACATTTACAGCCAGCGATGCAGGAGGAAGACACAGCGGATCACCTCTCTGACCCCGGATACCCCAGCTACAGACTATCCACACTCCTACCGTCTGGCAGGCGGTACAAGGAGCGCCCACACTCAAACCAGCAGGTTCAGGGACAGTTTTATATCCACAAGGCTACTGAACTACTGAATTACTACACAAACACACACATGCACAATTCAGTTTTATTCTGTTTCTATATATTTATCTTGTTTTGCCACGTTTATTTATATCCTTCTCTATTTTTTGTACAATTGTTCATATGCTAGTATGCTAATTTGTACATTTTTGCTTATACTATTTTTATTTTATTATCTTACTAGATTTTATTCTACTTCTTTTTTATTTCTTTTTTTATTTAATTTAACCTTTTCTTTTTAGCTGAAGTTCTTAAGAGTGTTTTTTTTATGTACAACTAAGCTACTGTCACCAAGCAATTTCCCTTGTGGATCAATAAAGTTTATTTAAGTCTAGGTCTAAGTCTATTTTATTTATTGTATTTTTGCTTCTGTGAAGTTGAGTGGGCTCCATGCAGAGTATCTGACAATAAAGAATCTTGAATGCAATGAATACTGTGCATACAAGTGTTTTGTAATCTTGTTTGAATTGCTTAAGCAGTGTATCCTGCAGGTGTACTTCTTCCTTCTCATCTGTCCCACCTCCCTCTTTTCTATCTCTCTGTCTCTCTCTCTATCTATCTGGTCAGCCTCAATCAGACGGGCTCATATGAGCAGGGCTCTGCTGAAGGTTTTTACTTGCCATCGTAAGAGGCTTTAGACTCGGGGCTCTGTAATGAGTCTTGAGACAATTTAGATATATTTTTTAAAAAAGCCATATAAATAAACTGAATTGAATTTAACCAAAACATTTAAATAAAGCACCTTACTTTAAGAGTGTCACAAACCAACACTCAGAAGACTGTTAGAAGATAGACAATAAAAACCTTAACATGTTAAACACTATATATATATATATTGCACGGTGCAGAACGCCAGTTACAGCGTGTTGCCTCACTGACCCTGCTGCTTATTTCACTCTGACCAAATTCGACCTAAACTCACATGACATGTAACAGTAACTCTGGGCTTTGTTTCTTCCAGTTTTCCAGGACATTGTTCCCGTTTCCTGTGCAGGACTGTTACTCTCGGTTGCCTCATAAAGCAAACGCGGTTCAGCGCCGCGGAGCAGACCATGTGTGCGTCCGGGGTCAGTGCACACAGCAGATGAGCTAAATCACAACAATCTGTAGCAGCCTGAAAAAGGCCGGCGCGAGGGGGGAAGCGGGAGAAAAACAGAGGCTGAAATAACGAGGCTGAAAGACCGGAGAAGAAAGGGCGTCCAACCAAGAAAAATAGCGCGTCCATGAGGCCAAATACACAGGGTCGATATAAGAGAAAGAAAAACAGAAAATGTGAAACAAGGAGATGAGGGGTATGGAGACAAAAAAGGGGGGAATAGTCTCTTCTTGTGTTGTGAAGAGTTATTAACATAAAAGAAGAAACTAGAGGAAGAAGAAACAAACAAAAAAAGTCTGCTGCTGTTTGCTGCATAGCCCTGTGATGGACTGGAGACCTGTCACCCATTGACAGCTGGGATAGGCTCCAGCAGACCGCACGACCCTTAACGGGAACAAACAGTTACAGAAGATGAATGAATGAATGAAAAGCAAAGTAAAAGAAGATATTTTAAAAAAGATAAGTGAGAATTCTTTATTCACACGTATGAAGCAGCTATAAGAGACATTTTATAACTACAGCGCATCAAATAAAAGTGGTATTCGATGTCATGGAAAGTGATTTATCGACTGAATCTGCAGCTCTTCTCGGCTTTATGACGCTTTCCAGTGGGTTTCAGCTTATTGCTTAATTGTCTGCACATTTTCGTGTTGTTGTTTTTTTTGTTGCCACCCCTAATTCTGTTAACGAAGACAATGACAAAACACACCCGTAAACATTTGAGACAGGACTATAATTTTACATGATGTGATAAGATGCTATTTGAATGTCAAACATCCACACAGGCTGACTGTCTTTTCAAAACATGCATCTTGCACTTGCTTGGATAAGGGGCGTTGATGGTAGCCTACCAAAACTAGCTGGCTGACACAAATTAGGTGGAAGAATGTGACATTTAAAGGTGCAACATCTCAACTAAGTCCTTTACAAGTTCCTGTTTTGCGCTGCATGAAGGTTCTGACTTTTTACTGGTACGTATTTAAACAGTGCACAGTAGTGTATGATGGATCAGCATTTAGCTAAATCTTGAATTGTCCATAAACCTTATAAATAAGCAAAGACTAAGAGTGCAGCGCCGATACAGCATGTTACCTGGATTTAGACTTCTGCTACATATATGAGCTTAATTAAATTGGTCTAAAGTGAGAAAAATACAGATTTCTACTTTGTCTGAAGGCAACATCTAAAATAGCTTCAAAAATTAATGTTGTTATTTGCAGTTTGACTAATAAATGTCATAATTAAAAGTTGACAAAAGTGCAATGGCTTTTCGTCGACTAAAAATGACAATAAGGATGTTCGCCTGAAGACTAAATCAAAAATGTCTGTCACAACTGGAACGCTCCCACAGATGGATGCAGTGAGAGACTACCTCATGAACACGGTGAAACATTTAGCAGCTAAACAGATATTCCCTCAAAAGTTGGCAGACGCGTAAAAAAACAGGGAAGGGAGAGTGAGCGCTGGTGGAAGGAGGGATGAAAAGAGAGGTGTGGGGTTTGAAGTATGAGAGTTCAGAGAGAAAGAGAGGGAGGATGGATGGATGCAGCATTTCAGCAGCCAGATGGGGCTCATGATAAGAGGTGTGCCATATGGTGATGATTCAGCATGGCAGCCCGGCAACCTCTGGTTTAACCCCGTTTATGCACACGTGCACGCACACGCCCGCCGCGCATCAAGCCTCGAAGAGTCCGGCCCTAACACATGCTGCAGCGAGCGGGGACCATCCATCACGCCTGTAACTAGACGAAGAAGCAGCAGCAGAGTGGGAGCCAAGATTTAAACCAATCAGATTTCAGCGTATTTGTCTAAACCACCAATGCATAATCTAGTGGCTCGTTGGTCTAGGGGTATGATTCTCGCTTTGGGTGCGAGAGGTCCCGGGTTCAAATCCCGGACGAGTCCCAATCTTATGCAATCATGTTGTGGTTGTGGTTTTGGGTTGATGCCTAGACTGTTTTCAGCCTGTGTCTGAGGAATACTGTCTGGGAGTGGAGCCCACACTTTCCCTTTGATTAATGCTGAGCTCAGTTCTATCTCCACCAGTTATAAAGAAATGCTGGAGGAAGTGATTTAAGCGTCTAATAACTAACTCAAACTGAACTTTTCAGAAAAATGTACACTTGAAAGTATGTCAAGCATAATATTAAATGAAATGTAAAGCGGTTTTAGTTTGGTCCAAGTCCCATCCACTAACATGAAGGGGGCGGAGCTTAGGACCTATACTGCAGCCAGCCACCAGGGGGAGCTCTACTTGGTTTCGCTTCACTTTAGAGGAGCTGTCATGGAGTCCACTTTTATATACAATCTATGCGCCAAACTGTCACAAGGTCACATGACCCCTCATCCATGGCTAAGGAGCCTTGAGCACCTAACCCCCAAACTGAATCCTGGGTATTGTCAATCAATCAATCAGTACAGTAATTAAATTGTTATTATTATTAACTCTGAGGTACATATCCATCATTTTAATCTTCTTATGACAGACCAGTGCAAGAATCAAGCTCATGGTCCTGGACCTAACTTCCTCCACGTCAAGCCCCGTGACTATGGCCATGCCCCTGGGCCCAGCTTGCTCCGCCAGCCCTAACCCGAAGCCACCCCAGCCCCGACCAAGCACTAACCTCAACCAATGAGAAGAATGCTTGAATATCAAAATCAAGACTCCGCGAGATGTGTGAAGATGGTGTGGTTGGGCCTCCTTGGAGGTGTGTGGAGGGAGGCCTAGAGGTGTCTAGGTTTAAGGCTGGCATGTCTAGGTGTTTCTAATAAATTTCATGGGTCCTCTCCAGTGCAGTAAACATATAGATTTCTTCATACCTTGTCTGAGCAGCAACAGTAGCTTTCCTCTCTCTAACTCCAGACTGAGGCCGAGTCCTTCCTGTCCCTCCGCGTGCAGCAGCGTCCCAGAATTCCTCAGGGTTTTAAACTTCAGAGTGACAACATCTCTAGACGTCCGCCTCTGCCCGGGACTCGGCTTGTACAGCAGGCCGCTGTTGCTGGCTCCGTCGAAACTCATCACGTCAGAGGCTGAAAATCACATAACAGGAAACATACAGTCAGAAATGTTACAGGGCAGTGAAGTACTGCATGCAAGACAACTTTGACCTGATTGTCTCAACGTCTTTCAATGCTGTCTTCGGATGACAGTAGTCCATAACAAGACGACCACAAAAAATACACGTATCTGATTTCTTCTGCCACTGCATGTGACAAAGTGTTTCCTTTTTTAGCAGGATGGGATCTGTATTCTGAACAGCACATTTAATAAAAAATGAAGTATCTCCATTTGTTGGGGATTTGGACAGAGCTGTGGTGAGGAGAATCCAGGTGAGATGAGCTCTAGGTGTGAATGTGTGTGTGTGTGTGTGCAGGAGCAATGAAGTGTAAAAACTCCTTAAAGTCCCAGATTGTGAATCATCTGAATCCCAAAACAGCAGCAAGTGACTCACCTTAAAACAAATGCACGTACACTGCAGTGCTGTTAAATAAAGGGCAGCTATGATACTGTTGCATGGGTTAAAATAAGCAAAAAAACTGCGTGCACTTTATAAATCTCCCTTGGTCAGACTGAGCTGGCGACCTTTGATAGGTCCGCTAATCAAATAAGTTCAGTTCAAGTTAGTAATAAAATGAGACACAAGTGAGTTTTGCTCGTGGAAAACAAATGGGAACTCTGTAGGTGTTGCAAAAAAAGTTTAAAAATCTTTATAGTCCAGTAAAGATGGAGTGTCATCTGCATAGCAATGAACGCGTACTCTGTTTCACAAAGACAAAGAATATTTTCAAGTGGAAGGAGATATATGCTTATAAATAAAAGTGGCCCAAACACTGATCCCTGAGGAACGCCCTCAATCTAAACAGCAATTCACAGTCCACCAGTGATATGCATGTACTGATGCAAGAAATTGTGCCAAACACAGGAAACAAATAAAGGGCGTTGGTTAATTTGGATGGAAACAATGCAGGAGTTTGAATATTTAATTCATACAGTCGATTGTTTCATTTCATGACGAAACACCCAAGAGCTTTCAGATGGACAGGTCTCTGTGAAAGTGGGTTTTTAACCCCCTGTTGATCAGGCAAATATTTTATCACGTGCCATTTGTTTGTGACGCTCTGTCTATATTAAAAGCTTTCAGATCTAAAGCTTTTACAGTCAACTCATTAAACTCACAGTGTTTACTTTAAAAGCAAACAGAGGATGAATGCAATTAAGAAACCGTGTTACGCTGTATGTAAATCCAGTGAAAGCAGGTTTGACATAAAAACATATTTGGTGTGAGGTTATTTTCACATTGCTGATGCAGCGTTAATACTGTGAATCTGTTGTGAAAAACGCAAAATGGAAACGAAACCAATTAAACTGTCAGCAAACACAACATGTGTGAAAAGATGTGTGAAAACGTGATGCTGGTCAGTGTCGAGGTGAGAATAAAGAGGGTGACAATGGCTGGCTGGCTCTGTGTTTATTGGTGTGTGTGTGAGAATATGTGAAACGCATAGTCAAATGGGATCACAGATGTGTCATGGTGTGAAA
This sequence comes from Planiliza haematocheilus, assembly GCA_005024645.1. Taxonomy (NCBI): domain Eukaryota; kingdom Metazoa; phylum Chordata; class Actinopteri; order Mugiliformes; family Mugilidae; genus Planiliza; species Planiliza haematocheilus. The sequence goes on from SRSE01000635.1 coordinate 160,310, forward strand.
AAGTGATGCAGGAAGACTAAATTGTACATTGGAATATGCATTTCCTGCAGAAAATACAGTTTGGTTACTGAGCAGTGAAAGATTTTACGGTGCATAGCCTTAAAGGGGAACTACTGTTTTTTTACAACCTGGACTTTATTTCTGGCATAAAATACAATCATTTGAACTCGTTCAGGAGATAATTAGATCTGCGTATATCCATATAGTGGGAGTGAATGGGGCACCGAGACACAGCCTCTCAATAATTAATTTGCAGCGAAACTCATTAATTTCACCAATATTTTGATATGATGCACTAGTGCTATTCCCTGTTCGTCCACAACCTCAAAGTCGGAAAAATATTCAGCCATGTTGCAAAGAACTTGCAGTAGGAAATTACAGGTAAACAAGGCGGCATGCGCCTCTCAGAGATGACGTCATCCAGGTCAGAAGACTTACAGACCCTGGATGATGATACCAGGTAACTCTGGACTCATTAGGGATTAGCACTAGCATACAATAACAAAATATTGGTGAAATGAACAAGTTTCATGGCGGATAATGTGTTATTTAGATGCTGCTTTTGGGTGCCCCATTTACTCCCACTATATGGATAACGCTGATCTAAATATCTCCTGAAAGAGTGCAAGTTAACGATTGCATTTTATGCTAGAAATAAGGTCCAGGTTGTAAAAAATGCTGAATTTAGAGCTGACATTAATTATTTTTAGTTGCAGCAAATGCTAAAATCTGAATTAGCAGAACATGCTGAACAAAGAAGCTCAAATGTAAAACCTGACTTGCTAAAAGTGCATTAGCCAAAGAAGCTGAGAGCAGAGATGCAACTCTTAAACAGCTGGAAGGTTTATACCGAAGCAGGGAACTGGATGAAATGTCTCAACAGGTGCAGAGCGCAGTATTATTTTGAATAACGGCGCAAGACCTAAAGGATATTAAAGTGTCTGTGGATTGAAGCAAACACTGAATTAAAGTAAACACAAGCAGATGTTGTTGCAATAAAAAGGCATTACTGCAATGTACAATAAACCTACCGCAAATAAAAGACTTGAATTAATGCAACTTAACTCGAGGTTATAAAATAAAAACCATTAACGCGCGCTCGGCATTTGATTTCTATTGGCTGCGCTTTAATTTTTATGGTTGTGATAAATAGACAGTCTACGTACTTACAACCTCATTAAAGCTGGGTTTCATAGACTAAAGATGGATTTTTTACAGACGGGGAATCAGAGCTTTTATTATATCAATAATCTAATCAGCCTAATCTGGCAACTAACATTAAAAGTGGCCCTGCTTGGCAGCTAATCCTTTTTATTACGTTCATTCAATATTTCTCCCTTGCACACTTCATTACTCGTCTAATTCATTTGAGTTCAATACTTTGGATCGTGTCTAGTTTTGTAAATTAATGTTTTGCAGTGAGCGATCCTTTAGGAACGCTTCATTACTTTATTATTGTAAGAAAAAAAACCAAAAAACAATCCAATCAACTGGATGTATGATGCTCCGGTGGGGAGTTGCCATGGTGACGCCGAGCTCCATTAATGCGGAAAGCAACCACAGAGTCCGTTTAGCGGAGTGGAGAGGAATGGACTCACTGTAAGGACACCCGTAGGTCTCCAGCCGCAGTCCGATGCGTCCGTTGGGGTTCCAGCCGAGGGGAATGAGGCGCAGGAAGCGGGCGACGGCCGGCTGCTGCAGCTTGTACTGGACCACGCTGTCGGCATTAGTGTTACCTGGAAAAGACTGGAGACACACAAGTACACCAAGAGAATATGTGAACAGACTTCAGGCTTCTTTGTCCACATTATTATTGGACATGAATGGTACTTTGATCCAAGGTTGCCGTGCCAAACACTCTAATCAGATCCTAATGAGATCCTGTCTATGAATATAATAAAGAACATGAAGCAGTCCGTCCTGAAAGTTATCCAAGGATGTGGTAGCTGTAGCAACGCCCTCGGTGCCCGATAATACCTTAGCAACCAAAGCTGAAAGCACTGTTCTAGTTGATAGTCAAACTTTCTTGTTCCCCTGAGCAACTCTTCATCCTGATCAGGTCAGAATCTGCATTCCTTCTCCTTAATCTAAAGCTGAACAATTGATCTTAGTCCTGTTTCCTCCAAACCCCTGGTGTACACCTTCCTTTGCAGCCCAAGCAATGCTCTATTATTTGGTCTTGCATCTTATTTATTTTCCACCTGTTCCTAATCAAAGCACTTTACAGTCACATCAACACATCCACCCATTCATTTGCACAAACACACACAATCACACACCAGTGCCGAGCACAAGACTAGAAGGTTCATTTCTAATGCAAACCACTTTGTTGTGCTTTTACGTAGAAAGCACTTCACTGTTTAGGTTTATTCTTAAATCTAACTGATGGAAACGTTGTCTCCCTGGCACCTGGCTGTTGAATTTATAGATGGTTTTCTTTCACTGACTCCTTTTGCAAATGTGAGATGCATCAACATTAAAGGACACTAAAATATAAATAATTCTAATTTCATATATTATGTTTCAGCTGGCAACAAGTTATTTAACGCCAATGAGTAGCTTCTCATTTCTTAAACAACAACGTCTAAAGACACATCCCGAGATCGTGGAGAAGATGTGAGAAGGGCCAAATCATTGGCATCAAGCAGAGAAAACATCTAAGGAGATTGAAGAAACTACTAAAACTGGGTTAAGAACTGTCCAACACATTATTAAAAACTGGAAGGAGAGTGGAGAACCATCGTCTTTGAGGAAGAAATGTGGTCGTAAAAAATCCTGATTGATTGGGGATCACTTAAACGTTTGGTGAAATCAAATCAAAGATAACCAACAGTAGAACTCAGCGCTATGATTAATAGTGAAAGTAAGAACATTTCCACACGTACAATGTGAAGGGAACTCAAGGGATTGGGACTGAACAGCTGTGTAGCCCTAAGAAAACCACTAATCAGTGAGGATAACTGGAAATAAAGGCTTCAGTTTGCTAGGGAGCATAAAGATTGGACTCTGGAGCAATGGAAGAAGGTCATGTGGTCTGATGAGTCCAGATTTCCCCTGTTCCAGAGTGATGGGGGCATCAGGGTAAGAAGAGAGGCAGATGAAGTGATGCAGCCATCATGCCTAGTGTCTACTGTACAAGCCTGTGCTATGGGGCAGTGCTATGATCTGGGGTTGCTGCAGTTGCTCAGGTCTAGGTTCATTAGCTGACTACCTGAATATACTGAATGAGCAGCTTATTCCATCAATGGATCATATTCCAAGATGACAATGTCAGGATTCATGGGGCTCAGATTGTCAAAGAGTGGTTCAGGGAGCATGAGATGGATTGTTCCACCACAGAGTCCAGACCTTAACCCCATTGAGAATCTTTGGGATGAGCTGGAGAAGCTTTGAGCAGTGGTCAGACTCTCCATCATCAATACAAGATCTTGGAGAAGAATGAATGCACATCCTAGACACCAGATTCAGTGTAGATCCGTGTAGTAGTGAAGAGGAATTTCAATGACATTTTTCTTGGACGACCGAAGCCGTGCACCAACCGAATGCCAATAAACAGCCTGTTTACCAAACCGGGAGTATGAACATGAAACAGTTTGTCTCTTTCTGACTCTGGGCTCAACGCCAGGTGGATCGCTCTATTTATCCCTTTCCATCTCTGCTATCTATCAGGCCATCTATCATAATGACAGTCCTCCTTTGAAGCTGACACGCAGGTTAACTAGCTCGGTGGCCGCTGGAAAAAAAAAAAAAGCCTAGACACATAATTAACTTATTAATTCCTCCCTAATCACAAGAGAATTAAGTCTGATCTGCTCATATGATGAAGAGGGATGATGGCGTGTAAATATACGACGTGTGTGTATTCATATCTGGATCAACACTACATTTATACTACGTCTTTTGTACTTTCTCTTGTTATTACTGCAAATATTTGGCGCATGTGATTACTGTGTGTTATGTGTGTATCCAGTACATACAGTATGTGAATATACTGTCCAGATGGGAAGTCATGAATTAGAGTTCCTAGGGATTATGGGTGAGCTTTATGTTAAGGCCGAGCCGACGGAGCAGATTTTTACTGTCAGCAACATAAACCCAAACGGCCTTCAGCTCAGAAAACGACTTTGAGGACAGATCAGCATCTCATTCACTTTCAGAAACTCTCCCAAAGTGTGTGAAGGACGGACCGGATGCAAAACGGATGCAGCGCTGTGCAACGCTTCACCTGCTCATCTTGCATGAATTCAGCGACATCTGTTAGCAGCTCCTTTATTTATTTCAATGATTTAAAGTCATTTTAATTATGCAAATCGTTGCAAAGACGAAAAGAGGACACATAAGGATGATGTTGGTACATTATCCTCTCCTCAGCGCTCGCTTCTTAAAGCTGAAGATGAAAAACTGGGGAAGTCTTCGCCAGTCGTCAACCTGCAACGCCGAGAGGAGAAGCCCGGTAGAAAACACGCCGGGGTTGATCCAGCAGCTCTGCCGTCAACTTTCTCTAAGCCTGGCTGACTCATCCACAGAAGTTCAGAAGCACTTTGAAATGTGGACGGGATTTTTTTTTTTTCCGCAGAGTTAATGTAGAGCGTCAGATCAACATGATTTTAAGCTTTCTCTGCTCTCGCTCAAAGAAGAACCCTCGGTGCTGAGATTAGCTGGATTCCCTCAACATGAGGAAAATGCCTCGGCTCGACTTCTAATCAAAAGCTCTGCAGCACTGCAACGAACGCGGCTTCGGCCTGGATAAACGTCCGTGCTCACAGTGGGGTAGTATACCCTGTTTTACATGTTTGTCGCATTAGTACATTTGGCATGAAGGCCAGCAGGAACATCAGTGTTTCCTCACTGCACAGAAAGACTCAGAACTACTTAGTTCCCCAGTGAAAGTAAACCACATATCTCCACAGTGCAACTCCGACATGACTCTCGTGTGGTGGCAAAAGACTGAAGAGAAGTGCTGTGTCTACACGGAGGCAGGAGGTGAACTGTCTGCATGAATGACCTCCTCATTCATCAGTGCCACAGAGAGCAGCTGAATTAGAAATGTGAAAGCACATTCTTCTTGCATGACGTAGCTATGACTCTAACTCAGAGCAAATTTTAATCTATTGTTAATGGCAATTTACAGATGCTATAAGTTAATAAGGAGAGACATGAAGTTGCCTGTGACTGAATCCACTTTACTGTCTTTTACTATGAAGCAGGAGTCGCATTTTTTCCATCATTGACCTTTTTTTTGGTCAATTTTCTGTGACAGAAAAATCTGAAGGCAATCCGTCATTTGGACAGATTGCAATTCACACTCCTGACCACTTGGTGGCGAGTTATAAATTGTCTCTTGTCTCTAATCGCGGTTTGCATTCCCAACAACGTGAAACCTTTGTCAGTGCACGATTTTCTGGTACAAACCGATGCAAACGTCAGAGCTGGGCTGAAAGCAAGTTGCTAGGACTGATGGAAGCCTTGAGCTGGAGCTGTTAGCGCTAGCAGTCCCGGTATGAGTACTGACCGGACACTATACCGTACTGAATACTGAATATTAGGAATATTAATTAAAAATGAATGAAAATTAAATGCTATTCAATATTATTATCATTTTAAAAAATTAAAGTGTCGTGTACTGCATGTAGCTTCTAGCTAATTTAGGTTAGCATAAACAGTGGAAGCGTGGTCAAAGGGGGTTGTTACCATGTTCACATGATCTCTGTTGTGGTACTCACAACCTCACAACTGGAAGTTTTTCCATAAGGTCCGGCTTCACGAGCTGTGACGTTTTCGCTGATGTTTTCTTTGTACTTTCATTCCCAACAGCCTTTTGTGTTTTCTTCATTGAGCTATCTGGTCGTTAGCTTGCTAAACTGTTAGCCTCTGTGGCTTCTGGACACCAGCAGTTGGAGCGTTGTTCTCGTGACTTGAAGCCAAAGCATCGTGTGCTCACAACCTCCAGTGTAACCACAGGCTCATTAGTTCCGTCTGAAGGCAGCAGACCTCTAGAGTTCTTTAATAAATTATCCATCCTTTCATTATGGCTCATCCTCTAGAGGGTTGTTGGTGCCTATCCCAGCTGTCATTCGACAGGAGGCGGGGTACACCCTGGACATGTTGCCAGTCCATCACAGGGCTAACACAAAGAGACAAACAACCATTCACACGTACAATGGCCCTTTAAGAATAAACACTTAACCTCTGTACTGCTGGATTGAGGATGGTGGGTTTCGACCTAGAACTCGTCTTCCTCTGAGCCGTCAGTTCTACACGTTTCATAATTTTAGCAAACCAACAATTAGAGCAACTATTTAGCAGAGTCAGATTCCACAATTCAATTAAAATATTTGACCTAATTGTAGGGTTTAAAGGCTGCTTTGAACTTATTGCACTGCCTATTTAACCAAGTACACAGCATCTAATTTTGTTTGTGCTTCTTTAATTCCTGCAAAAACCAAGAAATAGTTTGTTGCTTGACACTCATTAAGCATTAAATTGGATCATTGCACAGATTAAACAAATTAAACACAACTGCTCCAAATTATTTCTCCTTATTATGTCTCTTAACAATAAAAATAATAATTGTAAGATGTATTTTCAGGTGTCTTTTATCCTCAGTGAAACTAATGTAATGTCTGTAATGTAATCTCGCGTCCATACTGTACGTTTAAAACAACACGTTATTTTAAAAGCAGGTGGCATTGAGCATAACAGCCTTGAATCTTTAATCCGACAGACTCGCCGGTGTTCTCCCTGACTAAGTGTAGCGGCCGGTGGTGCTCCAGACTGCGCCGCATGGTCTCGGCTTCTTTGTCCCTCTCTGCGTCCATCAACGGCAGCTTAAGTGGTTTGGCAACAGGTTCGCGGAGTCAGCAGAGCTCTTTCATCGATTCATCCATTATTAATGAAGAGTCAAAGGCGTCTGATGACTGTGATTATCTCTGCAGGATGGGCTGCTCCCTGCAGACCGGCACTGCTAAACACAATAACCGCTGTAAATATGACAGCGGCAGTCCAAGGAAATTAGCTCTAATGAACCTGGTTTATAATTATTTCATACCTATAGTACAGTTTGTCCCAGTTAAGGTGGCATTGTAACACAAGCCCTGGTTCTGCCTGCTTTAATTATTAAAACATTTAAAGTTAATTCTGCTGTGTTCGTTTATTATAATAAACAGCTTCGGGGCTGTATATTTAACTGTTTCACTCACCCCTATGCTGTCCTCCTGTCTGAGCTGCTTCCAGTTGTGTCCCGTGTCACTGAACATCAGCAGGTAGGACGTCAGCCAATCAGAGCTGCCGTAGCGACCCTGTGTGGCGACCGCTGTGATCTTGGTCCGTTCGCCCAAGTCCACCTCCAACCACTGATACCTGTCTGAGACGAGAGGAGACCAACCTCCGGCTCCTGCAGAGAGACAGAATCAAAGATTGATTTTTTTTTTACATTTGAACCCATGAAGGATACGATGCAAAGAGCTTTTTAAATCAACTGTGTGTGTGTGTGTAAATGAAGAACTGCCTGATCTTTAAGTCTGGGGTTGTTGTTTATGATATGATGATATTTTATCCACCATCATTTCATCTTGATGTTCTAACACAGATGTAAAGTGCTTTTTTGTGTAGAAGCAGGAATTTAAAGAAGAAAAAGGCTGTTTATTAATGTTGAACCATCCACATGTAAAGTAACCACCTCACTGTAGCCGACAGTTGGTTGCTAATGGACGGTGCAATTTCTGGTTTCCTAGGTGACCCTCTTGTACACCAATCAGGCATAACATTATGACCACCTTCCTAATATTGTCTAGGTGTCCCTTGTGCCTCCAAAACAGTTGTGACTCATCGGAGAATGGACATGGACCTTCTGATGGTGTCCTGTGGTGTCTGGGAACTTGTTAGTGAGGGGGCCTTTGGGTTGAGGGGAGGGGCCTCTGTGGGGGCCAGGTCAACACCTTCCTAAAGCGTTTTTGAGGCTGCATCCTGCTGGGGATGGCTGCTGCCATTAAGGAGTGTCACTGCTATGGGGTGGGGGTGCCTGGTCTGGTCTAGGTGGGTGCTACATGTCTAAGTAACATCCACACCAATGAATGAATGAATGCCAGGTCCAAAAGTTTCCCAGCAGGATATTGAATTGTCACAAGATGGTTGAAGTTATTTACTTCTCCTGTCAGGGGTCATAATGTTGTGGCTGATTGGTGTATATTTCAGAGTGAACCAAGGAGAAAATAAATATGTTGGTAGTGTATGCAGACCTGGACGGAAAATACCATGAACAACGTCCCCCTTCCAGACCTGCTCATCAGCATGGTCAATTTAGTGGTTGGAACCAAAGTCGTGGACCTTGTTTCATTGTGGTAAACATTTGGGGACATTTGTTTTTGTTATATGTCAATTAACTGTCGCTTCCATTGGTTGTTGCATCAAAGTTAAGATTAGTTCAATTTGGAACCAGCCCACCGCACGTCACCAAAGGCTCCTATGTTTGTCATCACCAATAGTCTCGCCCTGTGCTTCCCAATTAACAAACCATGCTCATGTTTCACAAATGCATTGTTTACGCAGTCAACCATCTTAGTTTAGTTGTGTTAGCATTCCTATTAACAGTAAACACAAAGTAGAGCTGCAGACCAATGGGAATTCAACTAATCTTCCAGGAAATGTTGGGACAAAACCTGATGCCAAACAATCCTGCAAGCTAGCTGATGAGATATTTCTCTCTCATACAAATCTTTATCTTTCAATTGGTCAATTTTTTTAATTATTTGTTTGTCCGAATGCCCTTTGGCAGCGGAGAAACAACAGAAGCTTAAAGCATGTGATGTTTTCAACGTGTATAGTTTCAATTACCGCCACGGATTCTGCTCTTAAATGTCAAAACAATAATGCAGCACACACACACTGTCATGTAGCCCTTGAGCATCATCAATAAAAGGTTACCGTGCCATGTATTGATTAGTTGCACATAATGCCAAGGCCTTTGCTTTCTTTCCCAAACGTAGAGCTGCTAAGAGGCTGTTCCATGATCTATTGATGGACTGGACCCACTGCTGTATAAAATAGCATCAGTAAAAGGTTGTGGTGTCATGCATTGATTAGTTTTACAGCACACATGTGGGTTCATTTCTCCTGTATTACATACGACCCGTAAAGAGGAGCGCTGTAGTATGTTGACCAGTTGGAATCTGGGTCAGTTTGCCAAGGGTTTGTCAATAAATGTTGGTATTTTCCTGTGAGAAAATTGTTCTGATTGTTGCTACGTGTCTCATCCAAGCTTATTGTCATTTGCGTTTTCAGATAGAAAGGCTTCAAGGTAAAGAAGAAGCTGAGAGGGCGAATAAGTGTTACAATTATGTTGTGGTTAGGCACCTCGTTGAGATGGTCAGGTTTAGGGTAAGGGTCCAGTGAAAGCATTATGTCAGTGGAAAGTCCTTTCAAATGCAGAAACACGAGATGTGTGTGTAGGAAAGTGCTTTGTCAGGCCAAAACAATCCCTCAGAGCTCAAACACCAGATGGACGACTCTCAAACAGGAGGAGGTTGCTGACTAGAGTCCTGCAGAGCACACACACACACAAACACACACGTTTAACATTTAGCCTTTCAGGGGACACTACACTGACTGGAGATTTGGTGTCACCTTAACTTTATAGAGAACCTAGATTTCAACCGAACACATATTGTGAATACTACAAAAGAGTGGCGTTCATGTACTCATGAGGTAAACCATCAAGATTTGAAGGCAGCTTTAACTGCCAGATACAGGCTAGCCTGTCACTCAGTTCTTTACAGAACAGGAGTCTGGTAACATGCCATTCACATTTGATTATGGGGTATGTTTCAACAATACACTGTATATAAATATGGACAATGTGTCGCCACTTTCCTTGCTTTGGCCAAACTGACGCTATTTCCCACTGGATGTGGGCGGCGCCATCTTGCGAGTTTTGGAGCCAGAGTCTGCGCAGTACGATCCAAGAGTTTAGCCACATTTAATTAATACTACGCTCTGCTCTACCTCCACCAGTTACAAAGAAATGTTTGATTATACACGGTACTGTGTTGGTGGTCGCCATTATGTCACATCCTGTTTCTGTAGCGTCAAATAACAAAACTAAAATGAAAAAGCAAAAAAATGACACTTGCACATGCATCTACATCATATTAACTACCTAAAATGACAGAAACCATTTCAATTTGACCCAAGTCCCATCCACTAACATGGAGGGGGGGGGCGGAGCTTATGACCTATACTGCAGCCAGCCACCAGAGGGAGCTCTACTTGCTTCTTTCTTCACTTTTGAGGAGCAGTTCCACCGTACATATTTATATACAGACAATAGTTTCAACTGACAGTGGAAAAAGAAAATACAGCACACAATTGGATAGTCCTCCAATCAAATTTTATTGTAAACAAATTAAACTCCATGGCGCTCAGATGACCCCAAACAATTTGCCTTGTAGTTGTTTGCTGGAGCACAAACCATCTTCCTGCCAGAAATATTATACTGTTCTTATATTATTTATTTTTATATAATACTAAGCGAAAGCTTGGGATTTAGATGGTGTGCAGAAAGATCAAGAATCGTCATTCATCATCTTGGTTTAATATCTCTTATGTATTTATTTAACGGTGCAAGAGGAAAATGCACAGTTTCCGCTTTTCCGTTTTTTTTTTTTTTCATTAAATTCAAAAAGGACTCTGAACAACGAGCGGAGGCCGGGCCAAGAAGTAAAGCTCACAGTGAAAATGAACGAGAGTGAGACAGGCTGCTCGAGAATGGCTGATCTCTAAAGAGCTAAAGGCCAAAGCTAATAGGCACTTGACTAACAGACGTGTCAAGTGACAGGCGAACAGAAAAAGGCAGAAACTCCGACCTTTACCCATGACGATTAGACTACGGAAGGAAAGAGAAAGAGATCAGAGACCGGGAGGCGTTACAGAGATTTACTGCGCCCGTCCTGTCAAATTTAATTGAAACAGAAGTGAACTGACAGTCGGGACACCTTCCGTTACGGCCGTCACTTTAAATCCAAGACACCGTTTCTGTCTCGGTTTTACGTCAAGGAAGCAGTAGCCTCTCCACGTTGGGAAGAAGTGGCAAAGTAGAGTCTATATAAGGATGGTCAGTGGGTCTGTGCTTTCATCTCATCAAACTATGTCAGGTTTTACAGACCTGCTTCTCCTCTGTCTGACAGTCCTCATAATGCCAAACAAGTAAAACCCCTCTGAGTTATACCTGCTCTGACAGTCTGGGTCTTCTTCCCTGTCGTCCCTACCATGAACTGTGACAAGTTCATGGTCACAAGTATGGCTAATAAGTTTAAGAAGATGTTAGTTTCAACTTTCCGCTGCTTTTTTAGATCGCTGGTGCTAAACTCAACCATTCAAGCTGAGGAAAGGTTACGTAACCTAACGGCAAGACGCATCCCACATCTGAGTTTCTGTGACAAACTATTAATCAGTGGCTTAGCCTATAAGGAAATTATAATACAGAATTACAGGCAGACGTCGAGAGCGTCAAAAGCTGATTTGAACTTTCTGTCGGTCTGGAAGACGGATGCTGAGAAGTCTGACAGCCTCCCGTCCGGGGGAATCAGATGCTATTGTGCTGGCTTGTATAGAAAACGGCAGATGCACGTGATGTATTGTCACCCGTCAATATACACTCAGCGAGCACTTATTAAAGAAGGCACCTTCAATCAATTCAATTCAAATCCACTGTTTTTCCATAAAAGACTCTCCAGACTGCAGGAGTTAATTGGAATCTATTTTTTAATTGCGATCAAATGACAAAAAAAAAGTGTTTTCTTCTTTTTAAATCTGCACAATGTTGTCCTCATGTCCTCATTTCTTCCTTGAAAGCCCCAAGGCTACCTCTGGTGGGTTTACTCTCACTTCATCCCTGATACTTGAGCGATCCATTTCCCCGTGTAAGGACTGTGACACCTGAAACCCGCTCAATTTGTCTCTCTCTTGTCACTGGAGCAGTACAAGTATGTTAGAGGTGATGAGGAACGCCGCTCAGGCTGCACGGCTCTCCGCTGAAGGGAGACCGAGCCTGACGCGAGTCCATTGTGGACATTAGCGCCGCTGTAAGAAGCAGATGGACGGAGGGATAAGTAAAGAAAGGACTGGCGGGTCATTAATAATGCACTGATATTCCACCTAACGGGAGCGTGGAAATGAAGAGACATGAGTAAAACGAAGAGTCGAGCGGAAAGGAAGAGGAGGTAGCTCCAGGGAGAGAGGGCTAGCTGAAAGGCGAAGACAGGCTCGGAGTGAGAGCGCATCATTTCCATGAGAATAGCACGGCTAACATGTCAGACAGGCAGAGAGCATAGCGCAGCAACAGCATGGGAGATATCGAACGTCTCCTGCAGGCAGGTGCGACACATTCCTCCTCGACGCTGGAACTTTGTGGAAGCGATAAAGGACACACAGGAACGACGCAGGCGCGAGTCAATACGCAATTAGTTGGCAGGCCGCGCACGCACGACCACAACAGGTTCCAATTAAAGTTAAACCCCACTTTTAAATCAAATTCATTTAGAACGCGGTTACCGAAGCAAAATAACTCCCTAACCAAAGTCTATTCCAGCATAATTGCGGCTGCGTCGCAGATAATTGTCAGTGTCGCCTGAGAATGAAAACGTTTAAACACAAAGACTGCTATTACCATTAGGCGGGAAGACACGGCTGACTAAATTAGCTCCTAAAGATGAAAATGTGACGGAGGGAAGCTGACAGAAGACAGACGGTGCTGAAGAAAAGGAGGTGTTCAAAAAAGAAAAGGGGTAAGAAAAGGCGACAGGCAGATGTGAAACGAGAAAGTAGTGACAGGATATAAAGAGGCTGTGGGAGAAATGAGAGATAAACTTTGAGAGCGGGAAATCAAAGCGAAGACGGATCTAAACGGAGAGGTGGGGAACATAGTGCGTGATTCATCATGCAGGTTCCGGGAAGGGAAGACATTCATCTCCAGACGGACTCGCCAGAGCTTTCCAGCCATTTCAGGGGCCCCGATGTAAAAATTATGTGACTGTGCGAAATAATGAGCGTGCCACCTTTCAAAGGAGTCCGCTAGGTATAAAAAAAAAAGAAGGAGCGTGTGCGTATCGCTTTACGCTTTACACCAGACACAAACACATTTATCACCGCTGAGCGCAGCGCTGTGAGATAAAACAATGTGCCAGAAGAAGAGCTTCAAAGAAAGTTTGCAGCCATTTTAAGATGAAGCTTTTATCTGGAGACTTTAGCTCCACAAACTGCCTGCAAGGTCACGGATGAAGCTCTGGGAGTGTTAGAGGAGAAGACGTGTCTGAGCATCAGTTAAAGGTCCTACTTTAACAAACTCTCTGAAGAAACTCTTTAAATGTTTCTCTAGTGGTACATCATGGGTCTTAACATGGTTAGCATGAATGGGAATTGTCTTGGGCTGTCTCTCGTGCCTCCAAAACAGTTGTGACTCATCTGAGAATGGACATGGGCCTTCTGAGGGTGTCCTAGATAGATAGATAGATACTTTATTAATCCCGGGGGAAATTCAAGAAGTCCTGTGGTGTCTGGGATCACAATGTTGTTAAAGGGGTCCTTTGAGGGGAGGGGCCTCTGTGGATCATCCCACAGATACTTGATCAGTTTGATATCTAGTGAATTTGGAGGCCAAGTCAACACCTTGAGATGTTCTTCAAGTTTTTTGAGTTGCTTTTAAACCTTTTTTGTGCCTGTGTTGGGTTGCATCCTGCTAAAGGATGGCTGCTGTCATCAAGGAGTGTCATTGCTATGGGGTCGGCGTGCCTGGTCTGGTCTAGGTGGGTCCATCCACACCAATCAATCCCAGGTCCAAAAGTTTCCCGGTAGAACATTGAATTGTCACAAGATGGTCAACGTTATTGACTTCCCCTGGTCATAATGTTGTGGCTGATTGGTGTACACATTGCATATACAAAGGTAATGGGTGATACATTTAACCCGTAAGCACCAGTTAACGTAAAAAACCTGCAGCTAGCTTTAGCTTAAGCTTCCAGTATGATGACCTCTAGCCTGGACATGGACAAACTTCAGCACCCACAGCTTTTTTTGTGGACAAAAGTTGGTCCAGATGGACGTAAGAGTAACAACGACGTAGTCATACGTGTCATCTGATTGGTTCTGATTGGTTGAAGGCTCCCTGTGTCTGTGTAGGTTCTCTCCAGGTTCTCCAGCTTCCTCCCACCGTCCAAAGACATGCTGGTTAGGTTCACTGGTGATTCTACATTGGCTGTAGGTGTGAGTGTGAACGGTTGTCTGTCCCTCTGTGTTAGCCCTGAGATAGACTGGAGACCTGTCCAGGGTGTACCCCGCCTCTCACCTGATGAGATCGGACAGGCTCCAGCAGACCCCCAGTGACCCTTAACAGGAATAAGTGGTTACAGAAGATGAATGAATGAATGAAGGTTGAATCACGTCCCAGCTCTGTTTCATACCTGTTGGGGCTTATGACATAAACAAATTCTGTATAGAAAAAGCCCACATTCAATAATCCACGTGTGTATTCTGTAGGCGGTATTCTGGGGCTCTGGTAATCTTCGCTCATTTAGCGAGTAAATGAACTGAAAGTGAAGCTGCTCCACTGAGAACAACTAGAGGAGGCAGAGTATTAGCAGCAGCAGCAGCAGCAGGGAGTTAGAAACGAGACTTAGGCGTTCCTTTATTCATCGATTTCCTCAGCAAACAGCTGGGATCACTGTGTGTGCTTTACACCGCTTACACAACCGGGAAGGAAACGTGGTGCTAGCGGCTCTCCTGATCTACCGACAGCCAAATGTTTGTCGTGAAATGACAAGAAGAACTTAATACGTGATGTTATCATCGGCACAACGGCAATTCATTACACTCCTACTCCTCATTATCTCATCTTGACAGAATCATTACTGTTCACTTATTACTCACATAATCCAGTTATAGTTGGAACTATAATGTGGTAATCCAAGACACGAGGGTGGGGGTGCCTGGTCTGGTCTAGGTGGGTGCTACATGTCTGAGTAACATCCACACCAATGAATGAATGAATGAATGAATGCCAGGTCCAGAAGTTTCCCAGCAGAACACTGAGTTGTGTGTTTTAGTCCTCCTCCACCAGTTCCACACTAGACCTCTCGGCACTGGGATTTGTACTAAGCTCACGCAGTAATCCATAACTCCAAGGTGGGCGTGATGTCTTTGGATGGTGGGAGGAAGCTGGAGAACCTGGAGAGAACCCACACAGATTCAGGGAGAACATGCAAACTCCAGAAAGGCTCCAGTCGGCCAATGGATTCAAAGCCAGAACCTTCTTGCTGTGAGGCCTCAGTGCTAAACACCGTACCGCTGTGTCGCCCTGTATGAGTTCAGTTTTAGGCAAATCTTCAAGAAATGTAACAGAAGTGGGAAAATTGCTTGTAAACAAAGGCAGAAACCATTCAGATAAACTGTCTCCGTCCCAGAATATACCCCGAAACAGAATAAAAATCAATCCTCTTCAATCCACCTCATGCTGTTTCCAGAGACCATTCATCCACCACCTGCCATAGAAAATACAAACTTGCCCTTGATTGCACTCTACGCCCTGCAGACTCCCCTCAGCAGATTCCCAAATAACTCAATAACGTCACCGCCAACAATTTCAGCCCACTTTAAGCACAGAGTACGCCGTGACGCGGAGCCAGAAGGCACAGTGCGGGGACCCTAACGCATCCATTTAACCATTGACACCCATGCTTTTCATGCTGTGCGGCGCCAAAATAACTATAATATACAAAAATGCTCCACGTTGTAATCGCTCAAGAAGATTTCAGCCGCGTTTTAACACACGGTCTGCTCACATGTTAACAAACACACAGAGCGCAGACCCGACCGCCGGCAACTTTCTCCACGCTCGGCTTCTCTCAGTTTCCCAGGTGGTGAAAATCATTCAGAGCCAGATTAAACCCGACTCCGCTGATTCGGGGCTTTGATGTCGGGATAAAGCAGCCAAGGCCGCTCCCCGCAGAAAGCCCCACAACAAACCGCAATCTTCGTTTTATCAAAGCCTCACATCAGCATCCAGCACAGGGCTCCCTGGTGGGTCCTCACGCCGGACCAACAAACACCGTTCACATCTGTTCTTCTGCTCTAATCCTCCCATCTCAATAAAACAACCGCTGCTTGTTCTCGCTTTTATTTCGTCTCTCAGAAATAATCCTCCGGCTGCCTCTGGAGTAGTCATCGGTGGGTTGAGGAGTTGTCTGAATCTAATAAATCGGTGCTGTTTTGTGCTTTGTGTGGTGAGTTTAACAGGAGTTTTCCTCCACTGAGCTGCAGAGCAACTCCTCAGCTGTAAAGTTGTTAAATTCCCCACTCAAGAAGCATCACACACTGATAAAACTGATCCAAGAAATAAGTTACACCATCCTTAATACACATTTAGTTGCTTCATCTCAATATTCCCTGTCTGCCTTTCAGTGCAGACTAAAGACGGTTAAAAGGAGGATAATTTATTTCACTTTCATTAGTTGTTGGAGACTTTCTACCAGTCTGTTGTTGCAAGCGTCCTGTACTTTTCTGTGGTTTGATGGGGGAGCAGAACCAGCAAAGAGGACATAAGTATGATTGACAAATTGATCCAAAAGGCTGGATGTGTTTGTCTCAGTGAGGGACAGAGGGACACTGGACAAACTGCTCTCAGGGACAATCCGTTGTACCCAGTACACCAGACTATTGGGACACTATTTCATTTTATTAATCCTTCCTATGTATATAACATATATTTAATTCCATAATTCCTAAGTTTGTAATTTTTTTGATTATACTATTGATTATACTATTTTATATTTTATTTTATTTTTTTATTTTACTGGATTCAATTTTATTGTTATTTTATTTATTTATTTCTGAGATTGTATTTTCTTATATATCTTATTTTACTAGATTCTATTTTATTTTATATTTTATTTTACTAGATTCTATTTTATTTTATATTTTATTTTACTAGATTTTATTTTATTTTATATTTTATTTTACTAGATTTTATTTTATTTTATATTTTATTTTACTAGATTTTATTTTATTTTATATTTTATTTTACTAGATTTTATTTTATATTTTTTATTTTATTTTACTGGATTAAATATTATTGTTATTTTATTTATTTATTTCCGAGATTTTATTTTCTTATATATTCTATTTTACTAGATTTTATTTTCTTATATATTCTATTTTACTAGATTTTATTTTATTTTCATTTTATTTTACAAGATTGTTTTGTTTTAATTTACTAGATTTATTTATTTATTTTATTAGATTTGTATTTCATTAAAAATTTTCTTTTTGGTTGGTCTTTTGGTTGGTGTAGTGGTTCTCAAAAGTGTTCTCCATCCATCTCCAAAACAATGAAAGAATAAAAGACATGTTTGATCTCTCCAAACTTATTTTATACCACAGGCACAGATGACGCCACCATAGTCTTGCGTTATAACCTGATGCAAACATATCCAGTAGTACCGTTTAGGTTGACCATTTCAGACACACGCTCAGATCCAACGCCAGTGAAAATACTGGAAACTGCTACAAATAGAAACACAGGCAAATCACAAAAAAGGTCAAAATGAAATGGAAGTCCTTTCACTTTAATTGGGACGAGACGACACTACATTAAATGCTGCTCCAATTAAAAATTCTCAGTCTGTAAACGTCCAGCACAGGAGGCTGTGGTTTGACCTTTTAGCCCGATCACAAACACTGAGGCTCAACAGAAGCAGCGAGTAGAAATATTCTTCTTCTTCACAGTGAAATCCAAGAAGCTCTTTTTTTTAATTCTGTTTGACAACTTTGTTAGAAGCTTCTGACTCAGTCTACAACCACAAATGAAAAAAAGTGTAAGCAGCAGAGGGAACAGAAACAGAGCGTGATTCATTGAAACCAAGAGTGTCAAACGGAAATTTGAACAAAGAGCCTTCTCTGTTCAGAGGGTTGATCGTTTTAAGCTCAAACTGAAAAAAACTACTGTTCTGTGCAGTCCATTCAGCATTTTGGTATCAGATTTGATTTGATTCATTCATTCATCTTGTCTGGCCCCAGATGGACAGGCACTGTTATCTATGTGTATCAGTCACACCTCGGCTGTATCTCAGACTCATGCATCAACTCTTTCTCACCGTCTCTCCTGTTGAGTTTGGCGAATCCCGGCGCGTGGCTCCCGGACAGCTGGGAGGAGCTTCTGAAGGACGACGGCGGCAGGTTGGACACCAGCGAGCTGTCACACGCTTCTGTCAAACAACGACAAAACAGAAAAACAAAAGAAATGTTTAGATGAGCTGTGTCTAAATTCTGATCCACAGAGGCCCCTCCCCTCAAAGACCCCCCTTTAACAGCATTGTGTTGCCAGACACCACAGGACACCCTCAGAAGGCCCATGTCCATTCTCTGATGAGTCACAACTGTTTTGGAGGCACCTACACACTGTTAAGAAGGTGGTCATAATGTTGTGCCTGATCGGAGTACAAGAGGGTTACCTTGGAAACCAGAAACCGGACGGTCCATTAGCGACCAACTTACAGAGAGACGGTCACTTTACATGTGGATGGAGCAACATTCATAAACTTAAAAGCTTTTTTCTTCTTTAATTTCCTGTTTCTGCACAAAAAGAGCACTTTACATCTGTTTACGTTCTAGCTGATGGTCCTTATGGTGTGTATGATGGGACGAATGAAATCAGCGTAATTGATTCGTGTTAAAACCCAACTCAAACGTCGTGAAGTGCCAGAGCAGGCGTAGAGTAGAGCTATCAGTGTAATGATATATGAGTGAAACCCCAGCCTCTGACATTACGCTCCTGTCTCTCTGAGATAAAATAAACACCTTCAAAAAGAGGTTGGAAACACAGCCGCGCGGCTCTCAGATCGATAACAGAAACCACGCCGAGCATCTCAGAGTATCGGGGCGCAGCGGGACGTGGATTACTCTCCACCTCTGAGCCGGAGTGAAGAGAAACAGTCGGGCGGTTGAGAGCAGCAGGAGAGGAGCGGCACTGTTTCACCAAATTACCAACTTCTTAGGCTCGAGGAAGCGCAGCGCTGCTTTCAGTTTGACTTTTTAGAATTACAGAGTTCATCCAGAAAGGCGTCGAAGGGGCAGGTAACAGGGAGGGAAGCGAGCGGCCCATGAAGTCAATGAACATCAGAGTAATAATAAGAGTTTCACGCGACGGCAGCTCATCGTTCTGGACATTACAGCATCAGGAGCAGCTTTAACGTTCCCCAGGTGGAGGCAGGTCTTTCAGCTGTAATGACGCCACATTAGATGAATGAACAGAGTCCAGTTGGATGAATGAACGGTGTGATTCTGCCTCGATGGACAAATGAACGTCGTAATGAAGTCGTGGAGATGAATGGCGTCCTGGCTGACTCATTACAGGCTGATGGAGATGAATCAGTGCCGTCAGAGGAAACCTTTACACGTTTGGTTTTAATCGATGATTGGCCGCAATAAAAACACGGTAGATTATACATTATGTTCACTAATGATTGTTTTAATTGGGTTTTTCTTTCACATATGTGTTCTGTCAAGTCTTTAGAGCGAGAAGAAGAGCTTTGACAAAACGCTTGTCATGCACTTAAAACTAATTAGACGAATACTTGTATGCAGAAATAAAATCCTAAACCATAAAAATAAATGTTTGTTTTACGAGGCCGTCTGTGGTCAGTGTAATCGTACCCCCCTCCCTCACATATACACAGATCCATGAATGTCAGCTCCATAAATATTCATCGTTCTCCTCTCGCGCTGCAAACTGGAAGCTAAATCCAAACTAACTAACGCCGTCTCCGTCTCAAGCCTCCCCGTTAATGGATGTTGTTCTCCGACGCAGAGACGAGAACCAATTACTGCGATTCAAGCTGCAGCCTGATCCGGGCCCACCGACTCTGATCAACGAGCCGTTAGCTTTCATTACTTTGTCGACAACGGCACGCTGCACGGTGTTCATTTTCAACGCGCCCCGTGACCTGCGATGGACTGGAGACCTGTCCAAGGTGTACCCCCGCTCCAGGACCCCTGTGACCCTCCAGAGGACAAGGAACGTGGTCCGTTCTGCTGATACACTCCCATATTTTGTAGAAGTAGAAACAAATTAAACTGATTTCTAAAAAAAAAATGCACATCACTTAGCATGACTTTCTTTTAAAATCCTCCAGTTGAGCAATTCTTCCAAATTAACAGCAAAATCCAACATGTTTTCCATTTTCTACCTCGTTTTCTTGGTATTTTTCTGCTCTGATTTAATTTGTCAGCTCATTCAGTCACTCTCTCTAAAAGGGAAACCAAAGCAGCTCATTTGCAGACTGCGGCGGCTTCGGTTCTCCGTCGCCGTCTACAAAGAAGAACGTGTCGAGACGCAGCGTTCCGAGTTCAGCACACATCCCCCGTCGCCGCGCGTGTAAAACGAAGCGTGTGAATTTACGCTCGGGGTCGTGGCTTTGGGCGCGTGAAACGTGCACGAGATGTTGAAGAAGCTGAGGCGGACGCACTGATTAAGATACAGGAGTGTGTGTTATACGAGACGTGTGTGAGACGGAGAGAGTTACAGATAGTGGGTGGCGTTATCCTCTTATTTTACCAATGCACCAGTGTGAGACAGTCATTTTCAACAAAGAAAGGGTTTCTGTCATTTAAAAGCATCAGTCCTGCATGTTGGTGTCAGAAAATGCTAATTTCTCAGTGGAGTTTAGTGTTTTTTGGGTTTTATCTGAGACAAAAAAAGCACAAAAGTTTCTCTTTTATTGTGAAGTTATCTGGTATTTTCCGAATCTGACATTTAAAAAAGTTTCAGAGCAGTCTTAACGTTAAACATCCTGCCGTAGAGCACAGTTAAACTGCACCTCAAAAGAGTGTTTCCTCCATATTTAATAACACAGTTTTAAACACCATCCAGCTCCTCAGCAATCAGGCCTCAGACTCTCTGGTCCTCTCATGGGTTTTTATCCCTGCAGGCTTTGCCCGGTCACTGCTGGTGGTGAGGGAGCTCTGGGTGTGAAAAGCAGGTGAATTACAGTCGTCAGGAGAAGAAAATATGAGAGGGACGGCTCTCCGACGCAGAGGGCTGTAATCCCTGAGGAGATAATGTGAGGAGGGAGCAGAGCCTCGCTGAGGTAACACTTGACACACAGAGAGAGAGAGAGGGAGGGAGTTTAAAAAAACACGAGGCCAGTTTTCCTCAGCGGAGCTTTGGCATTTAAGAGTCGACGTCCCCCGACAGCGTGACCAGTGGAGCACAAACACCGAGACAGCTCCGAGGAAAACGAAGCTAAATGCTGAATACCTGCTGGCCTCTGCAGCCGGGGAACCTCAACACCGACCCTGGCTGTGTTGGACGCGGAGCCTTCCTGAATATTAAACCTGCTGCACCTTCCTCCAACACCACCGCACCTCCTCCTCCTCCTCCTCTTCTTGCTCGTGTCAGCCTCAGCTTTTAATCGAGGTTTTTCTTTCGACACCGACACAGCAGCAGGGACCGGACGTTTTCCTTCAAGATAAAAGCACTCCAGGACGACACTACACGAGAAGCGCGACTTCAAATATGGCGGTGCCAAATAACACCATTCACTGATCTAATACCAGCCAGTAAAGCATGATCTTTCCGCCTGAGGTGGCAATAATAAAAGAAGGAAAGTCTCCCCGTAACGCAGAGCTCCGCTGACTGGAGCGGGAAACCCATTCCGTTGACATATGAGCGATGGGACAATACTTTTCATCTCAATAAAACGTACTCCCACCCAATGAAAGTTTAATCGTTCCCGGTACCTGAGGAGGATTTAGAGGGAGTAAAAAGAGTCAAACCTCTCTCCTGCAGCCCATCCATCCATCCACGGTGCCAGTTTTATCATTCGGGGTGAACAAACTGTGACTCTGACGGCAGTTAAGAAGCCTCTAAAGGGTTGAAGGGGAAAAAAAAACCTGCGGAGTGCCAAGGCCTCGGCACCGTTAGGCACGATTAATCACCCCTGACATGACGGGCACACTAATACGTTGCCGAGACGTGGGGGGGAGACGAAGCGCGGCTCATTCACCTGCATTGTCCACTTCTTTACTGTTTTAGTGAATAACAAAGTGGCCGCGGAGTCCAGGACAGAGCTGGAGACCCTGAATACCGATGAGCTCCATCCATCACCTCAGCAAACAGCGCAGAGAAGACGAGGTCCTGCTCTTCAGAGCCCCGTAAGCCGCGCAAAAGCCGGAGTTCAGCGCTTCCCGGTCAGAGCCGAGCCGAGCCGTTTGTCTGTTCAGAGCACGTAGCGGCGAGCGGAATAATGAGGCTCCTGGACGGCTGTTTTTGCTCCAAAGCGCTAACAATCATCCTCAAGCAGGAATAAAAAAAATGTTTTGCTAATATGCACAAGTTCTACATCTAGGTGCGTGTTTTCATGAACTTCAGAGATTATAGTTAAAGAAATCTCAACAAGTTTCCGTGATGAGGTGAGCTGATGTTGGGTTTTTTAGCTCATTAACAAATATAATCAATAACTGTCAGATTCCCGGTGAGCAAAAACTTAGGCTCACAACTTCTACATATTTTAGAATAAAATTTTCACCCAAAAGCTAAAATCAGTGTCTTAAATCTTACGTCAGAGGTGTCTGGACCAAAAACGTTGCACTTTAACAAAGCACAAAGACTAAGCTAATTGCTAATTGATGCACGTGTTCTGCATCTGCATAAAAATAAATAACTCTTTACACCAGCAGGGGGCAGTATTCTGTGTTTGACGTTTAAAAGAAACGGCTGCAAAGGAAAACTGATCTGTTGTTCTGCAGTTAAGAGATCAAACATTAGTGCTTTTGAATGTTCAGATGAGATGAAGATGTCAAACGAGATGGGCTCGGTTTCACGTCCGTTTCTTTTCTCACACTCTCTAATCGTCCCGTCACGCCGAGCGTCCCCGGAGGCAACCAAATGAACTGCTGACTCTCTGACCGACGAGCTCTGCTTCCGATTCAATATGCTGAATCGGCTAGAAATCTACGATGGCCGTCCTACTAGCCCCAGAGGTGCAGGACACGTCGCCGCATGGATGCTCCAGGACGGCCTGACACTGTCAAGCATAGACTGTATAAAACATGGACGACACGTCTCCACTTCCTCACGCTGGTCAAACTGAATCAACGGCCTGATGGGATGAATTTCGTAAAAATTACACTGAAGATATTAACTATTAACATGTTTTCAGTAAAAGTATCTGCTATTCCTAGGGTTTACACCGTTTTTCTAAGAGTGGAGAACATAACACAACGCTAAGACCTAGAACTAAACAGAAAGTGCACGTCTTGTTCTTAAGAAATGTCAGGTTGCTCCTTTTCATGTTTCGTATTTGTGCAGTTACCGTTTTATTCATGCTGTGCTCTACTCTTCATCAAAAGGTTACAAAGAATTTTGGATTATATTTTTAATACTAAATTTTTTCCTACTCTCACGGCCCTAAGGGACAGCTTCACAGAACAGTTGTCACGGCAACGGATAGTTATCACAATGTCCTGTTTCTATAGCATCAAATGAACCCTTGAACATGCATCAGTTTTAAAATGACAGAGAGCATCTTTGGCATTATTTGACGTGTGTTTTAGTGTTTTAGTTTGGTGCAAGTCCCGCCCACTAACATTGAGGGGGCGGAGCTTATGACCTATACGGCAGCCAGCCACCAGGGGGAGCTCTACTTGCTTTGGCTTCACTTTTAAGGAACTGTCCCGTTGTCTGTCTTATATTATGCTAAAGAAACAACCAGAGTTTGGTGTTTCATGGCCTTTACTGATTAAAAAAATCCCTTTTGCAGTTTATAATTCTTCAAACGTCATAATTATCAACCAAACTATTATGCAAGAAGTAATTTCACCCCTACAATTTAATCGATTAGAAAAAACTTGTGCAGGGGTTCACGGTGGCGTTCACGTGGATGATTTCTGAACGATTTCTGCTAATTGCGAGCAAACTGCTAACAAGCTAGGCAGTGCAGAAATGAGTTTTATTGACTTCAGTCTGCAAGACATGACTCTTTTGATCATTTGGAGCGTTTTACATTAAAACAAAGCCGGTCACTGAAGCTGAATATGACAAAAGATTCGTAGATATTTCATTTAAATTAACTGAATTTTTTTTCCAGTGTATGAAAAAAAGGACAAAACAGAGGAAAATTAAATATCTGTTGTTGCTTTTTTTTTCATCTGCTTTGTTAGATTTATATTCCAGCCGTGATAGAACAAGCTGATTAAAGCTGCTGAATTATTCAACAGCAGCCAGTATCTGTTCTGAAGCTGCCTGTGGCCCGACTTGTTAATTGATTAATTGAAATGCAGAGCGGTGAACGGGGCTAACTAATACCCTGAAGGTAAGGACATGGCAGGAGCGCTCCTCTCCTGGTTTAATTAGCATTACTTTGACACATAATTAATAGCACAAGAAGAGAGGATCTGATAACCAACCGCACCACGTACAGCACGGCCACGCTGCAGCTACACACCTCAGTCATTTAATGCACTTTACATATTTTAGGGTATTATTTATGAAGCGACTGGGGCAGGAAAGGCAAAGAAATGGAACAAAATATGGAAGATGCTGATGCAAATCGGAGAAACAAGGGATGAAGACTCTGCAGAGGGAGTTCAAGATGACTGAACTTAAAGAATCCCATTCATAGCACAGAGTTTTCTTTCACTACATTTGATTCCTGATGACCAAAATTAATCATTTATTCTTGCAGTTCCAAGAGAGTTCATAAGAAGCTCGATTGAGCACTTTGTTTCTGCGCATAGAGCTCTGGTGAACGTGCAAGGGTTAGACGAGAAGATCGATATCGCCTTCATGTCTGCACCCTAAATGAAGGTGCACCTAGCGTAGCTTAGCAAAAAGACTGGAAGCAGAGGGAGTTTGCGGGGGAACAAAACAGAAAATGCGCCGAAGCAACTCAAAGTAAATCAACTGCTTCGTACTCCAGCCCGTGGGGAAATGTACCTGCAAGCTCAGTTACAGGCAACGTATCAAAGCAGAAGAAGACAAAGAAGGAAAAAAAATAGAAGAAGATGTAGGCACTGAGGGGAAGGAGCAGGAAGATATCCAGGCCAAACAAGCAGCGAGAAGAAAGGCCTTCAAGTTCCCATAAACAAAACGGGAAGTCCAATCATGAGCAGATTCTGGTCCGGCCTCAGGCACATGGGTACATCCGTATGAGCTTGAGGTTCTGCTCAAGGTTTCTTCCTGTTAAGTTTTTCTTTGCCACTGTCGCCTTCAGGCTTGCTCTGGAGGTTTCAGACCAGATGTTGGAAGCGTCTTGAGACAATTTGTGGTTTTATTGACGATATATATAAAGAAAAATTATTCAATCTGGAGGAGAACTCAGATGGAGCGTTCCCTTAGCAAAAAGTAGTATACTTGAAGTTCACTTTATTAAGTATGCTTGAGTATAAGTATGCGTATAGCAAGTATACTACAGACCATGTACTTGTAGTGTACTAGAAAGTATACTAATTTAATACTTCTTCTGGCTAAATTGGAACATTTAAAGTATACTTTAAGTAAACTTTTATAAACTAAAATGTGGACTAGAAGGATATACCTAGTACCCTAGTAGTATATAGATGTACTTGTGGTATACTTGAAAGTGTACTTTTGCAAACTTAAAATGACCTTATAAAGTACACTTAAAGTATACTTTTATAAACTTAAAAATGTTCCAATTTAGTCATACATATTAAGTATACTCAAGCATGAACTTCAAGTATATTACTTTTTGCTAAGGGTTACTAAACTAGGTCAGGGGTATGCAGTGTACAAAGATCCACATGACAAACGCTCAGAGATCATCAGTTCTCTGTCCTTTTTGTCACTTCCTGTTTTATTTTGTAGTCTGTCTTCCTGTCTAGTTCCGTCTGTGATTGCTTTCCCCGCCCTCATGTGTTTCACCTGTGTCTCATTGTCTCCCTTGTGTATTTAAGCTGTGTTCCCTGTTCCTCCTGTGCCAGATGGTCTTGTAGGTTCATCTTAAGTGTTTTAGCTTGTTTCTTCTTTGTTGTGACCGTAGCTTTTCTGTATTTCCTCTGTACCTTAGCCTGATTCTTGAATTCCTGGTTTTGATCCTGCATTTGATCGAACAGCCTCTGAGCCTGTCTGATCCCTGACTCCTCCGTTTCCACATGAGTCGTACGCGATAGAGATAAATTCAGACGACATGCTTTGAGTCATGAAGTCACAGAAGTTTTTCCTGGAGAGCTAGAAAATCATCAGCTTCTTTTCTTCATTTGCCGTCGTCTCTTCTTTGTCTTCACTTGGTTTTAAATGAATCAAATAACTGTTTCTCCTTTAATTGTTTTTGTTTTAGAATCTAAAGCTGAACTTCCATAAAGTACAGGGACCCTGCTGTGTGTCTTTGTTGAAATGTATTTATCTGAGAGGTTTGTTCAGTCTCTTAAGCTGCTCTTTAAGCACTGCGTACAACATGATTTTTTTGTTTTTTTTTAACAATAAGCGAATCACTCTAATTCGGCCCGATCCGCTTTAATCACATCTATAATCATCCCGACAATGCACATCTAATTATGTGCAAAAGAAAGAAAAAAAATTGCACTTCCTCAGTTTTAGAATAATGCAGAGTAATCTGTGAAGACTGTGTTTAATAACAGCTTTTCTCTTTTGGTGTCAAAAGACCTGTCAGCGCCAGAGGGTTCCCAGATGCACTTAAATCCATATACGCACCGAGCGAGGGGCCCACACAGAGCGCATCCTGATGTTTACAGTGCTCTGCATTACAGTAATCTGCTGCTGCTGCTGGCTTTGAAAGACGAGAACAATCATCCTGCTCTTTTGAGGCTCGTCACACTCGGGCGACGAGACGAAGCCAAAGGAGGCGGCGTTTAAAGTGTCTTCATCTTTAAACCGACGGCTTTGACTTGAAACGAGCTTGCAGATGAGCGCAACTTTGAACGCAGGGGTACAGATCAAACCGCAGCTGAAAGCCCCCCCAAAATCTTCGCTGAGAATCATAATGGCAGAATTATGCAGATTCAGAGGGAGCTCTGCAGGCAACATCACTCGTACTAATGACTCCGGGGGGAGATGTGTGCAATAAAATATATACTAATCTGCCCAGCTGCAGCAAGTAAATGATTTGAATATATTTGCCTGTTAATTGAAAATTTCAGCAGAAAAAAACAACAACGTAAAAACCCACATCATTCAGACATCTTGGTAAAATTAATTTATTTTAATAGGGGAGCATTAAATATATCCGCCCCTCTGGATTCATAAATTAAAAAAACAACAACAACGCAGCTTCAGTTGAGTGAGTTGACGATGCCAAAACAGCAAATCTGAGTGGGTTTTCTGTTTCAAGACATTTCTGTTTCATAACATCTACAGCAAATGTTGGGCACCTGGTTAAAACACCATGGTTTTCAGTTTTAAACTCAAAGAATGAACCCATCCATCCACCTCAACCTCCTCCCATTTAAATCATAATGTTCATCATGAAATCCGCTCTTGTTTGGCAAGAAATCTGAAGTGAAAGAGCACCTCTGCCAGCATCTGCAGAGGTGCTGGATGTGAAAATGCAACAGCTTGTCAGCAGGCGGGTCAACTGCTCAGGGCCCCAGGCCAGTAAGGGCCCCCCCTTCCCCCCCTGAGGGCTAAACTTTAAAACTTTAAACCTCAGCAGTGGCAAAGTGCTGAGGTTTGGAGGATCATAGGGCGGGCTTGGAGCCTATCCCAGCTGTCAACAAGAGGCGGGGTCCACCCTGGACAGGTCAGGGCTAACACAGAGAAAGACAACCATTCACACTCACACCTACGGCCAATTTAGAATCACCAATGAACCTAACCAGCATGTCTTTGGACGGTGGGAGGAAGCTGGAGAACCTGGAGAGAACCCACGCAGACACACGGAGAACCGCTTGGCGTGAGCCCCATGGTGGCCCGGTTGATGACCTGCAGGAAGTCCAATCAAAACATGACGTCTGATCCTTAACTATACTATTACACTTGTTGTCCTTGAGATATAGAGACCCTTCTTTTCGGTTGAGGCGTACCACACCAGTCTGTCAACTCCAGATAGAGAGAGAACTTTCCTTCAGCAAGTTTTACCACTTTGACTGAAAGAAACTTCTTCCGATCTTTAGGAACACCTGCGGGTGGTGCCAACCTGAAACTCACATGTCTAGCGTCTAATAACGACACAATTCTCACCACTTTACACCTTAACTAAACCACGACAGAAGGTGCAGTCGCTTTGCATATGCTTATTTTTACTTTACAGCCACCTTCCCTTTGGGAGACGTAAGTCGACAGCGCTCCTTTAAACTTAAATCCGATAACGTTCTCAGTCTACCCCTGCTTCTCAAACACGTCCCTAAGGCCTAAAACACAAAGGGACGCTTTGATTTCCTTGACTAATACCGAGAACACTTTCTGTCCTTTTGTTGATGCAGAACTTTTAGCCGAAGGCTTCACAGGACGCCGTAACAGAGCGTAGCCGGGGATAACAATGCTGACGGACTCCCAATTATACCACTGCCCAGACACGTTGGATGCAGCCAAAAGATTATGTGATTGATCTTAAAAAGTCTGGCTGAGTCCAAAGAGATCATAACTGCCCTTTGTATTTATAGCGAGCTGGACGGCGGTTAGGGAGCAAAGGCTTGTCGGCGGCATCCCTCCACATCAGCACTACATTTGCTCCCTGCCTGCGCTGAATTTAATCTTTTGCAGGAGCTTGAAGTGTTTTATCTTTGTTTTGATAATGCACTTTGCAGAAATTCATTTTTTTTTTCGGTTTGAAAATCTCCCGCAGCTACTCCCCCGTTCCCCGAGCACTGACGTAACTATAACGGACTGCTCTGTGAGTCTGAACATGTGCTCATATGAAAGTGGAAATTGTTTTTCAGAACCGCGTGCGTTTATGATGATAACTGATATAATACGAGCCCCTGCAGGAACACGAGCTGCCTCGTCCTCCCCGTTACAGCGTTAAGGATGAGAAACAGAATGTAGTTAACGGGGATTCAGAGGCATTACAGTCGAACGATGACCTCTCTAATCACGGCAGCGTTGCCCCGTTATGCGATTTTCTGGAATATGACATAATGGTTGAAACATTAGCAGATGTAACTGCATTTAATGGCTTACTCTTTAACTACAGGCTAAAACTACTAAGAATCTGACAGTGAGGTGGCCTGCAAGTCAGAAGGTAGCATTGAGAGAAAACTTTATAAAGTCCTCATCCAGCACGTGTTGGATTTGCGTGGACGCTATTGTTCCACCATTAATCAGAAAATAAAAGAAGAGCCAGTAACCACCTCAGTCAGAAGAGACTTCTGGGATCTTCAGAGGGCCAACTGGGATTGATGTTTTTAACCTTTTGATATTATTTATAAGTCTAATCATACCTGCTAGGGGTTGTACCGGCTAGTCAACCTCACTGCTGTGCCTTGAAACTTTAAGCAGGAAGTCGACTGGTTCCTGATCATGTGACGAGAACAATAAAGACGCCTCCGTGAAGACAGGTGAGGAGCTCAGGGGGTCGTTGCAGCAAACTAGCAGCGGTTCATCAAGTGTGTGGAACAGAGGTTTGCGCTAGACTCATTGCAAAAACCCAAATCTTACCAAGTATATTTGTCTAATTTCTAGTCAAAATATCTCATTACACTTAATATAAGACACAATTACCTAAAGAGTACCATTTCAGCAAGACACAGGGACATGATTTAAGACAATACATCTTAATACGGAGCCATTTTCACTTCCATTGGCATAGCCGAGCTATGACGTGTACCAGGAAATGATACCCTGACAAAAGTTCCCGCGATGTTTGGAATACAAACTGTGATTAGAGATAATTAATAACGTACCTCTCCACCAAGTGGTCGGGGGTGAGAATTGCAATCTGTCAAAATGACAGATAACCTTCAGATTTTTCCGTCACAGTTTAAAAAAAAAAAACGGTCAGTAATAGAAAATATTTGGTTAACGTGACCCCTGGTGTGGAGATACTTCACTAAAGATGAAGCTCATTCTACGGTGACATGTCAGTCCTGAAATATGACTAATGTACCAGTGTAATTACATCTGAAAAGACGTCCATTAACGCTAGCAGAGGAATGGTCCAGATCCTTTCAACGGCAGTCAATTAACAATTTCACCTGTGATAGCACAGAGAAGGAGGCTGCACATATTGAATTTCATTGTCTGAAGTTATTAGACCTTTAGCTGCTGAACATGGAAAAGGCTTTGGAGCTATACTGCTGTTTTTTTTTATCCTGGCTTCATTTTCCTATATTGCAATACGCCGTGAAGTTCTATTAAACGCTGTTGACGGTGCCGATTTACAGACCTGCAGCGCACAGTATCGATAAACTCATGTTTTTGTTCAGCTCTGTTGTGTTCTATGAGTTGACACTGTTGCCATGGTTGTAGAGCGTGTTTTATTTAATTTGTTTTGCAGCGCTACAGCCGTATATAGTCAGACTGACGGCGTTTACGGTGTTGACGTGGTCTACGGCCGACAGTAGTTTGTGTTCAAGCTTCAGTAATCTTGCAGAAAAGCCTCCGTAGCTTTGTTTGTGTGAGGCGCTACAGTACGTGTGTGTTCAGGTCGAGAATATAGATTTAAAGCATTACTTTCTACTGTGTTTTTATGTGTGACGTCATCAGAGACTCGTTGACTTTCACCACATATCAGTCGACTTTAAAAAAGTCGTTCAACACAAACTTAGCTCTTTTTAATTAGTTTGACTGAAAGTGATTCTCTGAAGGCTAGGCTAGGTGGGTGAGGCAAGATGTCAGCCTTGAGGGAATCGAAGGTGGCGGCTTCAAAAAGTACCACCTGACAGCTGGGAAGTGGATTGTGACGAGCACATTAAAGCAGCTCGAAGGAAGAATCCTACTGTAACCTTGACTTAATGCAATCCTTAACGCAGACGAGCGCGGTACGTGAGGCCGACCGCCACCTGAAGACGAGAAGAAGCCTTGAACTACCGTCTATGGATGCGATCACTGGAAACAACAAAGTCTGTAACTGCCGCTCCAGAGTTTACTTCAAAACTCGCTTTAAAACTCCGTCTTTGCAACTTTGAAAAAAGCTGCCTCTCCAAATTTTAAATGTGGCGACTTGTGCCAGCCTTTAATATTTACACCCATAACTTGCAGGGCTCTGCAAAACTGAGAGCGGAACATGAAAACAGACACGCACTGGAAAGCCAGCGGGGAGTGAAATTATTGAGGCAGCTGAGAATGTCAGCGCCGGGGGGAAAAAAGACAAGAGGAAACGGCTAAATTCATCCCACAAATATCTTCTTCGCCACCTCCTCGTTTCTCCCTTCACCTCTCCCGACCTCTCTGCTCCCCCGTCTACCTTTTCTGTCCTCCCTCTCTTTCCTTTTACACCTCTGCCCCCCCTCCCTTCCTCCCGCGTCTCATAAAGCCAGCTCATCTCTGCATCCAGAAAGCAGATGGCGGCTCGTGCACGCACACACACAGCAAAGTCAGTGAGGGATAAAATGGGAAAGTCAGTAGAAAATGTCGCTGCTGTTGTGAGAAACAGAGAGGGAATACTGCTATCAGACAGCCGGCAGACTCTGACCGCTGAACTTTATCATTTCTTACTTTATATTCCACCTCTCCCGCTCTGTCCATCCCTCCTCCTCCTCCTCCTCCTCCTCCTCCTCTGTTTCACCTCCAAATGCTTCCCTCTGATTTACGCTGTCTTGCTGTGTTGAAACTCGCCCTTAACGGCCACTGACTCCGTCTCCCTCTCAAACACAAACCGACCGGCCCTGCTTCTTCTCATCAGCAGTCGCTGCAGACAGTCAAGAGCAGCAGGCTGCAGAGCTGTGGACGCCCGGTGCTGACTTCATAAAAAATACACAGCGGCGACAGCATTAAGCCGTGATCAGGGTCTATTTTTGAAACGAGGGCACACTGGAGAGCGCGGACAGCGTGGGATGAAGTGGATGCAGGCGATGACGAAGGTGCACACATTGGCTAATTAGCCTTGCAAAAACTGAGAATAATGCGCGGGTCACACGTGGCGCATTAAGGGGACATCTTTCATATTTTCAAGGTTAAAGTTACCGTTTTAATGCGCCGAAGACGTATGAAAATGTGACATTAAAATTCCCACAGCAAGTGCGTGCGTCTCCAGAGTGCGCTGACACCAGCTGTCTCTTTTCTGTGGCTTGATGCAGAGGCAGTGTTTCATCATTTTCAGATGGAGCGAGTGAGGGTAGAGGCAGTGGCACAGCTGGCACAGAGGACCATTTCCATATTCTACTGTTCTAGTTGCAAACTAACATGACATAATGTAAGTGGCAGAGAGTGGTCCACGTGACCAAATGTTTTCTCTTGGGTGCACGGGAGCAACGGCCACATCATAGAGATAACTGCCATAGTCTTATCTGTGAATTCATGACGATGAAACATTACTGAAATGTCGTAGTCGATATTCGACAGGTGCACCTGCATGCTTTTTTTTTTTAACCGCAATTATTTATAATTATGTACATGTTGTTGTTTTTTTTGCATGCATCGTTAAAGTCTTAATCTCAGAGATTTACATACAAATAAGTGTCACTTTCTATTTGCAAAATGAGGTAATGAAAGCAAAGTATGAAATTATATGAAAGCAGGGATGTCTGATCCTACGATATTATCGGACGATATTGAGTTAAAAATGTAATATCGGGAATTATCGGTATCGGGTTTTTATAACCGATGTTTGTCCTGTAGGCTTCAGCATTTCCGAGTCTGCATGAACGCAGCATGGGACGTTAACAGGCGCGTGCTTGATGACGTATAACAACAACAACACTCTAGTCTCGTAGGTTGCTAACCGTGGCTAACAAGCTAGCTCGCCCGGTGTATGAGATGTCCATGGTTTGGAAGTATTTCCAAGTGTCACCTACTAACTAATTTGCAGTGACTGCAAAGCAAAGGTGGTTATGAGAGGAGGAAACAAGGCGTCTTCCTTTAATACATCAAATCTGATCATCCACCTCAAGAAGAATCATGCAGAGTTATACGCTTCATTTGTCTTCCTTGTTTTGATATTGTCTGTAGTTTTGTTTGAGGCAAAATATTCTCTCTAAAAACACACGCAAAAAAATAAATGAATGGCACTTTCTTGTCACTTTTTTCAGTAACTTATTTTGCACAGACAGTGTTTACATTTGAAAAGCCATGTTGCATTTATGTTTGCATCCAGTGGGACATCGCAATAAAATTAGGCATAATGTGTTAATTCCATAATAGGTGATATGTTGTGTTGTTACCAAATAATTTTGGTGGAAAAAAACTGAATATATCGGTATCGGGAGATATCAGTATCGGAAATTAAGAGTTGGACAATATCGGATATCGGCAGAAAAGCCAATATCGAGCATCCCTATATAAAAGTTCTCAGCAGTCCAATGTATGTGTCTGGTGACATTCCCATGAAAAAGTCACACAGGCAGAGTTAGTGATTCGTGATTGTTACTAGAAGATGTAATTATTTACATGCTCCAAAATAATTAACGCTCTGTTTTTCTACGTCCATGTTTCTGTCCCTACTGGGAACTCCTCACCTGGTTTGTTCCAACCAGAGAGAAACCAGCAGATTAACATGGTTATTAGAAGCTGATATTTCCCAGTTCAACACATTATAAAGCCTGGAAACCAGCCCGAACTTCCTACTTGTTGGGGAAAACTAATCTGGAGTCTCTCCACTTGGGGCTGATCATGCTCCAGCAAAGATCTGCCAGGCCAATCAAACTGCTCAGACAAGGGTTTTTTGCTATAATGGATAAAAACAACCTAGTTTAGTCAGATTGGTAACGTGCCATTGGGATTTCATACACGCCAAGATAGAAAAAAAAATAAAAAATGAAGAAGAACCTCAGAACTATTTTGTTGGAATCAAATTTAGACCAACTTCTTGGGGAATGTTGACTTCCAGAGTTACAGAGATTTCCTCCTGATTGAGCCAGTCTGTCCTGATTCAGATGGTTGCATGTTTTTATTTTGACAGGACTATTGTGTGCGGCGGTTAGCACAGATGCCTCACAGCGAGAAGGTCCGAATCCAAGGTCCTTTCTGTGTGGAGTTTGCATGTTCTCCCTGTGTCTGTGTGGGTTCTCTCCAGGTTCTCCAGCTTCCTCCCACCATCCAAAGACATGCTGGTTAGGTTCATTGGTGATTTTAAATTGGCCGTAGGTGTTTCCAGGGTGTAACCCCGCCTATCGCCATGACAGCTGGCATAGGCAGAAGATGAATGAATGAATATTAGTCTGATTAGTAGATGAACCAAAACAGCTTTTTTACACATCTCCAATTATTAGCTATGTCATAGCTCTGTGTTGAGTATTTCCTGTGACCCTATTTGGTTTTCTTTGTTTCCTGTTTTATTTTGTAAAGTTCTTCCTCGGTGTTACTTCCTGTTTTATTTTTCCCTCCTTTGATTGTTTGATTAGTTTCTCCTGGTGTGTTCCTCCCTCATTAGTTTCTTTTCACTCCTCTGCCCACGTCTTTGTATAAATAGCCTCACTGGAAATCGTGGCAAGCTCTTATTGCCAAAGGTGTAGCTACAGAAACAGGGTATTGACTCATTTAATTAGGATTGCTTTCCAGTTCTAATACAGTCTGAGCTTTAGGGGCCGTCCACACGGAGGCGCTTTTTGGTTTAAACGCAGATGTTTTGCATCATTTTGGCCGATCATCCACACGAATCCTGTAAACACATTGCCCTAAAACGTTTCTGAAACCTGGTCCAAGGGTGAAAAGTTTGGTTTCTTCTAAAGCCGATTTGTAAACAGCGCTCAAGCTTTATGCGCATGCTCCGCCTCTTCCTCTCTGAAACTGAAACAGCGCCACCTATAGGCCTGGAATATGAAGTAGTGTTTTGAGTCACGTTGAGACGGATCCGTGTGGACGCAGATATTCTTGAAACGATGCCAGGGAAAACGGAGGAGGAAAAGATCGTTTTGGTACGTGTGGATGAGGCCTTAATGTTCAACAAATGGATCTATGAGATCACTGGGATCTACATAATAGTGTATCAAAGACAGAAAATTAACACAATCTTTACTGTATTTGTTTGTGTTAACAGCTGCTTACTCCAGCTGTTCCTCACCACCATCCTAGAGACAGAGCATCATGAACCACAAAGTAGATCCAGAACCTGAAGCCACATCCAGTTAGGTGGAGACGGCCTCACGTGATGAATGGTCCTATTGTTTTGGAAGCCAGGCTTCTCCCATGGGCGGCCGTGAACAAACACAGCACGAGTGGACCGCAGTCCTCTGTCAGCGCCTCGCTTACTTGCTCCTGAGTTATTAAATCCAGATTCATGACCGCTGGTTTCCCATTTGCTCCGTAACCTTGACTTCATCAGGCCTCATTCATGCCTCCACTTTACCCGCACACATTTCCATAAATGACACTAAAGAAGAAATATGAAGGGAGTTCATCCTCGGCTGCTCCATGATGCCGCCGTCTCGTGAATCATAAATGAACGGGGAGGATTTCACCACATACCGTATATTCACAGCCAGAATCTGTGCAAACAACCGGCTCATTGCACAGCAGTATATTCCCCCGAGACGGGACTGTGCCGCACCTGAAATAGGCTCCTGAATTTACACCATCTCCGGCGTTTTCCCTCGCCAGATTACTCCTGTAGGAGATGCAGGATACTTTCTGAGCTTTGAGATTAAATCAAGAACCCATAATATCCCCCCGCAGCCCCCGTGGCCTAAATTAACGCGCTCTTTTTGAGCAGCCCTAATTGAGTTTGTAATAACGTCCCTGATTTTTGCCATCCAGCCTCCAGCTTCTGAATAATTCTCTGTGAGAATAAGCAAAACATGCGGTCTTTAATTCGATGTAATTAGCAGGAACACCAGAGCCAAGGCGGGAGATAAGGAGGTCATGATGAGCGTCATCGCCGGGTGATTCGGGAACAGGTGGCGGCAGAAATCTGGGATGAGTTTCACCTCCACTTTCCTGGCCGTTTGTTTCACGTGACGACACACGTGGCTCCTTAAAACTCAAGACAGGATGACGTTCTTCCTCTCTGTAGGGAGAAAGTAAACTAATAACAACAGCTTCAGGTTTTAAAACCGTTTCTCGAGGCCGCAATCATCCGACTCCATCGCTCAAACAGCCGAGGAAAATGCAAATTAGCACACACGCACAGCAGGAGTGTAGCGGTATTATCTATCATTAGGCTAGGATTAAAGTCATTTAGCGTCCTTGAGATTATCTGTCATTAGGCTATGATTATAGCACACACTCCAGTGGATCTAAAACCATCTCAGAGGGGAGATAAAATCCTTAAGGAAGACTGATGAAACTGAAGAAAAGTGGAGGAAAGAGCGAGTCTGAGAGCATACCTGAAGATGACGACCTCAACCATCAATCCTTGTGATTGAATCAGCGAGATTAATGACTTACTGGACGAAAACTATTTCATTCCCGCCAAAGCAGAGCCTGCTAGAGGAGACGGGGTAAAAGGGAATATTGATTGGGACCTGACCCCGTTTTCCTCTCAACTTTGCCCCGCAGTCAGGAAGCAGAGGAAGAGAGAGCTACTCCTACAACTCCCTGCTGTGTTTTTATTCATAATTTTAGCTGATGAACGTCTTAACGTCATGAGTTTAGTTCAGAATCAGCAGCACAGATGTATACAGCTAGGAACTGGGACACGCTGGTTCTCTTCCTCCTGATATTTCTAATAGGTGCCATTATTTAACTCAGTCTTTATGTTGTCATCGTTTTGTGGGACCTCTGTTCAGATCTGCCTTCAAATGTAGATCTTCTAAGAAGCGAATGCCGGATGTAAAGATGGCGCCTGCTACGTTAAAAATCTCAGCACACGAGCCTAAAAATGTTTGGAGTTCTTATCAGTGTTGTGCTATGTTGAGCAAAACTCAACATACAGTAGTTTGCAGTGGTAGGTGTTTTTCCTGCTTTACAGCCTGACAGACAATTCCTGGCTTCAAGAAACCGGGTTTTTCCACCTGGTGTACTCCGATAGAAGCCTGGAGCATGTATACACCGTATACCGATTTCTGACGGCTGCCCACTGTCTGCGCAGGCGCGAGTGACGCCAAGTGACACACTAGAAATACAAACAACATGGCGGCAACGAGAACTTCTCACTTTTGGAGCGACAAAGAAACTGAATTTTCTCTTAAACTAATGAAAGAACTGAACATAACGACGTGTTTAGATGCAGAAAACACCAGAAAAGCTACGTGACGCTGGTTTTCCACTGCGCAACCTGTTGTAAAGCAAACAAAAGACGTGAAAGATGTAAAAGACGTAACACACGGATGCGCAGATAGGATGCAGTGATCGGAAAACGGGTTACTGGTATTTATCATGTATACGGGGATATGAATAACCGGGTTTCTCTGTGTTCCATGTAAACACCATATCCCAGATATGCTCAAAGCCGGGATACTAAAGACCATGGAAACTCAGTCACAAATATCTTTACAAAACACTTAAGTCGATGCTGTGAGGATGGAGCTTATCCCAGCTGTCATCGACTGAGAGTTGGGGTCCACCCTGGACAGGTCTCCAGTCTGTCTCAGGGCTAACACAGAGAGACATTCACATTCACACCTACGACCCATTTAGAATCACCAATGAACCTAACCAGCATGTCTTTGGACGGTGGGAGGAAGCTGGAGAACCTGGAGAGAACCCACGCAGACACAGGGAGCACATGCAAACTCCACACAGAACGGATTCAAACCCAGAACCTTCTTGCTGCGAGGCATCAGTGCTAACCACCACGACACTGTGCTGCCCGTAATAAAAAAAATGAAAAAGTTTAATTTAGCGCTTTAATCACTGAAATTCCCCAGCTGGCTTTTTTTAAAATGAGTTTGGGACGGGTTCATTATCTGATAATGCATCTTTGGGACAGTGTTTCTGAAGATAACTTTATAAAAAAAAAGGCACAAGCTTTGAAGGGCTGCAGTAAAATCTAATCGTCGTCCATCACGCTGTTCCAGATCTACAGATACAAAAAGAAATGAATATAAGAGCGTCTTTCCACTGGACCTTCCACTGGGGCATAACTGGACAAAATTAACACCATTTGGTATTTTTTGGGGGGACTGCACGCTTTTCTGTTGCACATCTTCAGAGCACAGATCCAGTATGAAGTGAAACCTGTCATTAGTGCTGCTTCAATCACTAATAATAACCCCAGTAGCTCCATAAAACCTCCAGCTTCGTCGCTCTGCTCATTAGTCATCGCAACAAGTGTTTCAATTACCGTGAGGAAATTTGAGACGTCACAGCAGTGATGAGAAGTGTTTTAGCTTCCTCAGTTCACGCTGATAAACAGCTTCATTCAGACCTTGCCCCCGGCGCTGAAACAAATGAGGAGCGGAGGCAAGCCGTGGACGATTATTAAGTGAACGATGAACAATCGGTGAGCTCTCTCTCTTCTCTCGCTGAAGGACAAGTCAGGAGCTCTTGTCCTTCTGTCCAAGACGACTCTTAAGTCTTTGCTTTTTTGATTTCCTTTTGGTTTTCCTTTAAAACCGTCACTTCTGTGTTCGGCAGTTGTCTGTCACCACCAAGGCGATACGGTGGAGCGTATCACGTGTGCAGTCCATTACTCTTCCCCTTCATTTGCTCCTCCTGCTCTTTCCGTCTGATCCATCAGCAGCTACTTGCTTTCTGAATGCATGGCTTGTCGTGTGCATTTGTCATCCATACCTTTTTATAGCAGCGATCTGTAATGAACGTACGACATACACAAACTCTCAAATGCACGCTCACCTACAACCACAATAATATCATAACCTGTCGGCCCTTTGCACACGTCTTTGCCTCTTTTGCACACAAGTCTGCCAAGTGTTTTGTTCTGTCTGTATTGCATTGTTTGCCTTTGCACTGTCGTCTGCACTGTTCGTACTGTTCGATTGTTTTCTGGTCTGTCTGCATGAGCTTGCACACATACACTTCATGCATATATCCTGTGTCTTTATGCAGCTGCATGGTCCTGGGGGATCGTCCTCTCATCTCACTATGTGCTGCGCCAGCTATATGTGGTTGAAAAGACAATGAAAACCTCTTTGACCTTTGATGTCTGTTGCCAGGCCTTAAACCTCATTTAACATGGCACGTTGAAAGATCAACATTTTCATTCAGGCTGTTTATCCTGACTTGTCACATTTGTGCAAAATACGCCAACAAGCTGCAGAATTTATTTGCTCAAATGACCAAAAAACCCTTAACGCTTGAACTGATTATTCAGTTATGTAAACAAATTCATTATTTGTGTTTCTGCTTACCACGCTGGCTTGGCCTATGAGAAACTAGTGCTTGCAAAAGGTTCCTAGGAATTTTTTGAGCATTTTCTCGAGTATTACATGGGTTATTTTGGCTGCAGTCGGAGCGGAAACAGTGCGTCTCGAATTCGCGACACTAGGCGTGAAAGTGTTAACCCGACTGTAAAAAGTCAGAGGGTAACCTTTTAAAGAGAGACCCAGTAAGACGCATGCTTTAAACAATGAAAGAATCCACCAGTCTTCTGCAGGAATCTCTCCTGTTTTTGAATTTTTCTACCTTTTTAACACAAAGACTTTCAGCCATCTCAGACAGTTGTATCTGATTGTTGAAGCTGCTGATCTACTCGTGTGTGAGTCGTCGTTGTTTCCTCAAGAACTCATCAAAGACACTCTAGAGTAGAAGTGTAGTGTGGCAGAGCTGCTTTCCGGTGCATTTGTTGCTGTTTCTTGTGTGTGCGCATACGGCTAGAGAACTAAACCACACTGATTTCCATCCACTTACACTCTAAATGGGACCAAGGAACCTTTATCAATCGTACAAACCACCAAAGTCTTTCTTAAATAATGACAGAACGTAACGCAGACTTAATGTTTACTACAACTTTTGCTCAATAGTATGAGTAGTTCTTTGGAAATGGGTTATTTATTCATATTAAGTCCTATGGATTAAGAATGGGATGTCACTTAAGTTTATATGCGAGTAAAGGCAAATACTTTTGGTAATATAGTGTGTCCTCTATTGAGTTTCATTTGTGGATTTAATTGTTTCTTATTGTTAAAAGTCCATCTCAACTCTCTTCTTTTATTCCCTTTCCAAACAGCCGTGGTCCGTTTTAATCTTCCTCTCATGTGGTTGTATAAATACACACAGAGGAGCCCTAACGTACATTAAATCCTCTGCTGCACTTAAGCAAGCCTTTAGACTGGCGATACGTTGTAATTTACAGCGTCAGTCAGAGGAAGCTGAGGCGGAGGCAGGTCGCATGTGTCTCGTTCCCTTCAGGCAGCTACGCCTTCTTCATATTAATGTGCTTACATAAACTTTAACCTCGTGTTTGCTTAAAAACTCCCTGGGACATTCTAATTAATTCAAACCTACGGTGGTGAGAGAAGCATTTATTACATGAGCCGACTCGCTGGAGGACGCTAAAGGACAGGTTTGACCTTTGTTACGTTGATTGTTTTCCAGAGGCTTTGGAGTTAAGGTTAAGGTCATCAGGTCTACTGTACGTGCTCCACTTGTGTTGGATCGTGGACCAAATTAAAGACCCTGTCTCGGTCTGATTTCTTTTCAGCTATTTGAAAAAGATCCGTCTTGTTGTTTGGCTTTACTTCCCAACACGGAAACGAGGCCAACCCAGGAACTCACAGACACACAGTATAATACAGAACAGGAAGATTGCAGAGGAACCTCCAGGTAAACATATAAAATCAAAGTAGATATGCTAAGAAAATAAAAAAGTAAAAACAAATCTGAAACAGATTCATATAATAAACGCTGGAACTGCTGGACCATTGCGTGGTGTCTGGTGGAATTTATTTCCTTTAATTGGAGTTGCCATGTACCCGGCGTTGAATAATACAGGTGTTTGTGTTTTATTAGTAGTGCACAGCGGCCACGGGGAAATCAAACCTTGGCTGATCGATAACAGAGCTTTGCCTCGGTTGTATACATTCCTCAATCTGTTTGTCCCTCCAAGCTGGTATTGAAGTTTTGAGGTGTTCAGTCGTACGGTTCACAATAACAACAAGCGTCAGTGTTAATAAAAGCCAAGCTTGTTGTGTCTGCACTGAATTCATGCTTTGAATGGATTCTTTTTTTAAAAGGCAGAAAGGTAACCTACTTTTTAATGCTACGACAAAATGAAACACTGCCTAATTAATGGAGAAATCCCTCCAGAGCAGTGATGTACTACTAGTACTACTACTACAATAATGATGAAACAGACAGGACAACACAATAATGTAACTCAAGTAGAAAACATTGTGAGGGCTCAATTAGAGAGACACCAGACTACTGAGAGACAATACCACTGTCTCTCTGCCTTGTAATACATTACAACTATTACATTAATGTTATTCTGGGATATAAAAGTATGGTTGTCACTCTCGTTCAAACACTCCCAAAAGCTATCCTACTAACAGGGTTGTCAAACTCATTTTAATTCAGGGGCCACAAACAGAACAGTTTGATCTCAAGAGGGTCGGACCAGTAACACAACAATGTATTAACTTATAAATAATGGCAACTCCAAAGTACATCATGAAAATGTTTACATTACATATCGTTAGCCTCATAGCATAATTGCTAAAAAAAAAAAAAAATTTTGGGCCACAATTACAATATCAATAAAAAAATTCCAATGTGCTAGCTAAAAATTGAAAACGTTAAAATATGACTTAGGCAATTATGCTATGAGGCTAACAATATTAAAATGTTGTGTTTTGTCCATAACTCTTACTAAAATTGTGTGAAAATAGCAGCTACTTTTATTGGAGAAATTGCAGTTAAATCCATCAAATTCATCCCCCTGGCCAGATTGGATCCTCTGGCGGGCTGCTTTTGGCCCACGGGCCCTATGTTTGACACCTGTGATCTATGAGGTTAAACTATATAATTTTGAATTATTGCATCTAAATTGCATCTTAATGCATCAGGATAGTGATCCTAAGCCTATGATGGCAAAGTCAAAACTTGCAAAACTTCACATACGTTTTTTGCAATCGGTAAGCTATATTAAAGTCCAGGGTTTCCCAAACAATGGTAACACTATTTGCGCGTCCTAAACAACGTTGTGTGTGCATTGTTTTTGCAAACCTTAACCCTAACCCTAATTGGTTGCTCTGCACTGCATTTAACCTGACGCAGAAAAGTTCACGGACAACTTGTAGCATGTGAAGCTATTTGTGGTGTTCGCTAATGCTGATGTTACCGCCACCGTTTTAAAATCCAGTGCTCTTGATGTTTTTAGAGAGATGGTCAAAACCCAGAAAAAACGTCTGCAGACGTAACGTGAGCTAGCATAACTCCATAAGAGCTAGCTAGCAAAGTTAGATTGGTATTCTTGTATATAAACTGCACAGGCTGCTGCTAGTTGTCGCTAAATCCAATATCTGCGTAATTATGGTATTCAAAACACGTGATCTTATTTGATGTGCAGACATTTCATACACAGTAAATAGTTTTTAATATAGCTGGCCAAACACTGAAGTCATAATTTCGCCTGAAAAGATGCTAGCATAGACTCTTAAGGGTTGTGTATATATACAGGAAGAAGCTTGCACTATTTTGATTAAATTCATTCCTAAGTTGTAGCGATGATCTGGCAACGCAAAGTGGGCACTTACCAAATGAAACTATCTCAACTTTGACGCAATGACCAGTTGGCGCAACAGTTGCTTGATATGATCAAAGGAATTTCCCAAATGTTTACCATGAGTGTGTCTGCAGTGTTGGCGGTATTTTCGTGTAAAGCTAGCTCTGTCAATGTATTAATGCTCGTCTTGTTTCACTTGGAGGTTTACTTAGTGGCCAACTCTCGGCTTTTAGGAGAAAAGCTGATACATCTCTAATTTATGTGCAAAAAGCCGCAGTGATTTTCTTTCTAATTTTACACATTTTTTGTTTTACCTCTACTAGATTTACCAGTTTCCTGATAATTTGCTGCTTTCAGGTTTGGTCTGGCTATCTATGACGACAGCCGTATATTTTATTCAGAGCACAGCGCGCCTTCAGGCAGCATTGGATTTTAGTTTGTCGGTGGAAAAATTGCTGTGCTGCTCTTTACCACAGATATCTCAATGTAAGATTTCTTAAGCGCAACATTTTTACTCTTGACATAAGCCGGTGCATTTTTATGCTTACGAGTCGACTCGCACATCTGGTTTTATTTTCACTCTCTGACGTCTCCGCACTTTACCCACCTGCAACCAAAAAACATGTCATATTTAACTGACCGCGCTCCAAAGCAAAGGAGCGTCACCTTGCATCCACTCTCAGGTAGGAGGGATGAAGAGGCAAGGAAAAGAACGGAAGATGAACAAACTGGTAAATGAGATGAGGGGATTAACTTCCAGGTCACAGACGACAGCAGAGAGGAAAGAAGGTGTTGTCTTGTGTCTTTCCTACCTTGTTCCTGGTACACGTTATCTGCTGTAATATTTAGTTGATGGCTAGAGGCTCTTTTCTGCACCGTCCGACCTGTCCCACAGCCTGATGACCCATACAAAAACCACAACAATAAATCATGGACTAAATGAAGAGTAAGGTCTTCACGGTCATTGGTCACCGCTCTGATAAACCTAACATCAGCAAACACCAAAGAGACAAAACTTTAGATCAGAAGTGTCATTTTAGTTGTGAATCCTTGAGACAGCAGCTGCTTTTATTGCAAAAATGTCTTCAATGTAATATTTGGACTTTAAATAATCATCCCGCGGGCCAGATTAGACCCTTTGGGCTGGTTTTGACCCCTGGATCATATGTTTGCTTTAGAGTCTTAAGCTTTTTTCAAGGAAACCAATATTTCCCTGCTAGACCCGTTCAGTGTATGGACAGAAACAAATGCTAATGTCTGCTGGATGTGTGAAATTACCCCTTTTTAGCCAACACACACAAACACACTGCCCAGTTACCTGCACTTCCCTTCCCAGATCCAATTACAGTTAGTGACTGGGGGAAACATTGCAGAACAAGCAATTATCTGCCAAAACCACAGCTAAGTGGAGAATAAATTATACGTGTAATAGCCAGGTGGCCAGAAACATGCCTCTCTTCGCTAACATGCTTAAAACTGGGCGTGTCATGAGAACCTTTTGCTGCACCATGCCACAATGATCTAAACATTACAGAAGGTGTATTTCTAAACAGCACTGAGGGAACTGTACAGGCAATCATAACAACATGGGGGCTCGCTGAAGCTATTTTGACGGTTGTGCACATGATTCAGCTCAAGGTCTAACCACAAGTCAAAGATATATTTGCTTTTAATTCATGGTGAGGTGCACATGAACTCTATGTATCTGTAAAACGTCACATTGGTGCAAATACGTTTGTCAAAAATAGCTATGGTTAGATCACTATCATCTAGAAGAAGACATAGAAATCTGCAAAAAATAAAAAACAAAGTTACCTCGTTGCATTGGGGACAATACTAACACGTGTAGTACAAATATGATCACAATCTGTTCAATCTA
This sequence comes from Planiliza haematocheilus, assembly GCA_005024645.1. Lineage (NCBI taxonomy): Eukaryota > Metazoa > Chordata > Actinopteri > Mugiliformes > Mugilidae > Planiliza > Planiliza haematocheilus. The sequence goes on from SRSE01000635.1 coordinate 204,803, forward strand.
ACGCTACTATCCCAGGGACGGAGCTTCACTTCTGATGAGCTGTCATGGCGTCCGCTTTTCTTACAGTCTAGGTGTCACATCAGCACCTCAGACCACAGCAGCTGTGATTGCTCATTTCCTGGTTCACGTCTCCTCTCCTCTTGCCTCCCACGCACCATCCACTCAGACGTCTTCTCTCTTTTCCGCTTTTTCTGAGGTGGTTTTAGTCAAAGTCAAACTGCTGTTCTGCTTCAACGCGAGTCGCTCAGCTCCAGCCGGCAGTCTTTGAAGAACACCAATTGTTCTTCAAAGACCAATTACATAAATGCTTTGGTGCAAAGGCAAAGTGTAGATGTGTGAGCTTGTTTGGGCTAAAATAGCAGTGGTTCTAAGTGCTGCAAGTAAGATACACCGATCAGCCACAACATTATGACCATCTTGTGACAATTAAATGTTCTGCTGGGAAACTTCTGGACCTGGCATTCATTCATTCATTGGTGTGGATGTTACTTAGACATGTAGAACCCACCTAGACCAGACCAGGCACCCCCACCCCATAGCAATGACACTCCTTGATGGCAGCAGCCATCCCCAGCAGGATGCAGCCACAAAAAATGCTTTAGGACCAAATTATAAAAACATGGAGAACTGCACAAGGTGTTGACCTGGCCTCCAAATTCACTAGATCCCAAACTGATCAAGTATCTGTGGGATGATCCACAGAGGCCCCTCCACTCAAACCTTTCACTTACAGGTCAGTCTCATCCAACACAGCGCCAGCCTCTCATCGTTCCACTAGTTTCACATAAGAAACGCCGTGCAGAGACCGTTAAAAATCAAAAAGGTGATTATACGCACAGTGACTCTAAGGCCCTGCCAGTGGCCGTTTCACACCCTGACGTGCCCCGAATCTCATCACAAAAACCGCAGCACGCCGCTCCTCCGGCTAACAAAGTCACCCGAGCACCATCTGTGCCTGTTAAAATATGTATTCCTACTTTGTTTTCATTTAGTACCGCTGCCACTACGAGCGGCGGACTGTCTCCGGTGGGGATGGAGATGTGAGGCTCAGTCGGAAACCTGCTGCTGGAATCCGCTCCACCGCTGCAGTCTTAACTTATTATGCTGCTGAGGTTTATGGTGCGTGCATGATGAGTGTGCTGCTGGGACAGGCTTAACCAAGAGTAAACGGATATACCGGCACACGCTAATGACTGATATGCTGTTTCAGGGCTTTTACAAGTTGTCGGAAATGAAATGCGATGTATGGGGCTGGTTTGAGCCTCCAAAACCACCTGATAACTCAAACGTGTGTAGAAATGAGCCGACATGAGGCGAATGGAGAAGCAGAAAATAACTCAAAAAGCAGAGACACAGAAACGAGCAGCAGGAGAATACGGGGAGAGAGAAAATGAGATGATGTGGTCACGAAACATTAAGAACACGTTTAGGAGGAGGGAGAAAGAAGCGAGACAGCGGCAGCTCTCTGATTCGGATGCAGCAGGAGGGCAGAGATCCAGGTAGAAGGCGAGCTTGAAGACACGAGAAGATGAGAAAGAGAAAATCTGTCGACAAGAGGAAGAGGCTGACGGTGAAACAGTTGGTTAGAGAGGAAGAGGAGCTGAGAAGAAGCTTGAAGGAAAAGCACGGCGGGAGGAAACCAGGCAGAAGGGAGAAGAAAACTATTCTTTAAGGATGAAATAGCACGCACTCCTCCTCACGCCACCATCTCCCCCCTTCATCTGTCCAGCAGCAGCAGCAGAGGAACAAGGGATCTGCCTCCTCCTCCTCACTCTCTTACTGTCTCACAGGCGACTGCTTTTCCATTAAAGTGCAGCAAAACCATCAAACCATCAGCGCACATGCCGCTGCAAATGGCATTTTTATGATAATGTGAGCACACCACGTTGGCAGACAGGGTGAAAGCAGGTTAGCGATGGTGATGATGGAGAGAAGATCTCCAGTTAAGAAGAAGCAGGGGACGATAAAAGAAAACCTGGAAGAGGCGGCAGAAAATAAGGAACAAAAAAGGAGGATCGGGTGACACACCAGAGAGTTTTGTTAGAGGAGAATAAAACCCCGGAGAGAGCAGAACTTTTTTTTACTTACAGGCATGTCTCCTTTTCCATTTTCCTTTACTGCCTTCACATTCACAGCTGAAGAGAATCAAACCATCTCTCCAACCTGCATTCATCACACTTGGCTCGGCACCAAATCAGTCAGAAAAGAAAAATGTTTTACGCACAAAGCAGCTGAACTGGAACCTACCGCATTCAAGTGACGCTGAAATGTGATACTCTTTGTTGGAAAGCATCCCGGACTACGTTTCTAATCATCTGTAAAGGTTGTATTATTACCCTGGGGGAGTTTAAATCACTGTGTCTACTATTAAAGATGATATTAGTATGTTAAAACAGAGGAGTAACAACATTCTTCTGCGCTGATGCGTAACAGAGACGCGCCAAGCACCAAGAAAAAACGAATCCCAGCGTTTTAAACCACAACAAGTTTAAACAGATACACGCAAATACACTCAATAAAGAAAAGGGTTTGAGTTTTCCAGAGGGGGTGTGACAGAAAGGGGGGTTCCTCTCCGGGTCTGCGCTGCCCGCACTCCCTCCGTCTCCTCCGGGAAAAAGTATAAAAAGAAGCCGGCTCACCTTCTCCGGTTGTCCCGTGCGAGCAGCAGCAGAGAAGCAGGGCGACCTGAGCGATAATCCCGGCGACTCTTTTATTCCCCAGATCCATGGTTGGAAGCGGCGGGAGGTTTGCAGAAAAGCCCGGTGGCTGCTGGAGGAGAGAGAGACGGACGACCTCTCCTCTCCAGCTCCAAGAGAGATCTCCTCAAAGCTGAATGGGAGAAGGAGGGAGAGAGAGGGGGAGAGAGGGAGAGAGAGAGAGAGAGAGAGAGAGAGAGAGAGAGGGAGAGAGAGCTGTGCAGCCTGGTTTTATCAGGCATTCAGTCTCTTTGTGCTACAATCAAAATGCTTTATATACATACATGCACAACTCAGCTATTTAGTTATCTTTATTTTCATTCACCATGTAAAGAAGCTTATGTCCGTTTCCTACATTGTGAAGAATAACCTAAAGTTTCCAAACGAAATTTAATATTTTTAATTGTATTTCAGATATGTGTTTATCTCGTTCCTCCTGCAGCTCTACTCTTTCCTTTTCTGTCTCTAACCAGCCAGCCTTTGGCAGGTGGGTCCTTTCATACGAGCTTGAGGTTCTGCCCAAGGTTTCCCAATGCTAAAAGAGAGGTTTCCCTTTCCTTCTGTCACCTCCATGCTTGGTCTGGGGGTTTCAGGCCAGATTTTGTAAGTGTCTTGGTCTAAAGAAAAAGAAACAAACAGCAGGGCCAGATGTGTTAAGCTAAATATGCTAACATGTTGAAGATGTTTCCCGTGTTCCCCACGTTAACCCAGTAGCTGCGCTAATTAGCTGTATGCTAATAAAATAAAGACACAACAAAACCCCAAAACACCTTAGGAAAGTTATGAATTAAGGATTACATGATCGATTTTACACCAAATATATTAAACATATTAAGATAGTAGCTCGATCAGAGTGGATTTGGGCACAGTCTTGCTTTAGGGTATGCTAACGTGATGTAGTGAGTGTTGTTCAAGAGAAAAGTCCACATGAACGTGCCCTCTTGTGGTATGACTTAAGTAAGTGGACATTTTCAAGAGTTCAACAGGTGCAGCATGTTTTTTGATGTTTTCAGAAATTCTGGAAGTCAGTGGTATGTAATATGTACCGCTTTTTAGGTTTAAACATGTTTCTTGTTTGCTAACATGCTCAAGAAAGTTGTGATTACAAAAGTGGACGTATTCACAGCATTTGGTGTTCAACTGCTAGCATCAACCTTAAGTCGCAAGAACAAAGCTATATGCTAATGATAGAGACACAACAAAACCCCAAAATACCACTGGGAAGTTATGAATAAAGGATTGCATGATGTGAGTAGTGAGTGTTGTCGCCTTCAAATGATGCTTGTGATTACCTTTGTGAAAAGTTCACATGAACAGTGCCCTCTTGGGGTATTTATCACTTCGCAAGAGTTCAAGAGTTGCAGCATGTTTGCTGATGTTTTCAGAAATAATGGAAGTGAATGGTGTGTTACACTGCTCTTTAGGTTTAAACACGTTTCTTGTTTGCTAACATGCTCAACACAGTTGCTGTGATGAAAATCAAACTTGTGTGGTAGTGATTGCAAAATTGGACATATTCATAACGTTTGGTGTTCAAGTGCTATGATTGATTTTACACCAGATATGTGTAAAATATTAAGATAGTCGCTCCATCAGAGGGTATTTAGGCAAAGTCTTGCTTTTGGATAGTGATGTAGTGAGTGTAGCTGCCTTCAAATGACGATATTTATGACGTCGTAAGAGTTCAAGAGTTGCAGCATGTTTGCAGATGTGCTGCAACAATCATTTTCAGAAATGATGGAAGTAAATGGTATGTTTATAAGCCGCTATTTAGGTTTAAACACATTTCTTCTTTGCTAACATGCTCAAAACAGTCGCTGATTACAACATTTGGAGTTGCATATTCAAGATGTTTGGTGTTTAAGTGCTATCATCAGCTTTAAGTCACAAGAACAATGCAAGGCAACTGTTGGAGGTTACTTTTGAACACTGTAAACATGGCAACATTTGAAGGCAGCATACATGTAGCTTGTAAAGGACTAGATGGATGATAGTCCAACTTATCTATCAGCCTTTATGACGGAAAAAAACAAGAGCTGGAGACGGCCAAATTCTATATGACTTCTTCCCATTAAAAAGGATGCAGGTAGCTTTATATAAAAAGTTAAGCTAGCATCTCTCTGTAACTGCATGTGCTAAATCACAATGCTATCAAGATCAAGATGGGTAAAGCTATCAAAAACTAGTCTCTGCATGTGCAGAGAGTCGCGTGGCAGTAGTGATGGATGCGGCAACAGTGAAAAGGAAGCTTAACCAGTACAAACGAGTCCTGTAGGAGGCTTTAGATGTAAGTGTCCACAGTGTTTCAGAACAGATAGAAGGGTTAGTGCATGAATGTACTGCCCCCGGGGCCGATTTCAGGAAATCATGTACAGTGCAGATTGTTAGCCGTGAACGCAAAATAAATGAGCGTGGCATGTACAGCAGAATGAAAGACAACGATAATAGCAGCGAGGGGGAGGCTGATCATACAGCCTTAACGGGGAAATGGCAAACCCAGAATAGACATGAGAAGACTTGCATTCTCATATCCAGGTCAGGAGAGAGTATGACAAGAGAGTATGACAGGAGAATCTGAATAAACCACAGCAGATGGGTTGGGTTGGCAGCTTAGCAGTGACACATGATTCATATGGATGTCCACTGGATTTCTGCAGAGGATGGTGGAAACAGACGATCAAATTCAAGCAGTCTTCAGTTTCTGTTCGATTAACTTTTGACTTGTTGTTTAGGTTTATTAGCTCCTGACTTTTCTTTGCAGATTAAAAACATAAATCAAAGCAGAAAATTAATCAGGGCCGGACCTCGGCGGCAGACGTTTTAAAAGCCGACGATAAAGACGTCTGACTTGAGATAAAATTAGACGGCACAAATCTGGTTGGCTAACGACTATATAAATTTAACATGCCGTCATTATTCATGCCTGTACAATGATGAGACCACACTCACTTATGACTGACTGGTCTGTAAAACTCAAAGCATAATCCGGCTTGGTGTCTTTTGGTTCCAGTGGATTCCAAATTACCTTGGAGGGAAAACATTATCAAAAGACCCAAAGAAACCTCCAACACTTGTGGGTTCCAGACCTTCACAGTTTCACCAAGTTATTGTTGAATATACAGAGTTTCAGAGCTTTGAAAAGGGCAAAAGCAAAAAGATTTAAACAAAAAGTCTGTAGTCGCTGGCTAGTTGGTGACCTCGGCCTTTAACAGATTGCAGAAGGTGAGTGTTGGATACTCAGAATATTGACTTTTGGATAATTTTTCACTTGCAATACACTTTCACTGAACACCGTACAGCTGCAAACACAAACTTTCTTTGGGGTGGGGGTGACTGGTCTGGTCTAGGTGGGTGCTACATGTCTAAGTAACATCCACACCAATGAATGAATGAATGAATGCCAGGTCCAGAAGTTTCCCAGCAGAACATTGAACTGTCACAAGATGTTATTTACTCCCCCAGTCATAATGTTATGCCTGATCAGTGTATATGGCTGTTTTTTTAACAGGTTTGTGCAGTGCTCATATTCACATTGCACATTTGGCATTACAACTGCATGTATTTGAACCAGCATTTATCAAAGCTGTACATTTATTGAAATGTAAATTAGAGTATTTGGAGAAATGCATTCAGAGCTGGGATTCAGAGTAAAAATAGTGGAGCAGTGAGATTTCCATGCAGCTCACGCGCTCGGACACAAACTAAAACAGCCCTGTGTTAGCTCAGATGCACACCCCATTCAGTGGACAAGAGGGGTGACTGAGATCCCCCGGGGGCAGAGCAGCTCTTAGTGGCAATGAGTGAGGTTTGTACGTTAAAAGGAAAAGGTCTGAAAACAGAGAGGAGAGGGGGAGGCGTGCAGAGAGAGAGTCAGCGGGGGAACCTGATAATGAAAACCTACCGAGAGCGCAGACAGCAGGGGAGTCTAATGATAAAATACCTGTGTGAGCAAACACAGCGGGGGGACCAGATAACACCGAACCCAGGTTCTGTGAGAAACAATGGATTGCATCTTACTCACATTTAACATCATGCTCCTCATTGGCATGCTGACACAACTCACAGACAGAGAGAGAGAGACCGAGAGAGGGAGACGCTGGCTGTTCAATTTTAAGATCACACGAGTAAAACCAGGTGAACTTTGTATAATGGTTCTGTCGGTTTCATTGTCTGAAGCTGACGCCGTGAAACAACCACACAATGCTGCATTTTTGTTCACGTCTACAGTTTTTTCAGTCTTCGGTGAAGGATGCGTATCTGTTTTGTTAAAGGGAGATTAGTTGTTGCAGAGGTTTGATAAAAAAAAATCTTGAGTGTCGCTCGGCCACAAAAGTGAATGTGTGGGAAAAAAACAATTTGTTTCGTTTGAAAGAGAAATGTCCTTTACCTCGGAGCTGACTTAGCGGCACTTTCACGGAAAGTGAGGCATCATAACCGGAAGACAAGGCACGAGTATTTGTCACCATCGTGTCTTGATTTAAGGACTTAATTAACAAATTCCTCACTGGAGGACAAGTTTGGTTTTAGGGCACTTTTCTGAAAACCTGGAGCAGCTTTCCACCTCTTATATCCCGTGAGACGTCTCCTAAAAACATCAACAACAATGGTGGACTACATGCTCGTGTTCCTGCTGGAGAAGATATTGAGCCTATTATGGTTACTAGGGCTAAATATCATTTCTCCTTGAGTTTGGTTTCTTCTAAAGCCGATTTGTAAACAGCGCTCAAGCTTTATGCGCATGCTCCGCCTCTTCCTCTCTGAAACTGAAACAGCGCCACCTATAGACCTGGAATATGAAGTAGCGTTTTGAGTCGTGTTGAGACGGATCCGTGTGGACGCAGATATTCTTGAAACGATGGCAGGGAAAACGGAGGAGGAAAAGATCGTTTTGGTATGTGTGGATGAGGCCTGAGTTTAAGCATCATGATCAGCAAGCAAATAATCATGGTCATATAATATCTTTTTAGAGGACGACCAGATTTATGGTATAGCCATGGATTATGACCACCTTCCTAAATATTGTGTAGGTCTCCCTTGTGCCTCCAAAACAGTTGTGACTCATCAGAGAACAGACATGGGAGGGGCCTCTGTGGATCATCCCACAGATACTTGATCAGTTGGGGATCTAGAGAGTTTGGAGGCCAGGTCAACACCTTGTGATATTCTTCATTTTGTCAAGTTGTTCCTAAAGCGTTTATCCTGCTGGGGATGGCTGCTGCCATCAAGAGTTTCATTGCTATGGGGTGGGGGTGTCTGGTCTGGTCTAGCCAGGTCCAAAAGTTTCCCAGCAGAACACTGAATTGTTCCAAACCCTCCATCAACGGCGTCACCAAGCGCTTGACACTCCAGCGACGACAATGACACTGGTAACGACGCACCATTGGAGTTGTCTTGTTCAATAATGCGTCCAAACCTCCATCCACATTCTTCTGGATGCAGCATCTCAACAACGACTTGTGGGAATGTCAGAGTTGGAACAAACGTAGACTTGAGAATAACTTGAGTTTGGAAAGGCAAAGGTCATAACACAACTCAGCCTCTGATTTCATCCCTCCATGTGCCACAACCAATATGACCAATGGAGGCAATGAGCTCCAGCCTATCAGAGCCAGGTTAGGGTGGGTTGTGACTTTTGTTTTGGAATCCGAAGGAAAAAAAAAAAAAAAATGTTTTATGCACCACTTGTTTTACTCTTCCAAATTTGGGGTGGAAATTTTAAAAGAGGGTTACCTAGGCAACCAGAGCCTGCGGCGTCCACTAGCCACCAACTTCCAGCCACAAAGAGATGGTGTGAACAAACCCATCTGTATGTGTTTCAGAGTGGCTTTAGAAGCCAGTACACACAACTCTGACCAAAACCTTCTCCATTATCTCATGTCACGTGTCACAATCCTGCTCAGCCTCGACAGCTGTCATTCCTAATATACATCAGGCTCCTGCAACTTCTCTCGCTCTCTTTTCTGGCTCGCAGGAGCTTGATCTCGTCTCAACTCTCAAAGAAACTCGAGTGCCTTTTTCGCCGTAGCCAACTGGCCGGCCGGCCGGTCGGGCAGCAGGCCCCCCGGCAGCCTGCAGCTGCTGCAGTGAATTTAAAGCAGAGTCAGGGCGCATTGATCACCAGCTCTCTTTATCTGGTGTTCAGTACAAACACAAGCGTGGGCAAAGCAACAAGGCGTTGGCTCAGGAACAACTCGCATCTTTCACCTGCAATCTCACAGAGCATTTAACGCTACAAATAGCTGCTGTACTGATAGTTGGTAAAAGCCACAGTCAGCTGAGAGTTACACCGATCGGCCACAACATTAAAACAGGCACCACAGGACACGCTCAGAAGGTCCACGTCCATTCTCTGATGAGTCACAACTGTTTTGGAGACCTAGAAGCCATCAATAAGTAGCGGCTAAATAGGAAACTGCTAAAGGAAGCATCTACTAATGTGTTAAAGTCACCCTGTTAGAATGGTGTGAGCTAAGATGTGTTATTGAACTGAGATTTGTTATTTGTACCTCACACTGCTGTTCGCGCCACAGTTGGCAACGATTCTACAAGACTGAGTGGATATTACTACAGTTATTCCAGTCTCCAGATGGAAGGAGCCAAATGGTCCAAACACATGGGGAGAAAACCGCCTTTTTGGGTTTATAAAGTCTCATCATTAAACTGAGCGCTGTAAAATGTAATTTAACAATTTCAACAGAAGTCCAGAATGAAGCAAAACGAAGGAATCTCATGCTCTGTCTTTTCAGCAAATACGTGACGTTCAAAAGTGGATGTTAAAGAGGAAGTGGGCCGGCGCTTTTAGAGTAACTAACGCTCTGGACAAGACCACTTAAAAGGACGTATTATGCTGTATGACAGAACGGTGATGAAAACACCCTCAAGGCTTTTCTGCTCCCGCTGAAATATTAACAGGCGACAGAGACCCGTGAGTGCACACATCTGCCGGAGAGAGCACTTTACAATTAATTTCCTTCAGAGTAGCAGGACATTAACTGCAGGCTGTCAGACGTAAGAGGAGGGCAACAGGCCGCAGAGTGACACGTTAAACCCCACAGGAAGCCAGAGATCAGTGGGTGGTTGTCTGAAATGGGACAGGTAATGACATGCTGTAGGTGTAAGTGCATATACGGAAAAATAAGTGGAGGCTGCATGTGGTTTTAGCCTCGACGGCGGAGTGAGCGGTACAAAAAAAACGTAATCTGTATTGTTTGTGTTATAGGCGGTTTGACTATGTGCACCTCGCCAAAACTGGAGACCACAAGAGCTGTGATTGGTCCGCTTGGTAGTAGCAAGGTAGTTGGTAGTTTGTGTTTCAGTATTTCCGGCTGCTTCTTCATCTCCACAGGTTTTGAATTGATTGTTTTGGATCAATAAACATGGAACACCTCGAGGAAAGGTTAACTGAGGAGGTTCTGAGATACAAGCATTTGTACGACTCGTTTACGTAGAATTTCTGCACAATTTTGGCAAAAGATTCAGTTGCTATTGTTGAAAATGAAGCAGGAAGTGGAAACAAAAATTAACCAGAAGGGCAAAAAAGACAGAGCGAGCCAGACTGCTGTAGGCTTCGTACGTAGGGTTACGGCGTCTATGTCCTGTCATTCCTTAAATGAGCCTTTACCCAACAAAAAACAGACCTGGGGGAAAAAAGTATGTAAATTTGATTGAATTAAGCGTGCTTTAGCCTAGCCCACTGACTAAAATGGCAACATGATAGGAACATGTGATACTGTGTGGAGTTTGCATGTTCTCCCTGTGTCTGTGTGGGTTCTCTCCAGGTTCTCCAGCTTCCTCCCACCGTCCAAAGACATGCTGGTTAGGTTCATTGATGATTCTAAATTGGACGTTGGTGTGAGGATGAATGGTTGTCTGTCTCTCTGTGTTAGCCCTGAGATTTAGATTGGAGACCTGTCGAGAGTGTAGCCCGCCTCTCGCCTACCTTACAACTCGTTATCCAAGTTAATCTTTTTTTTTCTCATGAAATGGAATATAAAATTATAAAAAGACAAACTCACAAGATGGCATTTCCCATATTCCCAGGAAACAGTGTCAGTTTGGTCATTGCAAGGAAGTGGCGACTCGTAGTCCATATTTATATACAGTCTATGGTCCAGATACAGATACTTCATTTTGTACTTGGCAAGCAAAATGTACTTCTGGTGTATAATTAGATGATAACACACTGTTTTACCCGAGCTGAGTCTACACTGAAATGATACGCTAAGATTGCATGACAAACATAATACGATCAAAAAGAGCATTTAAATATGTATTAATTAGCTTCAGCTAGTTTTGAAACATCCTTTCAGATATCCTCGTTATTCATGGAAACGGAAGCAAATGTGAAAATAACTGGATGACACTTTTTATTTATTTTTTTTTGGCCTCAGCCTGTTTCCGAATCTTCAGACTCCGCTTGTTCCACTTTTACTTAGAGTTAATTAATTTATTCATGTGACAGATTTTATTTTGGCAGAACCGCACAGAAAGTTCCCCACTGGGCTTCGGTGTCCCGGAGTCATGTTGTCTGCTGCCAGCGCACTTTGATGAAATCACTTTCTGTCCCGAATTATGGAAACTATTTCACATTTATTTTGTCACAAACACAGCCACAGTTTTAGGCGCAAACATCAAAGTGAGGACTGTGGCAGAAGCAATTCATGGCTAGTTGTTATGAACGAGGTGCGTTAAAGAAAACATGAGTCAGTATTTGGTGTGATCTCTGTTTGTACTGTCCTCAGACGGATTCATCTGAGAGCAACAAATTCTTTCATTTTCAGCTCTGAGTGATGATCATAATGGCGCCATGATTTAATTAAGCAGATGTCTTTAAAAAATTAAAAAATAATAACGTGAAAGGCAACATACTGTGCGGCAGGCCTGAATGAGTGTCACGGCTTGAAGGGGATCTGTGTTTTATAGCCTTAAACAATGTGTAATTAGCCTCACTGTGCTAATATGATGTGGAAACTGGAGGAATCTGCAAGTAATTGGACTGAGAAATGGAAATGTGTAAATTTGAACACAAATTATTTAATAGGCGTGCAGTTGGCAGTTCAGACTTGCCATTCTTTTTACAACCTGGATCTTATTTCTGGTATAAAATACTCACCCATATAACTTGGAGTCATTTGGAGTCATTTGGACGATATAGTGGGAGTCAATGGGGCACCGAAACGCAGCCTCTAAATAATGCATTATCTGCCGCGTAACTCATTCATTTCACAAATATTTTGTTATGATACGCAAGTTCTATTCCCTGTTGAGTCCGGAGTTACCTGTTAAACTATTCACGGACGTACAGCAGTTTGTTTTTCTTTGGCCAGCTGTTCCTTCAACGAGCTCCTCATCTGTATACGAGGCTGCGTTTCGGTGCCCCATTCACTCCCACTATGTGGATATACGTAGATCTAAATATTGTCTAAACGACTCCAAATGACACCAAAGTTACATGGGTGAGTAAATGATGGTATTTTATGCCAGAAATAAGGTCCAGGTTGTAAAAACGGCTGAGTAGGAAGTTAAAAATATTAAGGTAAATCAGATATTTGTTGTTGTGATCTTTAGTCTGTCTTTAATCTGCACCTGCTGTGAAGTGCTTCTGCAAATTCGTCATGGCGACAGCGAGCTTGGAGATGTCTTGTGAACAAAATTAAGCAAATGCATAAAAATTTTCTTCTCAAAAAGGGATCAGTGATGGCAAGAGGAGCCAGATCTTGGTAGTCCAAAATTAACAGCTAAAAAAAAACTTATTATAAACTGATGAAAACATGATTAGCATTGGCAATATTTATATGTTCTGCTTGTTTCACTGGGAAACATTTGATGTGGAGTTTGCAGACTGGAGCAATATCCATTTTTATAATTATTATTATTATAAAGAAAGAATACAGTCTATACTGTAACAATGCATAAGGAAGTCAGATGTACTATGTTGGATTAGCCTGGAAACCAACCTGAACTTTCTCTGATCACAAAACTTTATGTGGGGGCAAGTTGGTCTGGAGTCACTCCGTTGGGAACTGATTATGCCCCAGCAAAGATTATATCATTTGGTTTGGTTTTATGCTGTGACTGACAGAAGAGTTAAGTCGCACATGCCATCTGAGCGCCATGGAGTTGTGGTCTTTCACAACTAAATGGCTGTGACTGGTTATTTGTTATTTGCAAATTTGTGCAGAAGTAATCAAGTGGTAAAGGTAAAGGCTACACAGTTTTATACAGTTTGGTACTTTCCACTCAACAATCCAGGAAATTACTTCATATTTTGTCTTTTTGCTTAGATTTATTTCCATAAATAGATGAATAAATAGTCTTACCATACATAGTTTTAAAAAATAAGGGGCACTGCACACTACCATCCCAAATATATAGAATCCCTCCAAAAAGTATGATGAAAGGTGCCTCCTCGTCTTCAAACAACTTCTGATTGCAAAACTTGCAGCGAGGGCTCCCTGCTCCAGACTCTGCCTTTAAAATGTCAGGGCGCCTGCCGAGCCTTAAATTTGACTTTATTTACTCTGCAGAGTAAATAGCAGAGCCATAACAGCAGTGGCCCTGCCACAGCATATTACTCACTCATATTTACAAAAAAACAGCCAGACGAGATGTCAGCTGTGGCTAATAATAAATAGATTTAATAGCAGTGGGATGCATTTCCCCTTCTATGCCACTTATTCAATCAACAGTTGTTTGGATTGGCATGAAATTTGGCACACATCATCATGTCCTGCTAAGGTTATAATAATAATAACTTTTGGAGATCTTTTTACTTTTACCCCACAGCAACCATGGTGAAAAGAAATGTCTGGCCTGATGCTAATAAAGTCTGATTTTGAAGGTGGAGGGGTAAATGGATGAGTGTAGTTTTTTAACCCTTTTCTTTCTCAGTTTAGGCTTCAGGCACCAAAGCTACCAGAGTTACAGCTATTACAGAACCATCGGGGAAGTCGTCTTAAAATACTTGGTAGATGATTGAACAAACCGTTTGTCCAAGGCTGTGCAACAATAAAAACACAACAATCCACAATGTGAGGAGTTCTGAAAGCTAGAGAGCTCTCAGTGTCAGTCAACCAAAGCCAATGCACTGCCTTTTAGATTCTCTATAAGATCATAGTTCAGCTAAAGTCACCTTTATAGTTTAGGAATATTGAAAAGTCATTTGGGCACCGTACATATGCATCAAAGCAAGGCCACCTGGCAGTTTATTAGGTACACTAGTGCTCTATATCTTCTCTTCATGAAGGTTATGGCATTCATTCATTCATATTCTGCAACCACTTGTCCTCTGGAGGGTCACAGGACGCGCTGTCGTCTACTGGAGCGGCGTGCCTACAGGGCGGCCATCTTGGAACAGGGCCACTCTCTCCTACAGTGCGTTACATCTATGGAGGAATGGTGTTTCTACACAATAAAAGTCATCAGAAATCACTCAGTTGAAGCATCTTTTCTTTACAATCCTCTGTCAGAAGCTAGTCTGCTGATAACATTATGTAGAATTTGTATTTGGGCAGTAAAACCATATTTTTATCACAGCTACATGTGTGACGTTTTTAACAGATCAATACGTTTGGAAATCGGTCCAAAATCCAGCGAATAATTCTACTTTGAGATTGAGGAGTACCTCTTTCCTTCGTATGTTCGTGCACCGCTGCCTCTGCTAGCCCTGAACCAAGATGGCGGCGCTTTAGGCACGTCCCTCCACAGTCCATGCTGCGTCTATGTATATATGTCTATGTTTAGAAGAGTCACAAAGTAGGCTTTACTGCATATTAGAGTTTTGTCAAGTGTTACTTCACTTAAACAGGGATGGTTAGGTTCAGCCAGTGGTTTCTAATGTCAAAGCTGTCTTTCAGATGCTGATTGGTCTGCTCCGGTAAACTTGGTTATGGCTTTCACGCTGTTAAACAAACGTCAAAAGGCAGATTTCTCCCACCTGCAACAAGCTTCTCTGCTATTTCATGGCTGTCATGGTGACTCGGCTCCGGCAGAGACATTTTACATGCCCTTCATTCACACAGGTGGAGGCACGAGTAAACACTGGTTGCTTTAATCACCTCCAAATATTGCTGCTGTTTTCATCAGCCACCTCTGCGCCCCTGTTTGTGCTCCAGAGTTTAATGCGTACATACAACTGTAAAATGACGAACATGGTAAACGCTGTCAGCGCGATCTCACACTCACCTTCCCTCACCTCGTAGCTGCTCCAGGCTGCTGCTATAAATACCAACGTGGTTTTTTTGCGCACCGCTGTTAAAAACAGCATCAAGGATTTATGAACCTGGGTTTTATGAAACCAGGCAGAAGAACAAAAGAGATCCAGACTGCATTAGAAGTGAGCTCATGATGCCTTTCCTGCATGTTACCCTTGAAACACTCGTTGTTAGACAACTACAAACAGCAGCTTCACTCATCCTGTTGGTTTCTCTTTCACAGTATTTCATGTGTTTTTTTTTTGTTTTGTTTTGGAACAAAGCAGATCAGACTGGCAGCAGCCTCCTGGAAGCATCAGACATCCGAGTTGTTTGTTGGTCTACAGCTGCTCATCTCTTCCAGGAATTAACTTTCTTTCTGCTGGATTTCACAGAAAGAGGCACCAGCTCTCACATGCTCATGTAAATTCCCCAAAGACGCACGTCAGTACAAAACATCAAAACACCAGGAGGAACTGTCATGTTGGTTTTGAACAAAACCCGCGTGTACACCAATCAGCCACACCATTATGACCACTGACAAGAGAAGTGAACATCACTGACCATCTTGTGACAATGTCAGTGGAGACTCTTGGACCTGGCATTCATTCATTCATTGGTGTGGATGTTACTTAGACCTGTAGCACCCACCTAGACCAGACCAGGGACCCCCACCCCATAGCAATGACACTCCTTGATGGCAGCAGCCATCCCCAGCAGGATGCAGCCACAAAAAACGCTTTAGGAACAACTTAGAAAAACATGAAGAACATCTCAAGGTGTTGACCTGGTCTCCAAATTCACTAGATCCCGAACTGATCAAGTATCTGTGGGATGATCCACAGAGGCCCCTCCCCTCAAAGGCCCCCCCACTAACAACATCCTGCTGCCAGACACCACAGGAAACCCTCAGAAGGTCCATGTCCATTCTCTGATGAGTCACAACTGTTTTGGAAGGACAAGGGAAGGTGGTCATAATGTTATGCCTGATTGGTGCATCTGTGTGTCTGTTAAGCCCAACGTCTGATCTGATTTGAGAGATGACCTCTAATTCCTTTTAACACTAACAGATAGTAACATGCATAATTATCAAAATGATAATTCCTTATAAAGTTTTAACTTCCGTGCAAAGCGTACTGGGACGTCTCCACAAATTAGCTCAAGTAAAACATCTAAACTACTTCATTTGTATTCAGTTTTCCAACACATGCAAGAGGAGTCTCAGGAGTCTTCACTTGAGGCAAATGTCACACTGTGAAAACAGAAACGGCAGAAACAGAAACTAGGGTCACCATTAATATCACATTGTGTTTTGCTGCGCTGTCTCTCATAACAATAAGAGAGAAATAATAACTAACCACCGCTGACAGTAATTAAGATTTAAAAACATGTGAATGCATAAGTTTTGACTCGCTGGTAATTAATTAGCAACACATTGGCCTCAAAGCACAAGAACAACAGCTTGATTAGCAGCGAACTGACTGCAGCAAAATGAAACGATCAGTATTAATAGTTAGAAAACAGCTGCAGTAAGAAAAATGCCTCCAAGCTCTGCACGAAGAAAGTTCATTCAGACGTATGTTAAACAATGAGCATGCACTGTAGCATTAAATCTTCGATCATGTAGCCATAAGAGGGAACTTTGAATCCACCTGAGCGTCACTATTTTTATCCATTAATGACCTAATTCGATGAAAAAGAAAAAGAAGTGGGAAATGGGTTTTCATTAAACCTGAAAATAGCATTTCATTCCACCGTCCTTCATTAAAAAACGTTGTCGAAAGGAGATTCATCAGAGTAGGAATCATCCAGCGTTGGAGGGCAAGCAGCTCAACTACGGCGAGAAAATGAATCACGCTGATCATAATTAACACCCTGAGTATTGGCCGTATCTGTCCGTCTCCAGCCTTCAGCCCAGAGAAAGCAGTGAGTGATTTAATCGACACTTGGTCACGTTTAATATGGATTTACTCAGTGATTTTTAATTTTTTTTGTTGTTGTTGTTGTTGTTAGTGAGGATGAACTGCTGCGACTGGACTGAGCAGATCAATCTTCGTTCTGTAACATCAAATCACCACCGGTACAGCTGCTCCACGGTGCAGAGAAGAAGTTTAATCCAAAATAACTCAATTACGCCAGAATATTGGCTGGTTAACGTGAGGCGCAGACGGGCAGGAGCACAGAAAAGAGGCCAGATAGACTGCTGGACGGGAGGGAAGGGATTATTCAGGAGGTGCTCTGACAAAATCACATCATTAGTTGGCGTTTACAGTGGATTACTGCAAAGAAAATACGTCGACGACGTCCACCACCCACGCTAAATCTCACTGGAGTCATGTATCACAGGCTACGCCAAGGACCACACTGGGAATCCATTCATCTGTTTCTCTTTAATTAAATCATTTAATGGCACTAACGTGTCCCAGAGTTCCCCCTGCATCCTTCTGTCCAGACAAGTCTCTAATGTTCGTATAGATTTGAAAATACAATTTTTTTTGGTCCTCAGCTACGCGTACGTGTAGACACTATGAGGCGCTTTGAAAGCAGACAACATGTACTGTCCACATTGTGGAAAGAAGCATGAGTCGTTGCCAAATTTCTGCATGTCTCGTGGAAAGATACTGGCGTTATTTAAAGAGGCTCCTCAGTCCTAACTCCTTCAACTCCTTCCAGGGTTCAGAGCGACGTGTTAATGTCACTGTGGGTTGAAAGCAAATCAAGAATAAGATTATACACTGCAAAAAAATAAAATCTTACCAAGTATATTTATCTCATTTCTAGTCAAAATATCTCATTACACTTAATATAAGACACAATTGCCTAAAGAGTAGCATTTCAGCAAGACATAGGGACTTGTTTTAAGACAGTAAAAAAATACAGAGACAAAAAATTTCTCTGTATTAAGATGTGTCTTTTTTTTTGTCTTTGCAAAAAAATCTGCCAATGGAACTAGTGAAAATGTCTCTGTATTAAGATGTATTGTCTTAAAACAAGTCCCTGTGTCTTGCTGAAATGGTACTCTTTAGGTAATTGTGTCTTATATTAAGTGTAATGAGATATTTTGACTAGAAATGAGACAAATATACTTGGTAAGATTTTGTTTTTTTGCAGTGTATGTCTTCTTTCAAAATATTCCTCTATTAACGCCATCTCGTCCTCCATTCTTTGCAGCGTGGTTTAAAACTCATGCACGGACACAGCAGAATAGAAACAAGAAGTGACGTTACACTGTTGGGTTCTGTCCATTCAGAAACAAGAAGTGTTGTCCCTCCGTAATCTGAAATGTCGTTGTGTTTTGACCTTCAGGGCCACCGTACTGCCCTCAAGTCCCGATACCGATACGGGGATGTTCCTGACAAGAATATTTGGAGTGTTTGGACGGTGCTAGCTCTACAATCCGTCACTTTTTGAAAGGAAAATACCGTCACTGACATCTTAGTTAACCTGCCGCTGCAACCCTACTACTGCTACCCTACGAATGGTGAATCTGTTGATAGAAACCAAAGTCATGGACGGTGTTTTCCTTGTGGTTAAAGTTTGAGGAGCTCTTTGTCTTCGCCTCAGAGTTTAGATTAGTTCAGCTTGGTACCCACCCACTTTATGTCCGACCATTACTGCATGGTCTCTTCATGCGTGTCTTATTGGATATAAGACTCTTGTTCTTACATTCACACTGACATTCAGACTTTGGTTAACACAAAAGCAGGTGGTGAAGTTTTAGGCCATTAATATGAGATGAACTTCTTTTCTCTGGTTAATGATGCTCAAAAGATGGAGGAGAATGCAAAGCGAGGCCGCGTGTAATAATTTATGAAGCACTTTGAGGCTGAAATCAAACTCTACAAGCAGCTATGACCTTTCCCGTCTCAAACACCATCGATACTTATTGAATATACGCCGCGTTGTAAGATGTCTAAATAAAATGTGACATATCTACACTCACTACAAATGTATCTGAGCTGAGCCGAGGCAGTGTGCTCAGATCTCAGATTTATTTCTCACACAATGTCCGAGAGGAGTGAAAGTGTACATGAAAACAGATTGAATGGTACCTTTGGTTTATCTCACATGACACACTCACATCCTCAGAAGCGGAGGAAACGTCTCTTTCGAGATAAGAGGCGGCGGAGCTCCTCGAGCTTTCTTCAACTCCGTGAAGGATATACAATCAGATCAGGTTTTGAGATGACGTGACTGGTGTTTGGTTAAAATGTCATGTTGATCCAAAGCTTATCCCTCACTGTGTATATCCTTTTCATTTCTCATGACACAAAGAGAACTGTAACCTTGAGTTGATGCCTGGATGCTTTTTGGAACAAGATGCCATCGTCTGGCTTTAACTTTTATGTGTTGATTTATTTGCTTTGAGACATCGTGTCTGTGGATTTAAAAAATGTGGACTTCTTTTTAAAAAATGTGGACTTCTTTTTTATTAACTCTCCTCTTTAACCTACAGCTGTCTGCATTATCCGGAGACACAAAAGGCGCAGACAGAGTCAGCGAGGCGCTTCGGCGTTCAGATATTTTCCACAGAGAAAACAAGATGTTGCGATAACTCTGCAGACTGCGAGCACAATCGATATTGCTTACAGATGGTTGAGTGTTGCTGGCTAAGCAGAGGGGATTGATTAAACAGAAATGTTCAGAGCTTATGGTTGCAGCATATATACAGCACGCTCAGCTACTCCGGCGGTCTGTCAAGTGCAGATCTAGTTTGAATCACTAAAATTTATTTTGGTGAAGAGCAACTATTAGGAAGGTTAAGCGACTGAAAGCCTTTCCAGTCTATAAGCAGTTGACCTATGGACGGTTACGGCTTAGGCTTGTAGGTTTGATTGGCAACTCCTCTTGTCCACAAGTATTCTGCTCCTGGTGTGGGTGAATGAGAAGCAAATTGCAAAGCTCTTGGGATAAAATCTGTGACAAGGAAATGCAAAAATGGATCCAGAAGGAAAACACAGATTCAGAGATTTGTGGTGAAGGTAGGGACGTCCTGGATAAGCTTTTTTGCCCCAAAATCCCACCTTGATCTTTAAATATTGAGTCCTGATCTGATCTTAAATAATAATAATAACTTAAATACATCCGCATTGCAAAAGCCACGCTGTTGCGTCGCATGATTTTGGCGGCTTGGCTGAAGCCCAATACCAATTCGATCGATGACCCTGAGACCAACCGGACATCAGTGTATTTACTTTAAGATTGGTCGGTTAACATGAGGCCGGAGCTGACAGTGGGTCATCATTGGTTTTGGCAGACAATACAAGGGGACGGCGGTCTGGAAACGGCAGGCTGGGAATAAATGGAGTGACAAAATCTAAATCACAGAGGGCTGAGATCTGCAAGTTACTGCACAGGTAGACATGGCGAAGCATTGAGGAGCAGGGTAGATGTACTGCGGGGCTAGATAGATGGATAAGCGCTAGGTGTGCACAGCAGGAGACGATTGGAGACTCACAGAGTGAAGAAGCAAAACACAAGACGGGAGAAGTAAAGGAGAGAAAACACCAGAAACACAAGGAATAGGGGAGAAAACTCAGAGCCATGACAGAAATCAGGTGAATCAGGTTAATATACACTCACTTACCGTTACTGTATGAACTTAAGTGACATCCCATTCTTAATCCGTAGGGTTTAATATGACGTCTGTCCACTATTTGCAGCTATAACAGCTCCAACTCTTCTGGGAAGGCTTGCCTCAAGGTTTAGGAGTGTGTTGATGGGAATTATTGACCATTCTTTCAGAAGAGCATTTGTGAGGTCAGGCCATGTTGGACCAGAAGGCCTGGCTCACAGTCTTTGCTCTAATTCATCCCAAAGGTGTTCTATCAGGTTGAGGTCAGGTCTCATCCATGTTTTTATGGACCTTGCTTTATCGACTGGTGCTCAGTCATGTTGGAACAGGAAGGGTTCATCCCCAAACTGATCCCACAAAGTTGGGAGCATGGAGTTGTCCAAAATCCCCTCCACCAAACTTCACACTTGGCTCAATGCAGTCAGACAAGTACCATTCACCAAACCCATATTCATCCATCAGATTGCCAGATAGTGAAGTGTGATTCATCACTCCAGAGGACGCCTTTCCATGAAGCTCTCTACACTGTTTGTGAGCTAACCTGAAGGCCACATGAAGTTTGAACGTCTGTCGCGATTGACACTGCAGAAAGTTGGTGACCTCTGTGCACAGTATGACCCTCAGCATCCACTGACCCCACTCTGTCACTTTTACTTTACTTTACTGTGGTCGTTCCCATTCAATTCCACTTTGTTATAATACCACTGTCAGCTGACTGTGGAATATTTACCCATTCTTTCACGAATGCCTAGGTGCCTTTAACTCTTCTTTCAAAACTGCATTTAGTTCCCCGTTGGATAGTGCAGAGGCATATAGGGTTGAGTCATCAGCATACATTCCTATGTTTGCATTTCTCAGAAAACATACACTTTTATACTTTTGGCAATATAGTGTAGCTTCCACCCCTGAATTGACTATCAGTGTTTTACCGGCTGATGAACTAGCTGGATATTATAATGCCTGCGGGGTACCAGGAGAGGTGTGGCCTTAGCCATGACGTTAGCCCTGAGGACCGCATCACCAAATGACTGAGTCTATCTGTGTGTGTGTGTCTGTTTGACCGATTCCTGAGGTTTGCATCCAGCTGGGGAGCCCTGAGGAGCGTTGTGAAGCGTGATATTAGACCCTGAGGTTAGCAGCGGGAGGCTTCAGAGTCCTAACAAGCCCTGAGCATTTTCCGACCCATCATCTGTGACTGACGGCTGCTGTCAACTGGAACAAAATCCCTCTAAAAGACAGAAGCTGCCTCTGTAGTGTGAATCGTCGAGGAGCAGGTTTGAGGAGTAAACCTGCTATTAGGACAGAATGACGAGAGGTAAATGAGCCCTTTGAGAGCTGATGGGTTCAGTCAAAACCAAGATAGGACCATGATAATAGCGGAGTGGACTGTAAGCACAGATTGCTGGACAGTATGATGATGCAGAGAGTCAAGGTTGAGTGACTGCTTTCATATCATGGTCGTGCCTTGAAGTGGACATGAACAAAAAGAAAGCTCAATTGTCACAGCATAAGGGGAAATAGGAGATTGGCCATGATTATCACCTCCTCTATTTTGGACTGTTCTATTTTAAAGGATGTTTTTACTGCTATTGTCATTTGTTCCAAAACTGGGAGCGCTTTGCTCTTAGGTCAATTTCTTTGCACTGATGTGAATGCAGCAATTGCGCTTTGTTCAGGAATAAATGAAGCGAGCTGAGTCCGGTTAGAAAGGGTGGTCTCGGGCTGATTGCAGTCTCTCTTCAGGGGTGGTATGTTTGCATTGTGAACACATATAAGCAAGCCGTTTACCTGGTACTTCTTTGGAAGAGTGAGCACTCCCTAACTGAGCTGAAGATGTTAAGACGTTGGTCAGTGTTGCAAAGTCACTTCCCCAAGTTGAATTCCCTTTTAACATAACACAAAGTTTCTTTGTCTGTGCAAACGAGTCCACTGAGAATTTCTGCTGAAATTAACTTGTCCCAGGTTTTAACCTCTTGATCCCTGTGTCCTCATATGTGGACACAGGGATTATTTCACTGTATGTTACAATAAATTCACCAAGGTGTGACAAAATATAAAACTTTTAGTTTTAGTGTTTGTTTGCAAAAACACAGTTGCAAACAAACACCATTCTCCCTTCTGCAAATAGAAAATTGTTAGTTTTCATGTCTGAACAAAAGCAGATTTGCAATTTTTTTTATATTGTTCCGATTGTTCAATTGTTCAAAAACTTTTCAAAACCGTTCATTCTCATGTGTGAACATTACTGTACAAAAAACAAAATTGCAAACAATGAAATCTTAATGTCCTCAAATGAGTACTTAGCAGCGTTGTGGCTTGTAACTATTGATAAAATTTGATGAGGTTTTGTACCAAGTCCACTTTTGTCCCATAATCAGCTGTAGACTGCAAAACACTATCATGATTTTATACTGACTAGTGTATTGACCCTACCACTAGAGAGCAAACAAAAGTGTCCACGTATGAGGACAACAGGTCTAAGTGAAGCAACATGTAGAATAAGGTGCAACAAACCTAAAACTGAAAGTCAAATAGAGCTGTTCATTGTTCTAAAACAATGTGTTTTTGGAACGGCACATGGCGATGCATTTTAAGACCAGTTATGAACGCACATACTCAGATCAGCCCACTTATTGATCAGATCACCCAGGACAAACATAGATAACAGCTATGGATGGGACCTCAGTGTGTATTTGTATAATATCAGCAAAGTAGTGAAGGCCCACGATCATTCGTACGGAGGAGGAGAGATGCTGCAGGGTCGATGATGACTGCTGGGATGAAGGGAAAAGCGCTTGATTAAAAACATGGTTGAAAATGTAAATTTATGATGAGCGGAAATGGAAGTCGGTCCAGATGCAGAAAATTTGTGCGAAATGATTTTACTCTAGGGGGCCCCCCAAGGGAAAGACATGCATGCTGCTGCATTGCAACACCTACAGTATGCTGCAACCAGACTCGCCACCACCTATGATTTAACAATTTGACGGTAGATAGAAGGAGGGGGCCCTGAGGGGAAGGGTGTTGTGGAGTGTTGTTGATGCACTTTAGGCAATATATAAATCTAAAGAGGATTTTGGTTGAAAAATATGCTAAAGATAGCCTTTCTCAGTTCTGCAACTCTTGAGTTTTCGTGTGGACCGTGAAAACGAGCGTTTCGATGTCATCGCCACACCCCTCAAGCATCTTCTCCTTGAGTTTGGTTTCTCCTAAAGCCGGTTTGTAAACAGCGCTCAAGCTTTATGCGCATGCTCCGCCTCTTCCTCTCTGTTTTTGGTGAATTTCTGAAACTGAAACAGCGCCACCTATAGACCTGGAGTATGAAGTGGTGTTTTGAGTCGTGTTGAGACGGATCCATGTGGTCGCAGATATTCTTGAAACGATGCCAGGGAAAACAGAGGGGGAAAAGATGGTTTTGGTACGTGTGGACGAGGCCTAAAGAGCTAGCTGTATTGGTTTATTCACCATCAAGTCACTTTATCTAATGTTTATCTTGGATTTGCAGAATGCTAACATTAACTAAACATACTCTTGTTTGCAGTTCTCGTTTAACATTACTACATAGATGTTTAAAAGTGAAAATGTGGTATAAAAGAGACTTTAAAAGGCGCCTCTTTAAAAGGTTGGAGTCATTTTATGACTCTCAATGATTTTGGGGCTCAAATCTATTTGAAAAAAAGAAAAAAAGAAAATTGCTCACATATACATTTGGACAATTACTCAATTTTAAGAACCTGCTTCACACTCCTTGGTAATAACATAATTTCCTGCTCTTCACTAACTCTTAATGCATTTAGCGCTGCCTCAGGCCACATTCTCTATTGAGATTAAATTTCTGCTTCACATGTCTAATTTCCTCCTCCGTCTCTCCTCCTGTCTCACTGCGTCTCTACACCATCTTCTTCCCGTCTCTCTCCACCTGCCGTCTTTCCGTTCGTCTCTCATTAGCATCTCCTTCCTTCTTCCTCTCACTCCTCCTCTGTCATTTCTCTCTGCAGGGCGTCCTCCTGTCACAGCTGACACTTGTTTCCCCTCCGCCAATCTCCCGCTGACAGCAGCAGAGCTGATCTGAGCAAACTATTTCTCCTCCCATGTAAACAACCATTACTGACCACTGGCAGAGAGAGAGACAGAGAGAGACAGAGAACGAGAGAGAGAGAGAGGGTGTAAGATGTCACAATGCACAGTTGGTGTATTTCAGGTGTCCTCAACAATACAACCCTCGTGAAAGGTTTGACCTCAATTCCACAAAAGGCGAGAGCATTTCCATGCAGCTTCCATTACAAAAACTCAGAGCTTTAGGTTTTTCCAACAGAGGGAGAAAACACCAGCGACACATGTGGTGGCAGCAAGCGAGAAAAAACTGAAATCATTAGTTCATATCACAACTGAATTGAAAATTCACTCAAAAAAAAAAAAAAAACAGACCCGACTTGTTCCGTATTTGCAAATTCGTTTGATGTATAATCAGATTTGTTTTTATTTAGTGACTAATAAAAACCTGATCATGATGGGACACAACTCCTGCAGTTCGGTCCATACGTGTTTGGATACTAGCCCTATTTTTGTTATATCCTAAAGTCAAACTAATATGATCAATACGGTCTTGACTCTTAGCTTTAATTTTAAGATGTTTTCATCCAAATTAGGGAAAAGGAGCAAGAATTTTAACCATTTTTGTACATGTACTCGTGTTTCCATATAGGGCACTGTCTTACAGTCTGGGATTTATACAATGTACAGTATATGGTAAATGTTATAGATCCATTATGGCTAAAAGAAAATGTTGACTTTTGTTTGAAAATTGGAAACAAACATCTTTCTCCTGTGTGAAAGTGCAATAATACACCAACCCATCAATCCGCCCCAATCTCCTCCCTCCTACATAGACACCGTGGCTTTATACCCATGTCACCTTCCTCCTATCGCTGTCACGATAACACTGGGTCATAATGAGCTCTTTGCACACATGACCTACCTTATGCGGCGCAGATGTCATTCATCCACTCTCCCTTTTTTCTTTGAATTCCACCGAGTCCCGAGGCAGATATTTTAGCTGCCAAATGCTCCGGTTTTCTCAACAGGTAGTTGCTAAATTTGTCTGCCTGCTCTTTATTTGCTGCTGCTGTGGCTGATAGCGGGTTATTTGAGCCGTTTCCCTGGAAGCTGCTGGAAATAATGACACTGGTGGAGGGGAGCTAAATGATAAAGTAATGTTGGTGGGCGGAAAAAAAAAACACAATACAGTGAGATGCTAAAAAAAAAAAAAAAAAGCTCCAGAAATATAACTTACACCATTCACCTTTTTGTAAAGGTAAAGCTAAAATATTGATTGGAGCAGTTTTAAAGCTTCTGTTAAAGCAAACACTAATATATTTGCAAATAACGCAAGTATTCATAACAGATTATTCACTCTCTTGTTGCTAAGTTGATGAGACTGAAATATATTTCTATTTATTGATACCGATCCCACTCATTAATTAAAAGTGTCGGTGGAAGAGTGTTAACACTTATTTAACACCAGAAACAGTAAGAAAAATGTTGACGTGGAGCAAAACAGTTAAGTTTTGACACCAGAAACCAAAACAATGAGCTGAAAGATCCTGAAAATCTTTAAAAAATAAATAAATAAGTGTATTTAATAAGTGAGTTTGAGCAGTTTTAAACCGACTGTGGTAAAATGAATGGGGCCACTTCCTCTTTCAGACACAAGTATTCACGCTCTTTTAGCTCTTATTGGGTCACCACCACCAAGGTTTTTATGCGGCTGCTGGAAAATAGGTGGATGAGAATAAAATAAAATGATTTTACCAAAATAACTTGACTGAAAATGCTGGTGGAAGATTATTAAAGCCACCAGAAACAATAACGACAATGGTGGAGTGAAGTAACCAACCAAAAAAACCAAAACAGTGAGCTGAAAGATGCTAAAAATCCATAAAACGTTTGAGGTATTTCTTTGCAGATTCAATCTTATGGGATCAAAACCTAACCTTTAATGCTGCTGCTATAAATGAGGCTGATGAAAATAAACGGAAATATCAAAATGGTTGATTAGAAAAAATGCCGGTAGCCGAGTGTTAAAGCACGTCTAACAGCGGACACAATCAGAGTTAGACACGTACTGCAAAATGAACAGTGACAGGAAAGTGTTAGGATTATTATTCTCTGCTGTCATTGTCAGGTTGAGCTTGAAAAAACATAATTTACATCCTCCTCATTGTCTGGCAATATGGATATAGCATCCAAACGAAGATTTAATGAAGCCTCGGATGATGGAGCTTAGAACATCGGTTTCTTTTATGAAGAACGTGACACTCTTTTTTTTTAAACCTCGTGCCGCGCTCCTGCTCAGACTCGTCAAAGGTCGGACTTGATCTACACCCACGCAGACAGTCAGAGAATATGTTAAACATTTCCCAGCGTCAAAATGTCAACAAGTCAGAGAAGATCTCAGCTGTTTTGTGGTGAGGCTACACCGTTCCTCAGAGCTCTGGACCGTCCCGGCGCTCGCTGTCGAAACGTCACCAATCATCTGTTGATTCAGTTTCCTGACATTCGCCCTGCTCGGCTACATTTGACTTGCGACTTTTCCTCTGAGCTGTAATGATCCCTCTCCCAGTAACTGCTGACCTGCTCTTTCAGTCCACGGGCTGTTTGAATTATTCTCTGCAGGAGCTGAACTGCTGATTGTAGAATTAATGGAGACACTAATGACTCCACTAAATCACATTGTTTGTGCTCCAGTAGCTTCGGGTTCAAAGGGTTAATGGATCATTTCTGCTTCAAGGCCAGAAGAGGCAAATAATTGGGCAAAGTGTTAATCTGAAACAATCTACGCATTCAACCAGACCATTACGTGGTCTCCCTATATTTTCCTTATATGTTAATCTTCTCTCTCATCTAAAAGGTGCAAAGTCCTTTTAAATCTGCTCAAAAGGCTTCAAATAGCAGCAGTCATTTATTCCGTCATTTATGTTCCGCCAGGACTAATTCACTGCTTTATATTCTCTCTTGTCACTGAAGAATAAATTAGCACCCTGTACTGAGCAAAGAAAGCTCTCACTACATCTTCTGTTTCTTTCTGAATAAATATTGAACAGGAAGGACACCACTGCTACGTTGATATCAAGCAGATCTTAATATAATTATGCACAGTAATTAAGTACTTATTTAGAGGATTTTGAAATTGGGTTTCCCCTCTTGTGGACCCAAGAGTGTCGGTTTTACCCAAATTACAGAAGCTTGTAATTTCCCACTTAGCTCAAGTGGTGTCTAGATATCTGAATATATTTTTGAGCGATGGTTACTATTGTTGGCAATGTTTTTACTACACGTCATTCCTTTATCTACCACTAGAGGGCTAGGCGATTATTACGAACTTTGTTAAAGGGGAACTACTTTTTTTTTATAACCTGGATCTTATTTCTGGCATAAAATATGATTGTTTACTCACCCATATAACTCTGGCATCGTTTTTAGTCCTTCAGAAGATATTTAGCTGCATTTATCCATATAGTGGGAGTGAATGGGGCACCGAAATGTAGCCTCTAAATAACACATTATCTGCCGCAAAACTCATTAATTTCACCAATATTTTGTTATGATACGCTAGTGCTATTCCCCGTCACTTATCACTGTTATCAAAGACTAAAAATGGAAGCGTGAATTTTGGATTTACGTCCATCACGTGGACCATAGCCTGCAAAGAAAGTGGACGCCATGCCAGCTCCTCAAAAGTGAAGCCAAAGCAAGTAGAGCTCCCCCTGGTGGCTGGCTGCAGTATAGGTCATAAGCTCCACCTCCTCCATGTTAGTAGGCGGGGCTTAGCCCAAACTAAAACCCTAAAGTACACGGCCAAATACTTAAGTTTAGTTTCACAGGATGTGACATAATGAAGAGGACAGCTGTCCCAACTGCGCCTGTGCACTCCTTTTTGGGATTTGTTTGTTCTGAGCAATGGTAGAAAGTGGAGACACGTCATCCATTTTTTTTTTCTACAGTCCATGATTTGGAGACAAAATATCTTTGTTGGAAGTGACAATGACAACTGTTTTCAAACATCTACAGCTTGAGTCAGTGACACTTGGTGCATATATTCAGACTGAGCTTCAAATCATAAACAGAAGACTGGCTCCTCTCATCTGAAATTGGCCATTTCAACCAATCCTCCCACCATCAGAGCAGGACTGGGCTCCGTCACATCACATTGGCTGTTTAAGTGGGACGCTCTCAGCTCTGTGTAATTATCGTCCATTTGACACAGTCTGAGCGTCTTGTCCAGAATATGAATGAGATAAAAATACAGAGATCACAGTGAACCGGAGCCTCGTACCTGAAAGGATTATCAACGCCTCGACTCCCATCATTGTCCACGCCGACTCCACGCTAACACACAACAATTATCTCATTTATGGCCACTTAGCTCCCTCAAATCTTCTCACTTCCTTTGAGACGCGAGTTCCTGCAGCAAATCCCAAATATCCGCCAGCGAGGCTCAGGTTTGTAAAAGGCCATGTGGCACGACGCCCAGACCTGCTATTGATGTGTCCAGGTTTTAGTGATGCCGCTAATAAGAGCTTAATGATTTGTGTTGTGTCTCGTGGGAATTCCTTTCCCAGATATCAGAGGTCGGGTCCCAGCAGTTTGTCATCACATGCTGTTTACTGACCTTTGATGGAACAAATGAGGGCTTTCAGTCGTCCTCTTTGGCCTTGACCTTCGTAAAATATGCTAATCCTAAACACACAAAGACGCCCGTGTAAATCAAATCCTTTCATTTCAGCTCCTTCAAAAGCCTGATATGTGACAAAAGACGCTAAATTGCTCTTGAAAGTGACTGAAGGGAAGCGTGTTAATTGCCGAGGCCGTTTTGGCAGTTGAAGGTTGAAGAGGTTTTTTTTTAAGAACAACTCGTATCCTTGGTGTTTTCAGGGGGATGAATTAGCATCTCTGTCAGGAAGATTGTTCTAAAATTTCCCTCTTCACGTTCAAAAGGCCACTAAAATATGAGGGAAATGACACATCGTCACGAGCAGAGATGAGTCGGGAGCTCTGACTGTTATGAGAAACAATTTGTATGTTTTCTCATGTCATCTGAGCTGCCCTTAGCTCTGACAAGCATCATTAGGCCCTGCAGTGAGAAACAGCCGAAGGCATCGCTGCCTCGTCAAGGCCCGACTGTCGGGCTAATGGCCTGCTGGCTAATTGTACCTCATAAGCTTCTACTTCAGAGATTGAGAGTCATAATGATGTCATGTCAGGTCTTCAAGTGCATTTAGCTGCCAATAAAAACAAAAAGGACAGCGACAAACCAAAATGGGTATCTGAGGCACACAGGCCATAAAATAAGGTATAAAATTGTTTGCCCACTTTAGTGATATAAAACACTGCCTGGACAAAACAAAAAGTCGCCACCAAAAAAGTCACCCACTCTAATATTTCATTGGTCGTATTGTTTTCAATAAGCTTCTCCAATGTCTCCAGATTTATTTCCATCCAGTGTTGCATTAATTCTTCACCAAGATCTTTTCTTGATGATGGAGAGTCTGACCACTGCTCAAAGCTTCTCCAGCACATCCCAAAGCTTCTCAAAGGGGTTAAGGTCTGGACTCTGTGGTGGAACAATCCATCTCATGCTCCCTGAACCACTCTTTGACAATCTGAGCCCCATGAATCCTGACATTGTCATCTTGGAATATGATCCATTGATGGAATAAGCTGCTCATTCAGTATATTCAGGTAGTCAGCTAATGAACCTAGACCTGAGCAACTGCAGCAACCCCAGATCATAGCACTGCCCCATAGCACAGGCTTGTACAGTAGACACTAGGCATGATGGCTGCATCACTTCATCTGCCTCTCTTCTTACCCTGATGCCCCCATCACTCTGGAACAGGGGAAATCTGGACTCATCAGACCACATGACCTTCTTCCATTGCTCCAGAGTCCAATCTTTATGCTCCCTAGCAAACTGAAGCCTTTATTTCCAGTTATCCTCACTGATTAGTGGTTTTCTTAAGGCTACACAGCTGTTCAGTCCCAATCCCTTGAGTTCCCTTCACATTGTACGTGTGGTTTCTTCCATTTGATTCCACCAAACGTTTAAGTAATCGCCAACCACGATTAAACGGGATTTTTTTTCCGACCACATTTCTTCCTGGAAGACGATGGTTCTCCACTCTCCTTCCAGTTTTTAATAATGCGTTGGACAGTTCTTAACCCAGTTTTAGTAGTTTCTTCAATCTCCAATTTCTCTGCTTAATGCCAATGATTTGACCCTTCTCAAACAGACTAACATCTTTTCCACGACCATGGTTAGACATGGTTGTTTAAGAAATGAGAAGCTACTCATTGCATCAGTTGGGGCTAAATAACCTGTTGCCAGATTAAAGATAATCACCCATGCTGCAAATTTTCCAATGGGACAATGGGAAGCTCCTATTTGCTACGTTAAATCCAGGTGGCAACATTTTTTTTTTTGCCTTTTTTTGAAGTTGACAGATTGTTGGCGCTCTGGCCTCAAACATACTGTATATATCTCGTTGCTCCTCCTGGGTGCCCTGAGTTCCTCTTTGGCTGCTGGCTAATCCAAACACAGGCAGACTCTTTGCTTCACACCACAGCCCACACTGTTCGTCTCACTGTCGCTAACTGCAACGTTACCGTTTGTGTCAAAACCCTCAACGCTGCTGGCAATGGTAGCGGAGCCGCTGGAGTCGCTGACATTTATGCGCTGCTCATTGTTTGCGCTGTCAGTCCTGTGGGTTCAGACGGATCAGGCCGCGTTGAGCGCCGACGCACAGAGACAGGCGTTAAACGAATTACACCGAGCTCACACAAATTCAACAGATTGGGATGTAAAGTAAACACATGGGCTGATAGACTTAAACACAGCGCAGGTTTGACATCAACACACTGAGCCTCTGAAGAGGATAAACAAGTGATGCTGAGTGACAAAATCTCAATGAATAAAAATCCGTTTCTTTGTTAACTGACAAACAAAACTGATTTGACACACACCAATTAAGACGTAAACCCTCACTGACATACAAACGAACCTATTAAATGAGATTATTCCCGGGATTCAACAGACTTTGAGGCAGATAAGTGTCCCTCTCTTCCTAATTAAGCCGCCGAAGAGTTCGCAGCAATGCAGACGAGACGGACGACTCGTCCTGTGCGAGGAATTTAAATAAAATAATTCTCCGACAAGCAGAATGTGGTGCAGAGGCAAAACATAATCATTAATTCTTCACCTTAATTGTGACCTTTACCCGCCGAGCGCACCGCGGCCTGTCTGTCTGAAAGAAGAGGAGATTAAACCAGACACCTCCAGTTGTCAGACGGGGTGAAGAAGAGCAGAACATGACCGGGGCGAAGAGCAGAGAATCAATTTGAAGCCGAGTCAGATTATCAAGTTGGCTTTTCTCTCTTTGTGTGTTGATGTGGGAAGTTTGGCACAAGAAACTTTTTAGGATGCATTTTTATACAACAACTCAACATGTCTGAGACAGTACTGGTCAGCAGAGCATGTCCGCTTATGGTGGCACACATGCTTGGTAGCATGAGAGACAGATGCATCAAGACGGTCAGGCAGTGCTCATATTCTTGTGATGGGCCATCACCTCCAGCAAAGTCTTCTCTGCTGGTCCAAGCTTTATGAAAATCACAATATTTTACCATTAATTGTATTAAATTAGTCCCAATAAGACCATTCTTTTCATTTTACGGCTTGTCCGTCTTTCAGGTGTGGTGCTTCTTTCAGTGTAACTTTGCTTTAGAGCTTTTATCCGATCATATTTCTGCCGTCACATGTTGCCAGAGTCAAAGAAATCTGTACGGGCCTTCACAATTAAAACTGCAGGTAACCAATCACATTTCAAGTTCGTATTCTTAGCCCTTTTCTGTGGCATACGGTAGCATCAGTGTTTTTGCATCCTCTGATCGGAGGGTCAGATTGAAGCCAAGCTAGCGGCTCATGTTCATCTGTTGCGAGATGCACAATCAAATCGTCCCTGTAACATTTTGATTGCTGTTTTTTGAACCCACGACGGCGGAGAGAGGACAGGTCAGTTTGTTTGCAGGTCTTCTTAGAAGGTCGTATTCAGTTTGAAGGAAAAGCTTGATATTGTGAGGAAAGGTCGTCTAATCCTGGAGCTAGCTAGCTTGCCCCAGCTAGGTAAAGCATCAGATCAGCAACTATGAGCGCTACGCTTGGTTAACAGAAGATAAATTAATTATATTTACAGCTTTTATGCATATTTTAGCCATTTTATTGGGTCAAGCATCGATGCTTCTGCTGGATTTGACGCAAGTGGCGCTGCAGCTTACCTGCAGTGAGTGAGAGACTTCTTGAATTGTTCTAAGTGAGTTTCTTGTTTTACTGCGTGTCCGTATGAGGTTAATGGTTTCAACAGCAGTGGCGTATCGTATGAAGAGGTGTTCTGATTGAGGTTGGAGGTCAGTGAAGGGTGGAAATGCACGGCCCGCCACTGGAGTGTTGCATCTGAACATCTCAACTTTCTCAGTTTGTGTTAAGCCTCAGTGGTACGGTAATGGATTCCAACCAAGAGGGAATGAGAATGAAAAAACATAAAGGACAGATTTCAGGTGTGAAGAGAACAAGACACAGAGGAGAACAATATTCAGCCAACGCAATGTGTTACGACACGAGAGCAAATGAGAGAGCAACGAAGGAAAGAGATGAGGCGGAGGAAGGGGAATGAAGGTTGTTTTTGTCCGGCACATCGGCCTTCAAGGTGCCAGAGTGGGAATTAAAGACAGAGCAGATTTCATCACCTGGCAGGAGATCAATGATCTGAGACTGAGGACTCTGGAGGAGCTGTGTATCCAGCTGGTGAATGGAGCTTCTCAGAGATTCAGAGATCGCACACACATTTATTCAGTTCTTCTCTCATGTTTATCAGGGTCAAAGATCAGTTGATCTGTTTGGGATCTAGTGAATTTGGAGGCCAGGTCAACACTTTGTGATGTTCTTCATGTTTTTTTTAGTTGCTCCTAAAGCGTTTGTGCTGCTGCCATCAAGGAGTGTCATTGTTATGGGGTGGGGGTGCCTGGTCTGGTCTAGGTGGGTGCTACATGTCTAGTAACATCCACACCAATGAATGAATGAATGCCAGGTCCAGAAGTTTCCCCAGCAGGGAAGATGATTATTATCATTACAAACGATGGTGGATTTGTGTCATGATTTACTCTGAGTCCCTAGAAAGAAACAAGCGTCCCGACAAAGACGGAAAATAAATCTGCTTTTCATTTCATGTGAAGACTTAAGCAGCAGCCTTCTCCCAGTGCCCTGATTACCCCCGTCTTTCTCTGAGGCGAACGCTCGCTGGAGCGTCTTTTGTTTAACATTCAGTTTCTGTCTTCAGAGACAGAAGAGGCTCCGTGTTGGTTTTAGTCGCTCGCCTCAATCAGAGAGCTCTGATTGCATTTCAGCGACCGACGGACAGAGGAGCTCCGAGTAACCGCTCGAGACGCTGTTGCGCGTCGGATTGTTTTTTTAGATTTTCTGATTGTGAGAAGTTCACCAGCTCCTGGAGGACCACGGGAGCGCCACTGCCAATTAGGAGGAGTTCAGATTGCTCATGATTGGGATCACGATGCATCCTGAATGAAGAGAATGGCTTTATTAATAACGTCGTCACGGATCTTTGGAGTTAAGTGTGGAGACTCAATGAAAACAGGTATCAGTTGCTGTTGACTTGGATTATTGGAAGAGTAGGACGACTGATCTGTCTCTCTGTCAGTCCTCAGATAGACTGGAAACCTGTCCAGGGTGGACCCCGCCTCTCGCCCAATGACAGCTGGGATAGGCTCCAGCAGACCCTGTGACCTTTCACAGGACGAGCGGTTACAGAAGATGAATGAAGGAATGAATTATCTCTCAGCACATTATTCAGTCGGAGACGACACTGAAACAGGCACAATAATAACTATAATAATAAAGGAATCACTGGAGTTTGTTTACTGCTGCGCTGACAGATGTTTTCAGTTCGAGCTTTGCCTCTCGTCACGTCGACAGAACATCTGCGCGGCCCGTTGAAGCGTGACAACTTTCTCCACGCGCCCGGGCCTGCACGGCGTCGAGGAGACGACGCGATTTTTTTTTGTTTTTTTTACCATCGATGCAGCCCTGCTTGCGAGCCGTGATGCTGTCAGATGTTCACAACAACGCCGCGTGATCCCGTCCTATTAATTATCGCGCAGACAGACGACAGCGCTGTCTGCAAATGTGGTGCCTTCTCAGTTCGGTGTGCTAAGTGCGAGTGTCTCGCTGACGCAAACACAAGATGGTAAAACGGTAAAAAACATATGTTGATAAAAATGTTGTGTCACTGCGTGTGAAGCTGAGCTCTGAAAAAGTTTTAAACACTCGCTTGAATCATCCAAAAGTAAGATACGGAAAGGTGACTCTTTATTAGGCGGCATTTACCGTCAGACTGAAGCAACATACAAAGATCAGGCATAACATTATGACCACCTCCTGTAGGTCTCCCTTGTGCCTCCAAAAACAGTTGTGACTCATTAGAGAATGGACATGGACCTTCTGAGGGTGTCCTGTAGTGTCTGGTAACATGATGTTGTTAGTGGGGGGCCTTTGAGGGGAGGGGCCTCTGTGGATCATCCCACAGATACTTGATCAGTTTGGGATCTAGTGAATTTGGAGGCCAGGTCAACACCTTGAGATGTTCTTCGTGTTTTTTTTTAGATGTTCCTAAAGCGTTTTCCTGCTGGGGATGGCTGCTGCCATCAAGGAGTGTCATTGCTATGGGGTGGGGGTGCCTGGTCTGGTCTAGGTGGGTGCTACATGTCTAAGTAACATCCACTTGAATGAATGAATGAATGAATGAAGGTCCAAAAGTTTCCAAGCTGAACATTGATCTGTCACAAGATGGTTGATGTTCACTTTTCCTGTCAGTGGTCATAATGTTGTGGCTGATCGGTTGGTATATATAATATTTTCTGCCTGTCATATGGGGGTCAAATGACCAATGAGGTTGATGTCATGGTTCTGTTTTTTTATTTTATTTTTTATTCGTGTTTCGTGTTTTTCAGTTTCCTGTTTTGTGTTACTCCATGTGTTTTTCCTTTTGATTAGATTGATTTGATTATTTCCTCCTTGGTTTGTCTTGATTTGTGCCACCTGTGTCTCGTCACCCTTCTGTTCCTTGTGTGTATACGTATATATAGCCCTGCAAGCCTCTCTGTTCCTTGTCGTGTCATACTGTTTGTTTGCCTTGTTCATGTGTTACAGGTCATGTTTTTTTTTCATGTCTTGTTCCAGTTTTCATAGTGTTTTGACTTTTGTTTTCTGGATATCCTGCCACGTCAGCAGCGCTTTTGTTTTGTTTTTTGCCAACTCCAGCCTCCTCCTTACCTCGCTACCCTTTCCTGACAGCTGAGGTTTTAGAGCTTGATATCTTAGCATGTTCATGATACTGATCAGAATATTTATGTATTTAGTATCTAAGTCCCAACAAAAATACTACTATAACTCATTTTACCAAGCCAGTGAGAAACAAATATCTATAAGAATATAGATTTTTCT
This sequence comes from Planiliza haematocheilus, assembly GCA_005024645.1. Taxonomy (NCBI): domain Eukaryota; kingdom Metazoa; phylum Chordata; class Actinopteri; order Mugiliformes; family Mugilidae; genus Planiliza; species Planiliza haematocheilus. The sequence continues at coordinate 240,836 of SRSE01000635.1, forward strand.
TGTGCAATAATGATCTAAATTCAAAAAAACACATAAATCCACATTCACACCAACAAGACGCCAATGAAACCTCCCAAAAGATCTTTAGCAGTGTTGAAGGGCAAGTCGTAAACTGTCACTCCAAGATTACAGCTCGCGGCCTCGCCGTCGTCTGGAATCTCAATTGAATCTTGTGCCGCCTGTCAGAGCGGAGGAGCTGTTGATGTTTACGTCGTTACGGATTCAGAAACGACCAGCCTGTCATGTTTAATTCAGCACGCACTGTAAAATAACTTTGCAGCAGTCCCCCCTCCTCTGCAGAACAAGCCGAGCTCTTTGTCAGCGGGCTTTGAACGCCGGCGCTCGACACGGAGGCCTTTTTTTTTTTTATTTCTCTGCTTTTTGTATGAGCAGAGCTGCAGGGTAGAGCGCACACACACGCACTCACACACACTCGCATGCAGCTCTGTGGGAGTAGATGTGATGCAGGCTTAATTAATGATTTGATAACCGCTGAGGCGTTAAACGGAGCGCAGGGAAAGGCGAGAATCCCGGATGAGGGGTGAAAGCGGAGCTGAACTGGCTGCTAATGTGGTGTGAAGGGTTTCTCTCCACCTGCTGCAGCACATGCTTTCGCTCTCTCTCTCTCTCTGCAGCGCAGGTTCACGTGTAAAGCTGTTAAAAAGCCAAGAAGTGCTGGAGGTGTTTTAAGACTATATGAAAAAAAAAAAAAGGTGTAAATCCATGAACTAATAATTAACTGCAGGAAATCAGAAAGAAGAAATAATAGATTATGTCGCGGTATTTATTTCCTTTGCAGGCGAGAAACTCACTAACAAGCAAACTAAACTCTGAGGTTCAAATGTGTTCGTAATACTCAGAATATAATCATTCAAAGCAAGAAATAGATCTTAAATCCAGTGAGCAGTGAGTTGGATAAATGAAAAAGCGGTAAGGCTTTTTTTGTTCTGCCACAATTATCTCCTGAAACCGTTTATTCATCAGTATTCCATTTCTTTCGATTTTGTTTTTATAATTTAATTTACCTTTCAGTCTGGTATCAGCTAACTGCGTATCAGCTATCGGTGCACATTTTGAGTTTTTGTGTTTTTTATTCCAAACACTGAACGTTTCAAAAGAAGAGAAAAGTTTACTGGAGACGGCGTAGACGAGAAAAATCTTCCAGAGAGGGTTACGAAGTTTATGGCAGCGTTGGATGACCAGAACATTTTTGGAGTAGAGAACAAGCCAAGGTACAAGCTACCCTCCCCACACTACGTTAACTTATATATATATATATATATACACTATATTACCAAAAGTATTCGCTCACCCATTCAAATGATCAGAATCAGGTGTTCTAATCACTTGGCCTGGCCCCAGGTGTATAAATTCAAGCACTCAGGCATGCAGACTGTGAAACAAGACATTTGTGAAAGAATGGGCCGCTCTCAGGAGCTCAGTGAATTCCAGCGTGGAACTGTCATAGGATGCCACTTGTGCAACAAATCCAGTCGTGGAATTTCCTCGCTCCTAAATATTCCACAGTCAACTGTCAGCTCTATTATAACAAAATGGAAGCGTTTGGGAACAACAGCAACTCAGCCACTAAGTGGTAGGCCACGTAAAGTGACGGAGAGGGGTCAGCGGATGCTGAAGCGCATAGTGCAAAGAGGTCGCCGACTTTCTGCACAGTCAATTGCTACAGAGCTACAAACTTCATGTGACCTTCAGATTAGCCCAAGTACAGTACGCAGAGAGCTTCATGGAATGGGTTTCCATGGCCGAGCAGCTGCAGCCAAGCCACACATCACCAAGTGCAATGCAAGGCGTCGGATGCAATGGTGTAAAGCACGCCGCCACTGGCCTCTAGAGCAGTGGAGACGCGTTCTCTGGAGTGATGAATCACGCTTTTCCATCTGGCAATCTGATGAACGAGTCTGGGTTTGGAGGTTGCCAGGAGAACGGTACATTTCAGATTGCATTGTGCCAACTGTGAAATTTGGTGGAGGAGGAATTATGGTATGGGGTTGTTTTTCAGGAGCTGGGCTTGGCCCCTTAGTTCCAGTTAAAGGAACATTGAATGCTTCAGGATACCAAAACATTTTGGACAATTCCATGCTCCCAACCTTGTGGGAACAGTTTGGAGCGGGCCCCTTCCTCTTCCAACATGACTGTGCACCAGTGCACAAAGCAAGGTCCATAAAGACGTGGATGACAGAGTCTGGTGTGGATGAACTTGACTGGCCTGCACAGAGTCCTGACCTGAACCCGATAGAACACCTTTGGGATGAATTAGAGCAGAGACTGAGAGCCAGGCCTTCTTGACCAACATCAGTGTGTGACCTCACCAATGCGCTTTTGGAAGAATGGTCAAAAATTCCTATAAACACTCTCCTCAACCTTGTGGACAGTCTTCCCAGAAGAGTTGAAGCTGTAATAGCTGCAAAAGGTGGACCGACATCATATTGAATTCTATGAGTTAGGAATGGGATGGCACTTCAGTTCATAGAATGAGTAAAGGCAGGTGAGCGAATACTTTTGGTAATATAGTGTATATAAATACATTGCACTGAATCCAGTCACGTGTGATCTAGTAGAATACAAGAGAAGAAAGGTTGTTAAGACCAGATGTGACGCTGATATCACCTACTTTTGGGAGGGAAGAGGCTGGTGCTGGTGGAGCAGAGGGCACAGGGTGCAAGCCCATCAAAGTTGGATGTAGCGCAGGGGTCTCAAACCGATCCGTGAAAGGGCCGCTGTGGCTGCAGGTTTTCATTCCAACCATGGGAAGAAACCTTGATAGAGGTTAGATAGAGGGTTTGCATGTTCTCCATGTGTCTGCATGGGTTCTCTCCAGGTTCTCCAGCTTCCTCCCACCATACAAAGACATGCTGGTTAGGTTCATTGGTGATTCTAAATTGGCCGTAGATGAATGTGAGTGTGAATGGTTGTCTGTCTCTCTGTGTTAGCCCTGAGATAGACTGGAGACCTGTCCAGGTTGTACCCCTGCCTCTTACCCGATGACAGCTGGGATAGGCTCCAGCAGACCCTGCGACCCTTCACAGGATGAGCGGTTACAGAAGATGAATGAATGAATGAAACCTTGATAGAACCAAGATCGTATGGAGGGACCAATCTGCTTTTTTCCCCGTCCACACGAAAACTCAAGAGCTGCGTTTGCAAAGTTTTGATTGACCTCAGGATCGTCCCTGAAGATGTGTCCCAGTGCATCCCAGTAGGTATCTCTGAATATCCGTTCCTCCTATTACTATTATATGAACTCACATTCATTCATTCATTTGTCTATTTACGATGACGTGTTTTTATTTCTGGGCCTGTTACGGTTGATCACAAGTGAGCCAGCCAGCAGCAGTTTGTCTGTGAGTCTCCTGAACCTCCAAACCGACCCGGCTGCAGCTGCTTTACCGGCAAAGTCAGCCAATAAAGAAACAGGACAATTACAGACATAATGAACGCTGCCGAGAGGAGAAATTAAAGTTTAAACTGAGCCAGGTGAATGAACGAAGAAAGAGAGCGAGAGAAAGAGTCTAACCTGGCGGCAGGTTTATGAAATTAGACAGAAGGACGAGAGGAAAAAGCTGGGGACAGAATAAATAATCAGACTGAAGCCAGGTGAGAATTAGTCCGAGGCTCTGTGAATTCAGATGTAGTCTGGTTCCAGATCAGACACACGCAGAAGTGACGGATACAAAGAGATTAAAACACACTCGTTTCTCTTTCTAGCCTGTGTTGTATAATTAGTTTTTGAACATTTTGGTTTTTTGGGGTCGTACAAAGGCTCCTGCTGATTAAACACGTTCCGTAGCTTTGTAATTATGTTGCTGCCGACTCTGGCAAATGTTTGATAAAAAGTGGTTTTGTTCGGAAAGTTGTGTTGAGCGCAGAGAGGGGGCTGCCTCGTGACTCTGTGACGCTCTTCTCTGATGATTTTCTCTAAAGTGTAACACAGAGGTCTTGAGTTAAGAAGACTTTTAAATCAAATTTAAATAATCGTATTAATCAGGACCAGGAGGAGAGGAGCTTATGACCTAATGAATGAACAGTTTGCTGTTGTTTGCCAGTTTTTTCACATGAGCACGTAATAAAAACATTTTTGGTTGGTTTAGGCCATAGATTGTATATAACTATGGACAACATGTCTCCTTGCATTGGCCATTATTATTCCAAGGGATACAAGCCGCGGCATCTTGCGACTTTGGGACAGACTCACTCACACTCTGCTCTACCTCCACCTGTTACCTACAAGGAAATATAGGTTTATACACAGAGCCTCTCCACCAATTGCTTCCTGAGAGACGCTGGCCTCACATTATCGAAGGTCAAGAAGGTTGTTAAGGACCCTCTCAGAAGAAGCAGAGAAGGCAAGGTTCTGGCTAGGGCTCTGCCTCACCATCCTGAGATGTTCCGGTGATTAAAGGGGTGAAACATCAGTGAGGGAACGGCTCCTAGCTGAAGACCCTGCAGCTCAAGCAGAAATGCTGTGCAGGTACCAACCGAGGTATCTGCCTGTGAATCATTTTGTGCCTGTCTTTAAAAAAAATGTTTTTACAACTCTCACGGTCCCACGGGGCGGTTAGCATAGACTATCATAGGTGACTGGCTGCAGTGTACATAAGCTCCACCCCCTCCATGTTAGTGGGTGGGACTTGGCCCAAACTAAAACACTAAAGTACACATCAATTATTTTGTTTGCTTGTTTCAAGAATGGTTTCTGGAAGTCAGTTATAATGTTGGTGCATGTTCAAGAGTCACGAAGCTACTCAGATGAGTGGTGAAACGTCTTCTCAAAAAAAAACTCTACAAGTCCAGTTTCTTTTTTTTTCAAACGCTCTTTGGGCTGACCAGATGTCCCCGCCCTGACATGTCATCACCTTTGTCTCTTCCATCACATTACACCAGTGAGCTAACTAGTAATAGAACTACTGTTGTCAGCAGTCAGTTGTAGCCATTATCTCCTGAATCCATTTCCACAGAGAACAACATCTTTTAATCCAGAAGTGTTCTCAATCCTCCATGCGTAGAAAATATACTGCAGCTTTGAAGAACAAGCGTCTGTCAGACCGCTCAGTATCCAAACTGATCACAAGAATCTGCGACTTTTGGTAAAAAGAATAATTCTTCTAAACTCCCGTCTGATAGTTTGAAGCCGAGCACATCTGGCTTTGTTGTCAAGATCTGAAACAAACTGGTTTCTGTTCCACGTCTGACAGCGCTTTAGTTTTTTTGTCCTTTACTTCAGCTCAAACACGGAGCAGACGTGAGACTGAAACAAAATAAAAAACTACAAGTAAAAAGCTGTTTGTCGTTGTGTTTAACATCAGAATTGGAAAATTAAACTGACCCGAGGGAGAAGATTAAATCCAGCTTTAAATAAACGAGATCCGAACCCCCGATCCAGCCGTTCTGTCGGATGAACTTAATGCCCAGAACAGCGAGCGCCGACACCGAATTTGCATCTCATGTGCATTCATTCGGATTGCCCTCGGTGCGTTTGCTGCTTATGTGCCACCTTCCCGCTCGCGCTGATGCCAGATGAAAGAGATTTGAAGCCTCGGTGGGACAAAGCGGTTAAAAGGGAAATCAAAATGTGGGTGGAAAACTCTGCCTGGCGGCTGAAGATGTGTAAAAAAAAAAGAGAAAAAGAAGAAAGAGGACAGGGTAATTTCTCATTTTTGGGGGTTTTAGAGGAGTAAAAGGAAGAAGAAACAGATGTGAGGGAACACACAAATGAGAGCTGATGAGATCGGCTTGTGTTGTGTTGGCATCCTAAACCCCTGAGTGAAAAATGAAATAAATAAATAAAAGAAATCACACAAAAGAAAAAAGGGAGAAAAGGTGTTGTTGCTCTTCTGGCCGTTCTCCTGCCCACTTCCTGGTTTCTATGGAAACAGAGCAGGCCGGTGACCAGGGTTCACAGATCGTAGTGACCCACCCAAAAAACAGAAAATAAAAATCTCTGAACACGAAGCACCCGGCTGAGATAAAACCTCGCCGAGTGCTGTGGGGGGAAATTGAAATTAGAAATATCTGGGCGGAAATGGCCACAGCTCACAACTGGGACGTAAAGATAGCATCTCCCCCACCTCTCAACCCCCCACCTCCCCCGTCAGGAGGACGTATCGCCAAACATCCAGAGGACGACGGAGGAAAAGGAGCAGATGTATGTCTGGCTCAAAGTATTTAAAATACCTGAAAAGTGGGTCAACTCTACACTGCGTCACTACTGTATTTGTTCTTTTTTTCCTAAATAAAGTATATGCTGTTAACCGATCAGCCACAACATTAAAACCACTGACAGGTGACGTGAATAACATTTAAACCATCTTGTGACAATTCAATGTTCTTCTGGGAAACTCTTGGACCTGGCATTCATTCATTCATTCATTCATTGGTGTGGATGTTACTTAGACATGTAGCACCCACCTAGACCAGACCAGACACCCCCACCCCATAGCAATGACACTCGCAGCCTTGTTGGGACACCCAGAACTCCATCCATCTGGAGCATCCAGTGCTACACAACATTCATTGGTGAATTGGACCAAGAAGACCGAAGAGCTGGTGATTAACTTAGGAAGAAGAGGACACCGGTGGAGCCCATCACCATTCAGGGCCAGGATGTGGACCTGGGAGTCTAGACTGGACGGACAAAAGCGATGATGTCTACAAGAAGGGCCTGAGTAGACTCTACTTCCTGAGGAAGTCCAGTGGCCTCATGTACGAAGAGTTGCGTAGATTTCCTTCTAAATTGTGACGTAAGCTCAGATTTAGAAGCATTTATAAGCACATTTCCTTTGTACATCCCAATCCAGCGACTCTTCCCTGTCTACGTCCCTTTTAAATATGCCAACTATATTTAGATTGACCCTGCACCTGAGATTCCCCTCTCTGCGCGATCAGAAAACGAAAACATAAGAATGACTAAGACGGGAAAGAAGAAGAACTTCACAGAAAGTGAATTGGAGACGCTACTCACTGGAGTGGAGATGCTCATAAATGTCTCTTTGTCACGCTGCCACAATGTTTACTTGCATTTGTTCATCACGTATGATCTGTTCACTGATGAATGAAAATGTTTCCTGTTGACATTTACAAATTCATGCGATGGGGCTTTTCTATCAATGTGTGTGCAGTCGATAAGTCTGATTCCATTCAGAAAACTGTCTCTGGCTGCAGATTGCTCTTTAATGTTGACCTGTTCAGATGCATTGTGGGAATCTGATCTACCTGGCTGACATGAGGAGAACTCCGTCCCACACGGCTTGCATGGCTCTGCTCAGGGTCGACTGGCTCAGTCCCGATCGGTCGGAGTAATAGTTTTCACGTTGATGACAGTTTCCCGGCATCACCTCTAAGTGTCAAAGCCAAAGGATCGACATCTGTAGAATCCTACATGCGCCAGCCACGTCGTTGGCACGTACAAAGTTCCCGGACATCTCACTCTTGATACATCTGAACTTTCACGTGAACGTACTGTACGTACGTAACGTTTTTGTACGTACGCAACATTTGTACATGAGGCCCCAGGAGTCTTTCAATGTATGCAGAAAGTTGTTGGAGACTTCTCTACCAGTACCTGTCCTTGCGAGCGTCCTGTACTTTGCTGTTGTTGGACATGACAAACTGATCCCAAAGCCTGGGTACGTTATTGGCTGAGAGTTGGAGACGTTTGTGTCAGTGAGAGACAGAAGGACGCTAGACAAACTGGTCTCCATCATGGACAATCCTTCACACTCACTACACCAGACTATAGAGGGTCAGGGGAGCTCAATCTCCAAGATTCAGCTATAGCATCCAACTCAATCCAAGTCTAATAAAACTGTTTGAAAATGTATGTCCGAGCTCACTGCAGTTGTTTCTCCTCGTGGGCATTGGTTAAGGGTCGTTGAAATATCCAGGATCCTGCATTGAGAGGCTTGAGAAGCTTCAAATACCTGCTTGCTGCTCATCGCCGGCTCTTTCCCACAGCTGCTCTCTTAATATCGTTGAATTAGGCAAACGGACTCGTCTGAATCTCACACAAATCTTTTCACAGTACGATGACACTTTTATACCTTTTGCGAGATACTTCTCACCCTTTTCATCTGCGGAAACAGCTTTCTTTTTGCCCCATATTGCATGAAACCTGTGACCTACTTGTGGAACAACCACCTTAAGTAGTTTCCATGTAATTAGGCTCACCAGGCAAACTAATGACCAAAACCTGTCTGAGATTGATGTCAGCGATCCAAACAGACAGGAGACGCTGAACAAATTTGACGCATGAAATCCTTAAATTATCAAATCAAAAGTCTCCCAGAACCTTTTCTCATGACAAAGTAATCAACACATACACACAAGAAACAGAGTAAAATCTCTCTACTTCGTCTTTAGAGATCTTCCAGGTGGATTCATTAGACATTAAAGACATTTCAGTCACGTCACGCGCTCATTAAGCTGTCCATCAGCGACTAAACCATCCAGGACTGTAATCACGTTAATCCTCCTGCATGTCCTGAATGTTTGTGTGCTGCTCTGGCAGAGCGTCCAGTTTGGAGCCGTCTCTGTCAGTCAACGGCAGACGGCTCAGTGTTTGTTAGCAGCTTGGGCACAGTGGCGTAAAAAAAAAAAAAAAATCACTTTCCTAGTACAAACACTGACTGCAGAGCTGGTTTTACTCCAGCAGACACACAGTAAATGTTTAATGCCAACATAAAAATGATATAACACTCTAGTGCAGGCTCTTTAAACTGTGTTTAAGCCTCTGCTGTATAGTTTTGGATGAAGGGGGCGTTTGCAGTTTTTACACAAATGGTTCTCCTTCTGTTTTTGCTTATCAGCCTGGAAACACCTCATGAGGCAATGAATGGAGTGTCCTTGTATCGTGTGTTGTTTTGTAGCAGAAGAAATGTCACAGAGCTTTTTAAAACAACTTAAAAACCCAGTGGGTTATCTAAAGAATGAAGTGTCACAACTTAAAGTTCATCTTAAGGTACTAATGCAGAATCCAAGACCAACTGAGCCTCTGAGTCCTATACTGTGTCTGGATCAAAATGCTCAACTTGAACGCATCACGTACACTAGAGCTAATGGCCAGCTGACACACTGACCAGGCATAACATTATGACCACTTTCCTAATAATGTGTAGTAGGATGGATAAACACCAATTAAACCTAATCTTTTTGACTATAATGCATCAAGTTTTATCTGCGTTGTTTTTTTTCCCGGACTCTTTGGATGAAGTCAATGCTGCTTCTGCATCCTCGCACATTTTCTGTCTTTCTTCATCTTCTGGTTTGTGCTTGTGTTTGAGGTGGTGGAACAAATTAGTGCTGTTACTGTCCTTTTTATGCACTATTTGTTTGCAAACCTTGCATGTTGTAATTTGCTGCTCCGTGTCAGACTTTTTAACCCCTTCATGCCTAGTGTCGCAAATTTGCGACGTACTGTTTCCGTTCAGACTGCAGCTGAAATAACGCATGTAATACTCCAATGTTGGTTTGTGCACATTAAAAAAATTCCTAGGAACCTTTTGCAAGCACTAGTTTCTGGTAGGACCGGCTGGAGTGGTAACATAAAATACAAATATTTAATTTCTTTATATAATTGAAAAATCAATTCAGGTGTTAAGGGGTTAAAACCAAACCAGATAATGGAGGTGGAGCCTCGTTTAGGAACGAGCTCCTCTCTGCCGGCATATCTGCTCCACCTTCCACCATTGTCAGTTTGTCAATATTCCACACGTGTTGGGCTGAGAGTGTGTCGCGCACATATATACGTCATCAATGGGAATCAACGTTTTTATCACAGGATGACATATTCTTAGCGCGGGGGAATGTTTTGACGATATATAATAAACGATGAAATATCGCACATCCCTAACGTGTAGGTCTCAGTTGTGAATCATCAGAGAATGGACATGGACCTTCTGAGGGTGTCCTGTGGTGTCTGGCAGCACAATGTTGGCAGTGGGGAGGTCTTTGAGAGGAGTGGTCTCTGTGGATCATCCCACAAATATTTGATCAGTTGGGGATGGCTGCTGCCATCAAGGTGTGTCATTGCTATGGGGTTAGGTGGGTGCTCCATGAATGAATTCAAGGTCCGAAAGTTTCCCAGCAGGACACTGAATTATCACAAGATGGTCACTGTTATTCACATCTCCTGCCAGCGGTCATAATGTTGTGCCTGATCGGTGTACGTTCTGCACCAGCATGACAGGAAATAACTCTTCACACCAGCAGGTAGCAGTAGTCTGTATTCATCGTTCAAAAGGGAGACTCTCTAGGTCATACGTGTCAAACATACGGCCCGGGGGCCAAAACCGGCCCGCCAGAGGGTCTAATCTGCCCCATGGGATGAATTTGCAAAGTGCAAAAATTACACTGAAGACATTAACTGCAAGAATTATGGACATAACAAGCCTGAGCCCGAGAACTAAAGAGAGATTGCTTAAAACAAAGGGAAACATTTGGAGTTGTTGTTATTTATAGGTAAATATGCTATCATGTCATTGGTCCGGCCCCCTCGACATCAAACTGGGCTGAATGTGCTCTAGGTGATCACGTTGATGCGTCCAGACTAGATCCACTTCTCTCCTCGTGCTCTGGTTTAAGCACGACAAGAAAAGGTGCGACCCAAATGCAGGACAAATACAAATAGGCAAGGCTGGAGTTCAGTTTAATGAGATCTACAACGAAGGTAACAAAAAGCACTGCAGAGAGAGGCACGGTAATCCAAAAACCAAAAGAAGGTCAAAACACAGAGAACAAAGGATCACAGGCGAGAGAAAACGAAGGGGAAACATGCAGGGAAGAACACAGATGAGCTGACAGAGGCAAGGCTATTTATACACGGAGAACTAATGAGGGAACAAGACACAGGTGAGAGCGATTAGGGAGGAGCAAACAATCGCAGAGGAGGGGACGAAGACGGAGACGGGAAGAGCAGCTAACTGGAAGGAAGAAGACGAGGAAAAACAAAACTCAGATCCCTGAAGACAGTGGCGTCCATGTGTCTCGGTCTTCAGCGCTGGTATATAAACTCAACTAGACGTGAATTCATGGCTCCACATGATCAGACAGCTGCAAGCCACAGATACACACATGCTTTTATTCAAACATTTGTGTGGAGACATGTTGAAAACATCGTGGTGAAAGCTTGACAGCAAGAAGAAGAGCCCTTTGTTGCATTTGGACGTGCAGCGGCTTAATGTTTACTGTCCCTAGTCTATCATTAAATACAGTGCTAGGATGCTAACATTTGCTGATTTAGCACTAAACACAAAGGACTACCGAGGCTGCTGGTAGTATTGCGCGTGCAGTCTGTTTGCACGTTTCAAAGAATTGGCAATTTTATTAAGAATGTTATTCACACAAGTATTCAAGGTCAATTTCTAAAGTACTTGTGCTGTTTTTTCCTGTTTCTCTGCTTCCTGCACGACGACGACCTGAAGCGAGCGGCCAAGACGACACTGGAGCAGATTCAAGACAGACCAGTCCTTGAGTGTCCCGGCCAAAGCCCAGGCTTAAACCCCCGCAGAACGTCTGCACGGAGACCTGAAGATGACCGCTCGCTTCTGTTCCACATCCAGTGCGACGATGGAGCGAGAGAGGATCTGCCAGGAGGGAATGGGATGAACTCCCAAAGGAGCGCAAAGCTCTTAGAGACTCAACCAAGCAGACTCGAAGCTGTAATCGCATTATGTACCTGTAATGTCAAGGTATTTTTTTTGCGAATGAATTAAAAGATCTCTTAAATCAATGAAGTGTTTTGCAGAGTTCTGTCAGGTTTTGGTGTCCGACGCTGTGGAAACAAGCTGGACGAGTCGGTGGAAGAGATCTCTCTGGCTGAATGTTCAGTTTAACAAACCAGAGAATGAGAAAAGAGACAAACTCAAAGGACACACAGAAGGCTCTTCTCATTTTCTCAATTTTTCAAACCACGATCATCCGGAATGAGCCGACTGTAGACTGGCCTCCAAATTCCCTGGATCCCAAACCTCCCAGATAATCATAGCTCTCCCTTTCATGCTGGTGCAGAACGTACACCGATCAGGCATAACATTATGACCACTGACAGGAGGATTGACCATCTTGTGACAATGTTCTGCTGGGAAACTTTTGGACCTGACAGCACAAGGTGTTGACCTGGCCTCCAAATTCACTAGATCCCAAACTGATCAAGTATCTGTGGGATGATCCACAGAGGCCCCCCCCCCCCCCCCCCCAGAAGACCCATGTCCATTCTCTGATGAGTCACAACTGTTTATGAGGCACAAGGGACACCTACACAGTCATGTGAAATCTGATTGCGGGGGCACGCAGGGTCTCACAGGGTTGGCTGATTCATTTATTTTTTTCAGATAACAGTGCACATTAACTAATTATGAGATAATGGCTTTGCCTGCAGTAAACAGTACCATGCCTCTGGCTTCCTGTAGGCAGAGAGCAGGTCTGGGATCATGTTAAAATATCCTCCTTCTGTTCTCCACAGCTACGGATTCATTCTGCTGCAACTAAAAAAAAAAAGAAGTAAACGGCTCTGGACTAAAGTTCCCAAGCCATATGAATGCTGAGTGACTTCCTGGAGTTTTACCAGCTCTTCCATATCAGAGCACATTCTCTCAGCGTACTAGACACCGAAGCTGGAGTTTAGCCAAGGACGCACCCGTCCACGAGCTCCAGCCGTAGCCCGACTCCCAGCGGACGAAAACACCTCCTGGTCTCGTTCTTGTTCGTATGAAACGACCTTGGACTCTTTTGTGCTGGAAGAATTTGAAACAAAGCTTTTTGTTTTGTGTGTGAATTATTTTTTTTAGCTATCGTCTCCACAGAGCCAGACATCCAGTGTCTTTTGTAGCTCCTCATGTATAAAGGCAGGTGTTTAGTGTTTACGCTGCTTCATTAGCTGCAGATCATTCTCCCTGATGATGCTGTTATCTGGCCAATGAGTAATGGGAGGCACGGGACCGTTAATAAGCTCATCAGCTCTATCACATCTCTGACGTCTGATGATCACTTTTTGGCCTTTTAGACGTGGAACTCTCAGGACTGTGTGCAAGGAAATCAGCTATTCACTTTATTTTATGAAGCATTGTTCAGTTTATCCTGAAAAGCAGTTTCCTATCATGACATAAAACATAAAAAAACACACATTCATTTAGTATTGCTTAATAATAATACCCTACGATCTGATGGCAAGTAGAGAGAGAAACAGCAGAAGGGGGAGAAACTGGTCGCCTAAGATGATGGAGGTTTAACCTGTAGGTCCAGGTGTTGCTCCACAGGATGTGCTCTATGGAGCCTTTACATCTTAAATCTTTATGAATTTAAGCCCCTGTAACTGTTGATGTCAACATGCGGGGTATGTTCCCACGTTACACCTGTTAGTTCACTCGAAATAACCCTAACTTTGCAATAACTTACTTGGTTTCCTCTCGACTCAAGAGACTGAAATTATAACTAGACCTCGACTAGTCAGCAACATGAGTTTCTAGGATTACAAAAAAAAAAACACTTAGCATCTCCTGCAAGCTAAGCTTTGGATAGCTAACCTAGCTACTCTCACTTTAAGACAGAGAAGGACTCGGACATTCAGTCTGCACAAAAGAAGAAATCTAAATGATGTTCTGGACGAGCTTCCATTTTACCAGTAAAGTGGAAACTGACGACAGACTTCCCCATAAAAAAAGTGTTTAATACATGTTTGTGATATACTAGGGGTTGCACTAATTCTGTTCTGAGTTCTGTTGACTGTTATGCGATGAAAGTCAAGTCGACGCCAAAGCAGAGTAGATGATAATAAAACCACAATGGAAAGTAATGCTTTGCAACCTGAACACATCAGCTGCAGATATGTATAGCCTGTATAAAAACATGCAGCAACTCAGCACCATCAGTAACATTTAATAGCACTCCACAGCGTTCTCCGTGTACTGCAGCTAAAGTTGTTGACGTTTGGTGAAGTTGTTAACTGTCCAGAGGATTTGGACAGTTCCTCTGCTAGCGTTAGCGTTAGCCTTTTCAGATGCATTCCAGTAGTACTTTAGTTGTATTTCAGGACCGACATGTCACGGAAGTATGGGCTTCATCTTTAGCAAAGTATTTCCACACACTTGATGATCCACTGGGCCATCCATCCATGACTAGTCAGCATGACGCTTAAAGCCTCATGGCACAGCAGTGAAATCGTCAAAGTCGACTAGTCTGTACAGCCCCCTAAGATGTGACGACGCTTCTGCGACTGAAGTGTGATGCCATCCTAGGTCTCTCTAGATACGCCCTTTAATCCAGACCTCCTGGTGTGGATGACAAGTAGTGAAGTGTGGGCGCAGAGGGATGTAAGATGAAGGTTGTAATGATGGATGCGGGGGGAGGGGGCGGCATATAGAGGTGTTTGCAGTGCAGGAGAGGTTCTCTGTGATGTGCACCCCCCATGTAGGAACCTGGAACCACCATCTTTCACCGCATACGCTACCGTGAAAATATTGAAGGTTATAAATATATTTAGCGGTCCAGATTCCTTCCTCCAACCAGGCATTAAACCTGATTTACTTGAGTTTATGAGTCACCATCAATTATTCTCAATTAGTTTGCTAATGGGCTCGTATTATTACAGCCTCTACACGGCAGGAGTGGCAGCTCTTCCTCAATCAGCCTTCACTCAGCCTCGACGAGGCGAGGTCGGCCGTAAACAGTCATTCCGTCGGTGCCCTGAAATGATTTATTGACTTGTCAGGCCGAGAAGGGTCAGAGCAGCTCTTTGTGAGGCCTGATTATCTGCGCACACGTCCGAGTATTCCTGCAGAAAACGAGGGCTAGCTCCATCAGGCTCGTTCAGATACGGGTGAGACAAAAGACCACTATTCTTTCTAAAACATTTATAATAGCACACAATGTTCTTTCAGGGCTTGAGGCGACGCTTGGGCTTCATTTTGGGATCTCATTTCTGTTTTCGTTTTTTAAATCAGGATTTTTATCTCTTCAATTTTAAATAGTTTTTCTCTTTCTGTGTCCTTTCATGAATGTTGTAAACTATATTAAAGAGCCTCCGGGTATGAAATGTGCTCTTCTTTCTTCCCTTGTGTGTATGTGTGGACCACTCTTCCATCGAGCTCCGTTAAGCAGCAAATCCTTTAAACACAGTGAGTTAAAGGGGAACTGCTTTTTTACAACCTGGACCTTATTTCTGGCATAAAATACGATCGTTTACTCACCCATATAACTTTGTGTTATTTGCAGTCGTCCGGGAGATATTTAGATCTGCATATACACATATAGTGGAAGGGAATGGGGCACCGAAACGCAGCCTCTAAATAACACATTATCTGCTTTAAAACATGTTAATTTCATCAATATTTTGTTATGATACGCTAGTGCT
This sequence comes from Planiliza haematocheilus, assembly GCA_005024645.1. Classification (NCBI taxonomy): domain Eukaryota; kingdom Metazoa; phylum Chordata; class Actinopteri; order Mugiliformes; family Mugilidae; genus Planiliza; species Planiliza haematocheilus. Next base: position 256,197 of record SRSE01000635.1, read on the forward strand.
ATTCTCCATTGAGTCTGGAGTTACTTGTTATCATCATCCGAGGTCTGTAGATTGACCTGTAGACCCAGGATGATGTCGTCTGACCTGGATGATGTCATCTCTGAGCGCCGCTTGCACCCTCAACGGTCGTTTTTTTACCAATACTTTGCTGTTGCTAGTTTTTTGTAACATGACTGAATATTTTTCGGATTCTGAGGTTGTGGACGAACCATAGGTGGTGAAATTGACGTGTTTCGCTGCTGCTGATATGTTATCTAGAGGCTGCGTTTCGGTGCCCCATTCACTCCCACTATATGGATATACGCTGATCTAAATATCTCCTGACTGACTACAAATTACACAAAAGTTATATGGGTGAGTAAACAATCATATTTTATGCCAGAAATAAGGTCCAGGTTGTCAAAAAAACAGTAGTTCTTCTTTAAATCCTCTTCAGATCACGATTCAACAAACCTTATGTCTCCTTATCCACTTCTCCGTCCCCTCCTCTACCTGTGGTCCTTTGGATAAATTATAAATCCTCATTGTGAATGGTTTAAATCCAGCCAGTCATCAGACAGCTTTGCTTCCTGTCTGCCTGAGTTAACGTATTTAGTGAGGAGGATTTTCTTTTCAAAGTGCTGACTGAAGTGTGCTGGATTATAAAAAAATAAAAAAAGCGACGAATGTTTAAAGAGGAGGCTGTGAGGGTGCTGTGGTTCAGTGTGAATTAAGCACCAGTTAATTAGCATTTTAAGTATTAACGCTGTCAATTTACTTGCAATCAGTGAACAGGGAGAGATTATGAACGCATGAAGGCAGCGAATGAATTATTTGTCATTAAAATCAAACAAAAGGTGGAGAGCCTCAGATCTGGTCCTCGGCCAAATTCTCTTAGACGCCGCTGCGGTGTTCGATTCTTGCATTGTCAAAATCACACACAGCATTTTTCCTGCCTCGTAAATATTTTAGGATGTATAATAGGGTGTGTGTTTTGTTTTTTGTTCCCTATTTAAACCATCAGCATAATTTAAGTTGTGTCTTTTGGGAGACCAGATGGAGTCATAAAGGCTAAAATGCCCTCAGAGCAGTAACTGGTTCAACACCCGGCCAGCTGGACCTCTGCTGAGTATCTCTCCCTGCCCTCTTTCCTTACATTTCATTTCTGTATTTACTAAATGAAGTGAGCATGCTGTAGATAGCTGTGGCTAGGGATGCTCGATATTGGCTTTTCTGCCGATATCCGATATTCCGATATTGTCCAACTCTTAATTTCCGATACTGATATATTCAGTCTTTTTACACCAGAATTGTTAGGTAACAACATAACATATCACCTATTATGGAATTAACACATTATGCCTAATTTTATTGCGATGTCCCACTGGATGCAAACATAAATGCAACATGGCTTTTCAAATGTAAACACTGCAAATGCAAAAAAGTGACAAAAAAGTGCCATTTATTTATTTTTTTGTGTGTTTTTAGAGAGAAAATTTTGCCAATTTACTGTTAGTAGGTGACACTTGGAAATACTTCCAAACCACGGACATCTCATACACCGGGCGAGCTAGCTTGTTAGCCACGGTTAGCAACCTACGAGACTAGCGTGTTGTTGTTGTTATACGTCATCAAGCACGCGCCTGTTAACATCCCATGCTGCGTTCATGCAGACTCGGAAATGCTGAAGCCTACAGAACAAACATCGGTTATAAAAACCTGATACCGATAATTCCCGATATTACATTTTTAACTCAATATCGGCCGATAATATCGAAGGGCTGATATTATCGGACATCCCTAGTTGTGACAGTTGTGACTCATCAGAGAACAGACATGGACGTTATTGTTCCAGTGCATCCTGCAGATACTTGATCAGTTTGAGATCTAGTGAATTTGGAGGCCAGGTCAACACCTTGAGATGTTCTTCATCAAGGAGTGTCATTGCTATGGGGTGGGGGTGCCTGGTCTGGTCTAGGTGGGTGCTACATGTCTAAGTAACATCCACACCAATGAATGAATGAATGCCAGGTCCAGAAGTTCTCCTGTTCTCCAGTGGTCATAATGTTGTGGCTGATCTGTGTATATTTTGTAGATTTAGGATATTAGGGCCGACATTATACAAGCACTGCGAATGTTTTAAAGATAATGGCTACATTTCCTTTCACTGAATCCTCACCTTTGACAAATGACTGCAAAGTAAACTGTCAGAAAAGTTTCTGACGGGGTCACAGACGGCAGCTCAGTGAGCAGAAAGCTGCTCCACGGTCGGTGGTTTTATTTCCTCTGGGACCATCTAAACTCAGAACCTGCTGCAGATAAGAGCGTCCAGCGAGCCGCGTGCACGTATGATGACACCGAGGTGTTGGTATCTGTCTCCGTCTGCTGCCTCCGTCGTCTCCTCGCGTCTCTGCGTCATCTTGTTCGGTGCAGAGAGCTACTGCTATCAAAAATAAAAAATAAAAACTCCTCCTGGCTGCCTGGTGGAGCCAACACTTCCTGTCTGACGGCCTCCTGATAGAATCCAGTGGAGACGCGACTCTTCCAAAGGTTTATCAGCGGCAAACAGCAGCACAATTACACCACAGTCTACAATGGAGACGATTACTGGAAACGGCTCCTGGAAATTTACATGCTCAGAGTCAACGCCTGCCTCTCTGTCAGCATCTCTGCCTTTTATTTTTGCAGCATCCCGGCATTATTCTCAGCTCCACAGTTAAACCTGTTACCTTGAATTAGACGGAGCAAAAGGATTCCCCCCACTTTAAATCCCAGGACTGCTGCTCTCTGCCAGGTTTCGGTTGAACAGCGATTAGTGCTGGAAACATGGAGAAAACATCGTCCTTTCCTTCCAAAGCAGCTCAACACAAACATCTCTTGTCTCTGCCAACACACCTCCTACGTCTTCACAGGCAACAGGTTTCACCCTGGATTTCTTCTTGGTTACGCAAGATATTTAAAGTCTTAGTGACAGAGAGCGAAGCGATTATCAAAAAATCAAAGCGTGTGATGTTTTTCCTACTGGAACTTGTCGACACCAAATGACTGGAGAAGTGGAACTTGTTGGAAGTAATCAGGCAAGACAGCGTCGCCTGAAGCCGACACGGTGGACAAACTTAACTGAGCATGTAAAATCACAACGTGGCGTGCCTCCTGCTTTTGTTCCACAGTCTCCCCGTGGAGCAGGAAGCTCACTGATCTAACCAAGCATGCTGCGTTAGCAGATGCTGCCACGATCCGCGGGATTTATTCAAAGGCTTCAGACGGAGGTTTTATCTGCTCCCAGTGTCATAACACACACAAAAAAACAACATTTAGCTTTAAGACCACATTAAACATGCTCTTCCTCATGTTGTCGTCTAAATGTGTTGCAGGCAGCGTGCGGAAACAAATCCCCGAGCTGATTTCTTGACACTTTATGCTAATCTGCTCTATTATTTGCCTCCATTTGCCCTTGATGGAGACGACTGCACCCCGAGGCACGGTGGAGAAGCGTTGACCTGATATTGTGCCTTCTAGTACCGATCTGTATCTCATAACGCCGCATTCAACAGACATTTACGAGCTCCGTCAACCACGAGATCACAAGAACACGGAGCTGCAGATGCTCTCACAGATTGTATCTGTGGATAAGAGCTTCTATCTGTGTTTAAACATTTATTTTTTTCCCTTATTCTGACACCAAGTCATTGCGCAGGGTAAGTGCAGACACCCAAGACTTTCTTTGTTCTCCAACACATGTTCACGGTCTGGACAGGAGGTGAGTCAAGTGACAATTCCTGTCTGCAGAAATAACAAGTGACGGTGACATATCGCCACGGTTTAATTTTAAATTGGGTGTGAGATCCTGCCCTGCTCACCACCTGGTTAACAACTGCGTCTTTCAGGTGTTTGGAGAAGAGCAAGTAGAGCATGAGAGGCCTTTTAGAGCTTTGTCACCTGAAGCTGTTTCCTGGCGTAGCTGAAAACAAAAATCTGGCACTTTATTAGTGTACGTGGGCGCTAGTGTTTCCACGACACCAGCGCAGTTATTAAAGGTGTGCCAGAACCTTTCTGGCATAAAATACGATCGTTTACTCATATAACTTTTGTGTAATATGCAGTCATTCGGGAGATATTTAGATCGGGAGTGAATGGGGCACCGAAACGCAGCCTCTAAATAACACATTATCTGCCATGAAACTCGTTCATTTCACCAATATTTTGTTATGATATGCTAGTGCTTTGCCCCGTTGAGTCCAGAGTTACCTGTTATCATCATCTGGGATCTGTAGGTCATCTCTGAGCGGTGTGCGCACCCACAACGGTCGGCTTGTTTACCTGTAATTTGCTACTGCTAGTTTTTTGCAACATGGCTGAATATTTTTCGGATTCAGAGGTTGTGGACAAACCGTAGCAGGTCAAGGTTGTAAAAAAAAAACAGTAGTTCCCCTTTAAACAGATAGAAATTGACCAGTTCAAGGCAAAACTTGACAGATTATCATGCCCCAGGTGTGATTTCTTTGAGCAAAGACAATGTTCCTGACCTGCACCATCCAGATATATGTAACCATAGACATATATCGACTGTGGAGGGACGTGCCTAAAGCGCCGCCATCTTGGTACAGGGCTAGCACAGGCAGCGGTGCATGAGCCTACGAAGGAAGGAGGTACTCCTCAATCTCAAAGTAGAATTATTCGCTGAATTTTGGACCGATTTCCAAACATATTGATTAGTTAAAAACGTCACACATTTAGCTATGATACAAATATGGTTTTAATACCCAAATACAAATTCTACTTAATGTTATCAGCAGACTAGCTTCTGACAGAGGATTGTAAAGAAATGATGCCAGACTTCAACTGAGCGATTTATGATGACTTAGAAACACCATTCCTCCATAGATGTAATGCACTGTAGGAGCCAGTGGCCCTGTTCCAAGATGGCCGCCCTGTAGGCACGCCGCTCCAGTAGACGGCAGCGCTCAGTGAGGCATCTATGTATATATGTCTGCGTATATAACTACCTCATAGGGATGTGCGATATTTAATCGCTTGCGATATATCGTCAAAAACATTCCCCACAGTAAGAAGATATCATCCCCCGATAAAAACGATTCATGACCCGTTGATGACGTATATATGTGCGTGACACACTCGCAGCCCAACACGTGTGGAATATGGACAAATTGACAATGGCGGGAGGCGGAGCAGATACGCCGGGCAGCAAGGAGCAAGTTCCTAAACGAGGCTCCACCTCCATTATCTGGTTTGGTTTAACCCCTTAACATCTGAATTGATTTTTCAATTATATAAAGAAATGATGGTCCTACCAGAAACTAGAGCTTGCAACAGGTTCCTAGGATATTTTTGAATGTGCATAAACCGTCATTGGAGTATTACATGCGTTATTTCAGCTGCAGTCTGAACGGAAAGAGTACGTCGCGAATTAGCGACACTAGGCATGAAGGGGTTAAAAAGTCTGAGCAGCAAATTACAACATGCAAGGTTTGCAAACAAATAGTGCATAAAAAGGACAGAAACAGCACTAATTTGTTCCACCACCTCAAACACAAGCACAAACCAGAAGATGAAGAAAGACAGAAAATGAGCAAGGATGCAGAAGCAGCGTCGACTTCATCCAAAGAGTCCGATAAAAAAACAACAACTCAGATAAAACTTGATGCATTATAGTCAAAAAGATTAAGCTGAAATGGTGTTTATTTATCGGTGTTTTTATCATCACCGTGATAAATACCAGAAATTATCGGGATAAGATTTTTAGTCCATATCGTCCATCCCTACTACCTAATTTTTCTGAGGAGGTTCATGAAAGTAACACAACTACAATAACAAGTAACTGTCATGATTGTCTTTCTCATTGTAAGTAGTTTTAGTGCTGAATGAGCAACACCCCTTTGTAATCCACGTTATGAACATTAGCCTAACTTGCCTTTGTGAAAGAAAACCTGTTGGACGTGGTGTTAAAAACTAAATAAACAAGACATTACACTTGGAAAACGCTGGATTCTGTACCTGATATAAAGGTAAAAATACGTATCTCTTGCCTGCTTCTTGCACATTTCATTGCAGTAATCCACACCTGCCATCTTGCAGGATCTTTAGGGAATCCTATAAAACGATTCCCCCTTTGCTTGTCCCCAACTTTTGGCTGTCCACCATTTTTGAATGAAACTGGTACAAGAACAAGTCAGTTAGTTGCTCGCAACCGAATAGTAGTTCCATATTGGCTTTCCTTCCAATATGGCGGTGTTATGATTTCTGGTGCAAGGTGACGTTAGCTACCGGAGGTCTATAGAGATAGTGAGTGGAGAGTAGTTTTAGATCTCTGGGCGCCCAAAGAGAGATGACCTCGCCGTGGTAGAGAAGACACAAAGGCAGCTTCTCGTCCTGAGAGCTCTAAGGAACATTAACTTGACCCAACAGTTGCTGCTGCTCCGTCCAGAGTGTCCTACAGTGGACAGGAAATCTCTGCAGAGAGTCATAATGTGCCACAGACATACAATACAAAGTGCAAACGATATACGGTTTATTTTCAAGTGTAAGTATTGAATTTTATTTTATTCTACTTGGGTTTACATGATTTTTATTAACTGAGATTTCTCTCACCTTGCTGAAACCCGTGTGCGGTACCTGGCCACCAAGCCTCCGCAGAGAGCCGACCCTGCTGGATCTATTCCTGAAGTACATAACACACCTGAGCATGTGATAAAATATTAAATTTTTGCAGCATTCAAAATTCATTGAGAATGAAATTTTAATCCGTATGATTAATTCAGTCGACATGTAGCTCCTCAGTGTGTGCCCCTGTGGTGAGATAGACGGGTAACAAGGCGCTAATGTTGCGCCGTCCATCAGTATTTACAGGATTTCATACCTTTTATTTTTTGAGTTACTGATCTGAAACTAGCTTCAGGCAACAACAAAATAAAAAAAGCAGCGTGTTTCCAAACAGCAGTAAGTAGTGAACATGACATCTACAACCTTAAACCGCTGCCTCGGTTCAATGTGTCGTATGTAATCCAGAAAAATGAACCTGAGGTGAAAAGTTCAGTAAAGGAGATTTGTTTTTCTCGCCCCCTCTGGTGAAAGTGGACTGCCCTTTTATCTCCTCATCTCGTCCATTTTCCCACGCTGTCAAAATCAGTTCGTCCTCGCTCGCTGCTTTTATCCACTGAACTATTTCCAAGCTGGTCGGTTGAATTCATCCTGTCGGTTGAACAGCCCTCCTCTTCTCCTTGGTCAATCAAAAAAAAGTCTACATCAGAGTTCTCCTTCAGCCACTCACCATCTCTATCTTCTTCTCCACAACCACCAGCATCTGGAGATCCAGCTGCTTAAATAACGTCCCTCATTCTCCTCTGTCTTGGACGTCTATTAACCTTGTTGATCCTTGGAAACCAACCAATCACTCACTCAGTCAGTCTGTGACTCCGTTCTCGGTCATCCAGGTCATGGTTTATCCAGAAAAAGTATTTTAAAGCCATCTTCATAAAACCTCAAAGCAGCAGCGTTACCAAATTTGAAGTATTTATTATTTAAAGGTAGTTTTGAATAAGTTATGACAATCACTTTGGTCTGTGTTTTGGACCGTTTGGGCAGCTTCCACCAACAACAAGTTTAACCTCCACTTAGCATGACTTACTGTGACGGTTTACAAATGTTTTTCTTTAATATACACTGATCAGGCATAACATTATGACCACCTTGTGCCTCCAAAACAGTCGTGACTCATCAGAGAATGGACATGGGCCTTCTGAGGGTGTCCTGTGGTGTCTGGTAACACAATGTTGTTAGCGGGGGGGCTTTGAGGAGAGGGTCCTTTGTGGATCATCCCACAGATACTTGATCAGTTTGGGATCTAGTGAATTTAGAGGCCAGGTCAACACCTTGAGATGTTCTTCATTGTTTTTTTTTAGTTGTTCCTAAAGCGTTTCTATGGCTGCATCCTGCTGGGGATGGCTGCTGCCATCAAGGAGTGTCATTACTATGGGGTGGGGGTGCCTGGTCTGGTCTAGGTGGGTGCTACATGTCTAAGTAACATCCACACCAATGAATGAATGCCAGGTCCAAGAGTCTCCAGGAGAACATTGACAACAGTGTCACAAGATGGTCAGTGATGTTCACTTCTCTTGTCAGTGGTCATAATGTTGTGGCTGATCAGTGTATGTTCAATTAACACTGACTAAAACTCCCCTCATGTAAAATACTTCATCTGGATGACCTACACGCTGCTCTCCAAAGTCTACGCTGCACACGAGACCTTGACTTCACGATCATATTATTCTAATGTTTGTAGCAGAGCCGCGTTCAAGAGTCATAGTTGATACCACATTTAATGCTTTTAATTCAAAGTGGAAACGCAGCGAAAGATGAATAAATGACACGGCGGTGTTTTATCTCCCCGCGGAGGAAATTAGACAGAAACATTTAAGGTTGAGAAGTTAATAGACGTCTTTCTGTCGTTTCTGGAAGCGGAGGCTTCTGAGGAACACGAAGGTTAGCGGTTACCGCAGAGAGCGACTCGCAGATGAAGGCTCGTCTAATGAATCAGGGGTCGCCGGATTTCACGGTGAAGCAGGTTCAGCTGGCAAAGACGGGAGAGCGGCGCTACGCTGAGCCGTTAATTTCCATTTATTAACGAGTGAATCGACACCGTGAATTTCAAAGGCTAAGGGTCAGTTTAGTCAGGGGGTGGGGGGGGGATTTACTTATTATTAATCCCTTCAGAAAATGAATATGCAAATATGCAAACAGGATCTTTGCATTTAAGTTAAAGGATCAGAAAGGTCCTTCAGGAAAGAAAGTGACCGATCCCAGCCCGGCCTTGCTGCAGTTCATATATAATCATGTCATCCCAAATCCTGTTCATGTGAATGTGTTGGATTATGGCTTTGCAAGTGTTTTTGGGTGGTTCATGGACGAATCAGCCACAATCTGAGAAGGAGCTGATAGCAGGGCATGGTTGGAAAGATCCAAGACAACATCACCAGTGTTCGGCTGCAGAAGCTCACCTTGTTGAGTTATGGATTCGAGCATGAGTGCAGCTTTGACGTTGTAATGCCAAGTCCTCCTCACTCTCTTGACACTGAGACTCTTCAAGGCTTTGATGGAGATGAAACTCTTGATCATGTTGAAAGACAGAAGAACTACCGGCAACGTCACCTGATGGGTCAAATCCAGACGTTGGACTTGAACTGCAAAGACTAGAGTCAAAGGCATGAAAGAAAATAAGGGGCCGTCCACAACGGGACGCTTTTTGGTGTAAACGCAGATGTTTTGCATCGTTTTGTCCGATCGTCCAAACGAATCCTGTAAACGCATTGCCTTAAAACGCACTTTTCTGAAACCTGGTCCCAGGGTGAAAAGCTAGCTTCTATCTGTCCCTATGTCACATTTACACTGCACAGCCTCCCACCGTGCAGCATGGAGTAGTAAAGCCACGCTGTCGTGTGCAGACGAGATCTGAGCGTCAGAATCTCCCCCTTTCATGATCGAGATCTGACATGCAGCTCACTGCGAGGAGCATAAACATCATGCGGCTCCGGTAGCGGGAGTCAGCATGGAAGCCTGCCGGGCTCTAAGTGTGTGTTTTAATGATGAAGTGGAGTGTGGTTACCATGCAGATGTGGTAGCAGGAGTCAGAGCAGAGGTCCTGATCCTGTGTGGACAGGAAGCTGAAGATAGAGTGTGTGTGTTTGCTGACCGCTGTGAAGTCTTCGTCTCTCTGAACAAGTGTGGACGTCGCGGAGAATCAGACGGACTTGTTTGAATCTGCAAAGAGAAGATGTTAATAATTACTGTGCAAAGGTTTTCTGGTTGGAGGGACGAGAGGTCATGACATGAAGACGATACCGGCCAGTGATGAGGCTCTTTAAGCAGCGAACCAATCACTGGGTCAGTCAGGTCGTCTCACACAAATGTAAGAATCTAATTAAATCTGTTTCAAGGACTTCAAACATATCCATTATTAAAGACAGGTTTTTGGTAAACTAGTTTGTTTCTGATGCAGAAACAGCCGGCGTGTTCACTTCCCTGCAGTTTTTGCCTTTTAAATTAAACACAGCTACAATCCATATTCTATACGTGATGTTAATATATTCAAGGTGCGTTGTTATCTGTGTGAACGTCCCACAGGGGCACAAAGCAAACGTGAACGCCCTCCATGAACCATGATGAATAAAGAAAGTTGATTCTACTCCCATAATTCAAAAATAAGTAATAGAGATTTACATTTTTTACTTCTTAGACTTAAGATATATTCTCGAAATGTACTCTCGCCCGATGACACCATGACCCTTCACTGGATAAGTGGTTACAGAAGATGAAGATGAGTGCTTCAGATTGATTAATAAATACTTAACTGTGCATTCATTTTTTACAGTGCGCATGAAACTTTGAAAACACGAGGGAATGTCGTTTGTTAATCACAGGTCACAGGAGGAGCTGGAGCCTACCCTGGACAGGTCTCCAGTCTATCTCAGGGCTAACACAGAGAGACACTCACACCTACGGCCAATTTAGAATCACCAATGAACCTAAGCAGCATGTCTTTGGACGGTGCGAGGAAGCTGGAGAACCTGGAGAGAACCCACGCAGACACAGGGAGAACATACAAACTCCACGCAGAACGGATTCGAAAGGTTTCACAACTTCATTCAAGGCTCCGTCCAGAATGAAGTGACATGACAGACGACGTTTTGGGTTGAGTTTCTGTTCAGGATTCTTTCAGTGGTTCAGTGGGGCTCAGAGTGTAAACCTTGGTCTCTGCTGTGAGACCTGTGCGCTTCATGCACCCACCATCCGCCCCGACCACCTCCTGTCACTCTGATGGGATGCAGTACTTTATTCATTCACAAAAAACAATGAATCGGAATGTAATCCAGTCAACAATGCTCATACTGCTGATTAGTATCTTAATTTTTACGAGCAGATAAAGATTAAACAGTTAAGGCTTTATTTTTGGCCTCTGGTGAAAGTTTTCTCCGCAAAGTTGACAGAACTGAACAGATCTTAAATAAGCAATCAAACAAAAGTCATATCTGGCTTTGAAGAGAAAAAAAAACACAACACTAGGCAGATATTATTTGGAAATTACATTGGTCTTGCTAAAATGGTAATCGTTTGTTTACTCTGATTTAAAAAAAGCAATTTCAGAACTTCTGATTAGATGAATGAGATTACAGGAGGACAAACAGCCGACTCATGAATGCAGCCAGATTTGTGATAAATCCCTCCATCTTATTCTGCTCCGTCGTTCGTCTGCGTCTCCTCCAGGACTAAACCCCAAACAGGATAGTAAACGGGCTTTTAAAAAATATAACACATGAGTTGGGTGGAGAGGTGCAGATCCAAGACTTTACGTCCTCTATGACTTTTGGACAGTTTGAAAACTTTCAAACATCTACAGTATAGTTTTTTGTCTTCTTTAAAAGTGTCTTGTTTACAACGTCATTCTGCTCACGTGCCTTAAATTGCCTTTGCAGCCCAGGGACAAATAAAGTTGTTTGAATCTGAATTTCCCTCTCAGAAGCAATAAAACACCTTTATGATGAGTTCAATACTTTTTGGCTCTAACCTGGACGCTACATCAACTCCCCTGGAACCAGGATAACATGGTTCAAAACTACGGCGCATGAATCATGTAGCACTGGTCCTGCATCAACTCCTCTAGCTTCTGTTAGAGAATTATTTCTCTTTCCTATAGATAGTTCGTGTGGTTTCTGTTTGAGTACTACTGGGGTCAGTTATCTGTTATCCTAACAACATCAACAACAATGGTGGACTACATGCTCGTGTTCCTGCTGGAGAAGATATTGAGCCTATTATGGTTACTAGGTTCTAAATATCATTTCTCCTTGAGTTTGGTTTCTTCTAAAGCTGATTTGTAAACAGCGCTCAAGCTTTATGTGCATGCTCCGCCTCTTCCTCTCCGTTTTTGGTGAATTTCTGAAACAGCGCCACCTATAGGCCTGGAGTATGAAGTAGAGTTTTGACTCGTGCTGAGACGGATCCTGTGGACGCAGATATTCTTGAAACGATGGCAGGGAAAACGGAGGGGGAAAAGATGGTTTCCGTATGTGTGGACGAGGCCTTAGGTCATCTTCATCACTACAACTCATCCTCCCACCTGCTCGCTTGACCACCATGGGGTCCAGAGCCTTCATCTGCTCAGCCCTCTGCCTCTGGAACGCCTTAAAAACTTCAGACTCAGTCACCACCCTCAAATCTCAGCTTAAAACTTATTTACTCAGACAGGCCTACTCCATTCCATAGTCTCACTTCTATCTGCTGTCATTTTTATCTAACTGTATGTTCTATATATGCTTGTGTGCACTTTAATTGTGTTTTATTTTAAGGCCAAAATCCCTGCCTTTCAATTTATTGCGGCGGAAAGTTTACCTGGAGTCTCTCTGTTGGGAAGTGATTATGCTCCTGCAAAGATCTGCAATCAAATCATTGAACTTCTTGGCTAACGTTGGAGAAGCATCCTGTTTAGAGTCCACTATCGTGTCTGTTATAAAAGATATTGACAGCAGCGATTACCCAATTGCATGCAGAGGTAATTCTTGTCTTTGTAAAGGTTGAAAGACCTAAATTCCTATGGAGTGTTACCAGACTGCGACTACACCCAGCTAACGTTAGCGCTGGTGGATTTGTAGCTGCTGTGCTGTAAATGTGCCTCAACCAGGAGATTCATTATATTTCTCAAGGACGTATCGACAGTCTGGACATGGACTGAACCAGGGGCTGAAACCGTGGCATTTTGTTTATGACACAGCTATTGTAAGCACTAAGTCAATGTGTCAACCCCTCACTGTGTGTTGTTTTGTTCAAAGCGCCCGGCCGTGATTTCACCTGTACATACACCACCCTCTGTCGCAGAGCAACAATAGCCCCGAGGCTAGATTCCAGTCCCTATTATCCTGACGGAGCGGACAGCGGCTCCATCTGGGTTTATCACTTCCCATGCAGCTAGAGACTGAGCAGATATTAGCTTGGCCTTATCAGCAGGAGCCACAAAGGGCTGGGGTGGACGGGGGGAGAGGGGAACAGCTCCTCTGAGAGGCGGCTAATGATGGTCCCCGCTGATGGAGCCCGACACTGACTGGGCCTGAGGCGCAGCCGCTACATGCTCTCTGTGGAGGAGCAGCAGCAACAGCTACCGTGTAATTTCAGTGTTAACAGAAAAGCCTTCTTGTCGCGGGGTACGCAAAGTCAAGCGGCAGCTGGTTCATTAGAATTCAGAGCATTTGGAAAACAACACTGTCGGCTGCAGGGTCAACGGATCAAAGAGGAATGAGTAGACGTCAGCGGCCACTGATCTGAACCTCTGACAAACACGGCAGAAAAAATCCTGTAAGCTAAACCAACTTCCCCGACTTCTCTTCGTTGGAAAACAATGACTCTCTGGCAAAAACCTGCAAAGCCGATCAAATCATTCAGCCTGATTTTATGCAGTGATTGACACCGAAGACTTAACGGCGACACAGTGTCGCTGTTAATGTCAGTTGAAACACCTCAAAATGAAATCTAAATTTCGTTTCGTCAGGCTAGGATCTGTCCAGAAACACTGTTCCATCATTAATGTCCAATATTTTTAAGATGTTGCTCGATTTTTATGTAAAAGATTCACGTCAAGACAGTGGCCCGCGTTCACAGCCAATTTCTCTCATTAAAGCAACAAGAAAATCAGTTTTCACCATAAATTTGTGTGGGTAAATGAACTAAACTGACTCAAATTTGCTGTATTTGTAAGTGTGTTCTTTAATTTAACCATAAAAAAGTTGGAAAAGTGTTAAATCTGGACGAAACTGTAAGATATCTGGAATTAAATCTTGTGTAACTATTGTTCTGTAAATGAAACTATAGCCGTACGACTTGTGTCTCGGTGGAGTTGGAGCTCATAAACGCTGCAAGAGAGGGAGGACGCCTGAGTAGATGGTGCATCAAAGGTAAATGGGGGATATTTTCAATCGCTGAGAAACATGAATGAGGAAATGCATTTCAGACCAATCCTAGCTGTTGCGGTCTGTCTCGCACCTCAAAAAAGCCAATCTCCGCCTTCAAATCATTCGTGTTGTTGTCAAGTGCTTTAAGCTGAGTTTATGTCTCTGCAGGACAAAGACGCTGTAACGTAGCCAACGCCGGTGTGAGACATTTATATTTGTACGCTCACTCCTGCTCCACTCTTAACAATGGCAACTGAAAGTTTCGACAAAATTTCGGCTGATTTTCGCCTTCATACAAATGTCTGTATCTCCAAACCTCCTCAGTTAACCTTACCGATTCTTTGTTGAACCTATTTGAAAATTGCAGAGATGGAAAAGTAATACTAATAAGCGGTTCATACACCAACCCAGAGGTTGCACTAGACTTTTTCGTTGTCTATCATTTTGGAAGGAAGTAAAGTTTGGAAGAAGGAAGTAAAAACCAAAATGAACACGACCGGAAAAAAAAGACACAGCGCCAACTAGTGTTTGGGTGGTGTTTCTACAGAGCGAGCCAGACTGATGAGTGCACGATTATAAATGGCTCGCATTGACGTTGGCTATGTGCGTAGGTTACTCCGTCTATGTCTTGCACTACTTTAAATTAGCCTTGAGTGTGATGACCCGCCTGTGAGACGTCTGTCAGCACAAAAGAATTGAGCCGTAAATGAAGTTTGACTTGTGATATATTAAGTACGACTGGTGTTAAAAAATGCTTTTCTGGGAAGGTGCATGTCAGATAAGAAGCGTGAATGTAGATTAAGGCCAGGACAGGTGGTCCTTCGTCAAGCCTGCCTAGTGTGAAATTGAAAAAAAAAAAAACCCTGTACAAGATGAACCCCTCCTTGTCACAGTCTCTTCTCAAACTACAGTCGTATTTTATTCCTCTTCCTCCTTGCAGCACGCTGAGAGGATGTATAAAACATGTTTTATGTTATAAATTTCCACACGCCTACAGGTACACTCCCTCCCCACCCGCAGAGCAGACGATTACAATTCAGATCTGACGCCTGATCTAATGACGGCAACCCTCTCGGTCGATGTTTGCACATGAAAACATATTGTCAGATGTTCACCCGTGTTCTCGGGCGCATCAAAGCGAGGTTCCTGACATGAAGACACAGTCGGAGCTTCGGAAACAGACGCCCGTGGGAGGCTGCACAGCGTGGCGGTTGCTGGCTGCACGGATTCCGTCTGATCCACGGCGCCGTTATTTCACACGTTTCTGGTTCCCAGAGCGCTGCAGTGGAAGGTGTGACTGCGGTCTGAGAAAGTTGGCAGTCATGGATTTAAGCAGATAACTTTGTGTCTGAGCAATGAGTGAGGATTTGGCCGTTTTTAAATCATAAAACCAATCAGGGCTCTGAGTGGAGGGGATCCTGGGGCCTGTTTGGGGAGGAAGTGCCTCTGAAATGAGTCTGCAAGCAGCTAAGGAGACATCCCACACATTCATTATGCATTTTTTTTTCTGAGAACTGATATCGGTTCTGTGGAAGAGGAATATGTTATCACAAAAACAGCAGTGGAAAAGTCACAGTGCTGCCAATTTTTGACAATATTTCACCAGCAGAAAGAAAAGAAGTCATTGTTTGGTGGTGTCACTGATGAAAAAGAGTCTGTTATCAAGGTTTAACGCAGACAAGCATCAAAGATCTCATCAAGTTTATTTCTTCTATGCTATGATGCGATTTTAGTCCTTCTTCTCTAGTATCGTTTTTATCGAACACACACGCGTGAGTCTGACATTTATCACATCTGTGTGTCTGAGTGTGTTGGGTCGATGGATGCCGTCGCTGGCGCTGCACAAATCGGTGTCAGTCAAATGTTTAGACCATATGTGTCAAACATAAGGCCCGGGGGCCAAAACCGGCCCGCCAGAGGGTCTAATCTGGCCCATGTGAAGACATTAACTGCAATTTTTCCAATAAAAGTAATTGTTCTACACAGATTTAGTAAGAGTTGTGGACATAACAACTGAGCCCTAGAACTAAACAGAAATTGCACTTCTTTTTCTTAAGAAATGTCCAGTTGTTCATTAAATGTAAACATTTTCATGAACTTCTTTGCGCTAAAACAAAGGGAAACATTTGGAGTTGTCATTATTTATAGGCAACTACACCATCGTGTTATTGGTCCGGCCCCCTTGACATCAAACTGGGCTGTATGTGGCCCCTGAACTAAAATGAGTTTGACATCCCTGGTTTAGACGTTGCCAGGTGGACGACTCGCTGGGAGCTCGACAGACAGCGAATAAAAAGACTAAGGTGATGGTGCTATTTTTACATGTGACGATGATAACAGTCACATCCATGGTGTGAGAACTTCATCCCATCCATGTGACCGTAGCCGTCTGTCTGAATGTATAGATCTGCAGCTGCCACTGACTCTCATTATCACCTCCTTGCTTCCAGGTGTCAAACGCTGCTCGGTCACTGCGTCGCGGAGAGATTACATCTGCAATTCAAAACGTTAATGTGACATTCTTATCTGCGGAGACAAATCCAATATTGGATGTTTGTTTTCAAACGGTGGTGTAACATAAAATCTGTGAGAAACCTCTATGCATGCACACGGACGCAGACGATCACGGTCCCTACACAGTAGGTTGGTGTTATTATTTTGTTTCTACAGCAGTGAGCAGAGCCTCTCCAAAGTGAAGCAGCATCTCATCCACATGAAGGTTTGGATTTACTTTTGACCAGTTAGTTCAGATGGTGGCCTCATACCAGTTCACTCAGTTTGCTTAGAGTAAATTGCACTGCTTATTACAGGAGAATCCAAATGCTTTCAATCAGTGGAATGTTCTGACTTTAAAATTATTATATTGTGAATAATGACAAAAGCAGCTCAGCATGGTTTAAGTGTCCATCAAATGAATTTCAACTTAGCCACAGTAAGTCAACTGAAAAGACAGAAAAGGTGAATATAAAAGTTAATTTTGAGTATAATAATAATAATAATAATAATAACAATAATAGTAATATGTACTTTTATTTGAAGTAAGTCTTCTTTTTTTTTTTTTACAAATGTTTAACTTGTTTAACTGGCAGCTGTAGCTCCGTTTGACCTGCAGAGGGCAGCATTCAGCACACCGGAAGTACGCACAGACACGTGACATTAAACAGGAAGTAAATAAACCCCCTTCCCGCGCAGTTAAATCAATCCGAGGAGAAGACGGCTTCGTCATAAAATAATCTCACAAAATGGACGAGCTGTATTTGGATAATATTGACGAATATGTCAACGATCACGACAAAATCGTAAGCACGTCTCTGACCCTCCACGTATCTTAACGTGTCGTGCTCGTTAGCGTTGAGCTAATGTCAGTTTGGAGCGTTAGAGCGTGCGCTAGCCGCGATATTATTAGCAGTTGAACTGCGTTCAAAAAAGTGCCCGTTTAATATTTTCTTGCTTTGTTGACAATGTTCACGTGTATAGTGTATGCAGTTATGAATTAGCACGATGTATTTGAGTCTTTGGGTGAATTCGGCTTGTGAGTTTTTACAGGAAAACAGCATTTAAATGAATTAAAATTGTAAAATGTCACAGTTGAGTAGCTTCAGTTGCTGCTACTAACCGCCAAGTAGAACTGCAGTGAAACGCTGAGAGTCTGTTAGGATATTTATTGCGTTTATGCTGCTCTACTTTCTTTATCCGAATAGCCAGTAATAAGAATGCCTCAGTTTTTCTTTCTCATGGTCAAATATGAATCGAAACTCAAAAGTTGTCATGTGTTTTGTGTACAACAGGTGACCTATAAATGGCTCAGTCTAACTCTTGGAGTTCATGTCAACACAGCCAAACAGTGAGTGGTCTTTTCTATTTGTTATATTCGTGCTGAGAAAATTAAAATACAACTGCCTATTAGTTTCTTGATTTAACTCTGCCATTACAGTTTTCTAGAGACTGAGGTTGCATTTTTATTTCTGGGTGTCTGACCAACCGTCCAAAACACAAATGGCAAAGAAAGCCACAAAACCCTGTAGTGTGTTGAAATTTAAGCGTCGTATAATGTTGTATAATGACATTTAAGGTGCGTTTTGTTCTCAGGATGCTCTTCCATTACCTCGATCACAAGCGGAAGGAAAGTTCGGCGCAGCTTCACGCCACGTATCTCGTGTCGGGGAAGTTTGTGGACAATGGTCAAACCGTGAGTAACGAGACATTTGAGAAGCACTGATCTGCTCACACAGTTTTATGTCCTTTGACGCTGCGTTTGCTTTGCAGAGTCACAAGGTGTCGGTCGTCAGAGAGGACCAGTTGGAAGGTGTGTACATGTAATTTTCCACAACAACTATTCCAACAGTGTTTACATTTTTTCTCATTTCTGGATTATATTTGTAAATGATAATGCAAAAAATGTGACTTCCACTGTTTGTTCTTTAGATGTCAAAGCCAAAATGAGCCCGATCGTGAGCGTCCACGTCTACAGTGTCCAGAAAGCTTTGCTGAAAGACAGCGGCCCCCTTTACAGCGTTGACTATGACGCTGTGAAAGACAATCTGAAAGACTGCCAAAGGTACTTGGATATTGTCGTCGTGTGCTCAGGTTGATTGGTATTTTAGTACAGGTTGTGTGGTTGTTGTGGTCTAATTACCGCTGTTCTGTTTCCTCTGTAGATACAGTGCCATCCGTTGTGCCAGCGCGGTGCCCATGTCTTCTCTGGAGCTGCAGCAGACGAAGGAACAGCAGCGGCCTCCTACGCCGGAGCCTGAAATCAAAAAATCCATGAACGGCACGAACGGAGATTCCAGCCTGGCGTCGAAACCGGCAGCCAAGCCGCCAAAAGGCATCATGGGAATGTTTGGAAATAAGCCTGCGTCTAAGAAACAGGAAAGCGGCAAAGAAATAAAGTCTGAACAGAAAGCAGACGCACCCGCGGTAGGGCTTCGTGTCTTTTTGGGTGTGAATGATTGGCTCTCGAGTTGTAGAGGAATGTCTGCAGATGTGAGTGATTATTTTTCACATTTTTAGGCCGATGCCTCCAAAAGCAAACCGGCTCCAAAAGCCAATCCAATGATGAACTTCTTTGGGAGTCAAACAGCAAGTGAGTATGATTTAAAAAGGCCGTGCTTTCATGGAGCACAGGTTAAAATTAATTTATGTGTATGTTAAATTCACTCTCTACAGTCTTTTTTTATTTTATTTTATTGTGTAATACTTTTGTGCCGTTTCAATTAAAACCACACGTCCCTGTTTCCATAAAAGTTGGGACAATAAAATGCAAATGCAGTGATACGGTGCAAATCATACAAAGCCTGTTATATTCAAATGAAAACGGTTCAAGCATACGATGTTGAAAGTTGTAAATTATATGCTCGCTTTGAAGTTGTGTCCAAAAAGTTAGGACTGGGACTTGTCTATGACCGAGCTGCACCAACACAGAGGAGACAAAGCTAATCATTCTCGCTCACTTCTTCAGAGAAACCCGAGAAAAAAAGCCTGAAGGTGGAGGAAGCGGCCGAGACGACGCCGTCCACAGCGGAGCAGCAACGCCAGAGCTCGCAGGCAGAGGAGAAGCGAGAAGCTGCTGCAGTGGAGACGCAGAGAGACGCTAAGAGAGACTCCAGGAGGTGGGTTTATATTTAGATGTGCCTGAATCCTCGCTTTCAAATAATGAAAAGGTGAAAATGATCGTTTTTTTTGTTTTATTTTATAGCAAAACGAAGCGAATAAAAGATTCTGACAGCGAGGAGGAGAAAATGGAGAAGAAAAAGAGACGAAGGATTAAGAAACCTGAACCGGACAGCAGTGACGATGAAGACAACCATGAAGATGGTCAGCACTCACTTTATTCTCTTTATAAACTATTAAATGGTGTCAAAGAAATACATAAATGCAGTTGAGCTCTGTTCTGTAATTGATCCGATGAGCGTCACAGTTTGTCTGTCAGATTACAGTTTAAAGGATTAGCATTTGTTTATCCCTCTGTTGTAAATACAGTAGAATAGTTATGACATGGGATTAAAAGAAGGCGTTTCAATCGCGTCTCAGGAGTAATTAGAGTCGTTTTCGTTCACCTCTCCAGTCATCCCAGATTCTCCACAGCCGATGGAAGCAAAAGAAAAATCACCAAGTCCTAAGAAGGAGGCTGAGTCTGTCACACGTCCACATGTAAGTGTCTGAAACACCAAATCCTTTTTCATTTCTTTTTGTTGTTTTGTTGTTAAGCGCTTCACAGTGAAGACTTGTTGTTTTTATTCTACAGCAGGGAAACTCTGACACGAAGATAAGGAAGAGGAGACGAGTCCTGAAGCCTCACATGTTTTTGGATGAAGAAGGATGCATGGGTATGGAAAACACTCCGATTAGATCAGTTCAGTTCTTTATGCGTGCTGCTCATGGCACTTTGGTGCAGGAAAATAATCAGTTATCAGTCAAATATTTAAATTAATTACCAAATTAGAATTACTACCTTATAGAAGTTAAACTTAAGCGAATATTTTTTTAAGGCAGAAAGTTGGTCCAAAGTTTCTCTGATCTTCCGGGCCAATCAGATCGTTCGGGCGGGCTTTATTCGGTTGGTGGTTTAGGCTTCTGTGTCAGTTTGAAGCCGTAACTATTACTACTTTGTGCTAACCGCAGATACAAGCTGTGATTGGTCCGGCTGCTTCTAAATCTCCTCAATTATTTTCTAATTGATTGTTTTGGATTAATAAAGATGGAACACATGGAGGAAAGGTTAACTGAGGAGGATCTGAGGTAGAAACATTAGCACGCCTCGTCTTCGGCGAAATTTCCAAAGTTCCAGTCGCCATTGTTGAAAGTGAAGCAGGAAGTAGTAAGAAAAACGAACCCAACTTGCAAAAAAGACAGCGCCGACTAGTGTTCGGGTAGCGTTTCTACAGCGTGAGACAGACTGAGGAGCGCACAAGTATGAATGTCTCCCACGGGCTACGTAGGTAGGTAGGTAGGTAGGTAGGTTACGTTGTCTTGTCCTGCAGTTCTTTAAATGAGCATTAACAGTAGTTATTCAAGTCATCTGAGCGTCATGAATTTTCAATGAAATGGCTCTGATTGGTTGGAGGACTATCTAATTCTTTTGCAGAGGTATTGTTTGATAAATGCCCAATAAAGAAACCCAACTCCAGCTAGCATTCCAGTAAATGAGTAGTA
This sequence comes from Planiliza haematocheilus, assembly GCA_005024645.1. Taxonomy (NCBI): domain Eukaryota; kingdom Metazoa; phylum Chordata; class Actinopteri; order Mugiliformes; family Mugilidae; genus Planiliza; species Planiliza haematocheilus. Next base: position 277,283 of record SRSE01000635.1, read on the forward strand.
TTTAGTTCATTTTGTTCAGTTCATTTGTGATGTTTAACTAGCTTTGTTAAACATGTGTAATAAGGAGATTTTGACCAAGTACTTTAATGTATTTTCATGTTTATTACACACCAGACACCATTTGTGCATAACTTTAACCCTTTACCAGACAGTTAATGCTCACTCAGCCTCTCGTACCCTGTGACTCTATTAGTTCCTCTGTGACTCTTTTGTTTCCGTCCACAGTGACTGAAAAACGCTACGAGAGCGAATCTTACTCCGAGTCAGAGGACGACTTTAAAGCCGCCAAACAAGCCCCCGTCAAAGCCAAGCTACCGTCGAGGAGCAAAGAGGACGAGAAGAAAAGTCAGAAGAAAGCTTCAGCCAACGCTAATAAAGGAACTAAACAGGCTTCGATTATGGGATTTTTCCAGAAGAAATAAACGTCCAAGACTCTTCCTGCTGGCACTGGCGTCAACTTCCTTTTGGTTCAACTGACTCAGCCGAAACACATCACATGGACAATTCAAAGGAAATCAAAGCACTTCTTTAAAAGACTTACTATTTTACTGTATTTTTACCACTCCTAGCTGTGAACACATCACTCAATAAAGATTAAAAACTGAAACTGAACATTATTGTTGACTTTTTAGTGTGTCTGCTGCAAAAAACTGAATTAAACTGATTAGTCCAGGTCATTGCAAATTTGTCGTCATTTAAATTAAAGCGTGGTTTTAGACTAATTCAGCCTCAGAAATGTTAATGTGACTCTAGAGGCCGTTTTTATTATTATTATTAGACTGCTGCTGCAGAGGTCCCCAGTTCATCATTCACCTCCTCCTCCCCCAGTTTTCCAATTCTTCTCCTCCAGGCTAGATCTCCAGCGGGGCGACAAAGGGCATACAAACGCTGGAAAGCAGGGAAAGGACATGGTCAGGGCAGGGAGCACGATTAGTAAACCATTTATGCTTGCATCTCAGATACAAGACATTGAAGTGCACTGCATGAGGGAAAAGGCCTCTGGTGTGGCAGCAACATTTTATAGTTGTTCTGAGACAAAGCGACAAAGTCTTAAGTCTGATGGCTAAGAAGTCCGGTTGCTCATGCCTCACTCACCTGTCTGAAGGTACCAGCTGTCAAACACATCTGCCCACCTGCCCAGAGTGGCACCATGAGAACCGAGGACAGAGTCATGGTCCAGCCGAGAGCATACGCCCAGTCGGGGTAAACGTAGGAGTCATTGATCTTGAGGTGTTGGTAATCAACCAGGTACAGGATGAAGGAAATCTTCAAGGAAGAGAAATAATGGAGAAGACTGAACTTCAACTACATGCAAATGAAAAGTATGATGAGGTTAGGCCTCCCTTCAGATCAGCTGTAATATAGGTAGATTTTTGCTAATGAGAAGTTTCGGTTATATAAATACTTGGGTCAAATGAAGATCAAGTGATAGAAATGCACATTGCAGAAATGCTGCATGTTGGTTTTTCTCGTTGATTCTTCCTGGACAAAGTGCCAGTGCTAATAAAGGCGTGTTAATGGTGAAGATAACCGGTACGGTCTGTTTCCTGACTCACCAGAGACAGCACAGGAATGATGTATTTCCAGCACAGTTTGAAGAACACAGATGGCCTCTGTCCCGCCATGTCCTCAATGACGTTAAAGAAGCGGTCGGCACCTGGTGGATGTACAGATTTTCTGTTTAGTCCTAATGTATTACATGTATGTATTACATATTGAATATTTGTCGCTTTGGCGGCCCCCGTGGTGATAAGTGGTATTACAGGACATTCAAATAAATAAACGGTCTTGTTTGCTTTTGTAAATCTTATAGAGTCATATATTTTAGTAGCAATATGGGAAAGTGAAATAACATGTTATTGTAAGAAAAATCCACAAGAAGAAAACAACAATTAATGAATTTGACAAACTGGAGTTGCGTTGGACATGGACACTGTTATGACACTGACAGTTGGAATAAAAATGTCTCAGTCAGAACAGACTGACCTGATCAGTATCTATCTTCATCTTTATCCTTCAAATTAAGCAATATCTACTCACCAAAAATCCAGCCCACAGCCAGACATTCAGATATCGCCATAAAGTTCTGACAGACTCTGGTAGAACCGTAGAAGTCAACCAGCTGGAAAATGTAAATTCCTCCCTAAAGCAGGAAGAGAAGACGTCAGAATGAAACAAATACTTTGGGAAAACAGTGATTTTTTTTATTCACCTCAGTAACCATGGTCAAGTGGACGAGGAAGCTGGATAAACAAACGAGAAGGACGAAGATCTCGCGCCTCACTGGAACCCGGAACCGATTCGGAAACAAGTCGGTCATAGTGGTGATGAAACTCTCCACGATGACAAACTGTTTGCAAAATAAAATGACCGATTTAAGTTTATCTCACTTATGATGGGAACCTGAGACGAAAAGAAAAAAAACATCTTACGTGAGTGTCAATCGTTAGCAGCATTAGCATGAGGAAGAAGCACGCGGTCCAGAACTGTGGTAACGGCATCATGGCTGTAGCTTGAGGGTAGGCGATGAAGGCCAAACCTGGACCTGTGCAGTCAAGGAAAGCGTAAATACGACACCGCATTCACCTGTGCTCCATTTTCTTAAAATGTTAGTAGCTGCTTCTTTAAAACACCTGATTCCACCACGGTGTCGACAGAAACACCCTGTTTCTCGGCCATGAACCCGAGCACGGAGAAGACGACAAATCCAGCAACAAAACTGGTCCCACTGTTCAGCAGACAGAGCCAGAAGCAGTCCCTGGAGGTAAAGGAAAGGCAAAATACACAAGAAATATATAGTGAAATAAAAGTAAAAAGGTAAATTACCACACGTCAGTTAATTGAGCACCTGGGACTTACTTGTAACAGTTGCTGTTGTATTCATTGTAGCTGCCCAATACATTCAGCGTCCCGGCGGTCAGGCTGTAGGAGAAAAATATCTGAGATCCTGCTTCTACCCACACCTGAAATGCAAGAAACACATATATTCTAATGTCAGAGTGTTGGTCAAGAGCATAGACTGTATATAAATATGGACGGCGGAAGTACTTCTCAAAAGTGAAGCCAAAGCAAGAGGGGCTCCCCCTGGTGTCTAGCTGCAGTATAGGTTATAAGCTCCGCCCCCTCCATGTTAGTGGATGGGACTTGCGCCAAACTATAACACTAAAATACACATCAAATAATTGTTTTTCCAAGGATGGTTTCTGCCATTTTAGGTAGGTAATATAATGTTGATGCATGTTTAAATGTCAACTTTTTGGATAAGTTTCATTGTAGTTAGTTATTTGACGCTATAGAAACGGGATGTGACATCAGCCGCTCCATAAAGCGAACCCGTGGGACCATGAGAGTTGTAAATGAGATTAAAAAATGAGTACAGTGTATAATCCATAATCCATTTCACTTGTAACTGGTGGAGGTTGAGCAGAGTTGGAAGTTAATTAAACGAAAACGCAAGTGAGTCTGGCGGAAGTGTGGTTGGCTCCACTCAGGCCCTGGCCCCAAACTTGCAAGAGGGCTAATGCAAGGAAGTGGAGACAGATGGAACCTTACATTCGCTACTATTGTCCTTTAGGACATCCAGCTATTTCTTAAGTCAGCATCGACTAAACATGTCACCTCAAGGTTGGCCAAGCGGTTCACATCCGGATACAGGTAGTAGTAGATCCCTTGCCAAGCTCCAGGAAGAGTCAAGCCCCGGATAAGCAACACAATTAGCATCACGTAAGGGAAGGTGGCGGTGAAGTACGCAACCTAAAGCAAGAGGTAATTAGAAGTTACTGATGACTGTGTGCACCACAAACACATGAAGGTTTGAAATGCTTCCACGAGACCTTTCCAGAGGATCTGACACCTTTCCAGATACTAAAGAAGCAGAATATCCAGCAGGCAAGAAGACACAAGGCCAGATCCCATCGCACACCTCCGAGATCCTCGATGCCTGTAGACATGGCCAGCACCCGACGTCTAAGAACAAACTTAAGGTGTTATGTGACACAGATTCCTCCAAGGGGCTCTTCACAGGACAACCAGAGCTATAACAGGTTCAGGTTACGTTTAGATAACTTCATATGATAACCACAGCAGCCAGTGGCATTTATGTAAATGTTAAATGTTAAGGGAGATTTTAAAGTAATTTAAATATTATTTGCATATTTTCTTGTTACATGTGATATAGATTTCTTTACCAAATGGATCAAACTCCACAGTCAAAATAGATCAACTGAAAAACACAAATCCCTCTAACGTAGCATGAAAACTTAATTGTGATAATACACATTGTGTTGGTTTGGTTCATTAGAAGAAAAAGAAGAAGGACGTACTCCCAGAACTCAATAGCGGCAGAGGTGGCGGTGGTTTTGTTTGTGCTCACATTAGAAGAAGTCTGAAGACCAAGACAGTCAGCTGGATTTGGGAACAAACATGTTATTAGGTTTAAGTGAATTCAGTCCAGGAAAGAGGTGGCGTGAAGTTTATTTGTGTCACAAAGCTACAACTTTATTCCGAACTTCAACATCACCTAAAAGTAAACACCATTACCTGTGTTCCAGGTGTTTTCACAGCTGACCCAGGGGAGCTGGGATCTGAACGAATACACCAGATAGAATAGTGCCCAAGCTTCGATCAAGATGTAGATGAAGAAACAGAGCGAAATCGTCAGTTGTCCAACTCCGATTCCTGCAATAGAAATGTAAGCACAAGTTTTTTAAAATACGTGTGATTTAATTAGTTTTTCTCCACATTTTAGTTGAACTCACCTTGTGCCAATGGACACAGTTTCCTCCAAGAAGTGATAAACCCTTCCTGGGTGCACTGACCGATTGCGGTCTCCAGTAAAAACAAAGGTATCCCACAGACTACAGCTAACAGACCATATGGCACCAGAAAGGCCCCTATAGTGATCACAGAGATGCACATGTTCATTTAATTTCACATAACCACGATTTAGCAAGTTAAACCATTAACATTCTCTTATATATAATACAAAAATATATTTAAATATTCACCTCCACCATTCTTGTAGCAGAGGTAAGGAAATCTCCACACATTGCCCAGACCGACAATGCTTCCTGCAACAACCAGAATGTATTCAGCTTTACTGACCCATTGTCCTCTGTCTCCAGGTTTACTTAGCTTTTTGCTTGTCCTTCTGACTTTCTTCATTCGAACAGCAGAGAATGAATCCATTGTGTCTTTCCGGTGTGATTCTATAATCTTGAAAACTCATCTTTGCGACTTTTATATACGTTTGGGTCCTCATTTGACTACGATCTGCCCTCAAACCACCTCCCTCCTTTAAAGTTCCAGTGAGTGGTTGGATATGTCGAAGGATGTTTTCCTCTCCTTCAGCCCAGGTTCTTTATACCTATTGGAAAGGTTAGTCCAACTACAAATAGAGCACCCGACAACTTCTCTCCAATTCAACAATTTATTTGACACGCAGAGAATTGGTACAGCATCAGCGCTGAGACTTCAACTTAACCACCTTAAGGGTAGAGAAGAGAAGCCCCTAACTCAGTCTGCACACAGATTTTATTCTATCTGGGCTCCACCCGGGTACAATAGGAGGAGCACGGCCTGTCGTGTATCAGTGGTTTTCTATGTGTGGCCGAGGCCGGGCCTAACTGATATCTTCAAGGTGAATTACGAGTGTGGTGCCTCCTATCTAGTGAGCAGGCTGAAGCAAAGCAGTGAATAATCACATATCAGGGAACAGTACAAGAAGGAAAGAAGAACACCTCTTTCAGCCTTGTACTGTTTCCCTCTTTAATTAATTTATATCTAACAGATACGTTACTGTTTTGCAAAAATAAGTTAAAAAGTCACCAGGTAATCCTGATTTAAAGGGGCATTTGTGTTGTTTAAAATCAAATAAAAGCTTAAAAGAGACATCTAATTACAGTTTGCTGATACTGATGCTAGCAGGCTGACCAGCTAGAGCTAGCCATCTCATCTCGTAATACCTTTGTACCAAGTGGCATTGCCTACAAAGAGTACTTTACTTGAATGGAACTGAAAATGCAAAAACGTCTGAAGAGAAAAATGGACCAGAGAGATGGCCGGCTTTTGTTTTGTTTTTGGCCTAACATAGACCCTCCATACCTCCACTTACCCACCCACTGCTTCTGACATCCACGACCCAGGCCACCATAATCAATCATTCCATACTCTGCTTGTACACTGGTTTCTTAAACCACTTGCTTTGAGGACTCTCCAGCTGGTGTGTTGACATTGGTGACCATGTCTCCAGGCTTCCAGCTAATGTCCTCCCTCTTACACCAGAGGCAACAGGAGGCTATTTCTGCCGCCTCACTCAACCTTCGAGCTTCAGTCTTCCATGTCTGACCTCGTACCACTGCTTTGGTTTCAAACTGACTTGGCTGGGAATCCCAGACACCCCACTTCCACTGGGAATAACCAAGTAGTCCACCATGTATTACATCAATCCTGGACCAGCTGTTTGTACTTTGCTCACTTTTATTCTCTGTGCTGCTTCTTCACAGCTTACTTTATTTTAACCAATATGGCTTTCTTACCTTCATGGGACCATGTGACGATGACTGGTCTTGGAGCTGTGGACAGGATTCCTTCTAGGTTTCTGGCCAAAGTCCACCTTCATTTCCCACCCTTGGGGTGAATGCTAAAGGTTTTGTTGTGCCTCACGCTTTACCAATGGCTGTTGCTCCTTTATGAAGGCGATAATGCTAAGTAGCAGTTTCATTTTGACTGGTTTCTTATGGCTTTGCTGTACGACGATATCAGCGAGAGTTGCTGTTGTTTAAATCCCAATAAACTGTGTGTTTTTAACAATGAACAACCATAGACTTAGCATGACTTCTCTATGTTCCTATGTTACAGTAAAGATGTAAATGCCTGTCTTTTAGGTGAGGATTTTAAGATTATTACAGTGGTATAGCTAATTTAATAGTACAATATTTATGGTCAGAAAAGAAAGAGAAAGAGAACTGATTTCATACATATAAACGTTTATTTATATTATGCACATACAGTATCCAATGTAAATAGACAGACAGGAATATGATGCATCATCAAGTACTAAATTACATGAATGACTGAACGAACTTAAGGAATGAACGAAGGAACCTACTAATTGAGATGTCTCCTGTTGTAACTAACTTGCTTTTGGTTTGCCATTGTAGTTGAACGAATACAATAAACCAAATAAATATATCAAATACAGAGTCTACGTTGGTATGCAATAAGAAATATAAACCCAGGAAATACAAAACACAAAATGAAATTAAGAGCTTTTTAAGGGGTCTGCTTGCTCTGTGCGTTGATCATCTGTTAGACTTATTAATGGGGCTTTGCAGGTCACATTAAGCTGTCGCTGCAGAAGTCCTCATTTCCACGGTTGTTCCTTCCTCTTCTATTTTTCTCCTCTGCCAGACCGAAGATTCAGTGGGACGACAGAGGACAGACAAACGCTGGAGCAAAAAAAAAACATTTACTCCTCAGTTAGTAAGACGTTTGTGCTGGAGATTTTAGCCTAAATGAAACTCAAGATCAAATGCAGTGCACAGATGAGTCGGTGCTCGTGGAAGATGAAAGCTTCCCGAAAAGTCTTCTATATACACTCACCTGTCTGAAGGTACCAGCTGCCAAACACATTTGACCAGCAGCCCACAGTGGCACCAGCAGAAGAGAGGACAGAGTCATGGTCCATCCGAGTGCGTACGGCCAGCCGGGGTAAATGTACCAGTCGTTAATCTTGAGTTGTTGGTAATCGACCAGGTACAGAATGAAGGAAATCTTCAAGGAAGAGAAATAATGGCTGAAATTCAACTACTAGGGGTTTCTGTCAGTAGTACTTGAGCGATGCAAAGGTCAGCACAGAATAACCAAGTTAGAACTGCAGCTTCGGATATGGTACCATTGGTCTGTTGGTCCAAAAATATAGTATTGGACTGATTAACCATGCCATTTTTAATTTGTTCCATATTACCTTTCTGTTTGGTGAGGCAAATAAAACCAATGACCTCCATTTCATCCATTGAGTGCTTGCTCTTGAATGTCCTGTAGATGTATGTGTTTTGTTGTTTGTTTGTTTGTTTGTTTGACTCACCAGCGACACCACAGGAATGATGTATTTCCAGCACAGCTTGAAGAAAATACATGGCCTCTGTCCTGTCATGTCCTCGATAACATCAAGAACACGGTCGGCACCTGTTACAAATTCAGACTCTGGATTAGAGTCATTGAGCAACAACAATTCACCCTCACACCAACAACCAATTTAGAATCACCAATGAAGCTAACCAGCATGTCTTTGGACGGTGGGAGGAAGCTGGAGAACCCGGAGAGAACCCACACAGACACAGGGAGAACATGCAAACTACACAGAAAGACCCCAGTCAGCCCATGGATTCACACCGAGAACCTTCTTGCTGTGAAGCATCAGTACTAACCACCATAAAAAGCAGCATTTTAAAGCATGGTGCATGTGAACTGCAGCTGCGTGGAAAGCAAAACATAAACACAGATGTACACCGATCAGCCATAATATTAGAAGTGAATAACACTGATTATGTGGTGGGAGATATTAGACCACAAGTGAACATTTTGTCCTCGGAGTTGATGTTAGAAACTGGAAAAATGGACACGTGGAAGGATTTGAGTGACAAACTGTGATGGCTTAATGACTGGGTCAGAGCTTCTCCAAAACTGCCGCTCTTGTGCAGTAATCCCAGTCTGCAGTGGTCAGTATCGAATTCAACTAATTCGTCAAAGACACATTTCTCCTCTTGGGACATTATTAAATAAAATCTGTTCTCTCAGAAAGAGGTTTCTTTTGATTGCAGCTCAAACAAGACTACCAATACACAACACAATGAGGAGCTGCTTCACACAGCTTCCTTTCTTTTCGCCACGGTTTGATTGACTCTCCCTGCGCAAACATCCAGACCGGCAACAATCGCTGCCAGGCTCGAAACCAAATAATGCTCTAATGCCATCTGAAGAAAGGAGTGAAATTCAAACATGAGCAGATCGGATACCTCCAGATTAGCCAGGCGGTCCAGGTGTGGGTACAGATAGAAGTGGATCCCTTTCCAGGCTCCAGGCAGAGTCAGTCCCCTGTTGAGCAGGATCAGGAGCATCGCGTAGGGGAAAGTGGCAGTGAAGTACACCATCTTAAAAATAGAAATAAAGACAAATTTTACAAATTATTTGTAAATTAGTACTTTATTACTATAATACTACATATCACTCTTGCACTGCTGAATTTGTTCACTTAGTTAAATCTAAATCCAATGGGAAGTACAGTAAATTTATTTTTACCACGGATGGAACATAAATACAATATTTCCACTGACCTTCCCAGAAGATTTGACCCCTTTCCAGATGCTGAAGTAACAGAACACCCAGCAGACCAGGAGACACAAAGCCAGCTCCCATCTCACGCTGCCCAGCTCCTCAATCCCTGTAGACATGGCCAGCATCCTGCGTCTAGAGGTTGGACGGGACATTTAACAGCTGCACGCGACTTGAGAAGAAACTGATTTTTAAATTTGATCGGCAGACATTTAGGATAGTCAACTTAGGAAGATGAAAGATCAGCCTACATTCTGCTGAAACTGAGCATGCAGTTGCAGACGTGTGGAGTTTGCATGTTCTCCCTGTGTCTGCGTGGGTTCTCTCCAGGTTCTCCAGCTTCCTCCCACCGTCCAAAGACATGCTGGTTAGATTCATTGGTGATTCTAAATTGGCCGTAGATGTGCGTGTCTCTCTGTGTTAGCCCTGTGATAGACTGGAGACCTGTCCAGGGTGTACCCCACCTCTTGCCCAATGACAGCTGGGATAGGCTCCAGCCCCCCTGCGACCCTTCACAGGACAAGCAATTACAGAAAATGAATTAATTAATGTATAATGCACACAACAGCTTTCAGAAAGGCTACCTATGCTATTAACTTGGCATATACATCATATGCATTACGACTATTTCTGTGCATTGCACTTAAACTACAGTATAGCAGCATCTTCAGCTTCACCCTTCGTGCCACTGAGCTTTTCTGTCCAAATTTGACTACATTTGTCTCTTAAATAATCTCTTTTTAAAATACAAAACTTGTGGGAAGAGCGATATCCAAATACCTTTCTGTTTTGCAAGAAAAAATCCCCATGTCTTTGTTGCGTCCTGTACTTTGTACTACTTTGTTGGGGGAGCAGCACCAGCAAAGAGGACATACGTAGGATTGACAAACTGGTCCAAAAGGCCGGACATGTTATTGGCAGTGAGTTGGAGTTCTCAGTGAGGGACAGCAGGAGAGGACACTAGACAAACTGCTCTCCATCATGGACAATCCAGCTCATCCACTACACTAGACAATAGAGGGACAGTGTGAAGCGTCTTCCGTGATGCCGACAGATTGTTTTCCTGCCTCTACAGTCTCTTGAACCTTGACTGCAGGGAAGCTTCAGGCACGCATCCTCTGTGCCGACTTCACTTCTGGCTGCAAAGCACTTTCCTTCCATTTGCAGAGTGCAGACTCAGATTACTGCTTTAAAATATAATCAACCTCAGATGATGATGTATTTTTATTAGCGATTAATCTAAATTAGACCCAGCTGCAGCATGAAGTGATACGGACATTATGCACCAATAATGAAATTATTTTGAGACTGCCAGTGTCGATTTATTTATACTTAGAAGCAACAAATGTTGACCAAAAAGCTGCTGAAGCGTGTAATAAGAAATATATACACAGATCAGCCACAATATTATGACCACTGAGAGAAGAAGTGAACATCCTTGACCATCTTGTGACAATTCAATGCTCTGCTGGGAAGATTTTGGACCCGTCATGAATTCAGGTGGATGTTACTTAGACATGTGGCACCCACCTAGACCAGACCAGGCACCCCCACCCCATAGCAATGACACAGCAGCCATCCCCAGCAGGATGCAGCCACAGAAACGCTTTAGGAACAACTAAAAAAATAAAAGCATGAAGAACATCTCAAGGTGTTGACCTGGCCTCCAAAATCACTAGATCCCAAATCAAGTATCTGTGGGATGATCCACAGAGGCCCCTCCCCTCAAAGGCCCCCCACTAACAACACTGTGTTACCAGACACCACAGGACACTCTCAGGAGGCCCATTCTCTGATGAGTCACAAATGTTTTGGAGGCACAAGAGAGACCTACACAATATTAGGAAGGTGGTCATAATGTTATGCCTGATCAGTGTAAACCTGTGTTAAAGTAAAGGCTGGTCCTCAGCTTCACCTCTAACCTCACTGAAGAGCTTTTGTTGATAAAACATTTTATAGACTTTATGTTTCACACATATTCTTTCCTTCCCTAACATGTGCGTACAGCGCTGAGGAGATAACATTATCTAAGCTCTCATGAACACATTGATGACTACAGCTTAATGCATTAACACTGAAAGGAGATCTACACGCTGCAAGACTGTAATAACCAAGACACAGCTGTCGGCTAATAGGCTTAGTCGGATGCTGAGCTCTTTGGTACACATAGTTGGGAGGGTTGGGAGGTGCGCATGTGTGTTGTTGTTGTCGTTGGCGCTGGGGTCTCCAAATAAATATACAGCCCAGAATATTTTATACTCTAAAAGAAATACCTGAGTATTTGTCGATTATAATACGTGCTCATGTTTGTGAATAGTCGTTTTGTTGCAGCAGGCCCAGTGTTGAGGAACAGCAGACAATGTGGTCTTTGGGGACCTGTTGCTCAGTGATAACCCTATTACCCTGCAGCACCACGCCCTTTCGCTCCCTCAGTGAGCTGGTATTTGTATTAGCTAAGGGCCATAACATGAAAAAGGATATCCCTCGGTGTTCCGGGGAGTGGCAGGAAAATGTGGTTTGGCTCCTGCGCCATTGTGGCATCTGTCGAGTGAGGTCATGAGACATGATGCATTTTTATTTAGGAGGAGCTCCCACAGCTGCAGCTTCCACAGAGTACAGCCTTAAAGACAGCTGAGTCACAGGCCGGAGTCGGATCCTCTTTCGGGCGTGACAATAGCGGCAGTGTTCCTAATATTTTCCTTCCTACAGATTACACCATAAACTGAGTCCATAGTTTAACTGAGGCTCCATCACCTTGTATTTATAGAAACGATCGCATATGAGAGGTACTTTGTCTCAGCTTCAGTCAGATCTTCCAGTACTTCAGCACTCTAACCCAAGCCCTGACATCATGAATGTAAAGTCTGTTGCTTAGAAACAAATAACATAATTAAAGACTCGTTTTCCACATTGAAAATCTGTTTTTACCCAGAGTTACAAATGAATGACAAAGGCAGCTTCATAGCAGTGTTAGACTTTGCATCATTTTTGCATCAAGTACAACTTTTCAGGCATTTCATTTGTTTTTTAGCCCATAACAGTTATTCCCAGGTGCAAACTTCATCCATTATTAACTCATCCTTTGGACAATTTACTATACAACACTATATATCCCCAAATTACAGTGCACTATTGAGTGATTGATGATTTTAGCCTCTGTATTGGTGTTGTAGCGATGTATATTTTCACTTCTCTGATGTTTCATACGTCAGCTGCCCAACATTTCCAGGAAAAATTCTCATTCCTGTGCAGGATGAAGTTTTACTCTAAGTGCACAGATCAATTTCAGACTAATTGGTGGATTAGGATGAATTTATAATGGTGGCATTATGCACAGAGGTGGAAGGAAGCAAGTTTTTCGCAGTGGCACAGCTCCGAGTAACTTCTGCTGAGCTTTCCTTCTTACATTTTAAAAAGTAGCATAAGAAAGTAGAGATACGTTATAAAACTTAAAGTGCTTTCCCGCTGGAAAATATTTATAGATTCCCAGAAGATCTTTTTCTTTTTTTGTACTATGTGGATTTTTATTCATTCATTCATTCATTCATCTTCTGTAACCGCTTGTTCCTGTTGAGGGTCGCGGGGTCTGCTGGAGCTTATCCCAGCTGTCATCAGGTGAGAGGTGGGGTCCATCCTGGACAGGTCTCCAGTCTATCACAGGGCTAACACAGAGAGACAGACAACCATTCACACTCACACCTACGTCCAATTTAGATTCACCAATGAACCTAACCAGCATGTCTTTGGATGGTGGGAGGAAGCTGGAGAACCTGGAGAGAACCCACGCAGACACAAGGAGAACATGCAAACTCCACACAGAAAGGCCCAGCTGGTCCATGGATTCGAACCCAGGACCTTCTTGCTGTGAGGTAGCCTATCAGTGCTAGAAGTGGAGACACATTGTCCATAATTATACATGTCTATGGTCATGAAGGGTAACAGCAGAAGACAACAGCAGAATGTGAAGGGACATTGATTTGTGCTTCATCACCTTTTCCAACTATAACACATTAGACTTCATATCTCAGATGGAGCCTTACATTCTTACACTTGGTGTCTTTTAGGACAGCCTGCTAATGCTCAAGTCAGCATCGAGTAAACTTGTGTCGCTGTGTCTGCTAACTGAAGAAGATCCTGAAACAGCCCAGTCACCCTGGACACTCTCTCTTCTCTCTACTGAGGTGATGAGGGGAGCACTGGGTTGTTACAACACCACGTTTTTGTTTACAAAAAAATGTATTTGTATTTTTGTTTTATTTTTTCAGTTGTATATTATATATATTATTTGTCATGACAACACAAGACATTTGTATTCATTTGTCTTTTTTTTTTCAATTTGTTGTACTATGTTTGTTCTTTTTAATTTTTTATATTTGAGAGTTTTATGTCCCCCCAATTTTATTATGTTTTTGTTACGACACCAAGTTTTTCTTTACAAAACAATATTTTGTAATTTTATTTTTTTCAGTTGTATATTATATATTTTTTGTCATGACAACACATTTTATATTTTTTTTGTTTCAATTTTTTTCTATTTATTCTATATCTGTACACCAATATAATACTTTTTTTTTGCTTTTATTTTTCTATATATACATTTTTTTTTTCATTACAACAACATTTTTCTTTAATTTTTTTTTTAATTATTTTTTTTTCCCGTTAGAAGAAGCCGGTGATGAGGGGAGCGCCGGGTTGACGTCATTGTGATCCACATCCACGGCAGCAGGAGGGGTGAGGTGGCCAGCCAGCAGCCAGCCAGCAGCCAGCCGCCGATCCACCGGTATCATGGCTTCCTAACAGGAGGGGGGGAAGCGACCGAGAGCAAAACAAGGATCTTTGCTGAACAACCCGACACCATTATCGCCCTTTCCAGCAGCTGAGAGTGGGACACAAGGGGCTCGGCCTCCCGTTTCGCCTCCCCCGCGGCCGCCCCTGGGATCCAGGATATACTTTAATATTTTTTATCGGTGAATTTCCATTCGTAAACCGTGGAAGATGGCCGACCCGGCGGAGTGCACCATCAAAGTGATGTGCCGTTTCAGGCCCCTGAACAGCTCCGAGGTGACCAGAGGCGACAGATACATTCCCAAGTTTCAAGGGGAAGACACCGTCGTTATCGCGGTGAGTTATTTCGTGTCGGCTACTTATTTGACAGAGCTTCCCCCCCGGCTCACTCGGCCGTACGCCATTTTTGATTGTCTCGCAGCTACGGTTGTTAGCACCTTAGCTAACCTTAGCTAACGTTAGCAGCGCTGACCTGCTCGCCGCTGCGTTGTCCCGCCGGCCTTCGCCTCCGGCCACCTTCAAAACACCCAAATCAAATATGTGCTTTTTCTGTTTTCTCGTTCTCGGAGCAGTCAGGAGCAGAATTTACCTCAACGCCTCTAAATAAAGCAGCTGTTTCTGTATTAAAGTCACTATTTCGCAGTTGCCCTGTCATGGCTAGCGAGCTGTCATTCAACAAAGCCACAGACACACATCGGCAGGTTAAAATGTCGCCGCCAGGGTTAGCCTCCCCAAATGCCTCTCCACGCTATTCACTGCAAAAATTATCACCACATGAATTATTAAGTAGCCATTACTAAGTCACAATGAAGCTATTAATTGTTTGCGTCAGCTTAAAGCGTAAGCCAGCTTTGATTTGGTAGTAGCTAGCAGACGGACGGCTAGCCAGGCTAGGCCAGCTGGTAGTTGACAGATTAGCCGGCCTTAGCTAGCTGGCTAGTTTTAATACTGTAGCTTAATTAGAGCTAACATTAGCTAACTGACCGGGTGGCTATATAATCAGTCTTCTTGTTATCCATGCTGAAGTTAGTGTTAAATATTAAAAGGAACAAAAATACACCTCTAGTAAGGAATAAGAACCAAAGGCAACCTCAAAATAATAATAGTGTATGTGTAAAACTATAAGCTTTTGAGTTTTGTTGGCCTCCTCCAGTGGCTAGCCACTTTGAAGTTCAGCAACATATCTATATTTTTTTTAAATTTGTTTTTAGGAAACACCTCTGTTTTCTTTTCAGCTTAAAGATTGCAGTCTCCATTGTGATTAGCCCGTCTCCTGATACAGACCCTTCCAGCGCTTGATAAGGATAAAAAAAAGGGGTTTGGGCACAGTTTCCATTATGACAAAAGAAGGAAATGACTTTACAAATGCAGTGCCAAGTCATCCCCACTTTATTAAGTCAACAGCAGCAGCAGCAACAACAAAAAAAAGACATCTTAGGGCTTTTTTGACTTGATTTGCACTTGATGCTTCGCCGTCTCAAGCATATACTCGTGGTATTACAAAGGTACAGGTTGCACAGCTTGGTCATATTTATATTGTTGACCTGAATTAGTTCTCTTCTCTTCTCCGTCATGATTGCAGTGCAAAAGCAAAAAAGCTCACCTGACAGTAGTAAAGTCATAAAACATAAAAACAAACCTGGTTAAACATTAAGTTTTCCTTAGCAACACACTAGCTATCTCTTTTTGGACTTTGGTGTCTTTGTGCTCTTTGTTATATGAGTACACCTTTAAAATAGTCTCCAGGTCAGTAGAAACCCTTGTTCAATTGTTTCTATTCATTCATTTGCAAAAGTTTGGCCGTGCAAATATGAATCACCTTCCCTTTTTGAGTTAAGCTACTGTTTTTCGAGGAGAAAGTCAGAAAACAACAGGACTATTCATCGTCCATCATGCAGATCGGAGACAACCGTGATGGTGGTGGCTTCTTGAATAGTTTTGCTGACTTGGGGCCTTTTAACTAATGCCGTGGCGTGCAGTCTGTGCCCATAAGGCGTGATGTGGCCCTGCCCAGTTCAGAGTGCCAGTCATAGTGGCAAAATACCAGCAAGCGATGCAAGCGTTAGAAGGCAGAAGTTCGTAACCTCTGCTGGTGCATCTGCTTTGAGAAGGGCAGCACTTCAGAGCCCATAAGCAGCAGCAGCAGCAGCAGCAGGCCTCCTGGGTAATCCCTCCTGTGTTTGCTCTCCTGGTTACCAGCTGTTGGACCAATCAGAGCAGGCATTTGGCCGGGCACTGGGCAGTCTCTCCGGGTGGGGAGGGTAATTATTATGATGTGCTTTGTTGTGTACATGCTCTTAGTCGGGGTGACTGACTGATGTAGCACACGTTTTGTTTTTTATCCGTTTTGAAACGATCTAGGGCGTGGACTCTTTACTGGGGATGGAGCCTCTGAGAAGCTGACCACACTGCTTGTAGTAACGACAACCGACTAGCAGCTCCACCAGTACAGACCACGCTTTAGTCTTTTTTTTTAACATATTCATCTGTCTGCCTGTCTTTTTCCACAAAGGGAGGCAGATGAAGTTTCCAGAAGAGTTGCTATGGGGTGCTGTAGCCAGCTCCATTTGCCAGCCTAGCGTTGCCAGCGTAGTGCGAGTGTGCTGCAGGTGAATTATTTATGAAGCTGTTACTTCCTCGTCAGTAGTACGCGCACAGGTCAGGTGGTTCTCCCTCGTTTTGCCGTCACATTTCCTATTTTCACCCGGCCGTCCCGGGACGCCCAGCAAAGAGTAATGGTGGATGAGAAGTATTAGGAGAGATAATTCAAAGGTCTCCTACCAGATTTAAACATGTCAAGAAGTAGGGATGTCGATCGAGTACGCTTTCAATACTCGTATTAACGTAGGAGTGGACAGATTTGCTTCCTTTATGCAAATGTATGTTCTTATTATTTCAACAATCCCAAACAAAGTCAAATCCTGTACAAGAATAAACGTCCTACATGCTGGTTTGCGGTGTTTCTGCATCGGGTGTGTGCCAGCGGGTGGCTCGGTTCTTGTTGACAGTAAATGCAGGTGTCTTTGTTCTTGTTAAGAAAGCCATCTTGACGCGGCAGAGGTTTGTCATTCGGACGACGCGTTTCTTTTAACGTTTCCCCTCGGGTAGGCTTGTTTCTGCTTTGTGATTTCTCAAACTGCGGGTTGAGCTGAGGCTAAAATCCCATAACTCACACGTCGAAAAACAGCGTTAAAGGGATTTTGTGCTGTGAATCTTTATTGACACATGTGTGATTACTACTAAATATGCACCAGGATCAAAGTTTGCTTCAAAAACTGATTTTCCTCCTTCAATTTGACCACTTTATTACGACAAGAGTCATGTGGATGGCGCAGATTAACCTTGAACTGTGTGTTAGTGCCTTGAATCTTCCCTTGGGTAGTCTCATAACAAAGCCATCAAGAGAAGGAGGAGGAGGAGAAACATGACACAGCACTTCAGTACATTTCCCTGTAATTACAATTTCAGCTCGTAATCCAATTAGACAGAAGTGTAGGTAACAAGGCCAGTAACAATGAGGACTTTAAACTCAGGCCGCGCCATTGTTTGCTGACAGCGCCTGGCAGTCCCGATAGCGGCTCTCGTTTGTGGACAGGGTTAATTGCCGGGACGTGCTGTAGCTGGAGTGAATTACAAACATCTTAAGGTGCTGCTGGTTTGAATTTGCAGCGAGCTGTGCTTTAGATGTGACCTTCTGTCGGGAGGGATTATGAGCCGCGGTGCAAACTGAGGACAGGCGTGGCGGTAATAAGTCTCTTCCCGGTAACCGTGCTGTAGCTTTTAATGCCGGGACGTGGGACGTGTTGGTTGTTTAACCTTGAGTTATGAATGTGTATTACTGGACTTAAACGTTAAGGCCTTTCAAGGTGACACTGCTAATTGTAGTAGTACCGAGCAAGCTGCCGTGAAGTTGTGCCAAGTTTTTACAAAGTAGAGTATCATTAAAGAGGCTTTCTTGTTCTTAAACTCCTAACACATCTCAACACCACCCAGGCAGGAGACGAGATGAATCAACTGGAGCCCCCCCCCCCACCCCAAAGACGGCCTGCCATCTCGGCTGAACTTCAGAATTGCTTGTAGCATCAGTTTTAGTACCCCGCGGTTGCCATTTTAAATCCAGCCATTGATTGCTATCTCACTGGAATTGTGTTTTTGAAGGTCTGACTAGCCTGTGGAAATATCGCAGTCAGCCGCGCTCTGCCTGTTTGAAGCAGGCTGGGTCTAAAATTAGTACAGAAAGCTCTGGGTATAGTTTAGTTCTTTTATAAATGCAGTGCAGAGGTTGCGTGGGGGGGATAGTTGCCTTCAGAGGTGAGCTGGAAGTGATTGAGTTGCCCTTTTGATTGGTTTGCTGACCACCAAACCAGGCGGCTCCTACCTTTTGTCAAATCCTGACTTCCTGTCTTACCGTTTCTGGGTCAGACACAGAATAGAGTAGTCTCTTCTCTAGCTTTCAGTTATTTCTTCTGCTATACCCACACTCGTCGACTATATCTGTGTTCACATTTTTGAAGAATCACATCTAATTATAAGAGTACGAGCCCTCTTGTTGGTGGTCAGTCGCCCAATCAGAAGGCCAACAAAGGGTCAGCCAAGTCGACATCAAATTTGTCAGACTGGCAAACGTCCTTGTTGGCTCTTATCAAATAAAGGCAAATATGTCCAAACAAAATGTGATTTTAAAGAAGAGACGAGCATATTGTGAGAATCCTTTAGGGGGGGGAAATATGTGGTGGGTTGATAGGGGGCTGCACTTTAAGTAAGAAAACTCTTAAGCCGTGTCAGCTGTTCCTGCTCATGGTATAGTGATTTAACAAACAACAACAGGCTACTGTTGCTGCTGCTGCTGCTCGACTTACAGTTTCTTACAGGAAACACCCGACACATCCTGGGTGCTGAACCGTGAATGACTATTATGTTACAGTTGTTGGATGAGAGTAAGGGCCTCAAATCTGTTTATAGGTCTACTCTTATGGGTTTTATGTTTCTCACTCTTCTTCTTCCTCCTCTTCTCCTTATTCCAGGGTAAACCGTACATGTTTGACAGAGTGTTTCAGTCAAGCACAACACAAGAACAAGTGTACAACGCCTGCGCCCAAAAGATTGTAAAAGGTGAGGTCTCTCTTTTTTTTAATATATTTGTGCAAACATCTGAACGATTGCCTCGTTAACGCCTGTGCGGTTTCTTCCAGATGTTCTCGAGGGATACAACGGAACGATTTTTGCGTACGGGCAGACATCATCTGGCAAAACACACACCATGGAGGTGAGGATGATGTCTGAGAACTGATGGTGTTGGATTTTCATTTCAAATCAGCTCCCTTACGTCCGTTTTGCTCTGTGTTTGCAGGGGAACCTCCACGACACAGATGCAATGGGCATCATCCCCAGGATAGTGCAAGACATCTTCAACTACATCTATTCCATGGACGAAAACCTGGAGTTTCATATCAAAGTAAGCGTTTAATTCGATCAAGTTTAACAGCGCCACACGCTGCATCCTCTAAAATGAATCATTCAGTTAATTTCTGACTGTTTGAAAATAGACTGAGCGTTACAGTCACGAAGGAGCATTTAGTGCAGGACTGTTATATTGGAAAGCATTCATCATCACTGGTGCTCCTAATGTTTTGGCAAGTGAGTGTATGTGAATAATGAGTCAGTGAACGCAACCAAACTACTTCCTGCTTTGCGTTACTCGACATTTTTAGCTGGAGACAGTTGAGTAACTAAAGCGTACACCAACGCCTCACCTTCTCTCAGTTCTTCTCTCATGTTTTAGCTCACGGCGTTAAATATTTTGAGCGCTTTTAAAAATATCTTTTAAAGAATTTGGGAAACGGATCCGCATCTTGACATGTTTCTCCCATTTGAGGCCATTCTTAGTTTTCCATTTCCTGTTTTAATTAGGAGTCAAAGTCATCGTTATTTGAACCATTTGCAGTTTTATTATTCACCATTTACGAGAAAAGTGTATTTATTGATTTTGTCTTGGCTAGATCCTCTGGTAATGAGGTTTATTCCTTCGTTCGCAGGTTTCGTATTTTGAAATCTACTTAGACAAGATCCGGGACCTTTTGGATGGTAAGTGGCAAACGCTGACGACTAATTTCCTCGGACTTTGTTAGCGAATGTGTCAGAATGAGCTGCTAATAGTCTGTGAAATGAAATATAATGAGCATGGTGGGCCAGTCTGTTCAGTCAAGTCTGGGTAAACATAAAAATAATTAAAGTTTTAAGCTGATTCTACTAAACGAACTGCTCTAAAGTGAATATAATATAAAATCACAGCAGCTGATGTAGCTCGTCTGTTTTAATCTGTACAAACCGACTCGGTGCAGGTTCCTAGTTCATCTGCTCTAAACTGTTCAGCAGGACGTTATTGGAGACAGTCTGAGGTGTGACTGCGTTACAAAGAGATTCAAATTGAGGCAAAGGGCAAACATTTTAAACACACAAAGGGATATAAACGCAATACAACTTCTGTTTACAATGCAGCTGTTTCAGTGTTTGCATTTCAAACGTTTCAAACGTTTGCACCGTGACTTTGTCTGATGCTTTTATTTCTTCTCATTTCCAGTGTCCAAGACCAATTTGTCCGTGCACGAAGACAAAAACAGAGTACCCTATGTCAAGGTGAGACCAACCCTCCATGTCACATGTCAGAAATCTGGTAAAACCAGTTTGCGACGAGGCCAATAATCCGACCTCACATTCTTCTTTTTCTTCTTCTTTTTCACACAGGGCTGCACCGAGAGATTCGTTTGCAGCCCAGATGAGGTCATGGACACGATTGATGAAGGCAAATCTAACAGACACGTAGCAGTTACAAGTAAGACACCGTCCCACTGTTTGACAACAATCTGCTTCATTAATCCAATCATTTGTTTTTGCATTTTTGAGCCCGGTTTTCTCTTGACCCAAGTGTCTCCTCTCCCCTTTAGACATGAACGAGCACAGCTCCAGGAGTCACAGCATCTTCCTGATAAATGTCAAACAGGAGAACACTCAGACTGAGCAGAAGCTCAGCGGAAAGCTCTACCTGGTCGATCTGGCTGGTAGCGAAAAGGTAGAACAAAGCAGAATCAGACATGTTTGTTAGCTCCAGCTGTAATTTGATCATAATCTGTTGTTAAGCCACGTTATTTGCCAAACACTGAGCTTTCTGTTACTTCCAGGTCAGTAAAACAGGTGCAGAGGGAGCCGTGCTGGACGAAGCTAAGAACATCAACAAGTCCCTGTCATCCCTGGGAAACGTCATCTCTGCTTTGGCTGAAGGAACGGTCAGTAACCCTGCTTCACATCTGGTTAGGTAACGCCATCTTAAGAGATGGGAAGAGAGGAGCAGCTAGGAGCGAGTAGCGACACGGTGATGAGAGAAGTAATTTCAGCTTTAAGATGACGCACCAGAAGCTTTGACCAGTGAAAGTGGCTGATAGAGAGTTCCCCAAATGTTTGTCACAAGGAAACACCATCCCAAGATGTTTAAATTTCATTAATTTTTAATTAATTCAGTAGCGGTGGAAAAAAACATCAAAGACGACTTGAATAAATCTAGAGTCTGTTTAATCGGCTCAGTGGAGTTCTACCACGTTTGATTGATAATCAGTAAACGGCTCCATTCAAACATCACATCTCACTCAGCAGAGAAACTAAACGTACGACCAGACTTGACCAGCAAACAATACGCAGAGAATCCAAACTTAACCGACTCATAAACCGCTGATTAACCGAGTCAGCAGCCACTCACTCGACCGGCAGATAAACGAAACTTAATCGACTCTTACGCGAGTAATCAAGAGAGAAGAGACAGTTAATCTGCTCACTCGCCACCAAGTTAGCAGACAACATCGGTCTGACTCATGTCTGACTGAAAATAACCAAAATATTACCAAACTGGTAACGTGATCTTTCCTTTTTATCTACAATTTCCTCTCACGCTGTCACGCTCATCTTCCGCTTTCACTCCACAGCGTTCTTTTTTTGTTGTTGTTGGCTTATCTGAGCCGTGATAGGCTCTTCCTCTGCCTACATCCCCCAGAATGACTTGCAGTTGTGGCTCGGGGGTTTTCTTCCTATTTTTCTGTAACGGAGATAAAGTGACATTATCGTTATCTGTTGATATCGCGATATATATCGTTATCGTTTTATCGCCCAGCCCTACCATACACCAGATGTATTTTTATGTTCTGCTTCTTCCAGAAACATTTAGAGAAGGAGGTGTAGATTCTAGGACCTGGACCGTCCCCTACTGACGAATTGAAATTGCTGTGACACACTTAAATGTCTTTATTACCTGACTTTGATCTGTTTTGGTACCGAGTTTACTCACCACAGTAGCCGTTAAATCTTTCATATGTGTTTTTGCTGCATCTCCAAATTGCAGACATCCTCGTTAATGCAGACAGAAGTACAGTCAGTTCAGTTTACCAGCTGCTCTGCCTGGAGCTTTGCGTACATCAGCGTCCCTTTCTGTTTTCTTAACTGTGAAAGTGTCGTTTTTTTTCCAACCATCTACGAGTCCTTTGTGCTGCCGAATCAACTCGAGCAGATAAAAAACTATCCTCCAAGCAATGTTTGTGCTTCTGCTGTTTCACGCCGATTTCACCCCTTTCACTTTGATCAACAGTCGGTTTGTTCTCTGGCCAATTCGCTCTGTAAACAACCTGGGGCCGGCTGCTGCTGCTGCTGCTGATGCGTTTGTGACGGTCTAAAACAAACGAGCCTTTGTCCGGAGGTGTCTCACTCGCATGGTGGAATTTTGAAGAATAACTGCTGCGGCTTAGCCTTTGTCGGCGATGCTAATCATATATCAAGTTATCGTTCTACCTGCCCTCTAGGTTTACGAAACTCGTGAGAACTGTAATATAAGACGTTGCATCCTGTTGGCTCAGAGCTGGAGAAACCTCAAAGCTCTTCTTCTGTTACAGGGCAGCAGCAATGTAATATCCCAGCTTATAGTACGACTGAGTTTAAAAGAAAAGTACATTTTCCAATTCAGATTGTGCTTCATTTGAAAGATCCAATATCGATTCATTAAATCCTTAGAGATCCTGAAATATTTGTAGTAAAACCGTAGAATTGGAAAATCATTAGAGATGTGGTCCGTGTACTTTTTGGTTTTAGACTCTTTAGATAAAAACGAGTTACAAAAGAATAAATTAACCTTTTGTCTAGGGATGCTCGATATTGGCTTTTCTGCCGATATCCGATATTCCGATATTGTCCAACTCTTAATTTCTGATACCGATATCACCCGATACCGATATATTCAGTCTTTTTACACCAAAATTATTAGGTAACAACATAACATATCACCTATTATGGAATTAACACATTATGTCTCATTTTATTGCGATGTCCCACTGGATGCAAACATAAATGCAACATGGCTTTTCAAATGTAAACACTGTCTGTGCAAAATAAGTTACTGAGAAAAGTGCCATTCATTTATTTTTAAGTGTTTTTAGAGAGAAAGTTTTGCCTCAAACAACACTACAGACAATATCAAAACAAGGAAGACAAATGTAGCGTATAACTCTGCATGATTCTTCTTGAGGTGGGTGATCAAATTTGATGTATTAAAGGAAGACGCCTTGTTTCCTCCTCTCATAACCACCTTTGCAGTCATTGCAAATTTACTGTTAGTAGGTGACACTTGGAAATACTTCCAAACCACGGACATCTCATACACCGGGCGAGCTAGCTTGTTAGCCACGGTTAGCAACCTACGAGACTAGAGTGTTGTTGTTGTTGTTATACGTCATCAATCACGCGCCTGTTAACGTCCCATGCTGCGTTCATGCAGACTCGGAAATGCTGATGCCTACAGAACAAACATCGGTTATAAAAACCTGATACCGATAATTCCCGATAATATATTTTTAACTCAATATCCCTACATTCGTCCTTTTAATATGTGGAAAAAAAAGAGAACTAAATGAGAAAACAGTCGTTATTTGATTCACATAAAACCAAAAGTTTTTGTAGGTGAAGAAGAAATTCTCACTGATTTTGTTGTTCTCTACAAAAGAAACTTTTCTGTCGGTCAAAGTGGAGCACGGACGTAATTTTAGTTTTTCTGACACAAGGTTTGTCGTCGGAGTTTATCTCTGTCGTGTTTTGTCTTCTGAATCTGGAGAAGCACCAAGTTTATTACACAAGAAACATCCAAAAATCTAGTCCTGAACCCTGAACATGCCCCCGTGGCTGTTGTAATGACCCACAAATTCCCACTTTTATATTTTTAAATCACGTTAGTTGAAAATAAATTCTCTAGTAATAAAGTCTAACATTTCCCTTTTCTGTTGTAGATTACAGAATAAAATAAAGGTTTCTTTTTATTCTGGTTTTAAAAGCAAACTTGAAATTGGAAAAATATGCACAAAAAAGAAATAGTTATTGGTTGTTTCACTACAAAATTCATTAATTCTGTTACCAGACATGGTTAAACGCCTTGTGTCAAACCTTGAACCGCTTTCTAAGGGAGACAGTAATTTGTCAAAGCTAAAATCTGTACTTTCTGAAAGCTCACAAGGCCGATTACAACCCTTATTCTTGTGTGTCGTGCGTTTCCAGGCCTACATCCCCTACCGAGACAGCAAGATGACCCGTATCCTGCAGGACTCGCTGGGCGGCAACTGTCGAACCACCATTGTCATCTGCTGCTCGCCTTCCTCCTACAACGAGGCCGAAACCAAATCCACCCTCATGTTCGGACAGAGGTTAGTGATCCAGGAGAAGGACACCTGCTTCGTTGGTTTGCGAGTCCTTCCAGGTGAGATTAATCCTCCTCTTTTCTTCCGACGTCAAGAGCGAAGACCATCAAGAACACAGTGACGGTGAACATCGAGCTGACGGCAGAGCAGTGGAAGCAGAAGTACGAGAGGGAGAAGGAGAAGAACAAGACCCTGAGGAACACCATCACCTGGTTGGAGAACGAGCTCAATCGCTGGAGGAACGGTAAAGCATCGTATTAGAGTAACGGCTTCCTCACACGATCACAGTTAAAGCCATCGACGCCTCCTGAACATTCGTGTTCTCATCGTTCCACCTCAGGCGAGAGCGTCCCAGTCGAGGAGCAGTTTGATAAAGAGAAGGCCAACGCCGAGGTGCAAGCCCTGGACAACATACTCAACGACAAGCCGGCCTCCACGCCCAACGTGCCGGGGGTCCGCCTCACTGATGTGGAGACGGACAAGTGTCAAGCCGAGCTGGCCAAGCTCTACAAACAGCTGGACGATAAGGTAAGGAAGAGCGTTTCAAGAGGTTTAATTGAGAAACGTAAAAAAATGTTAGTCGAGGGTAACGTGCTCTTGTGGCTAAAGAATGATCAGAATGACTCCCTCCGACTTTCTTCTTCATTCATTGATCAAATCTTTGCACGTTTAGTGTCTAAATCGCAGCACCACACATACTTTATCATGTCTGAGCCTGATGGCGCCGTCTTCTGCTGTCTTATAATGCCAAAGAGGGATTTTATTTATACTGCAGTCACGTAATCCATTTGGTTTAATAGCCGTCCAAAAAGCACGACCCATTCCAAATTAAATGCTAATGTAGCTGTGTGGGTTTGCATTTTACAGGATGAGGAAATCAACCAGCAGAGCCAGCTGGCGGAGAAGCTGAAGCAGCAGATGCTGGACCAGGAGGAGGTGAGAACTGGAGGTCTAAGTGAAGTGGACTCTTCCATGAAATGATCAGAGATGTCCAGTACATTAAAAACACACTCATCCCCGTCTCCGTTCCTGCCTTCAGCTTCTAGCCTCCTCCAGGCGCGATCACGAGAACCTCCAGGCAGAGCTGAACCGCCTGCAGGCGGAGAACGAGGCCTCCAAGGAGGAGGTGAAGGAGGTGCTGCAGGCTCTGGAGGAGCTGGCCGTCAACTACGACCAGAAGAGCCAGGAGGTGGAGGATAAAACCAAGGAGTTTGAGGCCATCAGCGACGAGCTCAACCAGAAATCGGTGAGAAATGGCAACATCCCCAAAGTTGTGTTGAAGTGAAACACTGGAATTAAACACAAGGAGAACACGCACACATGCGGTTAAACAGGCACACGTTTAATGTTGCTGCGTAGCCTGAAACCTGCGAGAATTCAACAGCGTCTACATGATGAGAGATGAGTTTAGGGTGCAGGGACATGGGGCAACTGTTAATTATAGCGCAGACTAAGATAGATGTTTCTTTTTCTGTGCTGGAAAGACAAGTAGCCCAGCTTCACCAGACACTAGAACATTTAAAGGTCCTTTGAGAGTCACAGTGCGGATATCAGCGTTGTAGATGAGTCAGCAGTTCTCCTTCAAGAGGCTGATGTACATCTCTGTGGAGCAGCTCTGTTTATATTGGTTTTTAATGGCTCTGTTGAGCTTCAGACGTAGTAAACATTTAGTCCTGTTGTATTTTGGCCGTCGCTAGTCTGAGCTGCTAATGCTGCAAATGAAAAAAGTCTTGGTTCCTGGTTAATAAAGCGGTAAATGAGCTCGTTTGATATTCATATCGTCTCTCTCTCCTCGCAGTCTATCCTCTCGTCTCTGGACTCTGAGCTCCAGAAGCTGAAGGAGATGTCCAACCACCAGAAGAAGAGGGTGACTGAGATGATGTCATCTCTGCTCAAAGACCTCGCCGAGATCGGCATCGCCGTCGGCAGCAACGACATTAAGGTACTGCACGTATTCTCTCGGTCGGCCCTCCCTCTGTTCGTCTTCCTTCACGCTCTTTAATTTTCCCCCTCCCTTCTGTCTGGTTCAGCAACACGAGGGCGGCAGCGGCCTGATAGACGAGGAGTTCACAGTGGCCCGTCTGTACATCAGCAAGATGAAGTCCGAAGTGAAGACGATGGTGAAGCGCTGCAAGCAGCTGGAGGGCACCCAGTCGGAAAGCAACAAGAAGATGGATGAGAACGAGAAAGAGCTGGCCGGCTGTCAGCTGCGCATCTCTCAGGTATGTATGGAAAAAAAACTTCATTAACAACCTGAATCAAGCTCCTGTTTGATCCAATAAAGATTTTATGTGCAGCATCACATGGGTTATCTCTTGTGTCTGTAGCATGAGGCTAAAATCAAGTCGCTGACCGAGTACCTGCAGAACGTGGAGCAGAAGAAGAGGCAGCTGGAGGAGAACGTGGACTCTCTCAATGAGGAGCTCGTCAAGCTCAGCGCTCAGGGTACGAGAGCAGCACTCACTGCAAGTCCACTTAAAGACGACAAAGTTTAAGAGAAGACGTAGAGTGAAAGTTTTTTGACATGAGACGACCTAGATCTAGTTTGTGTGTTAAAGGATTCATGATCCAGTCGCGAGTTTCTGAAACTGTGGATCTTCTGTAGGGTTCTGTATTGCTATAATTTTACCTCTAGTTTGACATCATGCGTAAGATCGTTTTGTCCAGATCTTCTTTCTTATTATAGTTTAAAACCTAAAATGCTGCAACACATCATCGTTCAGGCCTGATGGTGTTGATTGGTTTGAATGTTTGTGGTTTTCTGGCATGTCACACGTGGATTAATCCTGGTGTGCAGCTGCAAGGAGATTTTCTTTTGGAAAATAACTTTTTAAAATCCAGCCCTGTATTGTGTAGAGTTGCTATGTGGGTGTGGCGGTTAAATGCCAGCGACGGAAAGTCTATGAACTCCTAAATATCAGTTATTAGTATGCAGAGGTGGCAACAACGAAGTACAAATACTTTGTTACTGTACTTAAGTTGATTTTTCAGGTGTCTGTACTTTACTTGAGTCTTTTTCTGACGACTTTTTACTGTTACTCTTTTTGCTCGTTACTTTTTTAACCTCCACGGATGACAAGACCTGAAAGACGTGACATGATCGGACCGGACATGACTAGAGCGTCAGACTAGAGAAGAAAAGTCCACGATGCGCTTCCTGTTTTCTTCTTCTACTGTTTTAAACAGGCATCCTGTTGATCAGTTTGAGCTCTGCTGCCACCTAGTGACTGTTAGCAATGCTATGGGAACACAGCGTTTTGATAGTTTATAGCTAACACTAGCTAGCGGTTTAAAAACAACAACCCGGTAGCCCTCAGTTTATTATTAAAAATTATCCAGATGCTCATGTAGGACATCTGGTCAGTTAAATCTAGATTATTCTGCTAGAACTTTTTCATTTGCAAAATTATTAATGGATGAATTGTTTAATTTATGGCAAAATTACTTACTTAAGTACATTTCAGAGCCTGTACTTTCATACTTTTACTTGAGTGAAGGAGTTGAATCAGTACTTTTACTTTTACCAGAGTATTTTTTTCCCCATACTTTCACTTAAGTACACAATGTGAATACTTTTGCCACCTCTGTTCGCATGCAAGTCTTTAGGTGGATTGTCTGAACTTTTTTTCTGTTTTGCAGAGAAAGTCCATGCTATGGAGAAGGAGAATGAAATCCAGACAGCCAATGAAGTGAAGGTACGATCCACATTCCCACTAAACAGGAAACACTCACAAACACAGCTCTACAGATTCAGCATTGTTTGGTGATGCTTCATGTCATGTGTCATGTTTGCATTCAGGAAGCGGTGGAGAAGCAGATCCACTCCCACCGCGAAGCTCACCAGAAACAGATCAGCAGCCTGAGAGACGAGCTGGACAACAAGGAGAAACAAATCACCGAGCTGCAGGAGTAAGGCTTCAGAAATGTGTTGCTTCACTAGAAGAGATGACAGATGTTTACAGGAGTTGCAAAATCGCAGTGGAAACAATATTCATCGAGGGTTGTTCGGTGCAAACTAGATATTGAGTCACAACATAACACTTCAGCACGACACGACGCTGCAGTATCCTAACCTTCGTTTGTGTTTTCTTTCTTCCAGTCTGAACCAGAAGATCATGCTGGAGCAGGAGAGGCTCAGAGTGGAGCACGAGAAACTCAAATCTACCGACCAGGAGAAGAGCCGCAAGCTGCACGAGCTCACGTACGGTTTAATTCAATTTATGTATCGGCCAGAACCAACCGGTGCTGTCATTTATTGTCGTGAGCGGTAATTGCATGTGATTTAATGCACTTGTTGTTTGTCGTCATTCAGGGTGATGCAGGACAGAAGGGAGCAGGCCAGACAGGACCTGAAGGGTCTAGAGGAGACAGTGGTGAGTTCAGTGAAGCGACTAAATGATGCACAGAGCTATTAGCAGCAGAAAGGACGTCACAGTGTCACGTTTCTTTTAGATCTGCTGTAAACTAAAACCACGTCCTTGTTCCCTTTAAATTCATCCATGCATTCATTGTTAAACTTTGCATTTGCTCATTTTAAAATCCTCTTGTCCTTTTGTGTTCCAGGCCAAGGAGCTGCAGACTCTACACAACCTGAGGAAGCTCTTTGTCCAGGACCTGGCCACTAGAGTGAAAAAGGT
The DNA here is from genome assembly GCA_005024645.1 of Planiliza haematocheilus. Classification (NCBI taxonomy): domain Eukaryota; kingdom Metazoa; phylum Chordata; class Actinopteri; order Mugiliformes; family Mugilidae; genus Planiliza; species Planiliza haematocheilus. The sequence goes on from SRSE01000635.1 coordinate 306,756, forward strand.
GAACCACGTTATCAATTATCACCTGATGATAGGAGATTAGTTTTAAAACAGGCGTGTAGAAGACAAACTTTTCTTTTTTTATCGTGTGCAGAGTGCTGAGATGGACTCGGACGACACAGGTGGCAGCGCAGCACAGAAACAGAAAATATCCTTTCTTGAGAACAATCTTGAGCAACTCACCAAGGTTCACAAACAGGTATGAGATACCCGCGCACACCAGGAGGGTTTTAAAGATGCAACCCAACTGGTGGGTGATGCAGAAAGCTCACTGATGTCCGTTTGTCCCACAGCTGGTGCGTGATAATGCAGACCTGCGCTGTGAGCTTCCTAAACTGGAAAAGCGTCTTCGTGCTACGGCTGAGCGGGTCAAGGCCCTGGAGTCTGCTTTGAAGGAGGCCAAGGAGAACGCCGCCCGCGACCGCAAGCGCTACCAGCAGGAGGTGGACCGCATCAAGGAGGCCGTCAGGGCCAAGAACATGGCCAGGAGGGGGCACTCGGCCCAGATCGGTTAGTAGACCAAGATGTCAGCTGATGCAGAGAAAATAATTCCTCTCCAGTCAGAGGAGGGATACTCAATAGTCGCCTTCTGTCTCGTTCCTCCAGCCAAGCCCATCCGGCCCGGGCAGCAGCCGGTGGCGTCTCCCACCCATCCCAACATCAACCGCAGCGGAGGAGGCTTCTACCAGAACAGCCAGACCGTGTCCATCAGGGGAGGAGGCACCACCAAACCCGACAAGAAGTGAGTTGAGACGGAGAGCAGTGGGACTCGAAAGGGTCTTTTATGTTTGTCCTTAATAACAGGAACACTTACAGTCCAGTCCAAACAACAAACACCCTGAATCAAGGACTTGTAGAGTCTCTCAAAGACGTTTCATCCAAGTAGCTTCTTCTTTTCTAAAAGATTGGCGGAGATTTGAGGTTTAAACATGAACCTCTGTGGTTATTGCTCATCAGAAACTCACATAAATACTGTCTGTTATTTATTAATGTCCATAGAGTCCAGTCTCAGTCTGGCAGATTATGTCTCAGTCCAGGTTTCCTAAAAATTGGACATCCATTGACTCTTATTATCTTATCGCTAACAGACCCTAGTCATGTGAAGTTCTGCATTTCTTCTGTTTTAATAAAATAAAGTAATTCAGATGCTATCCCAGCTGTTACAATCTATTTATACAGTTTTTAATCAGTCTGTCTTTAAATTACCGTAATAACATGGATATTAGATTTAGTGACAAACAGCAGCAGCCTGTGCAGGTCAAACTCATTTTAGATCAGGGGCCACATACAGCCCAGTTTGATGTCACACGATAGCATGGTTACCTACAAATGACTCCAAATGTTTCCCTTTGTTTTAGTGCAAAGAAGTTCATTATGAAAATGTTTACGTTTAATGAAAATAAAGCAATTTCTGTTCTAGGGTTCACTAAATCTGTGTGAACCCTGGAAGAGCAATAGAGATGTAACGACATGAAACGCTTCAATCAATATTATCACCGTATTGTTAAATGTGTTCAAAAAGTACTCGACACGCACTGAAATCTTTTAACCACGTTTTATTTTTAATACTTTTCTTTACATTCACTGCTGATGATTAGATCTAATCTTACAGATTCAAGAAAAGAAAACAGAAAAGACTGTTTAATGTACCTTAAGTTGAAATCACTGTGCACGGTTTTAACAATAATTAAAATTTGAAACGGTCAGTTCTAACCGTCAGGAATTTTACTGCGGTTTATTGTCATACCGGTGATCGTTACATCCCTAACGAGCGATTACTTAAATTGCAATTAATATAGTCAATGTAATTTTTGCATCCCACGGGCCAGATTAGACCCTCTGGCGGGCCGGTTTTGGCCCCCGGGCCATATGTTTGATGATCTACATTCTATGGACAAACATATGTAAGATTAAATCAAGTATCAGCAAATAAATCCAGTTTATAGTAAACAGTTGACTTTCAACCTATCTTTGCTAGCTGATGGTCTAAAAGAAATCAAGACAAACGTTGGGTTTTAAAAATGTGTGTTGTCCAAGCTATGTCTGTCAGGTTAAATTCAGTATACCTGTGAGAGAGAGAGATGTTTTCAGGAGCAATAAGAAAAACAACGCAAGCACAAAGTTTTTTTTTTAACGTGCAAATATATTTTCAATTCGTTCTAAGACCATGGCGTAGTAAATTAGACCCTGATACTTTATGGGAAACACTGTGTCTTCAAGAAACTCTACAAGTCCAGTTTCAGTCTTTGTTTCAGCTTGTTTTTGCCACTTTAATAAACTTAAAATGATAATATTTCAGTTTCATTTCTTTCTTCTTTGGCTAATGTCGCGACTCCTGAGAGAACCTGTTGATAAATACGACCTATTCACTAACGGCCTCTTTTCTTATCGTCTGCAGCTGAAGAGCAGCGGGACAGAAGGACGACACCACAGAAGAAGCCAACATCGCCCCCTCCCCTTCCCGCCCCGACAACCTGTCATTCCATAACAGCGAACAGGCTCCTCGCCGCTGCTCTGGAGCCACGAAGGAGTTTTTGAATTATAAATATATATATATAAATATTCCCGGCCTGTACAGCTCCACCCCCTCCTCCCACCCCCCTTACACACAAACAAACCTCCACCCACCCTCATCACGACTCATCTCTTTTTCTCTTCTCTAAAAAAAAAAAAGTAAATAAAAGAACAATTTTAACTTAACAAAAAGGCGAGATAATATTCTTATCCACCAAACCAAACGCAGTCTTGAGTGCAGCCTTGGCGAGCGAAACCGCGAGCGACTCGAATGCGTAGCTTTCTGTTTCTTCTTCTTCTTTTGTTTTGGGTTTTTGTTCCTTTTCTTCGCGCAGTCCGTCGTCATCCGTCGTCGTGCGAGTAGTTCTGCACCGTGCCAAGCTGAATGTAACGGTAGCAAGATCCCAGAAAATAAACACGTGAAGCAAAAAGACCAAAAAAAAATAAACGGTAATAAAATAAAATAAAAGAAGATGGTACCGCGGGAACTAGCTTGACCCCTGTAGGCTAACCTCTGTACATTTCATGGTTATTAAATTTGTTCTTATTATCGGTTAACCAACACTTTTCTCTGGATAGATTTTACATGCTTCTTTAAGGAATAATAAAAATATAAAATTTAAAAAAAATAAAAAAGCGTTTTGACTTGACTAGATGGCGTCGAGCACTACTGTTCTGTCTTGTTGTACAGATTGTTAAAATTGGCACTACTGCACACGTTTCCCCAGAGAGGTGAGAGAACGGAGAGAGGGGGGAGAGAGGATAGCGGCTGGAAAAAAGAAGGATTTAAAAATATATATATATATATATAAATACATACACAAGAAGGCCAAGACGTGTGACGGTGTACTGTAGATGTATTTAACTAAATACCTGTGGAGGCCATTTGTTTTTATCATAAAGTAAAATGTGAGGAATGTTGAAGGAAGGAGAACGATCCGGTTAACACACCTTTTAGCCCGTGCTAAGTAGCTAAATGTTTTTACTTCTCAGCGGTTGATGATAATGATGGACACTATTTATATATATATATACATACACTTTCTCTGTGAGCTCACAGGCTGCAGGCGTATCGACTGATGGCGCACGATGTTTGTCCCGTCCTGTCCTGTCCTAGCTGGGTCCCCGTCACTCGCTCTCGCTTGGGTTTTTGGTCGACTTCGCTTCCCCCTTCGTCCCGCCCTCTCATTCTTCATTTCTTCTTCTTGTTGACCCGTAACTTGTAAATTTTCCAGAAAGCGACGTGTCATGCTGGGTTTTATGTACTGTACCTCTTTGGTTTGTTCTTTAGTGGGCGTAGATTTATGTTTTGAAGGTGGGACTGCGGGGGCGTATGGGTTGGTCGGGTGGTTTTGGGGGTGGGGGGGGGGGGAGCCCGTGGGGTCGGACCTTTTTGCCGCTGATCAGCCAATCAGGGAGAGCAAGGGTCAAAAATTGCACAATAATCTTCATGTGGAGGAAGGGTTTATTTAACTAGTCGGGGTGTAGGATTTATTTTGTGTTTTGTTGTATTTTTTCTTCGTGTTTTCCTTTAAATTCCTACCACAGATTTGTTTTTTTTTTGTTTTTAACCCTGTGAAGCCCCAGTGCATTGGCAGAGAGCTCGTTGTGATTGTAACCCCTCCCTCCTTCCCCCCCCGTACAGCATGAGAACACTAACATCTTGTGCAATATACTGTAAGATACACTGTATATCAGTCGACTTGTGTGGCAGGTGTGATCAGGGTGCGTCGTCGCCGGGCGTCCTGCCTCTTCTCTGTTTAGCGTTTGTCGCGCTGGAGCCTCGGTCTCTGACGCTCTCTCTCTGAGACCAGTTCAACAAACGTTAACGTTGAAAAAAAGGAGGATCAGATTTCAGCTAGAAGGTGTCATACTAAATGCTTGTTGTCATCTTTTAACAGGAAATAGCACTTCTTCACAATGTCTGCACTCAGAAAAAGGAAGAAAAAAAAAACACTCCATATGTGGCTGGGTTTTTATTATTATTATTTTTGTTTTTTTGACTGGAGGGAAAACAAAAAAAGAAGTTTCCAAAGCCCAGTGTGTGGAACTGTTTGTTGACAGTAGTAATAATTTACACGCTACAAGCTGCAGGGAGGAGTAGCTCCCTCCTGTTGGTGACAGGACTGTGTTTGGTGTCTATCGAGACGGTTTATACTCTCTGTGTAACCTTCTAGATTAGTTAATACTCTGCAGCATGGACCTCAAAATGTTTATCCTTTGACCTTCCACCAAAACTGGATATGAAATGGGGGGGAAAAAAGAAAAAAAGAAAATACAACTCGTGGTGTTTGCCTAAAGTAAAATTTTTGCATTGATTCTAAAATTAAAAGAAAAAAAAACAAAAAGTGTAGCCACTTTTTTTTATTACTGTGTAATAGTTGGTCAATTTTTAAAGGGCAGTTTTGGGGATCCATCAGTGGACAAGGTACTGGATCATTCCTGGGGAACTGGGGCACAAATAGCAGGGCTCTGATAAGGACGGAGATGGGAAGTCAATGAGATCACAGTTTTGGATTGACTGCATGATGTAAATGTATGTGTGATTAAATAATTATGAGGAAAAAAAAAAAGTCACGTCTGTGTTTGGTTATTTTAACGCTGAGCTGACGTATAGAGGGATGTTTTTGCTTACAGAAGAAAAAAATGTCTTGTTTTATTTATAGGAACAGACAAAGTGGTCTAAATAAAATGCAAATTATGTACAAAATTGAATAAAAAATGCTTTTATATGCGAGTCTGGTGAACAGAAGACAAAAATAACACGGACAGAGATAGTCAAAATAAAAATGCTAATATAGCGGGATAGATTTGACATAATTTATAAACGACCGATTTCTTTGTTAAAAACTAGTTGCCTTTTACTTAAAATCTTAAAAAGACACAGCATCCCTGAGCCATGAAGGAGTTCTGAAGATTTCAAGTAAAAATAAAAACAATAAAAAAAGTAAAATCCTGCTTTTTTCCAAGCAGAGCAGATGTTTTCCCCTTTTATTACTATTATAAATGAAACATGATCAGTATAGTTTGGCTTTTTATTTTTTGAGACTTTACAAAAACTATTCCCTACTGTGAAAACATTTCTACAAGGTTAGAAGAAAAAATATATAATGTAAAATAAGTGAACGCATAAATATTCTCTGTGATTCATACTGATAGGAGAGAGTCTGTGTGGACAAGTCGCATTTACACAGCTGGAAGCTTCGGTTTTACGTCGTTTTTCTGCTGCAAAACTGCCCAAACTCTGTCAGGCTGCACAGGGACTAGATGCAGATGAATGTGGTTCAGGCACGACCACTGCAAAACACTGACCTTGTTTCATTAACGGCATCATCTCATAGCTTTGGCTGTTTGCGTCAGTCGAATGACAAAATGTGTCTAAACTTGAGTACACTAATCTCGTTTGATATCAATTTGGTTAACATTCGGTAGTAACAGTTAAAACTGTTTAATTATGTTTGTACATTAATCATTTACTGTATCGTTATTGTGCTAACTACGTTTTTGGTAACTACACCAGGAGGTCAAAGGTGTCAAGTAGTGTAGAAGGTGCTCATTAATAAATAAATAAATATGGTAAAACAATAAATAATTAATCTCCAATAAATAATATTGGTTGCTATTGTCATTTTAGAGTCTATCTGGATTTTTACAATAACTTTATATTAATATATTAATGAAAAGTTGTCCTGGAGGTTTGAGTGTTGCCAGGCAACCATCGTCTTGTTCCGCCCGGAAGTAGGAAGTAGCCCCATTTCGGACATCTGCACGGCTAAAGTTCGGCTAAAGCTAAAAAGTTTTCTAAATTTATTTTTCTTGTATATATCAGCGGAATTTACGTGTCTTCGTAATTTCATTCGTATTAGCTGTTAAGTCTGAATTGTAAAATGTTTCCCGCGATTGAAACCAGCGATTAAGTTCAAGCCAGGCCAGCTAACTCTTAACGACTGTTGGTTGCCTGGCAACAGGACCTTGAGTCGGAAGAAATAAACCGGTTAAAGGCTAATTTCCATAAAAATTGCTGTTTTTAGCATTTTGTTTTTAAAGATTAAATAACATATTTATAGTGCACGTTGATAAGTGAGCTTTAAGATGTGCTATAAGGGAGGATTTAATCACCATTTGGGGCAGAGCCAGGCTCATTCCCGACATTTGCGCTAAGCTAATTTAGCCGACGGGTCCATATAGCAGATATTTAATCTAAAGGATCAAGAAATTTTGTTTTTATGAATTTAATTATTATTATTTAAGTGATGGAAAGCCAGAATTAATGTTTGACATACGATTTATATTTTAATAGTCTTGAGAAGAGCTTAATTATTAAAAGCTTTGATCATAAAACCGCTGCATTAAAAGTCGTAAAAGGAACTAAGCTGAAATAGATCATATAAGTGTTATATGTATTTATTTATTTTTTCTATTTATTTATTTATTTAACCGGCGTTTCAGTTACGTGTAATTTATTTGTAGTTACGTACCACTACCACCAGGGTGCGCTAACTCCCCGGTTGCAGTTTGAACACCTGAGGGGCTCGGACTTTAGAGCGCAAAATAAACAAGAGTCCTCACTCTGAGTGTATTTCCACAAAAACATTCACACGAGTTAATGGGATCACTAACGCATACACGTGTATATTAGCTACGCACTAGCAAACTTGCACTGATAGTCATATAAAATTGCGTTTGTATTTTTATCTGTAATACCGACTTTGAAAGTGCGTGCGTACAATATGCCCTCACTGGACCGGAAATCGGGTCACTTTTTTTTTTTTTAAAACGCCGCCTGAAAAATCAGTGGAGTGACACATCCTCACAATAGACGATCTTTGCTTGAAGGTAGTTGCCGAAGTTGTCAGGGCAGACGAAGAGTCCACGGGAGCGAGCGCTGCTGTGCTGTGGATTACACCGGCCAGGGAAGAAACAGGAGAAACGAGAGCGAGAGATATCTGACAAACCTGACAAGTAGGGAACGAGTTTCACACGGTGGCCGTTGGATTGGAAACTTTACGGGAATTTAACGTCTCTCGGGAGCAGCGGAGTGCGCTTTTCTGTTCCCCCGGGGATCAACTGAAAAAAGGTACGTTAAGGTGTTCGGGACACTGAGGAATGCTGTAGCCAGGAAGCTAATAAGCTAGCTAACGTTAGCGACGGATTAAAACAGGACGTGCGAGCCGGGAACTACGTGTTAACACTACAAAATTATAAGTTTAAAACAAAGCCAAGACGTTGACTCTGATCCTGGAACTGTACAACATATCCCAGAGGCTAATGAAGCTCAGAGGAAAGCTGTGCACACACCAGGAACTGTTCAATAAACTAGCAAAAAAAAAAACATGATCAAAACAGAAGCAAAGGTGTGTTTGTTCCTTATAAATCTGTGTGGTTTTTCATATCAAATGGCAGCAGTGATATTAACCTGCAACTCCCAACCTTTACATATGACTAAGCATAGTGGATGTCTGAGGGTTTGTGGTTTTAAGTTGCTGAATTAATCACATTAGAGCTGCTTGATGTACTGTTTGATTGACTATTTAAGCAGTCACTTAGCCTGCAATGAAAACTATGACTGCGCCTTTCCTATCAGACATTTAAGTTAGTTGTGTTAATCGTTTAAACTTGAGAGCAGTGTTATTTCTTTGCAAATGTAGAAGCTACTACATGTCCAGCTTTTAAGATGATGCATTGATTTTAGATTATTGGTTGTCAATTCATCTGCTAGTGAGTTAAAATTTGCTGGAGCAACATTAGTTTTGATCTTTTACCATTTTTAGCGACACAAAAAGATATAAAGAGAGGCTGTAAAGCAAGTTTGGGCATCTTTATAGACTAAATGATTTAGAAAAACATGTATGTGTTAAACTTGAATAACAGCCATGCATGTGATTATTAAAAGTAGAACAGGTAGAGCTTGTTTGAAGTCATTTTTATGGCTCTACATGTGGTGGGGAAGGTTTACTAGATCAAGACCTGCCTCTCGCGTTGAGCCCCTAAACATGGCCTGTTTTATTCCTTTCTTTCTGCCGTGCGCTCTCATTTCTCTCTTCCCTCATTAAGTGAGCTGCAGCCGGCTGTGGTGAGCTGAAGTGTGACAGATTGCGGTTATAACAGTCGCTGGAGACCTCAGGGAGTTGAGTTTCGAGGAAAACTGTGGCGAGAGGTGTCTAACTGGGGCAGCCCGAGCTGAATCCAGGCTGCCGCCCCCGCCGCTGTTCTGGGCAGCGTGGGCCTATATTTGATGTGGTTGCGTGTGAAGGTCACAGTGCACCAACCACTTGGCTGGTTCTGCTCATTCCTGATGTTGTAGATTGTTGGTTCTCACAGAGACGTCGCTGCTCTAATGATTGAAAAACATTTTTTGGTCTCTTGGGTGCAGAAAGATTGAGTTGTGAGCTGAATATTGGAAACACGGCGCCAGCACCGGCAGCTACAGAGCAATATTAACATTTTCCGATTGTTAAGTTTGATTCCAATACGATGTTTAAAATAGCTGTTTCGCCAGCAGACGTGGAAAGTACCAATGGTTTCACTCTTCCTGGTGAGAAGTGGGTCATTAACAGACCCCAGTCTTGTGGGTTTCAGGTTAACACCGCCCACAGATGTTCCCCACCAGTCATTTAGATGAGTGGTGAAACATCTTGAAGAAAACTCAAAACAAGTCAAGTTGGTTTTGTTTTTGTTATACTGTGACCCAGATGAGTTCAGGAGCTTCACTGACATTTTAAGTTCATTCATTCATTCATTCATCTTCTGTAACTGCTTGTCCTGTGAAGAGACGCGTTGCGGCTGCAGTCTATCCCAGCTCTCTTTGGGCGAGAGGCAGGGTACACAGGTCGCCAGTCTATCGCTACAGGACTACATTTTAATTTTTTTCTTATTTATTTATTGATTCCATCTTTTGTGATTCTTAATTTGAAAGATCTGATCCTGATTCATAAAATCTTTGGATTGACTTTCAAATTGTATTCCAAATGCTGCGTCCTCTTGTTAGAGATCTCGCCGTTGCCGTGCATCGAAAATTATGTGAGGAAGACTCAAAACACAACAAGCTACACCCTTGAAATCTCCACCTGGCCCGAAAGCATTTTGAATTTTAAAAGTAAGACGACAGAGAAGCGCTGGACAAAAGCGAAGCCACATGCAAGATGTGAAACTATAGAGGTCAGATATTGTGGAAATACCACAAACCTCTGAAACCATTACTTTTGTAAACATCTCTTTCATAACTTAGAAAGTGTGTTTAAACCTCTCTAAATTAAATCATATTCACCAGAATCGGGATCTTGTGAATTGATATTGTGCAACTTTCTGGCCCAGACACAAGCAACGTGAGGAAACTTGAGGAGTCTCCCTTCATTACCGGTAGTTCTTTGAATTTGGTTTGGTTTGTTAGAACTATGGATGCACCGAGAATTGCTGCGGTTGTTGCTTGCTTCATCACAACATCCTGTTTTGGCCGTGTTGTTTTGGTGATAAATTTGCCCCGAACGTGCATTTTCGTGAATTCGGCTGAAAATTTTCAGTGCATCCCGAGTTGAGGAAAATGTTTGCCTATCTAAAACTGATTATCTTGGTTTTTAGCTGTGGCCAACAATGTCACTAAAACATTTTTGTTTAAGAATTGAAAAAGGTCGATCTCCGTGAGCGAGCTCATTCACATTTTCAGCTTCTTTTCATTTGATGTCGTTATTGGACTCTTTTAGACGCCATACTTTTCCAGAAACACATTATTGTCAAAAGTTGGCATCAACTTTTTTCTGAAGGATTATTGCACATCTAAAAAAAACAAAAAAGCAGATGGTCGTAATATTAATTCAGTTTAGTGAATGGGAAACCACTGATGGCTTTGTTTCTGAAAAGCTGCTCTTCTTCCATAACAACACTACAGAACATGAACACTGAATCGAGCTTGGCGAGGCCGATGAACATGCTTCACCCTTCTCTTTAAATGCCTCCGTAATGGCACAGAGATTTGCTCTGTCTCATGAAAATAACTCAAAGTAATAACCAGCAGCTCGGCTCGAGGTTGAAGCGGTTCGCTAACAGGAGTCATGTGAGGCTCGATGCTGCCGCCGCCTCAGTTTGTCTCTGCTCAAACTTTCAGTGCCATTAGCAACAAGAAACCTCTTTTCCAAGGTGCTGCTTTGTGTTGTGCTGAGGTGGCGAAAAAATGCGAGGGTGTGTTTGCTAACATGCGCTGACAGTGGCAGTTTTTCCAACATGTATCGGTTCAAACGGCTCGTCACACGCTTCTTTTTAGTTTTCATCCCTCGACAACACTTCAGCCGAGGCCGTGCTTTAACGTCCCGTCTGGTTTTACCCCTGGCTCCCACCCGTCTACCCCGTATCCCACTCTAAATCTTATTACCATCACTTTAAGTTAAGGTTCTTCTTCTGATTTTGCTGATTGGACTCTGAGAAGATTTGTGCTCTATACTAAACAGCAGCGCTCAAGCCGGGGTTTAATCTAGGCAGGGATAAGAGAGAGAGACACTGGGTACTTATCCTCCCAAAGTCCTCTAGTCTTTAGGTGTTTTCATAGCATAGCCATAGCCTCTTGACTTTCTGATGCAAGCGGTTTAAGTGCAAGATTGTGCAAAATGTGAGATGTTTAATTAGTTTGCAAGTGAAAACGGGCGTTTTCTCAACATTCATTTAATATTTTGGTGCTCAAATGAGATAAAATAGTGAAAAATGTGATTAAATGTTGAGTTTTGTTGCACCAACGATCCAAACCCACCACCCAAAATTAAGTTTACAGCCTTAAAAAGCAAAGAAATACAGAATATTCTCACATTTTTGATGCTGAAACCTGAAAAAACTGATTGCTTTGACTCAAGCAATTATTCAGTGATTAAGATTTTGCACATCACGTTAGGCTTTACAAGTTAAAAAACAGAAATCTACCTCAATGCTTAGAGTAGAGGTTGTTCATTGCAGTAAGAAGAAGTTAAACATTTAATCAACAGCTGTCAGACTCGTTGGTGATTCACATTAAAACTCTGGCAGGACAAGTGAAAGAGTGGAGGAAAAAACCAAAGGGAAATGTTTGTTGAGCAAGGGTGACAGGAAATACATCTTGTCTAACAGCTGTGATGACTCAAGTACAAAAATTTCCCAAATAAGAAATATTTGAAGGTATTTTAACAATGCGTACACAATCAGACCTGCTGTTTATTAGACGGTTATAACTTTATTGAGGCTTCCCTGCAGGAAGCACGAATGCTGAGTCAGCTCTTACTCTGATAACACGGCATTTAGATTCCATTAAGGGTCACGTGTCAGCTGAAACAGAGAATTAAATACCTTGTATGCAACTGAGTACTACTACAACCAATCAGAGCTGTTTTGTTGACGTGTATGATTTGATTGGCATGACAGATCTTTGCATAATCAGTTCACTACAGAGAGGATCCAGACCAATTTTCCATCTTCCCCACCACAAGTCATTTGTAGGCCGGGAAGTGTATCCGTTTAGGCTACCAGAGTTTATTAGTGACTATCTGTGAGCTGTAATGCGACAATTGCCTTGTACGTGGATGAGACTGCAAAACACTGCCTTATTTTTTATATTGCTGCCTTTTAATGGAGCCCACATGTCTGCAGCGTGAGGATTAGAGCCTGGTCTTCCTCCTGTCATCTGAATTAGGAGGTCACAGGTTAACAAGGAAAGCTGCCACTTCTAGTCATTGTATACCCGTCACCCAGACTAATGCCCCCGCTGTATTCTGCGCGTTGTTGGCACCAGACGTGGCGTTTTTTTCTCTCCTTCTGATTTCATTTGGCTAATGGACTTTCCGTTCAGCCGATAAATTCTGCGAGATTTCCCTCACCGCCTGTTAGCCTGAAACGGCGAGTTAATCTGGGCTGATATTATCCGTGCGGCCACGGCATCAGCCGAGTAATCCAGGCACTGGTGGCCTAATCACAGATCTTTATTAAGCTAATGCACAACTGAAGGTAATCAGAAATGCTGTAGTAATTGTTGATAATACCTACTGAACCTAGGTTTACTGTCCAGCTGTAGGCTTTATGATGACGGTGCTGTAAAACAACGTCATGGTCAATGAAGTGGTCGTAAAAAAAAGGTGCCTAGCTTGTGTGGGACGACTTGTAAAATAAAGGAAAATGGAATTGCGGCAATAACTACGGTTTACAGGGGCTCTTATTTGCTGTGAGGTTGGTCTGCTGCTCAGTTTGCTGCACCGCTACCAAAAAAAAAAGGAATGATGTTTTCTCTTATGTAGTCCAATATGTCAAGGAACGATGTTGGTCTTGTAAGGCCGAGGTTTCACTGGACGTGACTCACAGATGTGGGATTGTAATTACGACCGTCTTTGTAATATCCTGCAACTCATTCTGTAATATCCTGTAACTTCCTCTGGATCAGATGAACATCAGCCTGCAACGCTTTGTTTGACGTCGATGCCTGTTTTGTTTTTTTTGTTTCTCAGTTGGGGTTAATTTCGCTCAACTTCACTTTGTTTTAGATCTCTGGGCGCATAAAATGAATACGGGTAAGTCTACCCGTTACACTACACAGCAAGGAGTCACATTTTAGTTTAGTCTACTGCTTGTGTAAACTGTAGATGGACACACCCGCCGTTTGCTGTTGTTTTCCTGACGAGCAGTTTTGGAAATCTCCACCCGTTGTCATCTTGGTAATACCTGTCTCCACCGGGTTAGTTCAAAAATGGTTACGGGGGTGGAGCTGACGCCAGGAAAGACAACCTCAAAGATGCTAGCCGCAATAATTGTAATCGTAACAGGCTGTAAACATGTTGATTTCTGCCGCAAAGCTGGACATTTTAACATGGACGTCTATGGAGACCGACTCACTTTTGGTTCCACCCTCGAGTGGTCATTTGAGGAACTGCAGTTTTGTGACATTTTACTTTGTTGGCTTCATTTTTCATCCACGGGAGGTTGCTGCTATGGTTTACCCCTGAGAATATAAACTGACGACCTATTATTGGTTGGGAACCTTTTAAGATTCCTGTAAACCTGACCAACTTCTCCGCCCACTGATTTTTTTTGTGGCGGAAAGTTGGTCTCGAGTCACTCCGTTGGAAATTGATTATGTGGAGTTGAATTTGTTTACACCAAAATGCCTCCGATTGGTCGTAGGACTATCCCACTGCATGCCAAAGTACTTTTTTTTTCTTTGGTGGTTGAAATACACCAGACTACTGGCGAAAAATGACATAACATTTACGCAAATCCAGTTTCCAAAATGGAATAGTTTGTTTTGAGCGACCAACATTTCTAAACCTGACGATATTTAGAATCGGCACACCGCTCATTTGAGCTGCTTTACTGGGATTTTATTGTGAAATGTTTTTCCTAGATCTTTACATTCCAGGAAACTGTAGTCACAATTTCGTAATGTCAGTCTGTCGTAATGTGCCTCCAGCATTGCAGCAAGAGAAGCGTCGGATCTCTATTTATAACATTAACAAAAACAGCTATTACACAGCACAAGGAGAATTAATAATGTGGCTATCAGACGCTTTTATGATTTAGTGAGACCAGGTTAAAGCCTGTCAACTTCTTTCTGTTTCCATCTGACATCAAACACTTCATTAGGAACACTAGTCAACACAAATGCATTGTAATATAACAGTCCTGCACTAAATCTTAGTATTTAACGTGTGTTTAAAATAACTGAGAGAGCTGTTGATTCAACTGTGTTTTCATTCTGGAGGCTGTGGTTTGCAGAACTATTAAATAGCATTGGGTTATAGCGACGCTACCGACTGTTTCCATTATTTTGACAACCACATTTTAGTTAGCGGGCTAGGCTAACCAAAACAGTTTTAGTGTTTAACATCACCACAAACTACATCATCCAAAATGATCATACAGTAGAGTTACCAGCTTCATGACGCCGTTTTAACATAAACTGAACGTTATTACACTCATGAAGGAGGATTTAGTTTAGGACTTGTGTCTTGAAATATCAATATTTGCATTAGTCATTATTATCATTATTGTTATTATTATTTTACAGTTAATCCTGTATTTCTTTGTCCATTGTTTGCACATTATCGGCAGCAAAGTTTCCTTCAGTTTGTCACTTTTATCTCCTGTTACATGCCAGAAAAGAAATCTCACCAGTTTCCACATTAATGTCACGTCACAGTAGGAAAAAGCTCATGCAGCACATTTAGCCTGGACCACTGACTAAAACGCCATAATAATAGAAACATGTGTTGGTACAACACAATGCAATTTAATAGTATTACAAACCACAGCCTCCAGAATGAAAACACAGTTGACTCAACAGCTCTCTGTTATTTTAAACACATGCCAAAAACCATGACCACCATTCATTTTCACTCGTGTACTTAATTAGCTGGTTCGTGTTGCGCTCCTTCCTTCCAATAAACCTTTTTATTAATTCTCGGTTTATTACTGTTTAACTCACGTTTACCCTCAGACTTCGCCGTCTGAGATAAGATGTGACTTAAGGCTCGGCTCCGTGATACGCTTCTGTTTGTCGCCGTCAGCTGAGTTTCATTTTTGAGATGTCACTGAAAGAGAGCTTCAAAGCTGCGGCTGGTCAAGGTGTGCTGCAGCCTCACGTCATGTGCTAACAGAGAGAGAGTGTGACTTCAGCAGGAAACTATGCGTGTGATTCCACTGATTTCTCAACAGCAACGCGCCGCTGGGCTCGCTGTCACTATCAGACAGGAGAGAGAGAGAGAGAGAGAGAGAGGTTTGAGTGGAAGAAGACGATGTGACTCACATTACTCCTTCCAGCTAATCCTATATACTGCTCTGAAGCTCTGAGCTGTGTTCAGTTTCTGATTTGTTCTGATTGCATTAGCAGAGAATGAAGTTCAAGAGACGCCGCTGTTTATCGGTTTCAGTTTGTGTTGCTTAAGGGATTTAAAAGTGGGAAGACCTCGTTTTTGAGTCAGCAATATCTCAGCTCAATCATTTCCTGTTCCATGCAAATCTGAAACAAAGGCAGCTGGACATGTTTGTTGCACCACTTACTCAGCTCTAAAGACTGGTGAGGAGTTTAGGTTTGAAACTAGTATGATAATGACCAGATACTGTAATTGGAGGTAAATGTTGGAGGAAAGGAGCCACTGAAAATTCTTTGGGACTGTGTTATAAATTCATGGTAGATTAAATCTTACTCCAGGATTTTGTAATTTAACATAAATGGATTCCTTTATGTTGTATGTTGTTACCATCAAAGAAGCGTCCTTTGTCCTTCAGGTCCAGGTGGACTGCTTCAGCGTTTTGTCTTTAGGAGTTTTTGCCTTATAAAAGACAATTCTGGGAAATCTTTTTGTGATTTTGACAAAAGCCCAATTTGGTTATTGACATGTCATTTGATGTTTTATCACGTTTTTAGGGAGACGTAGCTGTTTTTTGTTTTTTATTTTGCACATAAAAACATATTTTCTGAATTATTTTGTAGTGAAACTAAACATACAGCCTGATAAATCCCATTAAACTAAGGCCAGTTGTGTCTTTATTTCATTTTTTTGTTCGAACAGACCAGATATTACTAACAATCATTTTTTCTTCGCGTCGCACTGTCAAATTAAGTGTGTGTTTGCTTGAATATAAGAGCAGTGGCAGCTCAAAACAGTCCCTTGTTTGACATTCCAGTTAAATGGTGTTCATAATTAGACCACTAGCTGTCAGCTAACAGTGCAGTGTATACCTGGAATATAAAACGACAATGGCAATATCTTTTATATTTACCCAAAGCCCTGTTTGTTTTCTCCACAGCTCTGCTCATGAAGCCATGGTAATAAATCTTCTCTTCTTGCGGTGAACTGCCTGGCGGACGGTCAGAGGCACCATGGCAGAACTGCCTATTGCCCCGGGCCAGGTCTACATCGAGGTGGACTACGACTATGAGTACAAGTCCAAAGACCGCGTCATTAACATCCGGCAGGGGGAATGCTACATGCTGGTCAAGAAGACCAACGAGGACTGGTGGCAGGTGAAGAAAGAGGAAGGGTCTAAACCGTTTTACGTACCTGCTCAGTATGTCCGTGAAGTCCGCAAAGCCCTCATGCCCCCTCCCAAAGCCCTGCCACATCACCCCGCCCACGCCGGAAACACACCTCCACAAAGTGGACCAAGACTCTGGGTCAAACCAAGCAATCTCGACCTGGGACCTCCCGATCGGTCAATTGAGAGCAGGCACGACTCCAGCTATCGGCGCTCTCCTTCGGCGCAAACCGCCTCGTCGGGCCACTTCACTCCCCCCACCCAGCGGAGGGACAACAACCACCATCACGCCCCCATCTCTCCCACCGAGCATGACAGAGCTCTCGCTGACATCCTTGTCCACGGTGGCGGCGGCGGCGGCGGCGGCTTTGGCCCACCTCAACCCTCTCACAAAGGAGGGTCCAGCACTCTGCCCCGCACTCGAGCCCGATCCCCAGAGATGGTGAGGGCTCCGCTGGACGTGGACTGCACCCAACACTGTGACTCGGCGGGCGAAGAGAGGCGCACTAATGACTCGGAGTCTGGAGACGAACTGAGCAGCTCTTCCACTGAACATCTCCAGGTAAAACCAAAGCTCACTTTTTCATTTTAAATTGTCTTTTTGAAGAAATAACACCTGGAGCAAATCTAACACCTCTCTCCACCTATGCAGCCAGTGCGCCTTCAGACATGACGCCAGCTGATTACTCATGATCAGTGGCTTTTGTTGCTGAATTACTTTTTGTTGCAGCCGTGTCTGCTGCAGAACAAAAGCATGGTCTCAGTGGTGCTTCCTTTAGCTCTAGACCTTTATTTAGTGCATGCAATGGACTGCAGGAGAAGTTGTGTTGGTTTCACCAGCGGTTGTTTGGTTTCACAATCCTTCCCGTCTACTAAAGGACACCTTCTTCTTTTAGCAGAGATATTATTGGACCTCTTAGTTAATCTGTCACCTCTAGTTTCCTGAGTTTGGATTGCGCTGTGATGAATTAAACGCTGACGTAACCGCTGACTCGGTGTGTTTTGCAAGAAAAGGTTATCTGAAATTGTGTATGTTCACTTCCAAAGTATATTCTCTGAAAGCAGCCCGCCTCACAATGGACCTCCTTCCTTCCTCCACCGTCTAAATGGCAGCACAAAGGTCAAAGTTGTCAAGCTTGTTTTGGTTTTGTGTACAACCAGTCTGGCTTTGTGTGCCAGCAAACACTCTGTGATTTTTCTCGTTCTCGGTGGAAAATCACGACAAGTATAATGCGCCTGCCTTCGGTGACTATCCGATTAGTTTGATATCTGTCTCTGCGCTCTTTTGATTGGTTTAAATCGCGACACTTAACATGTAAGCAGCCACTTGACCGTTTTTAATTCAAATCCATGATCTGAATTACATGAGTGTTAATCTATGGAGGATTTAATACACATCAGCCATGGCAACACTTGAATAGAGCGGTTTTTATTGTGCATCAGAATCGATTCAATTCAGTATTAATCACTTTAGACTAATGTTGTCGTTTTGAAAGGTGTTTCTACTACACTTTAGCTCTTGTTGGAGCCTCTTCCATATGGCTTTGCTTTGTCAAGATCGCGGCGAGATTTCTAATGAGAAGATGCATGAAAAGGGCGTGTATTTATAAAAATAAAGAAATAATAATCAAAGGATTTTATTGATCGATATCAGATCAAGATTATTTAAATCGGAATATCAATTTCTTTCTTTAAACCCAGCAACAATATTATGAAACCCCAGCTACATGTCACCTTGCAGCAGTGAAAAAAGCGCCGGGCATGAGTTTGCAGTTTTAATGTCACTGGCCTTTTTTGCCACTTGCTGCAATTGCCGTGTTAATCTAAAACTGCTGTATACATAACTTTCTTCCTCTTCAGCTCATGTTACGTAGCGTTCATTTCTCTAGACGAGCCCCGAGCTGCACCTCCGAGGAATGCAGGGCTAAAAAAATAAATAATGTTTGATCTGGATTTGCCCGTGATGCTGTTGTTTGTGTCCTCCACATTGTTGCAGCATCGGTGTCATCAAGACGAGATTTATGAATCGTAACCCTGCTGTGGCTGATTGTCGTCCGGTCAGTTGAACCCAGAGTGCTGCAGAGCTGGTCTGAGCCAGGAGGTGGGCGTCTCCGTCACATGCCTGCGGATGTGAAACCGCTCCAGTTTCAATGGCTCGATTGTTTGTTTTTTCCTCCGTGCTGGCAGCATGGTGCTGGTGACAACAGCTCAGGTGTGAGTCAGGACTTTTGGAAAAATACACAGTCTCTGCTCTCATATTTTGTCATTTTATATATATATATATGTGTGTGTTACCTTAACCTCTTGTGTGGGTAAGAAATGATCACTCTTAAAGCAGCAGGGAGCATGGATGAATAGAAAACCAATGCAGCAGAGTGAGTGCAGGAAGTAGTGGTTGTGTTTGTGTGTCCAGCTGCCGGGGCCTTGTTCTTACTGCCAACTCATCCAGCTCCTGGTAAGCTACTCAAGTAGTTTCACACGCTGATCGGCCACATTGCCTCTGACGCTGAGGCCCACTTTGTCACTACTTTTATCTTTAATCATCAGCTGATTATTTCCTTTATCCGTCATTATCTTAGACGACTGAGCTGATATATGAATGAAGTTTGGGAATGGTGTTCATCCCGTTTTGTGGCATTTTCCAGACTGGATATCTGAGACACTGATTACTGACATGATTCTGTTGAAATCAGGAGGCTGTTATTAAAATATAACTGGGACTAAACTTACTGCAGCCACGACGTCGCTGCAAGCTCGGGACTTTCTGCTATTTTGCTCAGGTGTTGGAAGAGGCTAGAAGTTGTTCCACCTTTCTATCCATACATTTTGTATATCTGTTACCACCACTTACACTAGTTTGTACCAAAGCAGAAGACACATAGCTAAGAGGCGACATGCTGCAACACAGCCGTGAAGTAGTAAACCCGAACAATGCAGGCGTGTTTGAAAAGCAGCACAGACTTGTCGTTGCATTAGCACCGGATTTCTTAGAAACCGATCTGCCACTGAGCCTTAGTTGGTACCAGCTGAGATATCGAATAGTTTGATGCACTCGGCGGCGCTCGTTTTAAAACCTCCTGGCCACAGTGGAGTGCACATCGCATTCACTGAAGCACATGTTTGCCGCAAGCCGCTGAAAATAATGGCTGTCAAGGTCTCAGTGTGTTTTAATTTGCTGCTTCGCTGCCTTCTCTCATGCCTTCGCTTTTCACGATCCCTCTTCCTCCAGGATCACAGCAGTAATGTGTCAGCCTTGTGAGGAGATATGCTTTGCACTGGATGTGATAACCTAAAAAAAATAATTAGCTAGACGTCTTATCGTGTGAGGGTCTTTTATCTTAACAGGTAAATTAGAAGAAATTTACTGCACAGTCAGTGTTTGTAGATTTATAGATTTAAAATGGGGGGAAAGTAAATTGACTGGAGAACCAGTGCTAAAAAAAAAATGTAGGTGATTTGTATGAATAATCACCCAGGGTTTAAATCTTATCTCTCTGGTATCTATGGCTGTTCAGCTTAGAGTACCGGTGCATAAGAGGAGAAGCTGAAGTAATCAAAGTAAACAGCTCTGCAGCTCTTCCTTGTTTCCCCCTTGGATGACGAATACAGACTAGTGCAGCATGTTGGTATGACAGGTATTTCCTTTTAATGCAGGTACAGAACATACTGTAACTGCTTGTACTTACTAGCTGCTGACTGTAAGGGTTTCAGTTTGTTTAAGTGCAACGTTTTGAATGAGGCACAGGCAATGTGAGCTATCCATCATTTACGTATTTCAGCTTATCCTCTAGATCAGAAAGGTCAACTCATTTTAGTTTAGTGAATACAGCCCATTTGATTTGAAGCGGTCACAAGTTGAACCAGGAACATGGTGACCTGTAAAGAACTCTTTCCCATTGTTTTAGTGTGAACAAGTACAGTCATTCATCTTCTGTAGCCGCTTGTCCTGTGGAGGGTCACGGGTAGGCTGGAGTCTGTCCCAGCAGCCATTGGGCGAGAGTACACCTTGGACAGGTCTCCAGTCTACCACAGGGCTAACACGGAGACAGACAACCATTTAACTTTAAGTGGTAGAAGAGGTTACTGGTGTTTCCACCTCTTTGCTCACACCATGATTGTTATCACTCAGGTGAAGCTGTTTCTTCAACCACGCCAAGCAGTCTGCTGCAACTCCTGCAGTGCCCCTTGTGTCGAGGCGGTGTAATTACAGTGACTCAGAGAGATGCAGACATCTGGTATAAACGGTATTGCAAAATCTCTACCAGTAGACACTTTTATACCGTCATACCGCCCAACACTAGTACATTATGAGAATCATGGACAACCTGAAATTTCTTAAGTAAAATAAGTACAGTTTCAGCACGTTGCTGTCTGTTGTCGGCTGGGTGTTGTGCTCTGTCCACTAGTCAGGCTGGACCCTCTACCAGGCCGGTTTTGGCCCGCGTGCCCTATGTTTGACACCCCTGCTTCTAGAGGATAAGTGGATCATGTCACCCACAGAGACTTAAATGTCTTTGGATGGAGGGAGGAGTCGGTGCTGTGCTGACCTTGGATTTTGTTTTTCCGTACTTTTAGATTGTTGGCTTGGTCTTAGCTTTTGCCAAATCTGACTCTAGAAAACCTCCTCTTCATCCCCCCGACCCCTCCTCCCACCACCTCAGATTTGCCAGTAACACCCACTCAACCCTGCAGACTCCCATCGCTCTTTATGACGGCAGTAATCAGCTAAAACCGTCTAATGACTCTCAGCAGGATGATTGATTGGAGGAAGCACTTCCTCATTTCATCTGATTACCTAGCGTGGCAGCGAGCGGACTTGGCATCTGTGTGCGTCTCGACACTGTCACACTTTGTGTACATTAACGCACACCACAGCAAACTGACGCACAAAAACTTACCGTGGTCTCATTAGCATGGAGACCCATCAGACTCGCGTATGAGCAGACCAGTTTATTCATCTGCTCACACACACACACACACACACAGTCTGAGGGACGTGTTAATGGGTGTTAGACCATCTGCACCACTGTTAATTCTCTTTCTCTGCCTTATTAAATAGGTTTGTTATATCACATGTTGGCAGGAGGCTCTGAAATCTTTCAGGAAATTCCCAAATGTTTTAATCAGATGGAAACGGAACGGAAAAATAATTTAAATGAAGCATGACTTTAGTGTTTTGCATTAACAGGATTTATGCATTCCTCTCCTGTACTGCTGCCTGATGAACTACAGCCAATACATACATACATACGTTGACAAAAAGGGAGTATAATTGATATTAAAATGAATTTAGCATTTTAAAACACCTTTTCCCAGGCTTTCTGTTCTTATCGTCCTCCCGGCTCGGTTGTTTTCTGACCTCAGTCTTATGTTTCTTTGTTTTTTTTAACCTTATCGTACTCTGTCGTGTTTCCTGCCAGATTGTCTGTGGATTACGGCTGACCTTCTGTCACAAACCCACTTCTGTTACATCTGGGTCGCCAGATGACTGCCAGCACAAGGACGCATTGTGTTTATTGGCCCTGCACCCGTGATGTTTTCATTGCTCCTTGTAGGAAAAAAAAAAATGATTTGAGCTGCAAAATCATAAGAAAGTAATTTACTGCACTGAGATAGACTGGTGACCTGTTCAAGGTGTACCCCGCCTCTCGCCCAGTCACAGCTGGGATAGGCTCGAACAGAAATGCTGATTATTTTCTTTAAAATGCAAGCATTATTTTGTCTTATTGGGTATGTTTACATGGACAATCTTTCTTCAGCCTGATGTTGACGTTTATTGATGCAGACGTACAGAGAGAAACAACCAGATCAGGTGTTTACATGGTTATTAGGAGCTAATATTCTCCTATTTAATGGATTGTCTCAGTCTGTTTGAACACTGCCTTTGAGTCTCTTCTGGTCAGGCTGGTTACCTGAGGCGTTTGTAATGTGATTGAGGTTGAAGTTAATATCTCGGTGTAAAAACGTCACTGTTTATGTCGTGGATGCGGCCACATTTTGAGATTGAAACCTCAGGAAAGCGTCGCGGGTGTCTCTTTTCGTGAAACTTCAGCAGCTCGTTTGGGGAGAAAGCAACAAAGTCTCAGTGGATTATCACAGGACAGTGGTGGTGTCACTTTATATCCTCATCACTGATGTTAGGAAGCAGCCCTGTGGGGTTTATAGTACAGATCACAACCTGAGACACACACACACACAGGGCTTCAGGCTGTGTAGGAGCTCTACCCAGTCCTTTGTGTTGTGTTTGGCTCTTGTGTAACAGGGACCTGGTTTGACACCTTTGTTTTTTTTCTTATTCTTCTGCCTTCACTTCAAAGTCACTTACTCTGATTGACCTGACCTAACTTTATATAGACACACTAGATACACCTTTTTTTGTTGTTATTCAAAGCATTTCCTCTTATAATCAATCAAATCTTCACTCCCACTTTATGTAATTTTCATTTAACTTGTTTTTCGCTGATTCAGCGAAACAAAATGTGCTCGCTCCATCCCATTGACAAAACAAATGCCTTAAATCCAGTACGGCCCTATAAAGCCGTCCCTCTCATTGATTCACAGTAACTCTTCCAGTGACCTGAAACGACCGGGGATTTTTAAAGGCAGAGACTCTCGGCTAAAAATAGACAAAATGTGTGTTGTGTGTGCTTGAATTTTATAAAGCGTAATTCAGTAGTTTACTGTTTGATGAGGGATAATAATCCAGTGCAAAGCGTTGATATACCCTGTGTGGCGTCTTTGATTTAGAGACAAAGAAGATACTCTGCTCTTCACTGGTGTGAAGCTTTTCTTAATCCCCCTGGCAGCTTCAATTGGATATCTGTGCGGGTCTGTGTTATTATGTCAGCCGCAGCATCCTCGATGTGCAGAGCGGCATTATGGGAGGGGAGGTCAAGCACTGTTTGTGAGCATCACTGAGCTCCGTGCACTCCCTCCCTCTCCCTCTCTCTCTGTGTTTATGTAAGAATGTGTGATTGAATTAGCGCTCTGTACGGGAGGGTCTCACAATATTATCGTCTGGTCCGCCACAGTGACATGTCAGTCAGAGAGAGAGAGTTGGTGAATAGGCAGAGGCTGCTGTGTTTCCTCTGCATCGTCAGTGTCCGCGTCAGCACCGCCGAGACTTATTTCCTCTGCAGCGGCAACTCGGCTCCAGGACAATATGTACCCAGATGAGAATGAAACGGTAAGGCTGCTGCTTTGTCTGTGCATGTACCGACTGCAGGGACACTCCGATGTCTTTTCTTTTATAACTCCATGCACATTTATTTATTTATTTATTTGCCATGTCAGCAGAACCCTCTGCATATTCGCTTCTGTTAAAGTACGGCAACTGATCCTTGTAGAGTGTTACGACTCAGCTCTGTCAGGGGAAGATTGAAGCAACATAAGATCAGATTTTAATAGTTTGAGTGAAGGTTGTTATTGTTTTGGGTGGTCAAGTGAAATAAACTGAAAGGGAGACGCTAAGGCTGGACAAGAGAGCGTTGTTAAATCAAAGAAGTCAGAAAAAGAAAACCAAACACACAGACAGTCCTTTCTGAAACAAAAATCTCAAAAGCAAAATCTAATTCCTCACTCAAATCTGGAACAACTTGCAGCCTGTTAAGTTGCAGGAAGCACACACATGCACACATGGCACAGTTGCACTCCAGCAGAATCGTCTTTAAATACAAGTGCCATCTCTTTTAAAGTTGATTTGGCAACACACCGCTATGTTTGAAGTGTTTATCCCTAGAGTCGATCTACAAAAGCTTCTCATCATCCACGCGATATCCTGTCTCAGCTCTGTAATCCATTGTTTTTATTAGTCACTAAAAACGGCCTGTGTTCATTATCCAGCGTGATCCATAAACGGAATCCGGCTACTGGTTTTTCTGCGGTCTGTAAGGAACGAAGAAGCCAGAAGGACCAGACTAGAGGTTCAGTTTCATCCCGGGATGTTTGAGCTGATGGTGGCATGCGACGGGGTAGCTAAGAGGACGCGCTAAGCGCTTGCTACGGTTCATTACATAAGCGCCAGCTACGTAACATTTGTTTGGACAGCTGGCTGGTGAGACGAGCTCAGGGCAGCAGAGATGATGGGAGAGAGCATGAAGAGGAGGAGGAGGAGTGGCAGGCAGGATGCATTATCTAATATATTTAATTTCTCACAGCTAGTAATTAAACGGATCATTTTTGGAGGATATAGTTTGTGCTGCAGTTGAACTGGATTGAATTGGCTAGTTTTAGCTTGTAGCTTAGTTTGGCTAAGATTTAGTGCAGCGACTGTCAAATTGGTATTTGTTTTTTGCAAGTGTACCTAATGAACTGGCAAGTGTGTGTCTGTAAAGAATACTATTAACAGTTTTATCAGAACTAGCTTTAAATTTAACTCCTAGTGAAGTGTAATCAAATATGAATGTGCTATATTTGCATGTTATCATTAGTTCTCACTTTACTCACTTGCTGCATGCAAGTAAAAACAATCAAACACCAGGTACAAGAGTAGAAATAGTGGCACAGCTTTTGTTATGAAGACAAGCGTCAAGCTCAGTCTCCTCCAAACCGCCGTGCACATCTGAGGAGAACTAAATGATAGTGAACCGCTGCACTGTGTAATCTGCTGCTCCTATATAAATAAAGGGTTGCTTCTAGCCCTACCCATGTGTACTCATACTTATCGGGCAGCCGGCACTGTAATTCCTCACTTCCAAGTAGAAGGGATCGTCTTTGTGTGCACTTTGCTCTCAGTGGAGTTCAAAGTCGGAGATGATTAACTTGACAACGTGGGAACGTTTCTTTTTTCTTTTAGCCTGGTTTTTGATCTGATTATGGTGATGTTCTCCTGTTCAAAGAAAGCATGGACCCCTCTCATTGTCTTCCTAATTAGCTCAGGATGAGTCCATGAAATTAAAATGAATTCTTCCAGACTTACTCGGACATTGTTGTTGCCTTCAAATCAGGTTGTGTGTTAATCATGTTCATGAGAAAGGTCTGTATGAACTGAGGATATCCTGACTGGTATCGAGAGATGATTGGATCAGGCTCCAGTCGTGTTTATTAGATTTATACAGCCACACGGTGCACAGATGATCTAGAAGAATACAAGTAAGATAAGAAAAGCCTTTAGGAATCTCCAGGGGAGGAAGTTTTGTTTATTTAAGGATCAGATCAGGGGAGCGATGAAGGGGGACGTCAGCCCCTTCTGGTTTTCACTGTTGGGTTGAATGATGATCATCTCAAAGCTCCAAGTTTAAGGCCTCGTCCACACGTACCTAAACCATCTTGTCCACACGTACCTAAACCATCTTGTCCACACGTACCTAAACCATCTTTTCCTCCTCCGTTTTCCCTGCCATCGTTTCAAGAATATCTGCGTCCACATGGATCCGTCTCAACACGACTCAAAACACTACTTCATATTCCAGGCCTATAGGTGGCGCTGTTTCGGTTTCAGAAATTCACCAAAAACAGAGAGGAAGAGGTGGAGCATGCGCATAAAGCTTGAGCGCTGTTTACAAATCGGCTTTAGAAGAAACCAAACTCAAGGAGAAATGATATTTAGCCCTAGTAACCATAATAGGCTCAATATCTTCTCCAGCAGGAACACGAGCATGTAGTCCACCATTGTTGTTGATGTTGTTAGGAGACGTATCGTGGGATATAAGAGGTGGAAGGCTGCTCCAGGGGTGTGGCCATGGTGGCGATGACGTTTTCCCCGTCCACACAAAAACTCAAGAGCTGCATTTTCGAGTTTTTTCACCCTGGGACCAGGTTTGGGAAAAGTGCGTTTTAGGGCAATGTGTGTACAGGATTCGTTTGGACGATCGGCCAAAACGATGCAAAACATCTGCGTTTACACCAAAAAGCGTCTCCATGTGGACGGACCCTAAGAGTTGTGACATGTTTTTCAGAAATGGCCGCAATTCTTTGCAATTTTATATAATATATAGAAGGAAAATGGCCTTTCATTATGTCTTTTCCTTTCATACGTTATATTTGTCCGGTTGCTAGCTTGCTAAACTGTTAGCCTGGGAGCCTTCTGGGTTTCATTACGCCTTCACAACATCCCATTATTAGTCATTTTACAGAAGCCAAATTAATCAGCCCAGAGCAACAATATCATGCACATTCTTAATTGTGATCTACATAGCTCTTGTTTATTTGCCATAGCCATCTGAATTGCTGTGAACGACAGCATTTTAGAGGTCTGCAGGACTTCGGCCTAACGTTTCTCATCATACCGCCTTGAAGTTGAGGCCTTTCCCCTGAAATCCTCACCCTTTTTGCGCTACTCTTCAGTGTACAACTGTCATCTCAATATCCAAGGACTGTGACAGAGCTGCACGTACAGTATGTTGAGCATGTATGATGCAAACGCTTACATGAGGACAATGCAGTCAGACTGGTTTAGTGTTCAATTACAAAGACCCACTTTCTCGCCAGAGCTTACACAGTGAATATCTTATATGTCAGTGGGTCAATGCTTTTTCAGCAAATGAGTATTTTTTCCTTAACCCCTTTCACAAAGCTTTACTGTTTGTAACGTGTTCTAACGGGGTAGAGATTACTGGATGTAGAGACCAGTGTGTGAATGGTAATGTGAGCTGGTTTCAGATCTGTGACGGCAGCTTTTAAGCTTTGTTCTAACGCTGTGCATGACATGTGGCGGATATAAGCCTCCATTTTTATAATAAATAAACACCCAGTTACACATAAACCCATGTTTAAATTATGACCTTCTCACTGGGCTTGGCAAGGCATGGTTACTCTAGTGAACACACCCAGTATAGATTACAATAACCGTTTAAATAATATGGAACCTACTAACCTACTCTTCATTAAGTCCAGGCAGTCGGCGCTGTTTGAATAACAGTATGCACAAAGTGATGTAAGTAAATGATTGGTAAAAGTTTATCTTTTCGTTGTAACGTCACTCTGTTAGTCTGAACCTTAGCAGGCTAAGTAGTTTCTCAGTTTTGATGTAGTTCAGATAAAACCAGCTTTGTCTTCATAGCTCAAGGCCGCTTTATTTGGAGTTTAATGCCATATTGCCTAAGACCTGTTTCGGCAGGTATTTGTTTCATTTCCCCAGCGTATGGCAGCTTGCCGTGTGGTGTAATCATCTGATGGTTCATCTTTTGGTTGTGTAACTCAGCCCAGCCCATGTTCTTCCGATGCAGCTCAGCTGACCCAGGCTACGGTGGCTAAAATGATCCTGTTCATTCTCGTCCGGTTAGTTGTGTCATTTGTTTGAACACTCCTGGACACAATTGTCACTTTTGTGTTTCCACTCGTGCATTGTTGTTAAAGTGAACAGCACCAGGGAATAAGGATGGATGTGGGTTTGTGTTTGGTGCGTGGTTGGAGGGATTCATGTAAGAGACCTTTGGGTTTCTTGGAGATGTTTCGGCACTCACACAAGTAGCTTCTTCAGCTGTAAAATTTCTGTCTGACTGGCTTCATCTTCCAGAGTAAAGTATTTCCACATCACAGACATCTTTAGTCTCGTGATTTTGATTCTTTGGTTGTTTTGGTTCTTTCTTTTTTGACGCTACATGGACCTGGTTTTGATTTATTCTTGACCTAACCCAATACCAATACTCTAAATGGCATAGCAATATGGAGCATCTCTAGCCAATTTAAACTGCACAAGCTACAAAATAACTCATTAAGCGGTATTTAGCTGTAGCGACATGCCATATACCCTATACACTGCTATGTGTACGACTTCTACATTTGGTTACAACAAAGGGGGTTTAAAATAGTAGAAAACCACAATGTGACGCTTGTGGTAGCCATCTTGGAAACTGAACTCTGGGTCCTCTAAACCTCGACGAGTTGACGACCTGTATATATGACCTCAAGGACGTTCTATTTGCAACTTCCGGTTCGTAACTCCGGAAACCGAGTTCGGTGGACAAATAGAACGCCCCATGAGTCGTGCTAAAGTTTCCTCGTTCAGTTTTCTGTTAGCTCCAATATAGAAAAAAACATCTCTGTACACAACTGGATAGTCCCACAACCAATCAGAGCCACTTTCTTGTA
Source organism: Planiliza haematocheilus (assembly GCA_005024645.1). Taxonomy (NCBI): domain Eukaryota; kingdom Metazoa; phylum Chordata; class Actinopteri; order Mugiliformes; family Mugilidae; genus Planiliza; species Planiliza haematocheilus. The sequence goes on from SRSE01000635.1 coordinate 335,274, forward strand.
AATAAATTCAACTCCACGGTGCTCAGATGACACGTATGACTATGTCACATTTACCCTTCTGTTGATTGACCCGGCAGATCTGACCTGGAGCATAATCAGTACCCAACTCAGAGAGACTCCACACCAACTTTGCACCACATTTGTTTTGTGAGTGTGGAATTTGGCCTTGTTTCTGTGTAGTTTTTATTTTATCTTATGTCTTTTTATTGTGCTAAATGCATCATCACATCAGTATTATCAGCAGTCTTCCATCATTCCTCCAAGCGAGGGAAAACTTTGCATCTGAAAATTATTTACTGGATGAAATTCAACCTAAAACATCAACTGTCTGTAAACTCTGACAGCAGCTTCAGGTGACTCTTAAACCAGCGCAGAAGAACCAACAACTCCCGATTCATCTCAGTCAATACTGCAGTGTGCATGACTCAGTCATTCTTGTGTGAAGTACCCGCTCTGCAGCTTTATTTGTCAAACTGTCACCAGCTGAATGCCTGCCCACAGTTTGCGCATTTCAAAGTGACTTGTGTAGAAATCAGCTCTCATAATACGGCGTGCGTGTCTGGGTCACGGTGATTGAATTGCCTTGATAAAACAGTAAAGAGCAAACATTGGTGTATGAATAGAGCAGAGTCATTCTGGGGGATTGGCTGCACGCTGTCAGCTCCTCTCCTGCAGGATGAAAGCTCCTTAACTTCCTGTTTAGACCTGTGATAAATCCAATTTCAGATTAGATTAATAGATTATTCTAGGAGACTAGCCTGCCTCTTCCTCCTTCCTTTGCTCTTGCTCCTGCCGATCAATAATAAGTGCTAAACAGATCAAGCCATTATATGCATAGTGTGAGCAAGCCCATTGAGTCCTCTTTGTCCGGATGAGCTGGTTTGTCATGAGCAGGTTTTTGTGCCTTGTTCATGTTTTTTTGTCTGAGAAGCCAGAGGCATGATGCACACTTCACCTCATTTGCATTCAAGACCAGAAATACAGGTTCAGGCCCGGTGAATGGCTGGTATTCTGCACGGGGGAAAGAAAAAAGGCTTTATTTTTACAAGGACAGTTGGATTTTCCGTTTGAATACATAGTCAAATCACACAATGCTTGTTGTTATCAGTTAGTCTCACTGCACCTTCTTTGTTCTGAGTCTCTGTTCACTGTATTCTGGTGATTATTAAAATGTAAATTGATTCTCGTGGTTGCTGCTCTGCTTCACAGTGTATCAGAGTCACATTTGACAAACTTCCAGAGCTTTGGTTTTAGATAAGATCTGTACAGACACAAACCCTAATCCTGTTATTTCATTATCATTTCCTCCCAAAGGAACAAAACAGATTCCCCAAAACGTGTGCACCAGAATGACTTGTTGACACCTGGAAATGTGACAAAGGGTAGTAGTTTTGGTGATTAAACCAAACTGTTCCCTAGTCGTCCACTAGCCTGCTGTGGCCAGACTCGCCTCTTATAAGAGAAGCCATTATGTGGGGTGTTTCAACCAGTGCAAAGAAAAAAAATACCTCTACATGCAATTAGATAGTCCTCCAACCAATCAGAGCCATTTGGTTGCAAACAGATTTAACGCTGCAGTGTTCAGAGCATGTGAATGACTGTCTGGTTTGACTGGCCTTGATTTGATTGGCCTTGATTTGTGGGCTGTGGGTAAAGTTGGGCTGGTTTTTCTAGGCCGTAGTATTCCACCTCAATCAGAACAGATTGGCCTGATCAGAAGGACTGGGTTGACGCGGTTGGTGCGAACCACTCATAATCTGTTCAGTAGGAAATCAGCCGCTAACAATCATTTTCAGTTTCTGGTTTCTCTCTGGTTGGAGTAATCCTGTTTCTTTCTTTCTGGGCCCTGTGTGGGGGTAAAAACATCAGGTGACGAGTTTCCAGGAGGGACGGAAACATGGAGGTAGCAGACCAACCAGTTGGTCAAATAATAAGTGTTTGAAAAGCTGATTGAACCTGAAATCAGTGTGGACGGCGACATTGGAAACGTGGAAACATCGTAATCATACTCTTCTCTTGAATGAATTCAATGTTGTCAATAAAGTTATATTTCCAGTAGATATAGGACTCCACAGCAGCGGCAGAACCATTATTTTTTAAATAAAACTTTATTGTTATTGACATTCAAGGGCATATAAACACACATCTCTTATCAGATCGTGTAAACAGTTGAGTTTGAATCTCATATTTTTGTGGTTTGATTGATTAAATACTTGCCACGTAAACACAACCGTTGAGTTTGCAGTAATGATTCCCAGAGCGTAGCCTTTACTTTAAACCGCCGAAATGTTTTGAAGGTTTACTTTAAATCGATGTTGCTAAGCCTTGATCTCAAACCAAAGACTGATGCTACCACTGCAGCTTCATTGAGGACAAAATAATCTTCCCTTTCATGGATAAATCTTCTACCTAAGAAGGTGTCACCTTTTATTAAGATCTTTGCTTTCTTTCATAGAGACAAAACCCATATGTACTTGACTTGCTGCTTCTTCTGAGTAGATCTGTAGCCTGTGGTCATTTTAATTTTCATTTACCAAGCCGGTTTTCCTCACCACATGACTCATTCCCACTCGGCTCCACTTGCCTCTTTCCTTTTAAAGCTGGAACCCGTTTGTTTGAAATGGCAGCGTCAGATGTTTGCAGTTTTCTTTTCCCCTTTTTCACCTCCCTGCCTCACGGCGCGCCGATTCGAACGCTGGATTTGCATTGAAGCGATCGTAGCCAGCGGTCGCTGTCTCCGGCTGCTCCTCTCTTTGCGTTGCTTCAGCGAGTGGATGGAAAACCGCCAGGAGTCATATTTTGAAGACAAGCTGCAGCAACACCTGTGCAATGCTGTCGTTCCCTCCATTTTTATCATTTTCTAGCAGCTTTAAATCCTGCACCTTTCCTTTTAAAGCTCTCCTGAATACAAATGTATATTTTTAGACTAACACTAATCCCATCTGGTGGACTTAGAAGCTGGTTAGGTGCCCCTCTGCCCACTGCTGGGATTCAAGGCTTTGCTCAGTCTAACCCTTCAGCCGACCTTCAGCTTTTGTCTGTTGACATTTCGCACCTCTTTCAGACTTAAATAACTTTGCTCATGTGCATTTTTCACTTTGCAATTCACCGTTTTATTCAAACAGCGTTTAAATTTCTTCTCTTACACCAGCACACGCGTTCCTCTCAGCTTGAGCCCACAAAGCCGTTTTATTTAAAGGAGAAAAGTCCTGGCATGCTGCAGTCCTTAGCCAGAGGGCTCTCTCTTCCTGTCTCTGTCTTCCTCATACCTGCCCTTTCACCCTCCTCCACCTCCGTTAAAAAAAAAAAAAAAGGTGTGCTGTTGAGGCATGCGGCTGAAGGAAAACGTGGCATCTTCTCGGTAGCTGCAGGAGAAAAAAAAAACGATTTGAGCGCCGTCCTTTTTATATTCTCCTCTCGCCCTCCTCACTGCATTCTTTAAGGTGTGCAGAAACAGGTCGATACACGACCCAGCGGCGAATGTGAGTGTGCGTGAAATCCACCGTAAAAAAATTACCAAAAAAGGAAAAGGAGGGATAGATGGATGGATGGATAGATGACAAGAAAGAACATAGTTTGTTTTTGCTGATGATCAGAGATTTTCACACCAGCCTGTACCCGACAACAACTCAAAGAAAACACTGTGAAATTATTACTTTACAGACAACACTTTGCTGCAGCAGCACTATTGAATTATTCCTAAACAGAAAGAAAACACTTTCTGCAAAGAGGTCTCCCTGTTGTGGTTTCTTTTTTAAGAAAAACTCCCCATCGGCCTGTTTCCCGCACACTTCTCTCTCTTCTGTGTCTCCTCGTTTAACTATTGGATACGTGACGATCATCAAGGAGGCTGCATGGACTGATAGAGATGAAGGTTTAAACGGCACCGTGGAGGGGTGAAATCAGGCACTTTCTGTCTCCTCATCAGCTTTGCGGTCAACTTTTATCTCCTCTCCAGTCGTACATTGTTTCCTCGTTAAGTCTGCACCATTGTTGACCTTGTGAAAAGACTTTGGCGGGACTATTTAGGCACGTTGTCGAGCTTAATTACACTCTGAGCTTCACTAATTGCTCTGTCATTTTGTCGTTTGCACGCTGCTGCTCAGCTTTCCTGACTCGTGGTGTGTTTAACTGGTTTACTGGTCTGAGAGGCTCTCATGGTTTTTAAATAACTAGTGAATATAATCCTGTGCTTCAAGTTATGGTGTAAACTGATGATTATTTTCATTATTTATATATCTTTGTATTGTTTATATCAGGAAATTGTGAAGTATATCCCTGAAAAATTACCAAAATGCAGGTTAGACGCCTTCACTACGTTGATTTTATGATGATGAACCGAGGAAATGGTCGTCTCATTCATTGCAAAAGCTGGAAATCAGTAAATTAAAACATTTAAAAACAGCTTTCTGGTGATGAATTACTAGAGCTTTTTAATCAACATCGATTCCTAAAACCCTCGGATAGATTTCAGTTTTTTTAAGTGCAAGCCGTTTCCTGCATCCTCTCGTTAGAAATCTGGCCATGAACGACAAACATCATGGGACAGTGTGAGGGAGATCCAAAACATGACAGAAGCTGCAATTCTGGACAGCACCGTTAGAACTGAAAGGTGAACAGGATTTAAAAAGTGTGATGACAAGAGAGGAGGCGAGAAACCAGAGGTACAATATTTAAATACCTCAGATGTTTCTGAAACTGAAATATCTCTAAATGAAATGATATTCAGTTCAATCAAATGGAGAAATCAGTATGACTACTATAAACTTTGAACTAAGTTTCCATATTTCTGTTGATGACCTAATTTCCGTTCAAAATAAAACATTAAATTCAGAAAACGTCAGACTCCTCATTTATGCTTACAATTTTCCCGCTGATGCATTTTCCACTTCACTGGGAAATAAGACGGGAAAACGTCCTCGACACCAAAGACAAAGCTGATTCACACAGAGGCTAATACAACACATTCTCAAGCAGCTGAAGCTAATGAGAGCGACATCTCTGTGTGGGCGTTGACTTTCTAAATTAAGCTGAACTGTGTCCATCAGTCAGAATGTCCTACATTAGCATCCGATAACCTAGTTAACCCAATCAGGCCAGCGCTGCATCGACCTCCTCAGAGCAGTTTGTTATCGCTCGAGTCCGAAGAGGAAACTTTGAGAGGAATGGAAATGAAACTTTTGTGTGGTTTGTGGTGGTTTGGATCACACTTAAAGTTGCAGTTTAATAACTGGTGGGACATAGTTTTACTGTTCTTACTTCAGCTAATTTCATGTTTGACCTGAAGCTATTTCTAGCTGGCAGTGGCCACGTTTACCTGGCCAGTATTTATTTAACTCTGTTGAAATTATTCTGATCAGAACTTTACATGGATAGTGAATAAAATTATATGAAAAGATGTGTTTACATGCCCCAAATCATCAGTCACCATAGACCTTCACTGACTTAGTGGTGGACTGGAGCATCGGGGATATTATCGAGCCACGTTTTCAGCTGTGCTCTTCACATTAAGTCCAGCTTCGTTCATCTTTTGGTTTCTCCTCCACGTTTCTGTCCGTCCATGAAACTCATCTGATGTTTTTACCTCATGTGGAGTAAGCGTGATCAGAAAGAAGCTGAGAGAAACCATCAAATCATGTGTTTACATGGTTATAAGGAGCTGATATTTTCCAATCGATCAGCTTATCAAAGGTTTACAACACCCCTCTCATTCACTGACTGCGTTTCCATGGTCTTTAGTATCCCGATTTTGAGGCTTATCCCGGCTTTGAGCATATCTGGGATACGTAGCTTTTCCAGTGTTTTCTGCATTTAAACACGTCGTTCTGTTTAATTCTTTCATTACTTTAAGGGAAAACTCAGTCTCTCCGTCGCTCCAAAAGTGAGAAGTTCTCGTTGCCGCCATGTTGTTTGTATATCTAGTGCGTCAGAAATCGGGATACTATCGGAGTACTCCAGGTGGAAAAAACGGATTTCTTGAAATTGGGAAATGGGCATATTCCGATTTCTGAATTCGGGATATGGTGTTTTCATGGACAAACACAAAAACGGGATATTTAAGACCATGTAAACACAGTCAATCATTCATTTTCTGCAATCATTTGTCTTCTGGAAAGTCGCAAGGATAGATGAGGCCTATCCCAGCTGTCATTGTGCGAAATGCAGGGTACACCCTGGACAAGTCTATCCCAGGGCTAACACATGGGGTCATAACGTAGAATGAAGGTGTTAGCCAGCTTGTGACTCAGTTGTGACTGAAATGTGTGAGTCTGTGAGGAGGAGGAGGAGGAGGAGGAGGAGGAGGAGGAGGAAGAGAGAACTTTCCATCAGTGTTTAGTGGCATAACTTAATCCTCCGTCACTTGTGCAGCATATTCACCTCACGTACTGTAACCCTTTAATTTCTGCCATTATTTTATCTCCCACTTAAGCGTCTTTTTGTGTCATTGCCTCCTTCGTGACTCACTCTCTTTCCACTGCCCACTCGTTTACGAGGTCCACTGTTCCCTTCTGTGCCTTCAGTGCATGACGTTTGGTGTTTCCACTGATTCTGCTGCCCGACAAAGATTTTCTCAAGATTCAGAGATTCATTTTAAGTCTTGTGTTGTTCTTTCATTTACTATCTCAAATGTGAGTCTTTGTTATTTTATTCGGGAACTTCAGTGCCATCATTCGGTTTTTAAGCAGCCTTTTGATGCATCTGCAGTCTTATCAGTCCCGCTAGTGTTTGACTTCTCACCCACGCCTTTGACCACACAGACAGTTATAGAGGCACCAAGGAAAAAAATGGCTTTTCATGCGTCCTGAAGTAGAAAGAATCTCTTGTTGACAGCAGCTTCAGACTATGAAACTGCTCTTGTCTCTGTCTCCTGCAATCAGCAGACTAGTGTTATTTTAACCAGTATAAAGCAGCTCGTAATGGGTTGGACTAATTGTTTGCAGTCTCAACAAAATTTGACATCATGTCGCAAAAATGCTAAAGGTATGAGGAAGTTAGTAATGTGCTGGAAATTCTCCCTTTACAGAATTTACGTCACTGTTTTGTGGGAAGGAGCTTTAGAAATTTTAAACCTCGCAGCAGATGATGAACAGTGCTGTATTTTTTTTAACGGTGCCTTTAATTTTAGTGGGCTGTTCCCTGCTGTCATTATGTCGGTCTGTAGGACGTCCCAGAAAAAACGGGAGCAGGAAGAACTGCTGCTAGCTTGGAGGCATTTACGCCAGGAAGAGTTGGTTGGTTGGACTACAGTTTATTCACTTTAGCTCATCATATCGGTGTCGATCCATTGTAGATGCAATATCAGCTGAAAAGTTGCCAACAGGGTTTGACTCCTGGCAATGGTGCATGAATCGTCCGACTCAACTTGCTGCGTTACGGCCCTTAAGGCTCTTTGAGGATACTGCAGGACATAGGTGGTGTAACCTAGGCATGTAGCAGATGCCAGCGTGAGCCATTTATACATTTATACTCCTCAGTGTAGCCCAGGTTAGTTTTTGTTTCTACTAACAATGGCGACTGAAACTTTCGCTAAAGACGCGTCATTCAAAAGTTAACCTCCTCAGTTAATCTTTCCTGGATGTCTTCCATCTTTATCGATCCAAAACAATCACTTCTAGATGGAGAAGCAGCCGGAAATACTAAAGCGGAAACACGCTGCTACCGATCGGACCAGTCTCAGCTCTCGTGGTCTGTCACCAATATTATCTGGAAGGTAGATTGTGGTACGGAGCTGGCCTCTCCTGAATCATGCTGATCAGCTGGTCTACAGTTCAGAGACATCTCTCAATTGCTCACTGAGTTTGCACTCGTTCTGGTGCAAACTCACGATCCTGAATCGTCCAAAAAGCCTCCGACAGACGTCTGATAGAGGTCCAACTAGTCCCAACAGTGTGGGACACTGATGATCATTAATGACCCGCCAATAGCCCGTCGTCGTCTTGTGTATCACCCCCTCTAGCCTCTAGCCTCACTCTAGACAAACATTTGAATCAGTTAAGTCTACTTCTCTAACCACAGCTCAGTGCACCATGGCTGAGCTGCCCCTGTTCTCCAGAAATGACCCATGTCTGCGCCTGAAGATGAAATACTCAGTTGCGTTTCGTCTCCGCTGGATTTTTGGTCTTAGCTCATTTAGTGGGTCCAGCTGGGTCAGGATGCTGCTCGGTGAAAACTGTGCCTGTCACAGTGTGATCTGACAAGACGAGCAGGGAAGCAAACAAACGTGCCCGGCTCCTCTGTGCAGTGTTTAATATGGAAAGATGAACGTTAACTGTGTTTACAGACGGCTTATTTTAAGTTAGTTACACCCTGCTAACTGCCTGTCTTTTTCCACTGGAGTTTCCATCCAAAACGCAATTTTAAAATAAATTTCCAGATGGTGTAATTAAAAAAAAAATTAATAATAATACACCAGTCAAACCTCAAACCCATCGCCTGTTCACATGTCTCCTCATCCCTACTCTCCGTCACTCTCTTTTGCATTTTGTTTTTAGAGATGTGTCAAATCTTCCACCCTCAATCAAACATTAAAAAAAGGTTTTAAAAATAGTTAAACTTTAATTTGAACGTCTTATATTTCTGCACAGGTTTTTGTGCATATACTGAAAATACACATGAAACAGCGAGACAGCTAAATGCGCTAAATGCTCCAGGAGGATTCACTCATATTTCTGCAGACAAACACCTCAAACATCCAAATATTTTCAAAGCTGTTGATGTCAGTTAATACATATTGTAGAGACGCAGTTGCTTTTTGGAAAAGATAGAAGCGAATTTTGATTGTTCTGTTTGGAAAAGAGTCAGAGCAGGCCAGAGTGGAAACCAGACTGTGTCCCAGTTGTGTTCTCTAATGTGCTGCTGAAAGGGAAATGGACTGAATGTGCCCTGTCTGCTGCACAGGGATCACGCTCGCTCTACAGCCATCTGCCTCATCGCTCCCACAAACCAGAGGTCTGGTGTATCAAGTGAGCTAAGTAGTTTTTCGTACCGCTCATGTTTAATTTAGCCTGGCGAGAGTGATCGTTTCTGTCTGATGCACAGGTCAAAGGTCAACTTGTGGGATAATTCTACATCGTGGTCAGGCCTGCAGCCAGATCCTGGACTGAGTAACAATCCAAAGTTGGGAATATTCAGTTTATGGATGTTGTAAACTCATAAAGTGACACTTTGCATCTGAGAGGCTCGAAGTTTTTCTTGGTTACAGTCCAAGATTGAATGAATCGCTCTAATGCTCCACTTTATAGAAAAGAGTTAAAGGCTGTGAGAAAGGACTGGACAGGTGCATAAAGCTGCAGGTGTTCCCTATCACTCGCTCTTAACCTAACAGTAAATAGATGCGTCCGTAAACAAACTGAGAGCAGCATTAAAGTGAGTAGCAGGACAGCAGATATGGAGGGACTCTGTATCTCTGCTTCACATCTTCATCCTCCTCCTCCTCAGCCGTGTCGGCTCAGCCCGGCCCACGCCGAGATAACCGGCGTCGGGATGTAAACAAACATCAGCGGTGATTTAAAGCCTCCTGGGATGTGGTCGGCCATTTACTTATAAGTGATGCAGTGAAGGGACGACAGATAATCTCAGCCGGGTCTCTCCTGTTGTGAGAGTTATGTTTTTAAATTGGATTCTCTCAGTCCGAGGATTTACGCAGCATATTCAAAACTTTTACTAAAATAGTCACGTCACAGGCTGCTCTCCTGATCTACGCTGGCTCTTTTTCAGATGTAACGTTTCCTACCTGGCAACAGGGCTTTATCTCTCGGTGTGTTGGATAACTTTAAATCCTCTACAGAGCCCAGATTGGAGGAGGAAGCTGCACAGAGGGGGCATCGTCATAAGGCACATCCTACTGCACCTGTCCCCCTGCTACGCTCTTACATAACCAGCTCATGTGCACACCTCTATATATCTACAGTATACATATGTAGATTAGGGCTGGCAGTACTATATAAGACAATATTTAACCACACTTACTTACATAATTTCCTTAGTTAAAGCAGATGAATCACTTTTTTTTTTGTTTCAGTTGGACCTGGACGAGATGTTCAGCATTTTATTACTCTCACTAACATCTCAGTGGCTCAGAAAGCTTTCTGCTTGATATGATGTTAACATCAACTACAAATACACCTGTGTCTTTATCACTTTCTGCATTATTCTTTCTTGTTGGAGAATAACATGGGTCATATGGATTTTCACCAGTTTTGAAACTACAGAACATATTACTAACCTCCACATATTCCCTGCCTCTTCTTAGTTTTCTTAGGCTTCCTCTAAGTTTTCTTCTTTTTAGTTTTCTAGTTTTCTTCTTCTTAGTTTTCTTCTTCTTCTTCATTGTCTTCTTCTTAGTTTTCTTCTTCTTCTTCATTGTCTTCTTCTTCCTCTTAGTTGTCTTCTTCTTAGTTTTCGTCTACTTAGTTGTCTTCTTCTTCTTAGTTGTCTTCTTCTTCCTCTTAGTTTTCTTTTTCTTCTTAGTTGTCTTCTTCTTCTTCTTAGTTTTCTTCTTCTTCTTCTCAGTTGTCTGCTTCTTTTTCCTTGTTTTCTTCTTCATCTTCTTCTTCATCTTGCCTTTCTTCTTAGTTGTTTTCTCGTCATTGTAATCTTTTTCTTCATTTTATTTTGTATTTCTTCTTCTTTGTCTTCTTTTTTGTTTTATTTTTATCTTCATCTTCTTCTTCATCATATTCATCATCTCTGTCGTCTTCTTCTACTCCTACTGTTTGCTTTCCACACTGTTGCAGCTGCACCCAACGCTCCATAATTAGGCCGAGGTGATATATACTAATATATATACACTGCTGAGTGACCACAGAGAATATTAAGCAGCTATTTTTAGAATTTATTAAAAAGATGCATGTGTGGATGTGTGCACAGCTGCAGGACCGGAAAGTGGAAATATGACCCCGAGCAAAATCAAATCTGTCCCCATACTTCTGCCGTGGGTTATAAATGTCAGTGACGCGTCTGAAAACTGAGAGCGTTTGCAAAATTCGTCTTTCATACGTTCCCAAAAAAAAAAAAAAGAAAGAGAAAGGGGGAGATGGCATCGTGTCCAGGTCTGCAGGGAATATCCCTCATGCCCCGTGGAGACGGAAGAGCAGCATCCAAACAGCTGCTGTCCCAGACTTTTTCGAGCACTGACACATCTGGAGAAGTTTATTTCCACTCAAATCACTTTCTCCTTTGCCCTTGTGCTGCACATTTAGTCGCTCAATCTAATTAAGTGCGTACAGTCTCTGCAGGAAAGAATTAGATTAGAGTACAGACAGGCTGAAAAGGAATTATGTAAGTCAGCTTTTGTCTAGTCATTCTCTCTTTTTCTTTCTCGTCGTGTTTCTTTTCTAAACAGAAAATGTCTGAGTGAGATGAAAATAAATAGTTAGTCGCAGCCCTGATTAAATTAGAATAGTAAATGTGATTTACTGTGCTTCGACTTCTTCGTAGAGGAAGAACCTTTCTTATGCATGTATTGTGACTCAGAACATGTTTTTTGTCTCATAACACAAGAAGCTAGTAAAAATGAGACGCAAAATATGAAAATACATCTGGACTCGTTGAATTTAAACATTTGTTACACACGTTAGCTGTAAAATGTTCAGGTTTATATACGCATAGACAAAGATTTTATAATTAGTGACTTTTCTTTAACTTTGGAAAATGAAGTCAGTCAGACAGAAATTTACAAATTGTGCCAACTGAATGTTTGGAGATGTGGTAGTAGGAGATTTTTTATTGTTTGTGGGAAAAGGGCTGCACCCAAACAACGACAACAAACACACTGAACGTTTAAAAGAAGAAGAAAAGTTTCCTGGAGACAGCGTCAAGGAGAGAAATATTTAATATTTATTGGACTGAATCTAGTCATTTGACGCACACATGATCTAGGAGAATACAAGGAAGATAAGAAAAACCTTAATGAATCTGCAGGAGAGGAAATTTGGATCGGGACTCGGATCAGCCGATACCAGGAAAAAACAATTGTCCAATCACAAGTTGTTGTTTGTTTTGTTTTATTCTAAAGTAATTAGAATACCAAAAATATATTCGATTTTAAGGTATGTCCTCTGTAGATAGCAAACAGAGTTAGTTCAGTAGTATGCAGTGGCAGTGGGTGGGACATATTCAAGTTTCCTAATGTCCTCCACAGAGGGAAACAATCGGGATCAGAAAAAGGAACAAAAACCTTGATCTGGACGTCCTGTTTTTTTTTTTATTGTTTGTTTTTCAGTGTTCAAAAATGTTTATTGTTCGTCTCAAATGAATCCAGATAATATAAATTCCAAGAAACCTTTATACCTTATCAGTGTTTCCCACAAAAGTCCATGAGACCCTGGCAGCTTAACGTGGACATTGGATTTAGCGACATACACTATATTACCAAAAGTATTCGCTCACCCATTCAAATGATCAGAATCAGGTGTTCTAATCACTTGGCCTGGCCCCAGGTGTATAAATTCAAGCACTCAGGCATGCAGACTGTGAAACAAGACATTTGTGAAAGAATGGGCCGCTCTCAGGAGCTCAGTGAATTCCAGCGTGGAACTGTCATAGGATGCCACTTGTGCAACAAATCCAGTCGTGAAATTTCCTCGCTCCTAAATATTCCACAGTCAACTGTCAGCTCTATTATAACAAAATGGAAGCGTTTGGGAACAACAGCAACTCAGCCACGAAGTGGTAGGCCACGTAAAGTGACGGAGAGGGGTCAGCAGATGCTGAAGCGCATAGTGCAAAGAGGTCGCCGACTTTCTGCACAGTCAATTGCTACAGAGCTACAAACTTCATGTGACCTTCAGATTAGCCCAAGTACAGTACGCAGAGAGCTTCATGGAATGGGTTTCCATGGCCGAGCAGCTGCAGCCAAGCCACACATCACCAAGTGCAATGCAAGGCGTCGGATGCAATGGTGTAAAGCACGCCGCCACTGGCCTCTAGAGCAGTGGAGACGCGTTCTCTGGAGTGATGAATCACGCTTTTCCATCTGGCAATCTGATGGACGAGTCTGGGTTTGGAGGTTGCCAGGAGAACGGTACATTTCAGATTGCATTGTGCCAACTGTGAAATTTGGTGGAGGAGGAATTATGGTATGGGGTTGTTTTTCAGGAGCTGGGCTTGGCCCCTTAGTTCCAGTGAAAGGAACATTGAATGCTTCAGGATACCAAAACATTTTGGACAATTCCATGCTCCCAACCTTGTGGGAACAGTTTGGAGCGGGCCCCTTCCTCTTCCAACATGACTGTGCACCAGTGCACAAAGCAAGGTCCATAAAGACGTGGATGACAGAGTCTGGTGTGGATGAACTTGACTGGCCTGCACAGAGTCCTGACCTGAACCCGATAGAACACCTTTGGGATGAATTAGAGCGGAGACTGAGAGCCAGGCCTTCTCGACCAACATCAGTGTGTGACCTCACCAATGCGCTTTTGGAAGAATGGTCAAAAATTCCTATAAACACTCTCCTCAACCTTGTGGACAGTCTTCCCAGAAGAGTTGAAGCTGTAATAGCTGCAAAAGGTGGACCGACATCATATTGAATTCTATGAGTTAGGAATGGGATGGCACTTCAGTTCATAGAATGAGTAAAGGCAGGTGAGCGAATACTTTTGGTAACATAGTGTATAGCAGCAGCATGTGCAGTAAACAAAATGCTATTGAGACGTGGCGTTCCAGGGGCAAATGTATGTAAGATTAAATAAAGTATCAGCAAATAAACTTTGCTAGCTAGCTCTCATAAAGATCCGCTAGTAGTTCACGCTGGAGTCTTTTCCTTCAGGTTTTCACCAGCTCTCTTTAAATAATTGTAAATCTCCACAGTCTAAAAGTCAAAAGCACAAACATCAAATATCTTCTCATGCTACGTGAGCTGTCTGAGCCGTTTTCTCTGATTCATTATGGTGCCTTGATGGATTAAATTAGACCCTAGAGGGCACACATAGTCTTTCTCAACATTGCTTATGCATCATACTTGTTGCTGCCTCCGTTTCCTTTTATTTAAGTCTGGGTGCAGCCACCTGATGTCCTGATGCTGGTTGGACTTCCTCAGATCACTCAGGGCTCAGAGTCACCTCAGGCTATTCACAGAGTTTGTCCCTGCTGTGCATTGTCTGCTCTTTTCTTTCGAGTTGCGCAACTACCTTGGGTGGTGCCGGTGTTTCAAGGCCTCCCTGTGTTTGCTTGTCTTCCATTTTTTGTTTTGTTTCCCCCTCTTCAGTCAGATTTGCAGAGATTAGTTCAGATCAGACTGTAAGAGGCACACAAGAGGCCGTAATGGACATGTGTTTTACAAGCTGGAGGCTGATTCAGGGTCCCTTTGTGCTGATGTTTTGTTCTTTCTGCTTCCAGTTAATTCTCTGCAAGATTATAATCCCTCTGTCTCGCGTACCTACTCCTCCGCAGAGTATTTCATTCATATTGAGATTGATGTGCTGACAAAGTAAACACATACAACGGCTGTAAAGAAAATACCCGGCCAAACAAAACAAGCTTTTTTGTTTCGCTCACCTGTCATGCTTTTAGTATCTGTGATGTAATCTTATCAGGAAAGACCAGGCCGGCATATTTTTACATGCGTACAGTCGCCTCTAATGTCACCTCCTTTCTTCCTGTTTCGATCAGGCGATGTCACGCTTCCTCGCCGGTTTCGCCGGCCGCTTGTCCAACTGTTTATACCAGGAACTAGTCAGGTTTCTCTCAAATTCGCTCAGTACGAGTCTTAAACTTTAAAAAAGTGAGTTTAATGCTGTGCTACGTTATGTTAGCCATGACTAGGGCTGCGTATTACTACTGATTTCCTGATTTAATTCAATATTGATTCATTTAGAGGTTTTCTCAGAACTAATGTCGTTGTTGGTTTCAGACTCTTGTTTCAGATTCTGTATCCAAAATATCTTCCCTCTAGTTTCACATCTTGGGCATGTCTTTCCTTTTTGTCCACCTCTTCTCTTCCGCCGTACCTGGGCTTGGGGAGCTTCTGTCTCATCGATTAATCCTGTTGCACGACTAGAAGTCCGAAACCAGTCTTGCAACGAGAGGGCGCAGGAAATGGCCCGTGTTTTAAAACAGGAATTTATTTATCGACCGTTGGAGCAGTGCAAATGACGATTCATCTAAACTGGAAAGTCAACAGAAAACTCCTAAGCAAATTTAAGCAAAGAAATCTAGTTTTACAGTCGTTTGTTAGAGTGACCCTGAGCTTCTTTAAACCTGTGTCAAAGAAGGCCAGTGTGTTTCTGCTTCCATCAGCTACATGTGTGGGAAATACTCAGAAACATTTCCTACTTCGTGTTTACGTAACACGGCACCGGTCAAACTGTTGACATGTAAAGCTCCGCGGTGAGTCTAAACTGAACGGACAGGTACGTAGCCGGTCTCTGTGTGTTGACTTTGTTTTTGTCTCCATGTGCTAATGTGCACGTGTGCGTATTAGTGGAACACATAAGCTTATAGCTGGGTATTAAAGTGTGCGAATATTATTGTGCCTGTGCTTGTTGTTTGTGTTTGCACGGCCCAGCTCCCTGCGGTATGCTGCAGAGCAGGTTCAAATGTGTCAAAACAGAGAAGGGGGAGGAGAGTGGAGCCCCACCTCCATCACCGCCGCCTCCTCTTCCTCTTCCTCCTCCGTGCAAGTTAAACTTTGTCGTCAGGCTGCCACCTAAAGGGCTCACCTGTCATTTTCTGTCACAGATGAGGTGCAGCTTAGTCACGCTCAACACAGGATGCAGTGTTTTTGCCGCTGAGTAATTTATTTTAGTTAAATAACAGATAGTGTTAGTAAGGGGGTCTTTGAGGGGAGGGGCCTCTGTGGATCATCCCACAGAAACTTGATGAGTTTGGGATCTAGTGAATTTGGAGGCCAGGTCAACACCTTGAGATGTTCTTCATGTTTTTTTTTTTAATTGTTCCTAAACCGTTTCCGTCAGTGGTTTTAATGTTGTGGCTGATCGGTGTATATCTGAAAGTCTGTAAAACGTTGTGCGTGAACATTCAGGAAGATGTCAGTACGCGCTCACAGAAAAAAAAAAGAGCAGAAACGGGAAGGCACATTTTAATGCATTAGATTTGATTTATAGATGCATGAATTTGTTCCTCACATCTTCAAACCAGGAGCGGGAACAGGACGGAGCCAGCTTTAGATAACAACATAGGGAGTGGGACGGGATTTGGGAGTCTTTCTGTCGGGATTTTTGCGGGTGGGCAGTCATGTGATCAGGATATGACAGGAGTATTTTTGTGGGCTTGGGATGGGGTCGGAGCGACAGCTGATTCCCGTGTCACCCTCTAGATGGAATGAATGAATCAATAAAGGACACTTATTTTTATTTGTTCTTGTTTAAGTTTGTTTAGTTGTCGTGAAGATTTTCTTATGTACCAAAGGGGGTCTCAGCAGAGAAAGTTTGGGAACCACTGGGTCAGGACGGGACATAGTCACACAACAAGTCACAAATTGTCTCTGATTGGTTGTAGGACTATCTACAAGTTGTCTATTTTTCTCTTTACTGGCTGAAACACAACCAGAATGAAATCCAGATGGCGTGTTACCAGATTCTGCCAAAAACTTTATTCTTATAAGATAAATAGATCTGTTTTACTGACGCTTCTCCAAAACTTCAGACATGAGCAGCTTCTTTTTTTCCCCCCCCGCCTCCCGTCCTTGAAAGTGTGTCATCTTCGTTTTGTGTTTTACTTCTTGTTCAGACAAAATAAACAATCTGAAAATGAATCAAACCGAAAAAAACGACTGAAAACCGCGACTGAAACAAACCCTGAAAGGACCCAGCTGACTCGCTTTTAATACGCATCCCCTCACCTCCTAACTTCATGAGAATCAGGACAGCAACTCTGCAGTGAACACAGTGTTCTGAATAACTCACCAGGCTAGACTAAATATAAACCGCCACAGCATCTGCAGCCATGTCGGCCTAATATTAGCCGCGATGCATATACAGCCTAAAGCAGACCGTTTCTCTCTGTCCGTCCGTCCGTCTGGTTCTGATGGGGCTTATCTACAGCTGAAGAACAATGGGCCGCTTGATTATTATTCCACTGCAGAGCTGCAGGCGGTGCAGATAAGGCTTTGCCGGTCTCGTATTTAGAAGTGGCAGCCTCGCTCTCCGACCCTTCCCTTTCTCTTCCCATTAACCGCTCTGCTCCAGCCTGAAACAGTAAACGAAGGGAGCTACAGTTAATTGGCTGCTGCAGTGTGAGGCACCTTCAGGTCTGTCGTTGTGCACAGGAGCTGCTGTGGTCGTAGCTTCCGGTTTAATTGTGGAGTTCTTCTTCAACTTCTCACCATCTTTGCTGGATGTAGGGCTGCAGTGAATTGATTTATTGGTTATTTTTTCAATTAAATTATCTGTTATTTTCTAAAAAATCGAGCTGTGACGCATCGTGCTGTTGCTGCCCTAGCTGGGTGATGTCCTGTCATAACATGGCAACCTAAACTATTAACTACAGATCCTGAAACTCCTAATTTCATACTTGATAAAATCATGATACTATGTTAACACCTTAGCGGAGCTGCGTGGACTCTAACACCTGGAGACCTTCACTTAAAGCAGCAGCAGCAGCAGCAGTGTTGTGTCAAAGACAGCAACGACGCCTCGTAGCGAGAGGTCAGCCTCCTAATGTCCCGCCGTGGCTCGGGCGTATTGATCAGGTGGTCGTCTGTTTGCACCAGATGTCCGCCACCAGCTGCTCAGGAGCATGTTGCCGCCATAATGGAGTTAAGAGACTGGCCGTGCATAATTAATGAGCAGTCAGGACATAAAGGGGACTGAGGACATACTGCTGGAAGACCTGCAGACTGATCCCAGTTGCATTCGTGCGCTTTTCAAATTGGGTTATGAGGTGAAAGCAAATATTTGTCTAACTGAGTCCTGCACGGATCTGACGTTTAGTTATAATCGTAAAAAAAGTTTAAATCCACACACATGTAAAGGTTTTCCACCAGCCCCGAGCGGAAAGTGTGGTTTCCTGGGTAGCACTTCAGTGGGTTACCACCTCACCGCCTTTTTTTTTTCTCTTGTAACGGCCGATTGACGAGCAGGACTTCCCCTTTGACATATCCATGCTGTGAATCACATGTTACACACACAGTGTTATGCAGGAAGATCAGGGAGTAGTGACACCAGTTTGTTTGCAGTGAGGGAGACCTGAAGATTCAAACTACACGTAAATTAATAAATGAATAAATAAGCGGGGATGGCGATGGCACGGAGATGGCAAAGCCTTTTACGAGCCATCTCGCTGCAGGAAAAGGATGAAGTGTTTACTAGTTGCTCTCCACCTGAGGTAATATATGTTTTTATTTATTAAATTAGGGTTAAAAGTTACATTTTTATATTGCTAAAAATAAAAATCTGATTTTTTAAGCATTTTTTTTGCAAAACACTTGACCAAACTGCTGTAAATGTTTGTGATAAGACTCATTGAACAGCGCTCTCGATCCCCTCGGTTACCTCCAGCTGTTTTTTTCACGCTTGCTCCTGTATATCTCATCCCTATTGATCTCCAGCGCAATAAAAACATCGCGGAGCCGATGTCGGGAGCCCTGGGGGAGAAGGGGGGCCACCGGGGCGTTATTTATGTCGCTCTGCAGCCGGGCGGCTTCTTTGTAATGCCGGCATGAAATAATGATGACAGGCAGCGCCGTTGACTGGGTCAGTTGTTCAGCTCGGTGTTTGAAGGATGCGCTGTCGTCAAGGGGCTTGTCCTGTGGCGGTGATGGCGAAGCCGTGGTTTGACTGAACACTGAATTTATATTTATTTATTAGAGACCTTATTTGGCGCTTGTTAAAACAGAACCTGAAATGTAAATCATATAGCTAGATTTTGTGCATCTACTGTACATGAGATGAATTAATTAATTAATGATCTGAAGCTGCCAGACTTTCATGACATCAGCTGGTTTCAGCGTCTCAATATGACATGTTGCTTTTCTTTTTTCTTTTTGGGACTCTCTTCCCAAAGTTCACGATGCATGTTGAGTCACTTTTACTTCCTCATTTCTATCTGACACGGGTCGCTGCCACTCTCTGTTATATAACAACAGCCACTTCCTTCCCTCTGTCCTCCTCCTCCTCCTCTTTGAGTTCATCCGGCAGACGGCTCCTCCGTGGCCGGCGGTCGTTGTTGTAAACCACGAACACACACTGTGGCGTCCAGGCCAGGTGACCGTGTACTCTGATGCACTCTCTGTTTTAACCGTGTCCGCCAGCTTCAACCTGAAAGCTGAGACTTTCTTGACAACCCGGCCCTTCACTTTTATATAACACACACTCTCTCTCTTCTCCTCCGTCAGACCGTATCCTCGTCAGGACAGGGACGCTCCGAGTCGCCTGTCTACACCAACCTACAGGAGCTGAAGATCAGCCAGACCAACCAGCCCCCTCTGCCCTCGGGCTCCCCCATCCAGAGGCTCGGAGACTGGGAGTCGTACAAGGACCAGAACGGCAGGCACTACTACTACAACCGCTCCACCCAGGAAAGGACCTGGAAGCCGCCTCGGACCAGGGACACCAACACCGGGAACTCCAGAGGAGACAACCACAGCGCTGGAGACAGCTCCGAGGTACGAACCAAGAGCTGTAGAGTAGGTCCAGGTTGATTTAAGAGGAAAGGCTCATATCAAGTCTGAGCTGATCTCGATTAAAGAAGGAGGGACAGAAACGTGAAGGTAGAAAAACAAGAAGTTGTTCAGGGAAGTGTTTGAAAAGACGAACAAAGCCAGAATCAAATTCCTGCAAATTGGATCGTCCAATTTGGGCAGAACCAGTTTGTCAATAAAGTTTTATCCTGGTTGATGGTTTGAGGCCTGTAAACGCACACATATATATCCTCTCAGATCATTTTATATACATGTAAACATTTAAGTTAGAGTAGAGTTGAGGAGATATCGTCCGGTATCGTAAACGTAGCCTGAATTTATGTTGCTCCTCTGACACTCCTCTTCCTCTACATTCATTAATACATAGATGTTACAATCCCTTGTGCCAAGACCCCAGACAAAACACATTTAGAGACCCTGTCCAACTGTCTAACTGTCTATGACGATTAAACCTACAATCTAAATGTAAACGCTGCTGGCTTGTATGGTCCGCACAGCAGCTAACCATAGCTACCAACCAACATGAAGACATTAGATAAGGGGCCTAACCAACAGCAGTATGCAGCATGTCATTGGGGTTTTTAACCCTCGTGCTACCATCTTGTGTCTGTCCATTCACTTGGGGTCCCAGAGACTCCAAAGGTAGCACGAGGGTTAAGTGGGCACCTCCCTTCACCGATGTTTCATTAAGTTATGCCCACGACACCTCGACAAGGCTGACTTCCAGCGTCCTGGAGTCACCTCCCTCCACGCTGCAATCCCGTTTTTCTCACCATTCACTGACGACTCTACACGCCTGTAAGCAGACGTGTATTAGAAGAATCCGGGAAACATGTGAATACCTGGTTAGTCGCCGCAGAAAGCAGGTGTGTCCATCATTTAAGGTGGGAGACACAGACCTCCTCTTCATGTCTGAACGTCTGAGGTTAAACAGGGCACGGTCAATTTTGCCGAAGACAAACACTCATTGTCAAAGCATCCTGACTCAGAGACGAATACGTCATGGCAGCGCAGAGTGAGGCAGCTCCTTTCAGGGCTAAATCTGAGTTTTAAAATACATCAAATACGGTGAATACATCCAAATTAAAGTTGTGGTTTAGTTTCTCACGTGCAGCTTGATTAAATACCAAAAGAATCTGGTTTCTTAGTTTGTAAACGACTTCATCTGATGATTAAACTCTGAGGGACAGACCACATCCGTCTGCATCATGTTGGAGTCATCTCTGATTCACATTCAGCCTCCGTTTCATTCTGCACCACACCGCCGCCTACAGGCCGACAGCTGTCACTTCAGCTACCCCGCGCTGCAGATTTTACACCTCACTGTCTGAAATCAAGCCTGCTTCCTTTTGGCTCCTCTGGTTCTCTGTTCTGTAGTAAACTGGTGTTCTGGTCTCGTTGTTTCTGGGTGACTTGTCTTTCCTCTTCTGTGACTTCTCATGGTGAAAATCATATCCCCTTTTCTCTCTCTCTCTCTCTCCCCCCTCCCTCTTTCCGCTCTGAACGGTAGACCACTCCTCTGTCGCTCTCGCCCTCTTTCCTCCCCTTCCTCTCGCTCTCCATCGGTCGGCTGCAGCCTCTGTCGTCGGAGGACACCTGCTTCAGCACCTACTCTAGCCAATCAGACAGCCAGTATGGCTCGCCGCCGCGTGGTTGGTCGGAGGAGATGGACGAGCACGGCCACACGCTGTATGTCAGCGACTATACTAACGAGAAGGTATCGGCTGCTCGCCGCTCCGTCTGCTGTGTCTGATCTGTTGGGGGTTTCTGGGTCTGCATGGGGCGAGCTGGGTGGTGGTAAATTTCTTTCACACTGACTCGACATTGCACGAGAGACAAGAATAAAAGATTTGGACATGTAAACGAATATATTTGTGAAGAACATTAGAGTTTGTTCTTTGAGCGTTTTAAAATATTGCACAAATAAAAGAGAGGAATCTGGACTCACTGGTTGGTTTTCTGCTTGTGTTTTTTACCACCAGTGGTTAAAACACGTTGACGATCAGGGAAGACCTTACTACTACAGCGCAGACGGCTCCCGGTCAGAATGGGAGCTGCCGAAGGTAAGACGCAGAAGAAAGGATCTGAATAATGTGACTGGAAACCACACAAAGTTTCCTAAAGTCTCACCCATGGGACCTAATTATGCTTCTGTGAGATCTGACCGGCCTCATAAATCGTTTGGGTGTAGTTCAGGCAGTGATGGAAAGAAGAGTAGCAACGATGTCGTCATACGCGTCATCTGAGAACAGAAACAAGTTTAATTTGTTTGCAACAGAATGGGTCTGACACACGGCACGATGAAATCTAAGTGGAGTTACCAGACTCTTATTCTGATAAGACGTCTAGCTCAGAGTTACACAGATGTTACACACTACCTCTGCTTCAAGTAGTAATTACTCCTACACTGTATTTATTTAATAATTAATTTTAGAGCTGAACCTATACTCTCATGCCGTGCAGTGATTTATGTTTTTTTATTTGCGTTTGCTCTGAGTTGCAGTTATTTTACTGATATTTTTAGGCTTGAGTACGAAAAAAATGTTAGTAAAGTTAATTAGATCTATTGTTATTATGACTTATTATTAAAAACGGATCTAGTGTCCTTTGCATCATGGATGAATGGATAATAGATACTTTATTAATCCCAGCGGAAATTCAAGCATACAGTAACAGTAACATATATTGAACATAACAATACCAAAGGTATATAAAAAATAGAAAGTGACTAGAAATAAAATGTTTTATACAGCTATAAACTATGTTAAAAAATATAAAGTGACCAGTAGAAGTAGAAGTTTTTTTGTTTTTATATATGTGGTTAAATATGGACACGTCGCCATAAAGGACACTATAAACCATAAAAGACACTCAAACATGCATCAACATTATATTAACTACCTAAAATGTCAGAAACCATCCTTGAAAAACAATTACGTGACGTGTATTTATTTATTTTGGCCCAAGTCCCACCCACTAACATGGAGGGGGCGGGGCTTATGACCTATACTGCAGCCAGCCACCAGGGGGAGCTCTACTTGCTTTGGCTTCATCTCATCATGACACAGCTAATTATTTTGATGAGTTAAAGAAATAAGGCAGGAAAATGAACTGGACTGGCAGAGTTTGCATGAAGATATGCATGAATCATTCCTTTGCCACACTTTGTGATTACTTGAAACATTACAAGCCTACTGATGTGACTTCCTGTCCCCCCCCCCTGCAGTATAACCTGTCCCCTCCTCAGCCGTCCGGAGACGGTGCAAAGACTCGCAGCCTGGACAGGAAGCAGGTGGAGCCCATCGTCCTGACCAAGTGGAGACACAGCGCCTACGTCCAGGACCCCAACGACAAGGTCCGACACCGCTACTCTGCAAAGCACACGCTACAGATGCAGCTAAAAAACACATTTTAACTCAGACGTAGATTTAACAATCCTGGTTGCTCTCTGTAAGATGTTTGAGTTGTAGATTAATTGCTTTACAGCGGCTGTTAAAATCCAGGCGTTTCCGTTCTGGATCCGCCCGCCCGCACCCGTACAAACCTCAAGTCAGTAGCCTGTCACAACCCATCAATCAGCAGTCCATCCACAAATCTGAACCTACAATCACCTTGCATGACGATAATCAAAACCGCAGCGTGAATAGTTATTATTAAACCTTCTACTTCACCGTTAGAGTTGATTAAACCTTCTTCAGTTTGAATCATTAAAGAAAATAAAAAAAAACATTTCCACAGAATACAGAATCATCTTCACATAAAAGTATTGATTGATGAAAGATGTTTGCAGCTACATGCATGAGCCTTCACGTCTTGATTGTTTATAACTGGACGACGCGCAGGTACTCGACGCGGCTTTCACAATCTCACCGCTAATTACCATCGCACTCCTTCGGCCGCCTGTGTCTCCTTAACCTTGCATCGCCGTCTCATTAACCTTCTCTTGTTTTGCCCATGTGACAGTGTTTTTTTCTCCTCACTAGGACGCTCCTCTGGGGCCCAAGCCCCCCTCTCCTGACTCTGACTCCTGCCCTTCGTCTCCCAAGCCCCCCGCCTCTGTTAGTACTCACCACTAACCTCACCTCTCCTCACCTCCTGCAGGGTTTTTGGTCTTGGTTGTATTGTTTTGTTGTTTCTTTTAAACTTGAAAACTGATTTTTAGGCAGAGACAACCTTCATAGCTCTTTGCGGGGTTCCTACGCCGGTTTAGAAATAATTGATTCAGACATTTCACATAAAAATCAGTCACAGCTAAAGGAAATCTGACAAGCCTGTGTAGGAACACTGCTAATAATCAGTGCCACAGGGTATAGAAGTATGAACGTTTAAATCACACACATTTATTTTGTTTAAATATAATTTCTCTTCCTGGGTGGTTGATCTAGCACCTTTATCTTGCTCTCGTTTAATCACAGGGCTTTCATGAGTGGGAATAATGGTACAGTAGTTGTCTGTTGTTGTTTTTTTCCTTCCAAGCTGAAAGCTGCCATTGTTCTGGTGGTGGTGGTGCTCTTTGTTCTTTTCTTTTTTTGTTTTTGTTCTATAATGTGAGTGCTTTTTGTTTACCGAGATTTGACAGCATCTTTCTGATCCAGCTGTGGCTGTCAGGCTTATTCTGTGTCAGTGATGTGTGCTAATGCTGTTTTTTTTCTCTCTCTCCCCCGCCCCGCAGCCGTCGGAAAAGTGCGGCGTTCTGAATGTGACAAAAATCACTGAACATGGAAAGAAAGTGCGGTGAGTAGCTGGAGACAGGAAGTACTGCTGGTATAGACAACATTACCTACAAACGAGCCATTTATACTTGTGCGCTCGTCAGTCTGGCTCGCTCTGTAACAACACCACCCAAACACTAGTAGGCGCTGTGTCTTTTTTACCAGTCGGGTTAATTTTAGTTTCTACTTCCTGCTCCAATTTTTAGCAATGGAGACTGAAACTTTTGCAGAAATTTCGCCAAAGACAAGTCCTACAAATGTTTTTTCATCTTTCTTTGGCGTGTTCCATCTTTATTTATCCAAAACAATCAATTTTAAAATTTAGGAGACGGAGAAGCAGCTAGAAATACTCAAGCAGAATCACGCTACAACCAAGCGGACCAATCACAGCTCTTTTAGTCTGTGGTGCGTAGTCACATTTCTGGGGAGGTGCATGTCAGGCTATGGCTAAGTCTAAACCACCTGTAACAGCAATGATGACATATTAGAGGCTCCACCTCTATTATGTTCAACGGGTTTGGTTTTAAAAGTCTATATGCGGACAGTAACGCCACTAAAACACAGCTCAAACCAGAATATTAAGAAAATGAGCAAGAAGCAGCGTTGACTTCATCCAAAGCTAAAACTAAACTAAACTAAACTTGCCAATGCGCGACAGTCAAAAGGATTAGGCTAAAATGACGTTTATTTATCGTCATTTTTATCGTGATAAATAGAAATTGTCGGGATAAATTCTGTAGTCTATATCGCCCATCTCTACTTCACAGGACAAGTGGTTACAGAAAATGTTCTTTATTTAATTTGTCAGATGCTTAGAAGACTTTAAATCTTTCATTCTTGATGTTCTTCGTGTTTGTAAAAGCGTCTATCATCTAAAAGTCTTTAAGGTTTGATGCTCTGTCTTTGTGTCGAATGAATACTTAAAGACTCCATGACGTCTGCTTTCAGGAAGAACTGGACGTCTTCCTGGACGGTCCTCCAAGGGTCAACTCTTCTCTTTGCCAAAGGTCAAGGGGGCGGGACGAGCTGGGTGAGTGAAGGAAGCTGTTTTCCTCCTAAAAGGATACGTACTGTTGCTCTGCTGCTCTTCTTCATCAGTAGACCTCCTCCTCCTTTTTCCATCCTTTGAGGTTCAGGTTTTAACGTTGTCACGCTGTCAGATCACTGAGGGGGGGTATGGGGGCTGAATTTTTCTCTCTTCTTTACCTCATCCTCCCATCATCCCTTTCTCCACCTCCCTCCGTACCCCTCCATGCAGCCATACTGCCACAGCGGCTCCTTTCCTGAATTGCTCCTGTCACTGTTGAGTAACTGGAGGCCGTCGGCTAAGAAACGTCCTGCTGTGTCTTATGGCTGCTCGGGGCTCAGCCGGGCCTCCTCTGTATGTGCCTCCTTCCTTCCTTTCCTTTCGTGTGCCTCCTCCTCCTCCTCTTCCTCCTCCTCTTCCTCCTCCTCCTCTGCATGCCTACCTCCCTCCTCTTTGTCAGGCTCTGACCTCAAACCCCTCTGTCTGCTTTCAGTCACACATTAATGTCACATATTTACAGTTTAATCAGCTTTCTTTCAGTTTGTTTGATGAAGGTGTGTAGGAGGGGGGTTGCATTTTCTTGTTACACCCTTATTTCTTATTTAGTAAAGATTCTCAGTCATCCAGGTTGAAGCTTAAACAAATTAAGCTTGCGTTAAGGTTGCATTTAAGAGATTCATGGATGGATAGATGGATAGATAAGTTTTTAATTTATCCCAATTAAGCACAGAAGACTAGAAAAAGGTGGTCGTTCCCTTGGTGGTTGTGAGTCTGGAGTCTGTGACGCTCTCAGGATTCAGTCCTACTCTGAGCTTTGTGCAGGTCTCTACAATAAACATCAGCGTTTGTGCTTTCAGTGGGAGAGGGCAGCTTTACGACTTGTTCCTAAATATGTGTCATGTCCTGAAGTCCTGAAGCATAACCAACAAACGGCACCAGAGATCCATTAGATACAGAAGCTGTTATAATATTCCACTGCACCCTGGACGGTTTGCATCCAGAGCGAAACATGAAACTAAGATCTCAAGTTCTGACTGGAGACGGATGTGGAGACGTGGATTTTGCGTTCAGATTCTCCAGGACAGACATTAATAATAGGTGATACGCCCTGTAGCGCCGAAGCTGACGAGAAAAAATCAAAAAGAAAGAGAAGAAGAAACAAACGAGCAGACGTGGATAAAGAAACAAGTCGTCAGAGCAGCAGGTTCAGCTTCAAAGCCGAGTGACTTGGTTCTCTTGGAGTTATTTGTGTTGAGTGGAGCTGGGATATTGATAAGAGAGGTACACTTACATCTAACATAACATAATATACAACTAAACCGCTTTGATACAACTAACGGATGATATGATGCTGTCAAACTGTTGAAAAAGCTTGTTTGTCTTCTACATTCATCAAGTTAAACCTTTAAAGTTTTGACTCTGCATGTGCACCGTTAATCCTCCCACACCGGCTGTTGCATGGTTACCAAGTGGAGGATGAGCGAGCTCTCTGTGCGTTAACCCGCCTTCCTCTCTTTCTGTCCAGTTCGGAGGAGGTCAGTCCAAACCGGAGTTCACGGTGGACTTGAGGGGCGGCTCGGTGGAGTGGGCCTCCAAAGACAAGTCCAGCAAGAAGAACGTCTTAGAGGTGAGGAAGCTGTCCTCTCGTGTGATGTTTCACGTGACTCTGACAACATGGAAAACGTTGCCTCTCTCTCTCTCTCTCTCTCAGCTGAAGACCCGTCAGGGCACGGAGCTGCTGATTCAGTGGGACAACGAAGGCCTCATCAACGAGTGGTTCAGAGCTCTGCAGGACTCCATCAGCACCCACGTGAGGACTTAAACTTAACATTTGGAAGCAGCAGCCGACAAGAATCAGAATCTAATCTATCACAACAAACTAATGATAATAAAAGAATCTCGACTGCTGCAGTTTCCCTTTCCCCGAGAGTCTAAAGGGCGCCGGTCGAGACTTTTACAGCCGTGGTCGTATCTTACTTTCTCGCCTGTGTTGTTGTGTCGTGTGTGTGTGCTAGGCTTGGGAGTCTGACGAGGCCATAGAGGAGGACATGCCCGAATCTCCCGGCGCGGAGAAACACGACAAGGAGAAAGAACACAGAGACTCCAAGAAAGGCCGAGGTCTGTGTGGCGTTAAGCATTTCAAACAAATCTATATCTGTACGAGGCTTAAAATGAAAGCAAAAGCACAGACGCAGCTCCAGGAGCCAGCCCCCACTTGTCCTGCTTCCCCTATAAAGCTGCTTCTTATCAGTTTCATTCCTCACAAGACCACGGTGCAGTTGCCGCCATGGCGATCAACGCTCTGCGGCGAGTGGTGGATAACGCCGTCCTGTCTCGTTTCTCCTCAGCGGCCGTGAAGCCCTCGGCCAGCATGGACGCCTCGGACAACAAGAAGACCAGGCACAAGCTGAAGAAGTTCCTCACCCGCCGTCCGACCCTGCAGGCCGTCAGAGACAAGGGATACATAAAAGGTGTAACGACGCATTCATGTTTCTCTCAAATAGCTGCAAAGATCCTTAGATTACGTTTTGGCATTTTACTCTACTATTTATTTAGTTTCTTTATATAAATCTGTTGGCTCTAAACTTGACCTGACAACTTGACTTTACAACGTGACTACTGTCGTAAACCTGTTGTAAACCTTCTTATTAGCTCCAGTAACATCTAGTAAAAAAAAAAAAAGAAAAGAGGACTTGCTTGCTTGGACCGTGTTGTGACGCCCGTCTCTCGTCTTCCCTCGTCCTCAGATCAGGTGTTCGGCTGCAGCCTGTCCAGTCTGTGTCAGAGGGAGGGCGGCACGGTGCCAGACTTCGTCAGGATGTGCATCGACCACGTGGAGAATAACGGTGGGTTCGAAGTTGAATCGAGAGGAAACGCTTCTAGCTTCTGTTAATGTCGAGTTTTCAAGCACAAATCTCCCACACCTACGGGACAGAAGTCAGGGCACGGACTCTAAAAGGCAAAAACACCATAAAAATAGTATAAGTTAGTATTTTTTGTGCATAAATCTTTTAATCAGCTTCAGTCCTGATCATAAAAAACAGATGTTTGATACATCTTATAATTTAAACCCTTTAAATGCCAGCGTTTGTACAAATTTTCTTAAAAAAAACACACTAAACTGAAATATCTTCAATAATCTGAATGTAATGTGTGGATTATTACAGTGTGGGACCCATTTATGGACAATAGTGAAATAGAAACACACTTATATATATATATAAAAATGTTGTTTTCACCTCGCTGATGCTGAAACCGTTGTTGTTCCCCTGCAGGGCTGTGTGTAGACGGGCTGTACAGAGTCAGCGGGAACCTGGCCGTCATACAGAAACTACGCTTCGCCGTCAATCACGGTGCGTGTCTCCTCCTTTTTAAAATCACTTCTAGAGTAAAAATAAATAAATAAATGAGCCGCACCCACTGAGTCGAGTGTCTGTGTCCAGATGAGAAGGTGAACCTGTCGGACGGGAAGTGGGAGGACATCCACGTGACCACTGGAGCTCTGAAGATGTACTTCAGGGAGCTGCCCGAGCCGCTCTTCACCTTCGCTTTCTTCCACGACTTTGTCGGCGCAATCAGTACGTACCCCCCCCGTATTTATCCCCGGGGATAAATCGCAGCCGTCCATGTTGACTCATTCGAGCTGGTTGTAAGAATCCAGGTTGAACTCTTCTCCATCGTTTTTTTTCTTTTCTCTTCTGCAGAGGTATCCGACTACAAGCAGCGAGTTAACTCGATCAAAGAGCTGGTCAGACAGCTGCCCAAGCCCAACCACGACACCATGCAGGCTCTGTTCAAACACCTCAGGAAGTAAGAAAAACACTGGAGTTTATTGATTTAGTTCTTGTCATTTCATTCATTTATAAAGAAGAACAGTTCTCTCTTCTGACCAGTATCTTCAATCTGTGAAAACAAAGAAGACAGTTAAATATTGATTGATGTGTTTTTTTAATCAGCAGCTCATTTGTCAGAATAAGAGTCTGGTAACACGACATTTAGATTTCATTATGGGACGTTTTTTAACTGATATAAGGGTAAAAATACCTCTACAAGCAACTGGACAGTCCCCCGACCAATCAGAGGCTCTTAAGGCTCTTTTAGGGACGTACGCAGCCTCCACTCGTCAGTCTGGATCGCTCTATAACAACTCCACCCAGACACTAGCTGGCGCTGTGTCTTTTATTTTGCCGGTCGGGTTCAGTTTTGTTTCCATATCCTGCTTCACTTTCAACAATGGCGACTGAAACACGAGTCATACAAACATCTGTATCTCCCTTGAACCCTTTACCTTGACGAAGATGTGTTGACATGCTCCAAAGTGTCCATTAGTTGTCCTCCCCTGGTTATCAGGAGCTAATATTTTCCTACTAACCAGATTATTGAAGGTTTCCACCAGCCCTCTGAATCTGATTAAAAGCTCCTTGTGATTAATGAGGTCTGTTCTGATTGAGCTGTTCTTTTCTTCTCTCCAGAGTGATCGATTACGGTGAGGAGAACCGCATGACCACCCAGAGCGTAGCCATCGTGTTCGGCCCCACGCTGCTGCGTCCTGAGGCGGAGACCTGGAACATGGCGGTGCACATGGTCTACCAGAACCAGATAGTGGAGCTTATACTGCTGGAGTATGAGAACATTTTCGGCAGGTAGACGCCAGAGGATGAGCCGCTCCTGTTTTGTTTTTCATCCTCTCCCAAAGCAGAGCTCTTCCTAACCCGGGCCTGGCCTGGCTCGACTCGGCTCGGCTCGCTCGGCGCAACCTCCTCCTTCTTATTCATCGCAATCTGGCTGCTCCGACCTCTGGACCAACGGAAGCCAAAACATTAACTAACTAGCGACCAAAACGTTTCGACTCTTTGCACTTCTCTCGTTTTTCTCCTGCAGCTACATTTGTGCCACTTTACTGCAAAGGTGACGTCCTCCAGTCCTGACACTGATTTTCTTAACGTAATATAACTCAGACTAGCCTCTGCTGCTGCACACGTGGGCCCAGACCAAAGGAGAAGCGGGGGATCGAACCTCGGCGGCCTCTGTAACAGAACGAGGCGTCAGTATTGGAGGTTTTCACGATGCTGGATGCAGCCTGTTCGTACCGTACTGTAAATGTCGTTACTTGTATAGTCACTCCTGTTTGAACCACACTGACCAACAGAAGAAACCAAACTGCTGAACTCTCGCTAAACTCAGCTTCGGCTTTAGTCGATTGAAGCTGGAACAAGGGGGCGTGGCGGCGGCGGTGGGGGGAAACATTTTTGGCTCTTTTTATTTTATTTTTTTTAAACGTCTTGTTTTCCTTCTGCTTCTCGTCTCCGTTCGCTGGACGTCCTCCGAACACGTGAGGTCACTATGAATTATATCTGCACGCCACCTTCTCGGTTTAGAACAAATCATCTCACTTGAAAAAGCAAAGAAACAGAACGGTACTCAGCTGTTGTCTTTGACGACTAAAATGATATTTCTGTACAGTGTTTATGTGAGTGCATGTGAATAGGGGGTGGATGGATTTATGAATGGATGGATTATATGACAAATATTGTACAAATAGTAAATATATATATGCCTGGAGTGTTAGAGATATGACGCGAGGGGAAAAAGTCACTGTTTAGTGATTGATGTGTAACCAACTAGACGAGAGGATTGAAGCTATGAACGGGGGATGTGGAGTTTTACCTGTGAGTCAGGTAAAAGCTGTTGACTTTAAAAAACTGGAATAAAGACCTCTAATAAGAGAATTTCCAAAGATGTAATTTGTTGTGTGTGTGTTTTTTTTAACCCCTATTCATACATGTGTGCACCTGGCTACAAAACGAACACAACGACGAGGTCAAGGTGTTGACTTGGCCTTTAGATTACTCCGATCTGAATCCAATGGAGCATACACTATATTAACAGTGTTCACTCACCCATCCAGATAATTGAAGTCAGGTGTTCCAGTTACTTCCATGGCCACAGGTGTATAAAATCAATCACATAGGGATGCAGACTGCTTCTACAAACGTTTGTGAAATGCTCTCAGGAGCTCAGTGAATTCCTTTGTGGTACTGGATGTGGATGCTGAGGCTCATAGTGCACAGAGGTCACCAACTTTCTGCAGAGCCAGAAGCTACAGACCTCCAAACTTCATGTGGCCTTCAAATTACCTCAAGAACATCGTAGAGAGCTTCATGAAATGGATTTCTATGGCCGAGTGGTTGCATCCAAGCCAAACATCTCCAAGTGCAATGCAAAGCGTCGGATGCAGTGGTGTCTGACAATCTGATGGATGAATCTGGGTTTGGTGGTTGCCAGGAGAACAGTACTTGTCTTGACTGCATTGTGCCAAGTATGAAGTTTAGTGGAGGGGAGGATTATGGTGTGGGGTTGTTCTTCAGGAGCTTGGCTTGGCCCCTTAGTGACAGGAACTCTGAATGCTTTAGCATATACCAAGAGATTTTGGACTATTCCATGCTCCCATCTTTGTGGGAACAGTTTGGGGATGGTCCATTCCTGTTCCAACATGAGTCCTGACCTCAACCAGACAGAGCACCTTTGTGATGAATTAGAGCGAAGATTGTGAGCCAGGCTTTCTTGCCAACATCAGTGTCTGACCTCACAAATGCTCTTCTAGAAGAACGGTCAATCATTTATAAACAAACTCCTAAACCTTTTGGAAAGCCTTCCCAGAAGAGTTGAAGCTGTTATAGCCATAAAGGGTGGGCCAACGTCATGTTAAAGCCTACGGTTGATTTTTGTATCAATTTTGTAGTTATTTACCTTTGTTTTAAGTGCATTGTTTATTTAATAAATAAATGTTATTTTTTTACATACCCTATATATGAATTTATTTAATTATTATTCAAATTACGTGATGTGAGGAGTCATTTGGTCATTTAATTTATTTATTATTTAATCTAATAGCCATCTAAAAACCTAAAATCCAACTTTTAGGGAATAACGACAAACTGTCAACAAGAGCTTCCTTGTAACCATGGTAACTCCCCTACCTGCGCGCCGCGTACGCCGTGCGTGCGTCAATGGCGTCGTTAACGGTTTGCCTATGTAAAGCTAACGGTCAGCTTCGTTAGCAACTCAGCTAGCATCAGCAACAAAGCCTCACGACATGTTTTGGCACTTTTTTTGTACGATAATTTGGATTTAACAGACCGAGGACACAATATGAGAGGATTGTCCTACAAGAGGACACGATATTTTTCTCCCTGTGGAGTAAGTGTAACAGCTCAGAATCCAAGCTAAGCTAAGCTAAACTAAGCTAAGCTAAGCTAAGGTCAACTGAAGCTAACAACAAACTTTCAGATACCTGTCAACTGAGCAAAAGGTGAGTTTTTAAATTATATTATGTCAATATAAATTTAATTGCATATATTTCCAATTCAAAATGACATATTAAGCTAAAAAAAAACAATGGTAATGAATTAAGCGCACCTAAATATAATTTAAAACAACAGTCTTGCAACAAACCCTTTCTGAATTAATTAATTAACGTTTTATTTGTTCACATAAAGTCTGTGGTTTGTGGAGCTTCATTTCATAACTTGTCACATTTATTTTTTGGCCAAATATTGCCTTTTAGAGAGGAACACATTTTAAAATTTGATGTTGTGAGGATCAAAAACAGAAAATCCTCAACATATTTGGACATATTTTATCCTGGTCACATATTTAGACTCAGAAAATTGATTTCTAGCTTCAAAAAAGTGCTGAAAACTACCAACAAAAATATGGAGCATATCTAAATGATGAAATGATACCGTATCTTGCTGTACCAGGAATCAGTGAATAAATATCACAACTTTTATGCAATTTCCAGTCATAAGTCACATTAAATCAAATTGGATTGGTTCTTAAACCTTGATAATAGAATATTTTTAATTGGTGTATACAACACCTTTATCAGGGGTAAAGGTTCTTTCTTACTGTCTTTTGAGAATATTTTCTGTGTTAGGGAAAAAGACTTTCATTCCTTGTTATGTTCTGAGCTATAAATTTACGTCTTGACTGCTCAGATCTGCAGAAAAACAAAGATATATCTGTTAAGGAGCATCGAGGGAAGCACACACTTGTAAAATACTTTGCGTTGCTGCTGATATTCAGATTCAGATTCAAAGAACTTTATTTATCCCAGCAGGGCAATTAATTTGCAGCTTGCATGGGCACTCATTAAGATTGATAACATCAGTACTAGAAACCCAATAGCTAAATAAATCCCATGGATAAATCAATCAATAAATAAACATGTAAAACCTTAAAAAGCTCATTCAAAATGAGTGGGGTCTGTGTTTAAAAGCTTAATAACAGAAGAAGGAATAAAAGACTTTACGCAACGATTTGTCCCACTGATGGGCACATTATAGTGACGACTGGAAGGCAGCAATAAAAACTCAGTGGACAAAATGTTATCTGTTGGGCTGATTATTGATTTTTCTCTCTGAGCGTCTCGTTCCTCCCAGACTGTGCCCAAATATGACGTGACGTGAAGGCTTGTTCAGTACCTCCTGAGAATTTAATAGTAGATTTTTACTTTGCTGACGGCGGGAATCGTCCCAGAAATAGCCTCTTTACAGTCAGCGTGTGAGCCACCAGTGGAAAAATTATAATGAGAAACCTATTGGGGTTGTCACCCTCATTTGTTTGTAGTGGCAGGTTTGGAAGGTGTCTGTTCATCAGTGTGGGAAAACTGTCAAATATGTTGAAAGACTCAATTGTCATGCTTCCTCGTGTTTGTTCACGTTTCAAATTAGAAAATCAAATGAGCCTGTGTGGAGCTGGGTTTTTAGTTTCACCTCAGCCAAAGAGCTTTAATAAGAAGTCAACACATGAGGCGCATACAAATACTAAATAAGAGCTGAAATGATTTACGACAATAATGAAAAAGCACTACACGCTGATACAAATACACATTTGGTCACGTATCTCCTGAGGCAGCACACCTGTGGAAAGTCATGAGTAAATAAAACCAGAATAAACTGGATATATAAGCTGCTAATCAGTGTTTTTATATTAACGAATGGATCAAATATAGGGTTTCAGAAATGATCAGATCAGTATCAGGCTTCAGCCAAGACCAATGTTTTATAGTCGTTTGTTTTAGGGCTATAATAAACCAAAATCAAGTTTCTGTAGAGTCGTCTTCTTCTGTTTTAATGCCTGTTGGCTTGCGTCAAAGCTGCCAAAGAAGACCACGCCAAAGTATGTGACTAAACGCTGTGTGGAAAAACTTTACTCTGGAAAATGAAGTTAGTCAGACAGAAATTTGGAAATTGTGCAATGTGGATGTTTGGTGAGGTGGTAATAGGAAATTGTTATTCAATACTGCCAACGTGATTCAACGCCGACAAAAATAGAACAAAACTGAATCCACGGAGTCCACTCAGGCCCAGGCTGCACCCAGACAACGACAACAAACACTTTTGCTCTAATGTTGTTTAATGTTTGGTCCCATCTCATTTTCTTTTTTCAGCTAAATCTGTGAACAACAGCTAAAAAAACCCCAAAACAACAGAAATGTCTGCTGCCCTCAAGTGGCCAGAGTTGTTACTGCAGCTTTAAAAGACTTGTTTAATGGGTACTCTATCATATGTGCTGTATTTAGTTACACAAACATGCTGGTATCTGGAGGCCTGCATGGTCCCGCGACGTCACAACCTAATTTTTCCAGGAAACAGTTTTGCTGAGTTTGCACGCTCTGTTTTAAGGACTGTCCTACTTTATATTGCTCCAGTTACAGAGTCACGCCTGAGGGATGAGGTCAGGGTAGTAGTAGTCTCTGACTGAATGCAAATCCTCCTGTTAAACTTTACTTTCTAATGACTTTCACCTTTTAATTAAGTCAGTTAAAAACATCAAGTTTAATCCAGTGAGTGTATGAAGAGTTTTCAAAATGGCATTGCCCACTTTCGACACCTTAATTTAACTATGGCATGTGCTGGAGGGCTGTTTTATTTGAAAGCCTTTTTAATGCAAATTTATGATTTATGAGCACAGAAGGTGATTTGACTTGACTAAAAGTAGAATTTATGGTTTAAATTGAGCATAAAAGGTTTTAAAGTTGTTTGAGTGGAAATTAAATGTTACAAGTCCCTCAAAAACTATTATCAAGTTTTTTTTTATGAATAAAAATGTCCAGAGGTGACATTACACTGCTGGTTTTTGATAAAGATGTATTTATAATCCCCATTTCAGTGCGTAAAACCAGCTGTTTGGAGGAGTTATGCCTTGAAGCCAGCACGAAGTGTCCCCGCCTTTAAACACTGACCTTGCAGTCTGTCCGCTTGAGCTGAAATAAGCCTAAATTAGAAAAGCTAATATCAATACCCAGTTAATTTACCCTCTAGAGAACGAGGAGGTTCCCTCGGAGTGTTATCTTTGCTGTTGGTCCTCCACAGAGGCTGCGCCCCAGGCCCAGTGTCAGGCTCCATCGGTGGGGACCATCATTAGCCGCCTCCCCGAGAAGCTGTTCCCAGCTCCACCATCCACTCTACTTCACCCCCTAGCCCTTTGTGGCTCCTGCTGATAAGGCCGAGCTAATATCTGCTCAGTCTCAAGCTGCATGGGAGTAATAAACCCAGACTGAGCCACCGTCCACTCCGCCGGGATAATAGGAACTGGAAGCTGGCCCTCAATATGCACTTGAGTCTTGTGATCTTTAAGTTGTACTCACAAAAAAATAGACTGAATGATGCAACAAAAAATTAGCTTCATTGGTAAAAAAATGACTAAATGTTTAGATTTATTATTTGAATCCTGCTGGGGATGGCTGCTGCCATCAAGGAGTGTCATTGCTATGGGGTGGGGGTCCAGTTTGTGATCCAGATGTAGGTCTGAACCACCTCTACGCTCTGTCAGTTCAGTGCTTTTAATTGTCTTCTGTTATACGGTTGCCAGCTTTTTAAACGTTTATCCATGATCTCATTGCGGCGTCAGAGCAGGGTCGTCCAGGTGTCCTGATCCCAAGACACCTCCTTCATGTCTTCCTGGCGCGATCCCGATGAGTTCCCAGTAAATTGTCCCACCAGTGGACCCTGTTATGGTCACATGGTGAGGCCAGAAACAGGGATCGACTCTAAACTAAGAGCTTGGTTTGAGGCTCAGGTCTGTGTCCACTCAGTGTCCAAAAGATGGCTTCAGTCCACCTGTACCCTCACCTTGAGACACAACTCTCTCCCCACCTGCAGTTTATTTTAAAAGCTCTCTCTTTTTTTTAAATTAGACTTCTGGTTGTGCTTTAATTAAAACAGCAAGCCCCACATTAATTTACATTTCTTTAAACAGTTGAGTGACAGCTGGCCTCAGAGGATGGAGACACATCGGATCCAAGGACGGATGGATGGACGCTGGCAGATCAACACACATCTCTTATCTCTTCACTGAGCGTTTGAGTGTGCGTTTATGAGCGTGTGACCACCCCCTGAGGAAATCCCTTCATATCTACGCTCATGTAAATGCAGAGAAGACCACCTCGGTGTGTCTAGCTACTCGTTCTGCATCGCAATCATCTCCTCTTTAGTCATTTAAACACACCGTTTGCAGCGCTGCATGATGATTACGTTTCCTACAGTCGGTGTCGGTGCCGGCCCAGACTGTACGCTGACAGCCAGGTGGGCTGAGTGTGTTGACATGTCGCTCACTTTATTCTCAGAGACTCCACTAAATGGAAACTACAAAGAGAGAGAGAGAGAGGAGCCACTTCAGACTGTCCTGCTTTGCCGTATAAAGTTATCCTCGGTGGAATTACAACTAGTTCGGTGAGTAGATGTTTTATAAGAACCGGTTCACGTTACTGACATTAAACACTGGCTGCTTCTATTGCAGCTTTGCACAGGGACGGGCTGGTAATAATGCTTCACAGTGCAGGTCCTTTGTCTCTTAGTCCATCTGTTCATTTGTCCACTCAGCTCATGTTAGCAGAGTGTAACCAGACTAAAAGAACGTCTGGCTACGTGACAATATATCATTACTGCTCAGTTTCTGTTTGCCTATGAGCTGCTTAGATACGTTTGATGTGTCCGTTGTCTATAGCTCACAGAATAACTCCAGACATGACTGCAGGTGGGTTGCAGACAACCTGTTGCTACACCTGCACTTTTTATTGTCCGGTATCGACAGCATCTACAATACAGCACCCTTAGAAGAAGAAGCCAGTACTATAACAATCTCATTCATTTTCTATCTTCTACTAGCCTTTAGTAGTCATTATGCAGTATAACCCTTAAAGTCAGAGAGTCACTTCAGCAGAATTATATTATAAGGACTTGACAATGTTTGTGTGCTGTTTTCTGGAGTGATCTGCTGCTCTCAGAGTGGATGATTAAGTGTGTAAAGTAGTGGTGTTGAGACAGGACAATGGGCTTCTCTTCTACTACCACTGTCAGCATTTATTTCTCTTAACTTCAGTTTCTTGGAAGTGTCAGATTTGTTGCTGTCAGCAGTGACACTGACAAACCTTTTGCTGATATCAGGATACGTTGGCGAATAGCTTCTAATCTACAGCTAAACTTAGTTTTCTTTAATAACAGCACAACAAACAGAATGATTTTGGTATTAAGGCTTTTGTCCCCTCCAGGCTTTGAGCTTCATCGGTAGCTGCAAGCTGTGCAAGAGAGATCTCTATTAAGATTGACCTGAGCGACAAGAGCTGCAGGTAGTTAACAGCCTGTCAGTCTCCTGCTGGTTAGCAGTGATCGGGCCGTGAATGGCATTCAGCAGTGAGGAGAAAAAAAACAGCTAACCTGCAGGATAAAAATCTTCTGGGAAGCTGCTCAGCCTCTCGAAATGCTGCTCTGAATTTCTACTATATATTTTTTTTTTTTATCCCAGACAGAGTCGCTCCTTATCTGTCAGAACAAGCCTGAAAATTCATCCTGTCAAAAATGTATTTCATATAGCCAGATTTTTCTTCCTCTGTCTGCTCTCAGAAGATATCTGTTGCTAGTACTTTGAAATAAAACTCATGAGGTTGTATCCTCCATTTGAGAAATGGCATTTGGGTTATTTTAAGTTATGGGAGCATTGTTGCAAAGAATTATTTTTTTTGCAAACGGCTTTCAAAGGCCACGAAAAGTGCAGATTTTAAAAAACAGCCTGTGAATACACTTTTGAAGACATAAATCTGATGTCATTTAGAAGACATAAGGAGAGGACAAATGTGTATGTCAAATTTATTAAACATTTGGTCTTTAAAGTCCCTTTAAATACATTTTCTACTCCATACACCATGGAGAGATTAATCCAGGGCTTAGTCTGAAGTCATTTTGTCAAAACTACACAACAAAGCTCAACTAATATGGAGCGTTTGCAGCCTGATAGAAATAAAGTGGGTAAGTTTAGTCTCTTATGAACAAATTCTTTCAAACTTCGCAGAAATATGGACAATTAACATAATTAAAAGTGTGCTTTATTGTTTTATTTTGGCCCAAGTCCCACCCACTAACATGGAGGGGGTGGAGCTTATGACGTATACCGTGACCAGCCACCAGGGGGAGCTCTAAATGCTTAGGCTGTCACTGCGTCCACTTTAATTAAAATAGAAATCTCTAAGCACCAGAGCGTTTTTAATACGACACAACGCTGAACAGATGGCCTGATTCTTTGGACATTAATTGAGAACATTATGTTAAAAATGAAAGATTTACAGTTTGGGCTAAGGTGACACCTACTCTACAAGTTGATTTATAGCCTGAAAGGCCTCAATTTAGATGAGATTTCGTTATGTGGAGCAGCGTGGGTGACTTTTAATATTGCTGACTAGATGAGTGCGCAATTATCCTTCTTTGACCCCAGTATTAAAAAAGAGACCTTCTCCTTTGTTTGCTTGTTGGTTCTGTCCTTCAGCATGATATTTATTGTGTATATCTGGCAGCCCTCCTGTTGATGAGGGTTAAAGCTTTACCAGAATGAGGAGCAAGAGGTTCCCGCCTCCAAAATGTTTGATCGACTCGTCTGAAATCCCTCCCCACTCGGAGCAAAGGTGCCAGTTTTCTCTTGACATTTTGGTTTGATGACTTGACAGCAGAATTGCAGTGTTGCCAATTTAATGAGATTTATCCAGAAAGGCCAATCTGCTGATCCACGGCGACGCTGTGACATTTCTCCTGCTGTAGATTGATCGATAAGTGGCCGGACATTTCCCCGCGGGCTAAACATTAAAACACAAAGTAAGCTAAGTTTAAATGAAACTGCTGACTGGAACGAAACAAAACAAAACAATCTCTGTTTTTAATTTGTTGGAATCAGAGGTCCGTTATTGTATGTGGGATCTTTCCAAATCAGGGTTGGCCGTTGTCAGACACTCAAATAGAATATAGATAACACAATAAGAAACCATATCTTGGAAACATCTTGACAACTAGTTTGTCTGTGGCCTTACCTTTTGGGGTGCGTCCCGTATCGTCGCGTCTTGTTGGACTCCTCACTTTGGCTTTTGAGATGATTCAGATGATTCCTTCATGCTGAGTAGGTCAAGAATCACTGTTATTGGCTGTTCAGTTGAGCAAACCACTGGTTGTGTGAGTGCTCGCAATTATTTTCTCAACACCATGATCACCTAGAGTTAATAATCTGTAGACCGACTGATTCAGAAGGAGCTCTTCCTCCTAGAGATGTTCCGATCAAGTTTTTTTGCCCCCGATCCGATCTCGATCATTCATGGCCGATCCACAAAGGTTTTTATTTTGTATTTTACTCTTCTGGACTGTAGTTAGTCCAATAAATATGTCAGTCAAAGTTAATTTAGTGTGGAGACGGTAACTCGTTCCTTTGCTCCAGAAAATCTTAATTCTCTACTCCAGTTATTTGAGTGTACGATTTATTCTGTAGTCAAGTTGGTACTGAATAACAATCTCTTACTACCACGTCAGCAAACATCCACATTGTCTGTCCTACTTCAGTTCCAGAGTAAAGCAATTCTACAAAACACACGTTTCCTCACGGTTCTTCTTCTTCATCATCTTCTAGCAAACCGCCATTAAAACAGAAGAGGAACAAGACGTTCTGGATTACCTAAAATAATTAACTACACAAGATCAGGCTCGACTGAAGGCTGATACTGATCTTATTATTTTAAATATGCCTGGATCAGCTCTGATAATGTCTGGGTCCTACCTCCTTCCCTTCCTTCCTATCTTCCCAACTCACAGTAACTTGTCTGGATTCTCCATTTGAAAGAGTATAGACTACTGCCACCTACTGGTATGATGACTTATCATGCAGGTACTGAACACGCTGTATAAACCTGCTGTTTGTTGGCTGTAGTTTTTGTGACGTGTTCAAGTGCAGCTTTTTTGCTCCTGACTCAAGAGGCGTCACAGTTGACCTCCAACTAGTTCTTTGATGTTGAGTTCCTCCTTTCTTTGTCTTTGTATCACGTTGCCTTTTAGCGACAGCCCTCCAACCTTAAAACAACAGAGAGGCTGAAGTTGGTTAGAAAGTGGCACAGTTCAAAGAGATGACACACAGAGAGAAAGCATTTATAGATCTCAACAGCTGCTTATCCAGAGAAACGTTTTGCATGACAAATGTTATAAATGTCTGCTGGCTGGTGTGGTGACACAGATCAATGCTGAAAGTCACAGAGTCACATCAGCACCAAGTGTGTGTGTGTGTGAGTGTGTGTGTGTGAGTGTGTGTGGGGCAGGCATTAATCCAAAAACTGTTTCTCCACCGTGCCTCAGGGTGCAGTCGTCTCCATCAAGGGCAAATGGAGGCAAATAATAGAGCAGATTAGCATAAAGTGTCAGGAATCAGCTCGGGGATTTGTCTCCACATTTCTCCTGCACACTGCTCCCAGTAAATATTCACCGCATAACATAACACAAGGAAGAAAGAAAGAAAGAAGGAACACGTCCCCTTAAATGTTGGACTTCAAGGCTGAATGGTCGTTTCGTCTTTTTAAGACACTGGGAGCAGATAAAACGTCCGTCTGAAGCCTTTGAATAAATCCCGCGGATCGTGGCAGCATCTGCTAACGCAGCATGCTTGGTTAGATCAGTGAGCTTCCTGCTCCACGGGGAGACTGTGGAACAAAAGCAGGAGGCACGCCACGTTGTGATTTTACATGCTCAGTTAAGTTTGTCCACCGTGTCGGCTTCAGGCGACGCTGTCTTGCCTGATTACTTCCAACAAGTTCCACTTCTCCAGTCATTTGGTGTCGACAAGTTCCAGTAGGAAAAACATCACACGCTTTGATTTCTGGAGACGTTTGCATAATCGCTGCCCTCTCTGTCACTAAGAGCTTCTAAAGAAAGTTTTTTTTCTCTAAACTCCAGTCAAACCTCGTCATGTAAGACTTTAAATATCTTGCGTAACCAAGAAGAAATCCAGGGTGAAACCTGTTGCCTGTGAAGACGTAGGAGGTGTGTTGGCAGAGACAAGAGATGTTTGTGTTGAGCTGCTTTGGAAGGAAAGGACGATGTTTTCTCCATGTTTCCAGCACTAATCGCTGTTCAACCGAAACCTGGCAGAGAGCAGCAGTCCTGGGATTTAAAGTGGGGGGAATCCTTTTGCTCCGTCTAATTCAAGGTAACAGGTTTAACTGTGGAGCTGAGAATAATGCCGGGATGCTGCAAAAATAAAAGGCAGAGACGCTGACAGAGAGGCAGGCGTTGACTCTGAGTATGTAAATTTCCAGGAGCCGTTTCCAGTAATCGTCTCCATTGTAGACTGTGGTGTAATTGTGCTGCTGTTTGCCGCTGATAAACCTTTGGAAGAGTCGCGTCTCCACTGGATTCTATCAGGAGGCCGTCAGACAGGAAGTGTTGGCTCCACCAGGCAGCCAGGAGGACGTTTTTATTTTTTATTTTTGATAGCAGTAGCTCTCTGCACCGAACAAGATGACGCAGAGACGCAAGGAGACGACGGAGGCAGCAGACGGAGACAGATACCAACACCTCGGTGTCATCATACGTGCACGCGGCTCGCTGGACGCTCTTATCTGCAGCAGGTTCTGAGTTTAGATGGTCCCAGAGGAAATAAAACCACCGACCGTGGAGCAGCTTTCTGCTCACTGAGCTGCCGTCTGTGACCCCGTCAGAAACTTTTCTGACAGTTTACTTTGCAGTCACGTACAGTTTCAATACCGAGCATCTCTTTATGGAGTCAAAGGCAATATTTGCACCGGATTAGTTTTACCTGGGGACGTCATATGAGTTAGAAATGGAGCCCTTCTGCTTCCCCTCCACAGTATGTCAGAGGTAATGCTGTACCTTTTATTCCTCTACATATTTTGACAGATTTAGTTACTTTGATTTACTCAAAGATCAGTTGTAAAATAATATATTTAAAAATCAAACATGGTTAGGCTGTATTGTTCTTGTGGATCGGAAACGGGACTCGGATCGGCCAGTACTGAATATTAAATGACGGAAACTAGATCAGGACATCCCTTCCCTGATTGGTGCAACCACATTCATTCATCTTCTGTAACTGCTTGTTCCTGTTAAAGGTCGCGGGGTCTGCTGGAGCCTATCCCTGCTGTGATTAGGCGAGAGGCGGGGTACACTTACACCTACGACCAATTTAGAGTCACCAATGAACCTAACCAGCATGTCTTTGGACCGTGGGAGGAAGCTGGAGAACCTGGAGAGAAGCACTACACAGAAATGGATTAGAAGCCAGGACCTTCTTACCGTGAGGCATCAGTGTTAACCACCTCTCCACTCTGCCGGCGGTGCAATTAATAGGGTTTAACATCTAGATGATTACGTCAATACTTTCACAATAACAAGAGAAACAAGTCTACAAGGACACATGTGACGATGTAGTCAAGCGACCAGCTCACAGCTGCTGCAGCTACACGTGCTTCTCATTACTTGTTAACCTGAAAATCATCAGCTACTAATGAGGCATCTGTCTCTGTGCTAAACTATAAACAATCCACTGCTCCCTCATCTCCTGTGACAAGAACAGCTCAGAACTGACCGACTGTGGCTGTGGACGTCCGGCTCTCTGAGGACGCTTTATCTGCTGCAGCTGAACGCCTAAGGACAACAAAACTCCTCGTAACGTTGCGTACAAATTATCCTTGAACAAAAAGTCCAAGGTCATTTCATCACAACAACAAGAGATGTTTCTGTCCGGTGAGATTTGTTTGATGGCTGGGGCTCGTGGAGGTGGACAGGTGTCCTTGGCTGAATTCCAGTTTCTGAGCCCCGATGAAAGTAAAGCTGTTAAAACTCTGGACGGATTTAAAGTCTCCAGTGACACTTATTATTTATGTGTTGCTTTAATACAAAGGAAAATATTCTGAGTTGCAGATTGCTTCATTCTATATTCAATGCATTTCAGCTGCAGCAGATGGGAGAACAGAAGGAGGACGGTAACGTATCTCAGACCTGCTGTTTGCCTAAAGGAAGCCAGGGGCTGGTTACTGTTTTTTTTTGCAGCGTGTACAGTTGTACGCTCTAACATCTTATGCATATTTAGAACACATGAGTACATTTCTAACGAGATTCAAGACGGGTACTCTCCACAGGAGTGGCTGGCTTAGACAGACTTTATTCATCCACAAGGGAAATCGCTCGATCAGTCTAAAAGCAAGACGCAAAGGAGTTCTGGGTAACTTTCAAACAACTGCAGGCCTCTGCATTGGCTAAAGTTAATGTTCATGAAGCCAACAACCATGATATGCATGGCAGAGTGGTAACGAGAAAGAACATTTCTCACATCCAGCTGCTAAACCCCACTTTAGTTCATGCAACTTTGTCAGTAAACCCACCAACATCTCAGAATTGAAGCATCTCTGTGCAGGGGAATGGGCTAATCCCTCCAAGCTGCTGTGGACGACTCATTAGCAGTTAACGGAAATATTCAGCTGCACAAATACTGAAAATACTTACTTTTGCACCTCACAGATATGTACAAACATTCATTTTCTTGACTAAATATATAAATATTTCAGTTTTATTTGTTTGATTGGGTTCCCTTTGTCTACTTTAAGGACTTGGGGGTGAAAGGCTGATGTTGTAAACACGCTGTATTTCCTTTCACACAGGTGCATAACATATGTGCCAGCTTGCCGTTGGTTGTAGTGTTTGCATTTGAGTGCAACTTCTTATGTACAGGCAACATGAGGCAACATCCAGTTCTTCTGTGATGCCTCTTTGGTGTGTCCTTAGCTTTTCAGTACAGAAATAGTCGTATTTATCATGAATCCAAGGACATATATGATTAAAACCAGAAAAGGCCTCCTAACTGGGATAGTTTTGCGTATGCAGCCACAATTATTGGGCAATTAACACAATGAGGCAATTAACTGCACAGTTTGTATTTCCGTTGCTTTACACACATTTAATATCTTGGTCACGTCAACATCACTAATCAGCAGTCCACAGTTTGGCTCTTCACTTGATTAGAAAATCAGGACAACAACACTGAATCAGGTTCATCTTCCAACATTAATATGTAGTGGCACTTTTACA
The DNA here is from genome assembly GCA_005024645.1 of Planiliza haematocheilus. Classification (NCBI taxonomy): domain Eukaryota; kingdom Metazoa; phylum Chordata; class Actinopteri; order Mugiliformes; family Mugilidae; genus Planiliza; species Planiliza haematocheilus. The sequence continues at coordinate 380,019 of SRSE01000635.1, forward strand.
TTTACCGTATTTTATTCTTCTTCAGTTTTCCCAGAAATGGTTTAATATTTAACTGTAAAATCACGATTTTAGTGGCGATGACTCCATTTGTTGGCGCTAATTATGAGGAAAATGAGCGCAGTTTTCAGTTCCAGTTAATTAAATCCGGTAAATTGCTGGTGTGATCTCCTAGTCAGTGAACAGCAGGTCTGCAACAGGACATACAAATGTCTGCAGGCTAACACACAAATTCAACAAAAACAAATACAATTTCTAGTAATAAATTTAAATGAATCCTTGCTTGGGGCTTAAATGGACCCATCATTACGAGCACGTTTTCAGGAAATTAAAGTAGAAACTCAACACAGATGGCTGAATTTAAATAGTCTCAAATGTCGTTAGTACCAAATCACAGTTAATTAACAGAAGGCAAGAGTAACATTAGCTCATACAAAGTGCGAGTAGAGCACATTTAGTTTTTTATGCAGAGTTGTTCACTTGTGACAGGCCCAGCTGAGCCTGGCTGTTTTACACCTCTCTGCACAATGTTTTAAAGATGAACGTTCTGCTGGTGGAGAGTTACTGATAGCTGTGTTTGGAGAGAGAGGAGATGTGAGACTGACATCAGACTCACAATGAGCTAAATGACTAAGTTCACTCAGACGGATAAAGCTTCAAACACACAGCAAACAGAAATCCAGGACAAAGTCTCTAGCAGGAGGATTAGCATGATTATAAATCTGGATGGTGAAGCTGCTGATAGCGTCGACTCAAATGTCAGCTTTGACTTTGAGTATAGATAATCCATCTAGTTTATGTCATGTCTTTCTTTGGGCCAAAATATCCCTACAAGTCCCAGATTTTAGATTGTTGACATAAATTCCTGAAGAAGAAGAGAAGAAGCGGCATGTCGGTTTCTCTGCTCCTGGTCCTGATTGATAAGATTGTTTTGATCAAAACAAGACCTCTGTATTATAGTTTAGAGAAAATAAGGAGGAAGACTACTTTCTGAATAAAAAGCACTTTTACCCTCAAACTATCAGATTTGAAAAAGTGTGCAATCTTTGTAAAACATAACTAATTGTGTGAATGTTTGAGCAGCTCAAAGCTTCAGACTAATTCTCACCTGACTTATTCTGTCCTCACCTTTTTCCTCTCGTCCTTCTGTCTAATTTCATAAACCTGGCGGCGGGTTAGACTCCTTCTTTCTCCCCCTTTCTTCATTCATTCAGCAGTACACCTGGCTCAGTTTAAACTTTAATTTCTCCTCTCGGCAGCGTTCATTAAGTGTGTAATTGTCCTGTTTCTTTATTGGCTGACTTTGCCTGCAGCTCAGAGAGCAGAGCAGAGCAGAGCAGAGCTGCAGCCGGGTTGTTAATGACCGCAGAAAAGAGTCGGTCTGAAGGTTCAGGACACGTCTTGACACCACAGCATTGTTTTTAGTGTGAAAATATGTCAGAATTCCTCCGTCTTTTAACTTCGTTTAGGGGTATTTTCTAATGCAGTGTTATTATTTATGCTTTGGTCCACCTAACCAGTTTAAAAAGCGTGACTTTTAACAATCCCCCTAGAACTTGCCTGCTGTTGAGTTAAATCTGTTTTCAGTAAAACATCTCTGATTGATTGTAGGACTAAACATTTGCATGCAGAGATATTTTTTTCTTTGTATTACTTCAATAAAACGTTGATTTGTGCAGCTATAAAGTGTTTAAAGCCTTTGTGACGGTGACAGTGAAGCGTTGACCTCAGAAATCTTTGAAGTTGTGCACACACAGATGATTTAATTACAAATCAGTCTCTGTCCAGATTTAAAAAAAACAAAAAACAAAACATAAAACACTTCTGATTTCCAATAAAACATCTACAGAGAGCGCAGAGCTCTCCTCCTCCACATTTTACAGCGTCACCGGCAGCATGCTGCAGGCGTCCTGCTGAGCCGATCTGAGCCTTGAGATCAAGGTAGAGAAAGACGGAGGGAGATGGTGAGACAGAGAAAAGGGGGAAAGACTGGAAGGAAAAGACGTCAGGTGAAGAGAAACCCCTCACACGCCTCGCCTCTGCTTTCACTCCTCATCTGGGATTCTCTCCTTTCCCCGTGCTCAGTTTAACGCCTGAGCAGTTATGAAATCATTAATTAAGCATTCATCAAATCTACTCCCACAGAGATCACGCTGTGTGTGTGTGTGTGTGTTCTTGTTTTTATTACATTGCGGAAACCGATGTTTCATTGATTACTGACATTGAGGGGCCCTACTCATTTTTGAAGGTTAAAACCCTTTAAGCTCTTTGGTTTTAGGTTATAGATTAAAAGTAAATGATGGTTATGATTCTTATTTCACATGGTTGTCACGTTATCGCATATTAAGAGTGCATTATGTCAACAAAATATCCTCACAAAGACTGAAACACAAGTTTCTGTGTGTGTGTGTGTGTGTGCGGACTGTGCTTCCCTCCTGCTTTTCAAATGCAAAAGAAGCAGAGTCATCGTGTTGTCGGTTGTGTTCAGTTCTCCACAGGGAAAATGTAGGAAATTTGATTAGAGTTTAGTTAAGCTCGTCTTTGTTAAAATAAAAAAAATAAAAAAGTTGAATTAATTGCAATTACCTGCAGAGAATGAACCTTTTTCTTCTGTGGCTCTTTGTTAACACGCTGACACTTTGTTCCTTCATCTTTTCATCAGTGCAGCGGGAGTGAACGGGGGTTTAGTTCAGTATGTATATGCGGATGGTAGTAGAGTAATGTGAGTGGAGGTGTGAATCGGTGTAATCTTTATCTTAACTCACATTACTGGCCACATTTCACAGTCTGAGCTTGTCAATTTCAATTTCACGGCCACGTAATGGAAGGATGAAGAGTGTATGTGTGAGTCAGTCCACTAGATGATGATGATGATGATGATGATGATGATGATGATGATGATGATGATGCATTCCAATCAGACTCTCTGGTACCAGAATCTCAAGTTGTTACTCGAACCATCTCTTTTGTGAGCGGCACAAACTGAAGTGTCTTGTTTTTAAAATGTAATCAGCGCTTGAAGAGCTTTGATTGGACGAGCATCCGAAGCGACAAACAAGCCTCTTCTGTGTCTGAGGACAGAAGCTGAATGTTAAACTGGCCCAGAAGGACTTCAAATAAATGTCCAAGAAGAGATGGGGCAGAAATGAGCTCGCGTACAACCAGGAAGTTCAAGTCTCGCCACTTTAGCCTCATTATCATGTTATTCAGCGACCATCTGATGCATGAAAACACCATTAGAGAAAGAAAGGACGAGTGTTAACGGAAATGTGTCTCTAAAGTGAGAGATTTGTCATCACTCTAGCTTTAGAGGCAGTTTTTACTATCCTAGTTATAGATAGATAGATAGATAGATAGATAGATAGATATTTTTATTTCACACATTGTAATTAATACAAACCTCAACCTTTTGTGAACAAATAAAAGGCGAGAGACCATCAAAAACGTGTCCATCTCATCTCTAGCAGTGTCCTTTATTGATTGATTCATTCCATCTAGAGGGTGACACGGGAATCAACTGTCTCTCCCACAGCATCCCGAGCCCACAAAAATACTCCCGTCATATCCCGATCACATGACTGCCCCACCCATCCCGTAAAATCCCGACAGAAAGACTCCCAAATCCCGTCCCACTCTCTGTGTTGTTATCTAAAACTGGGCGCACTCACCGCATTGCAGCGCCATTTTTTAATTTAATCTCCGACTCCGTCCCGTTCCCGTTGATTATTTGCTCTTTCCCGTCCGCCCTAGGGGTCGCGGCCCCCCCACTTTGGGAACCTCTGCTCTAGAGGAGGGTTGCCCACACTTTTTAAATAAATAAAACATCTGCAAGATTTTTATTTGAATGGCATGCGATGGACCCACACTTTCTTCACAATCTACTGGTCAGTTGCAGTCGGCGTATCGGGCACTGCTGGTCTAGGGTTAATTTATTCTAGATGTTCATGTTGCTGTGAAAATATTTGTGTATTTGAATGTTCACATTTGAACTTTTTTTCTACTAATCAGAGTGAACCCAAAACTTCAATGCTCACCTACAGCCAACTTAGTGTTTTGTCTTGATGTGTATTATCTCTCATTTTAAGAATAGATCTAAAAGAAACACCTCCAGAAATAAAATGATCTAAGTTCAGAAAACTATGAAATAGACTCTCTGGTTATCTCATACTCAAGCTTGATGCATAGCCGATGAAAGTAACGTATGCCGGTGCAAACCATTTAGACTGTAAGAACCCGCGGTGCTGTGTCTTTTTTGTCGGGTTCATTTTTGTTTCCACTTCCTGCTTCCTTTCAACAATAGCGACTGAAACTTTCGCCGAAATTTCGCCAGTGATGAGTCATACAAACGTTTGTATCTCCAAACCTCCTCAGTTAACCTTTCCTCCATATGGAAACACACTACTACCAATCGGACCAACCACCTCTTGTACTATGGGTCACCTTGGCGTGTACATTTCTGGGTAGGTGCACGTCAGCTTCGGCGCTTGGGTCTGCGTAGGGCTTGGGTTTTTGCCGTAGCCTCTGCATTAACTTAACACAGAAGTATAAACTTGCCTTTTATAATGTCCCCTAAAAAGTCATGAATAAACTTTAAAAGATACTCTTTGCAAGACTTTTTGTCCTGCCTTGTGAATGCTGTCTGGACGTGTCCAGACTGGGTCAGATCTCAGGTTCACATCGACACAATGGCTGCCTTGCTCGTGGGCTGGTTGGCAGCTCCTCAGAGAAGTCGCAGTGGATTAGATGACAGAGATTTGACCTCGATAGATGAGAGGAAGAGAGAGACAGCCAATGTGTTTGTGCGTAGTCTCCTAGAGGATCTCCATTCACCAGTCGAGCATACATCTCCAGTGTCCCGCCGTCTTTTGTTTCCACACAGACACCTGGAGAACTGTTGGACAAAAACAACCTTTCTTTCTAAGCTTCAGCCTCCTCTCTTTTTCTGATGCTCTTTTATTCGGCCCTTGTTGGATGAAAGCTGGCGGAATATCCAAACGTCTCTCTCTTTGCTCTTTGTTCCCCTGCCGTCCTCCTCCTCTTATTACCTTGCACTCTGTCCTCTATCTCTTTATTTCTTCTGCCTCTTACACTGAAATCCATTACTGTACCCAACAGCCGTTTGAAAGCTCGGACTTTATATATCGCTTTTGTCTGAGCTGTTATATCTTGAATGAAGCCATATTTTCCTCTCCAGGAAAAGGCAGACAACATTCATATATAAATTAGGTTTTGAAGAGTGACAGTGACAAACTGTACTGGCTGCATGAGATACATTTATCAGCTTCTGGCACGCAAATCCTAAGGATGTGTTTTCATCCTTGTGTTATATTAGTTAGAGGTATAGGATGATATTTTGGTATTGGAGTGTGTGAAATCGGAAGATATGAACACTACAATGCTACACTGCTGTTCGTACAAATTCATGCACACTTACGAAGAGGCTGTGTAAAGTTGCGCTTAGCGTCAGTAGATGGTTAAACAGAAAATCTTGACTTTCAGAAAGATCCCTTGTCCCTTGCATAGACATATAGACGCCTCATTGAGCGCTGTCATCTACTGGAGCGGCGTGCCTACAGTGCGTTACATCTATGGAGGAATGCTGTTTCTACACAATAAAAGTGATCATAAATCGCTCGGTTGAAGTCCGGCATCTATTCTTTACAATCTTCTGTCAAAAGCTAGTCTGCTGATAACATGACATCCTGCATACTGCTGTTGTTCAGGTCAGGTTCCTGATTTTTTCATGTTGCTTGGTAGCCATGGTTAGCTGCTGAGCGGGCCATACAAGCCAGCAGCGTTTAGTTAGGTTATGTTTTACAATGTTTGAAGTATCCTCAGCTTTTACTTAGCTTATGTAGATTATAGGGTAATTGTCATATCACATGACTGTAGGTTTGGTAGGGCCTCTTAGACGAACAGGGCATTTTTTGGCACAAGGAATTGTAACATCTAATCCCGTGTATTACTGAATGTTAAGTAGAATTTGTGGCGCTTTAGACACGTCCCTCCACAGCCGATGTGGCGTCTATGTATATACGTCTATGGTCCCTTGTATCTGATACCGATCTTTAGATACTGAGTCACCGATCTTTTTATCTTGTACTTGTATTCTCCAAGAGTATGCTTTAGTCTTAATGTCATGTACTTGCTCTGTTGCTGTTGTTGTGCGCCAAGGTGTTTATTTCGTTATACTGGTTCAAACACGCCACCCATTGCACCAGCCTACCAGTATCAAGTGTTTAAGCATGTAAAATAATAACATTAATAACATGTAAAATATCATATTTTAACACTTAAAGTATACATAGCAATTATTCTATGTCACTCACAAACCAGCTCTGTCAATCAACACGCATGCCTTAGGGTTTTTTAAAAGGTGCTCTTTTGTCACGTATCAGTCTTTTGAAGGACCTGAAAGGAAATAATTCGATTAAATTTACACGCATGTCTTTAGGATTAGCATATGTTAAAAAGGTCAAGGCTAAAGAGAAAGTTTGAAAGCCCTGATTTCCTCAAAGTTTGGTAAACAGGACGTAATGACGAATTGCAGAGTCCTGACCTGTGATATCCGGGAACCAGCTTCCCAACAGAGTAAGCACTGAAACAGTAAACACATACACACAAATCATTAAGCTCTTATTAGCGGCGTTGCTATTAGCTGCACACTTCAATAGCTGGTCTGGGCTTTGTGCCATACGGCCTCTACAAACCTCTGAAGTGCCGGCTGATATTTAGGATTTGCTGCAGGAACTCATGTCTCAAAGGAAGTGAGACGATTTGAGGGAGCTAAGTGGCCATAAATGAGATAATTGTTGTGTGTTAGCGTGGAGTCGCCGTGGACAATGATGGGAGTCGAGGCGTTGATAATCCTTTCAGGTACGAGGCTCCGGTTCACTGTGATCTCTGTATTTTTATCTCATTCATATTCTGGACAAGACGCTCAGACTGTGTCAAATGGACGATAATTACACAGAGCTGAGAGCGTCCCACTTAAACAGCCAATGTGATGTGACGGAGCCCAGTCCTGCTTTGATGGTGGGAAGACCAACAGCCCACTATACACTGATCTGCTACGTTACAGAGGCAGGCTATTAGATGGTTTCAGATGAAGTTTAGAGTTCATAAACTAATCCTGGTATCATCTGAAAGTATAGGACCAACATGCCAAGTAATGTTGCGTGCTATTTGAAGGCATACTATGTTTTGGCAATTTTAGGACCAAAGGACCAAAACCCCTGTCCTCCAGCTTCATCGCCTACATGAGTGGCATCAATGGATCAAGGTAGCATCTAAAAGAAGTCATATGAAAAGCATAGGAAGTCTTAAGATATCAGTAAGTCACTGATAAGACCTGTGAGTCTATACAGGACATTGTGAAAAGAATACACTGAGAAAGTCAAGTCTACCAGTTATGAGACTTATGTACTGATTGTGTGTTACGCTGCCCTTACACATCCATGTTCAAAGTGCCCTTGAACAGCTAGAAATAATTGTAATGCAGGAATCTGTAGGAGTGTGTAGGAGGAAGAATCAGGGTAAGTTTTCTAATCTTGTCCGCTAAGAGACATGAAAATGCATTTTTAATCAAATACAGTGGTGAAACAGATGGCTCTAATGCAGAGGCATAAATCTAGTTTAAAGCCAAAGCTTCTCTCTGAACGCCCTGTAAAACCAAAGTGGTATATTTTCACATAAGTATTTAAAATAGATTTAACAGGCTACAACATATTTAACTCCTGAAATTCTGTATCGTCAACGTCCGATACAACAGTAATGACAGGTGGGTCGACCCATAACAAGTGTTGGGCTTATTGGCGGTTGGCAAACCTGCTTAGAGGTGGTTTAGTTGGGTGTGGTTGTGTCAGAGCTGTTTTACAAGTACAAATCTTTGTCGGTTTTGTCAGGTTCAGATTGTTAAGAATACTTTTAATGAAGCATTACTTCTGTTACATGTCAATAATGACAGTTGGTTGCTAAACCCATGGCTTTGTCTACTCCTGTTTGATATCAGTGAGCTGTTTTCTTCAACAAGACTAAACTAGAGCTACAACCTTTGAAATTAAAACAACTTGGCTCAGTGGTTATTTGCAATTCAGGGCTCATAAAAGGGTCAGAGTTTATTTCAAAAAACAGGAATTAGTTTCTAATTATTGTTTCTTATTAAGATTCTGAACCGCTGAAAGTCAACACAACAGTGTCACTTTTCATTTTAATATTTATTCATTACAGAAAAATGATTTTCTTCTTTTTTTTTTTGTTTGGGTAAGGGCATTCATTAATTCTGCTGTGACAAAAGGTGAATTTTAAGCAGCTAATTAGTCTTGGAAGAACATAAATGAGTGTAGCCATGAATAAATGACCAGATGTTATTTAGTACCTTTTAAGAAGAATTTTGCAGGTTAATCTGTTAGATAGAGAAGAAGAGAGAAGGATAAAAAGGATGGACGATCTCATCTCCTCAGATTAACATTTCACCGTGTTATTTGCCTTCCTGGCCCTAAAGCAGAAATAATCCATTAACCCTTTGAACCCTAAGCTACTGAAGCACAAACAACCTCTGTCTGATTTAGTGGAGTCATTAGTGCCTCCATTAATTCCACAATCAGCAGTTCAGCTCCTGCAGATAACAATTCAAACAGCCCGTGGACTAAACAAGCAGGTCAGCAGTTACTGAGGGAGGGATCATTACAGCAGAATAATTCAGTTCTTCCAAATGTTCTGCTCGGAGGTAAAGTCACAGCTCAAATATAGCCGAGCAGGTCGGACATCACGAAGCCGAATCAAAAGATGATGGGTGACATTTTGACGGCGAGCGCTGGGACAGTCCAGAGCGCCGAGGAACAGTTCAGCTTGATTGTAAAAGTGCTGAATTGTTCGGCGATTGCTTGACCTTTACTGGGAAAGTGCTGCTGGGAAATGAGGTGTTTAATTTATTCTCTGTCAGTCTGAGCATTAGTGCCAATTGTAAACTGAGTTCGACTTGAGGAAATACAAAGGATTTGGCATCTTTACATTCAGGAGTCGACATTTTATGATGCTTCTTCTAGATGTACGTGGTCTCAGTCAAGGACTTATTAAAGTATCTTCTTTGGTTTATTGACAGTTGCCAAACCTGTTTGGAGGTGTATTACCACAAACTACTTGGTCACACGTTGTAACTCCGGGTTCTATGAGCATAGGCGTAAATCTGTACCAGATGTGGTTGTATGGTTGTATCAGAGTCTTTTCCAGTCTTGTCAAAGTTGGGATGTTTGATTAATTTGCTGGTAATTTGTTGGTAAGGGTTTTCCTAAAACATGTTCATTGTGGGGCAGTTATTTTCAGATGTTGTGTAGCTTCTCTAATCAACACTTTTTGGTGTCATGTAAACTGTTCAAATAGTCGTATTTAATCGAAACACTACCGTAATTTCCAGACTATAAGCCGCTACTTTTATCACTTGCTTTGGACCCGGCGGCTTATACGACGGTGCGGCTTGTTTTTACAGCTAACGGTCACCAGGGGGCGCACTATCATGGAAGCGCAAGAGCGAGACAGACAGTTAGCGCCGGGTAACAAGAGCATAACAAACCAAGTGAGAACAAATGCAGAACGAGAGACGGACCGAGAGCAAGACAGTTTGCGCCAAGGAAGTGTTCATGCACACACCTTCATTATGGAAAACAAACGGAGCATATGATGCTGCTTTTAAGTTAAAGGTGTTCGATCTGGCTGACTTTTCTGGTATAGTAGGTTGGTTATATTGATGCAGTAAACGACCGTGTTACAGGCAAGTACTTTTAAAAACGAATTCAATTTAGCCATTTAACGTTATTGCCTCGTCAAGCGTTGTAAAGCTTTGTTTTTGTTATATATAAGTGCGCTAGGAGTGCACCGTTGTATTATTTGTGCACTGCACGAATGCTGTTTGTAATGTCAAAGATGTGACCGTTTAATCGATTGATTGTTTGTTTGATTGAAAGATTTATTGTGTTTCTTAAATGTAAACAACGCTTTGCGTTTCCAGTCATTTCTGTCCCGACAATCCGCAGTAGAGGAAACCCATACGGTAATTAAACATTAAAACACATATAGTCGGATGCGGCTTATTTATGGAACAATCTGTATTTCCCCCCAAATTTAGCTGGTGTTGCTTATATTCAGGTGCCCCTTATAGTCTGGAAATTACGGTAGTTGTCTTGTTTGTGCTTTGTTGCACATTCTGTTGCACGTTTATCTGCTGAAGTTCACCCAGAACCTCCTTCAAGACTCTTGAAAGCTTTTTAGGCCCTTTGAGATTTTTGTTTTGGTTACACGTCCTACAAATTCAGCTTTCAGTTGCCGCCCTACAGCGGCAAATGGCAGTTTACAAAATCTATACGGTAGAAAAGAAGATCTAGCAGTCACACATTATTACTTTTATTATAAAGGTACTGAACACCAAAACAGACCTAAAAGGAGAGTGGATATTGACCATTCATAATGAGTCCAGACACATGACATCATGCCCGTTCTGCAGAGATGATATCCACTTCACTTGCTGTCATCACGTATGTTGCTGATGTTTTCTCCCTCTGTTGGGAAATCCTAAAGCTCAGAGTTTTAATAATGGAAGCAGACTGCTGCATGGAAATGTCACCCGTTGTGGAATTGAGGTCAGACCTTTCACCAGGTTTGTTTTGTTGGGGACACAAACACCTTTTGGCATAGTACACCCTCTCTCTCCTCTCTCTATCTCTCTCTCTGTCAGTGGTCAGTAATGGATGTTTACATGGGAGGAGAAATAGTTTGCTCAGATCAGCTCTGCTGCTGTCAGCGGGAGATTGGCGGAGGGGAAACAAGTGTCAGCTGTGACAGGAGGACGCCCTGCAGAGAGAAATGACAGAGGAGGAGTGAGAGGAAGAAGGAAGGAGATGCTAATGAGAGACGAACGGAAAGACGGCAGGTGGAGAGAGACGGGAAGAAGATGGTGTAGAGACGCAGTGAGACAGGAGGAGAGACAGAGGAGGAAATTATACATGTGAGGCAGAAATTTAATCTCAATAGAGAATGTGGCCTGAGGCAGCGCTAAACGCATTAAGAGTTAGTGAAGAGCAGGAAATTATGTTATTACCAAGGAGTGTGAAGCAGGTTCTTAAAATTGAGTAATTGTCCAAATGTATATGTGAGCAATTTTCTTTTTATAGATCTGAGCAACGAAATCAGTGCAGCGGAGCTCCAGTTTTATAAAATGACTCCTACGCCTGTGTTAGGCTGCAGCCCTCGTTCATCCCACGTGTGCAATTCTACTGTTTTTAAAAAGCCAGAGTCAAGTACCTGTTCATTTGGAGTACGTCACAGCCTGTGAAAACTGTATGAAGACAGTATATTATGAAAGTAGTTTATGGCTCTGGAGGAAATTTGCTAGAAATTACTTTTAAAAAAGCTAAAAACAAAACAAAAAGTTAGAAAACGAATGTGTTCATAGACTTTATAAAATATGGACAATGCGTCTCCACTGCCTTCTATTGGTCAAACTGAGGTATCTGGGCGGTGCCTAGGGATGTGCGATACTTCATCATAAAAATATTGACAAATTGACAATGGCGGAAGGCGGAGCAGATACGCCGGGGAACGAGGAGCTCCTTCCTAAACGAGGCTCCACCTTCAGGTTTGGTTGCAGAGCAGCAATTTACAACATGCAAGGTTTGCAAACAAATAGTGCATAAAAAGGACAGTAACGCCACTAAAACACAGCTCAAACCAGAATATGAGGAAAATGTGCAAGAAGCAGCGTTGACTTCATCCAAAGCCTCTGGTAAAACAAACAAACAATGCACTACAGTCAAAATGATTAGGTTACAATTATGTTTATTTATCGTATATATATATACTGTGATAAATAGCAGAAATTATTGGGATAATGTTTTTAGTTATATCGCCCATCTCTAGCAGCGCCATCCTGAGAGTTTGGGGTTAGAGTCTGAGCAGTTCTGTCTGAGAGAGGAGCCACGTGATTGATAACCCTCGTACACTTCCTCTGGACTCTCTGGTGTTCTTGTTTGACTAATACTGCACTCTGTTCTACTTCCACTAGCTTCAATTTATTTATCTATTTTTTTCCTACTCTTACACTCCTGCTTCACGGTGCGGTCGGCACAGCCAGCGATCCGTGTCCACTGTCCTGACAGGTTCACTCAGTCTCATCCAGTGTTTCCAGCATGCTCAGTAATCTGTAGACAGTCACTCTGTCCTAACAGTGGGTTTTACCCTACTGTCCCTTTCCTCGTCATTTCACACTATGGAGGCAACGTCTCGCTTTTAGCGGTGCTTTGTTCCAGCTGTCAGTCACAGCAGACGAGTCGTTGAGGCTCAGGGTGTAACATCATGCTTCACAAGACTCCTGAGGGCTCCCCAGCTGGATGTAAACCTCTAAACACAGTCATTTTAAGACACAGTCAAGTCTGTGGTACAAAGAGGTAGCAGCAGTTTAGGAGAGGAAGGTCTGATCAGCAGATTTAAAGGTGTCAAAGTTATGTTCTTGTTTTATTATGTAAAATACACATTTGGACACATGGAGGCAATAGATTTGTTTTAGAAATGGATCAAAATGCGTGCAAAGTTTCTCCCGATGAGCTTGTGACGTATTAAAACAGTTAAAGATTGGCACAGACGCTTAAAAGACATTATGATGGTGTTTAAACTCTGTTAGAGACAGGATGAAGCTCAGTGTGACAGTCTATTCAAAAAGGAAACCAACCCAGTAAAATTGACAATTGAAATTTGTGATTTTTGGCAGAACTAACACAAATAACTACAACATTTCTGACGCAAGGTTCATCTATTTATCATTATTAGAAGTATTTATTGCAGTGAATCTTACCACAAAATGTATTATCAACAATCAGAGCGAACCACTGACAATATAAAAGTTGAAGAACCCTCTATGGTGTCACCGACAGGTTTCCTAAACTTTTGAAGCTCAGTGTTTTGTCTCCAGCCAACGCCAACTTGGCAATACCTAAATTAGAAAATGGTCAAAGATGTGGAGTGACATCTCTATGCAGACAGCTAGCAACCTGTGAGGGCATCCACCTGTCACAAAGTGGCCCTAGCATTACTTTAAGACTTGATAATCTATTGACTACAGAGACGTTTTATTTTGCAATAGATTTAAAGTTGGGCAGTTTAACATAAAGGTATGTGGAGACAGCCTCAAGTGGTCATTTGCATTTTTATTTAAATAATAAGCCATGGAACACGTATACATTAATAATAATGCACAAAATATTCCAAAACTTGAACCTGTGAAACATTTAAACACCAGATCAGAGTCTTCAGAGATGTTCCAGTGAGTTTCTACAGGCACAGCTACTTCAACACAAAGCAGGGATTAACTGCTGCAGAAGTTTGTTGCAGATAAATCTCAGTATACAGCTTCAGATGGCAGCCTCAGGTTTCTCAAACTCCTCTAAATCTCCTACGGTAACGTTGACGGAGCTGAAGTTAACTCCAAACAGTTTGTAAGTCCTAGATATTTGGGGGGAAAGGCAGCCTTCCAAAAACCTCAATCAAAAAAAGATTTACAGCTTCTTTAACATAACAGTTAGAGAGCCAATGTTTATCATGTCAATCATGTTTTTCTCTGATCAGTCTTTAGCTTTTATTCCTTCTACTCGCTCATAGATCAGCCGGTAGTATCTGCACTTTTTCATCCACCTGTGACACCAGATCTGGCAGAGATCAGGTGAGCGTCCCTTAGGCTGATTTGTGAGGAACCAATAATGTTTTTTGAAATGAAACGCTGCTATCTCTACCTTTTGGTGTTGGAGTGAGCTGCAGGTCTAAACTCTTCAATGTATTGACTCCCAGATGAATTTTGCTGTTGGTGATTGCTTCCAGATGTTTTTAAATTAGCCGGTGAGCTCCCTGACCAGCAAAAGGGATACAGGAACATTTTCTTTCAGCAACTTTTATTTCCAACTCCCTGAAGTTTGAAGCCATGCTCGGAAAGAATGTTTTCTTTCTATCCACTGCAGATCCAATTCAATCTGTCTGAATGATCAGTACTTAGAGAATAAAGAAGAAGAGGAAGATGGAATACAAACAACCGTACATATGACTCTTTTGTACCTGGCATTCATTGGTGTGGATTAGGGCTGAACGATATATCGCCATTGTATCTATATCTAGATATGAACATTCAAGATATTAATATCGAAAAAGCAACGATATAAACGATGTAGACCAATGACAAACATATGAGGGAGACTGAGACGCACACGCACTACGAACACCGCGGGGAATTTAAAAAGAAAGAAAGTAAAGTGAGCGTGGAAGATAATGCCTCCGGCGGCGGTGCAGAATAGAGGGTGACAATAACGTGACCAGGACTCCCGCCGGTCACGGTATTCCCGCAGGAGTCCCACCGTACAGGAGTCAGTTTCACTGTTGGTAACGTGATAGGGACGGGATAGAGCAAATAATCAACGGAGCGGGACGGAGCCGGAGATTAAATTAAAAAAATGACGCTGCAATGCAGTGAGTGCGCCCAACTTTAGACAATAACTTCGGGAGCGGGACGGGATTTAGGAGTCTTTCTGTCAGGACTTTGTGGGACAAGATTTTTGAGGGCTTGGGATGTGAGCAACAATTGATTCCTGTGTCACTAATGCAAAATCTGATTTGGTGCCAAAACATTAATGGTCCTCCATTATTTGTATTTTGGATTTAAAAATGACGATGTAAACCAGCGTGAGGTGTTGCGCAGGACGCTTGGCGAAAATTGCGACGAAGCAAGAAAGCCCAAGAAACATGTTTCACCACATGAAACGACAACATCACGTCCTGCACAAAGAATGTACTGCAATGAGAGAAACACCGGGGACTTCTCAGTCATCCCAAAAGAAGCACGATTAAAGTTTGATTGCTGATGCGTTCAGTAGCGTTACACCATATGAGTCGACGATCGCTCAGCCCTATGTGGATGTTACTTAGACACGTAGCACCCACCTAGACCAGACCAGGCACCCCCACCCCATAGCAATGACACTCCTTGATGGCAGCAGCCATCTCCAGCAGGATGCAGACACAAAAACACTTTAGGAACAACTAAAAAAACAACATGAAGAACATCTCAAGGTGTTGACCTGGCCTCCAAATTCACTAGATCCCAAACTGATCAAGTATCTGTGGGATGATCCACAGAGGGCCCCCAGAAGACCCATGTCCATGAGTCACAACTTTTTTGGAGGCACAAGGGAGACCTACGCAATATTAGGACATAATGTTATGCCTGTTTGGTGTATTTCATTGCGTTTCTGTTGAACACAGATTTAATATGTGGTAAACATTTCTCTATTGACTCTTCTTTGCTTCACCGTCCATGCTGAAATTACTGCATCATCCTGATACCTGCAGCCAAATTCTGCCTCTGTTTCTCTTTTTTATCTCTTACAATATGCAAGGCAGTTGTTCGATCTTTTGTTCAGTTGATAAGACGGGGGTAATCTCAGATACGTTCACAGAGGTCCATTATATAAGCCTTATACAGAACTCTGTTTAAGATCTTGTTTTCTTTCATATCAGGAGAAAGGAGAGAAATATGCAGAGCTTTCAGATTGGCATGACAGGCGTGACATTTCAATCAAAGGGTGTTTTACCAGATGCTCTTTCCCAACTTCTCACCTCCTGGTTTGAGATTAAACAGTATTTGTGTAGCCTTCGTATGGCTGAGAAGGCTGAAAGAGTTGCTGCTGCTGCTTATCTTCAAAGAGCAGTTTCCACTTCTGAGGCGAGATAAGCCGAACACGGCGTTTAAAGTTTGCACGATTCAAAAGTTTTCATTTAAATTTTCACACCGTTGTGTAAATAAGGGTCATTTGAGTGAAGTGAATAGACGGAGGAAGAGCGTTTCCGTTCATGAGTCTGTTAAATCAGATTTAAACTGTCTAATTTAAATCAGACACACATCAAAAGGTGAGGACGTTTAAAGCTGTATTCAGACATTTGTCTAACATTTCTTTACTAATGTTTCTGAATAAACTGAGTAAGTTTGTCAAGATCATTTTAAAAAGAATAAACATTTTACTTTCATAAAGTTGGATTAACTCTATTACATGAGTTCAAGTGCCCTCTTTAATGTGAGTTCAATATGTTTTTTTTATCACTTGCTTCTTTCTTGTTCAGATCTTTAACTTTTTGCATATAATTCCTACTCTGTGTTCATCTTTTAGAAGTTTCTTATTTAACTTTTGACCTAACCTGAGTCTGAACCAAAGTTTGAAGGCCATTTCACATATTTCACATCGACTTGATCATGTAGGATGAATAAACTGCTGACCAACTGATCAGGATGATTCAGGAAGGCAGCAACTAGAGGTTTTTGGTCTTAATTATATGCAGGATAAATCTATGACCACAATAGTTCTATGGTTTACTAGAATAGCTGTGAAGTTTCTCTGTAATCAATGTCAAAGACAGTTGTTTGACTTTTCCAGAGTGCTCTGCAGCACAATGACTCCACACTATCAAGATAAGAACTTTTGGAATAGCTTAACTCCTGGAGCAGTTAGTCTACGAGCTCTGCATCTGTGGTTTCCCGTTGTTTCTGTAGCAAATAGTTTTCCACAGAGTTACAGGAGTCACGTGTTTATACGGTCTCAACTTCGAGTCCAGTCAGTTACGTGTAATATATTCGGTTGCATATTTTCCCAAGAAGTTAGTGTGGTAACCATTGGCTTCATGTCAAGATGAACAAATCCTCCATCACGTCACCCACAAGGTTTCTGAGGAGTGATCTTGGAGATCAGTTTGGCGTCTCGGGCAGCGCCAAGTTGGCGGGTCAACGGAGAGGATTGACTCTCCTTTGGAGCCAGCCTCAAGTGGTAATTTTAGGAACTGCATGTTGGGGCCTTTTATTGACAGTTTGTGATGACTTCTAACCTTTAACCAAAAGCTATTCTTTAAATAAATAAATAGTTTACTCAGTTCTTGTTTGCTTAATTGCTTCGAGTTGGATGAGAACATTGGAAGCCTCTAGCCCATTAGCTTAGCATAGCTCTTGGTAGTGACTTTTTAAGTTTTAAACTCTAAAAGTCTAAATAAGTCCACATTTCTTTGACAGGCTTTGAGTCTGTGTTGTGTTTGCCCATGTCAGACCAGTCTGCCTGATGAAACTTATTCCACAACTGGCACAGATGGACGCAGTCTACTAAGTACAGGCCGTTTGGAGGAGCTTGTGTCATGTTCGATTGTAGACTGTGAGCATGTGGCTATTTCTGATCCAGCAGTACGTACCCGGTGTAAAACTCAAATCTGTGTTTTCACATTCATCCATTGCTCTCTGAATCCCTGACCGTGACATTACAACTTTCCACCCCTGTTATTTTATTATTTCTACTACTAAAATAAAAAAAAATATATATGGAGGAGGCTTCCTGAGTGCTGGCAGGAGGTTTTCATTCCCTCAGGTTATCTTAAAGCCCTGGATTTGAGGATGTTCATCATGGTTTCCTGGGTCTTCAGCAAACTCATCGTCCTGAGCCTCTGCTGCAGGCTGCCCCTGCAGTCATCCAGCCCGCTTCACTGTTCAACCCCTCTGGTTTCTGCTCAAATGTTTTATTTAAAAAAAAAAAAAGAGAGAGAAAAAAAAAATCCACAGGAATATTTTTATCTGTCTGACTTCCTGTCACTCAAGCTGTTTGGCTTATTTTCTTTATTTATTGCTGCTTCTTACTGTGTCTGCTGGGTCATCGAGCTGGTTTTGGTTAAAGCTCCTCTTCGTCTCTGCACATGAACGTACTGTCCGTACATCAGTGATGCCGAGGAAGCAACTAGGAAGGAAACTTACCAACAACTACAACACAATCAGAGAAAATCCATATTAAACTCCTGCGCGTGAATAATTTACGTTGATTAATTTCCTCCCTGTAATTGCGCTGACGATTGTGGCTCGGACAAATTTCCTCTCAAAAACCCTTTTAATGAATTGGAAAGCTATTTTGGGGTTTAATGAAACCCCCTTTTCTGCTTTCCCTTTAATTAAGACATTAATGCGCGAAACCAGCGAAGCTCTGGTGGAATCCATTTACACTCCAGAGCTCTGACTGATTGATTAATTTCTCATCAGCTCGCCTCGAAATGATAATTTTACACTTTTTAGCGAGCTTCTTTGGACTTCAAATTTCCGAAAGATCACAACACATAAAGTAGTAAATGGTATATTTTCAGCCAAGGTAAAATCCATGTGTGTTCCAGTAAACTGTGCATTTGATCAATGGATTATCAGTGAAGGTATCGTCTTACTGTGGTAAATGGATGTGATGTGCGTCAACGTTACCGTAAATGGAATGGTAACGGTAAGAACATCCTTTTACATCTGTAATTAATACAGATAAAATGGTCAGAAAACTGCTTTCAAGCCATTTAACATCTGTTCTTGGTTATTTATTTATTCATGCTGGTGCTCTTCTATTTTCCACTAGGTTGCATCTGTAATTAATATCAGATATATGGATAAATGGGACATTTATTTATAGCTGCGTTCACACGTCTCATCACCAATGTTTATCTCCTGCGTAGAGGCTGTAAAAGTAAAAGTTTTCACTCTTGTGTTATTTTGAGCTTTAATTGTTTGAGTTTTGACCGAGTGTAATCCTGCCGTCGTACGTGTTAATTCCTCAAAGAGACGAGCTGCAGTGAACCGACAAAACGGCTCGAGCTGTCTGAAGCTTCCAGGACGCCGTCGCCGGTCCCGTCAGCTTTGTCCCGAAACAATAGGGAACTTAAATAAGCTGAAACGGATTAGCGTTTGTCTGGCATCAGTGTTTCAGAGGTGAAACAGGGGGAGTTATACCGGGCTCAGTTTTAATGTCTGGAAGGACAGAAAGGAGAACTCACCCAAGGATCTGGGCAGCTTCACCTGCGTCCTGCTCTCTGAGGCACCCGGCCTTTTCTTAAGGTGATTAAAATTAAAAGACAGGTGTTCATGTGCTGTGTGAATCAAGCTCAGATTAAATCTCCTGGGCTGATCACACTTGTAGCCGGTCAAGCATTCCAGCATTAGTTTGATTTTCCAAAGTATTATAACCCAGACTGTGATCTAACCAAATCATAAACATAGAAAGAGGAAGAAATAGTCTAAAGGTTTCAGACACCAGTCCTCTGGCTGAAAGTCTAGCATTTGACTTAACGTTAGGGATGTGAGATATTTCATCGTTTACGATATGTCGTCAAAAACATTCCCCACGGTAAGAATATGTCATCCCGTGATAAAAAAACGATAAATTTTGAATTTTGATGACCTATATATGTGCGTGACAGGTTTGCAGCTCAACACGTGTGGAATATTGACAAACTGACAAAGACGGAAGGTGGAGCAGATACGCCGGGCAGCGAGGAACTCGTTCCTAGACGAGGCTCCACCTACATTATCTTCAACTGGTTTGGTTTTAAAAGTCTAATGCGGAGCAGCAATTTACAACATGCAAGGTTTGCAAACAAAGGACAGTAACGCCACTAAAACACAGCTCAAAGCAGAATATGAAGAAAATGCGCAAGAAGCAGCGTCGACTTCATCCAAAGTCTCCGGTAAACAACTCTGACGAAACTTGCCAACGCACTACAGTCAAAAGCATTAGGCTAAAATGGTGTTTATTTATCGTCATTTTTATCGTTACTGTGATAAATAGCAGAAATTATCGGGATAAATTTCTTAGTCCATATCGCCCATCTCTACTTTACGCTACAATCAACTCTTCCACGTCTGAAAATGGACCTCTATATAGTGTCTCACCTGCTCACAGCTTTGTAAAAGGGTCATAGATGTACTTTCTTTGGACACTCATACATTGAGCAGGCATAACATTATGACCACCTTCCTAATATTGTGTGGATCTCCCTTGTGCCTCCAAAATAATTGTGCCTGTGATATCTGGCAACAGAATGTTCTTACTGGGGGCCTTTGGGTGTATATGTGTTTTTTCAGTAGCAATGCAGACATGTAGAGACAGAGAGGAGACTGCCAGCTCAACAAAACCTCGTCTCTCTCCTCTAAAATCAGATCAAATGAAATGCAGCTCAGCTGTTGTTCCCCCAGCAGAGGCGGGAAAATTCCTCTTCTGGCAAAACCTGCTCCTGTCTTCATCCGACTGGCAGCCTGAAGGCATTTCAGACCATCTGTCAGGTACGGATTAAACAGCGCGGCTCTATCCACACCTACGGCTCTCTAATTTACGCTAACAATCCACCTTCTCGCACAAAACCCCCAGAAACAATGGCAAGTCTGGATCTAGTTAGCGGCGGCCGTTTTTCTGCACGTTCCAGTCATTAATTCTAGGTGAAGTTCATTAAATCTAGACAGCAGAGGTAATTATACGAGAGCTTTGAGGTGTTTTTGTCAATCCCTGCTTAATATTACATATTCTTAGATTTAATCTCTCCAGAAGGAGATTCATCATAATTTGTCGCATGTGAAGATAATTCAGATGTATAATAGTTTATTTCCTCACATCAGGGACCAGGTCTGACTGTAGGCTAGCCAGATACTAATGTGTATGGACTTAACATAATGTAGTGACGTAAACAGATTCTGCACATCCAACCAGTTTGAAGGGTTTTGCTTTAGATAGCGTCGATAATGTTTAAAAATTGTCTCTAGACGCTTTATGGAACCCACGGCCTAAATAACTTGCTATCAAGGCCAAGTTTACCCAAACACTGTACTATTGAAGGTGGCCTCGTGGCAGCCTCCTGCACCTCCTCCTCGATGGGTTATTGATGAGGCAGCAGCGCAAAGACATGACTTCTGCAGCTTTCTGAAGGTTATGAACATGTATCCCCCAGACCAGGCAGCCTCCAAGGAACATCATCAATGCTAAGTCACCAATCAATCTTTAACAGACCAAATAGACCGGTGTAGATGCTACCCGTTGATTTGTTTGCACATTGATCAAAATCAAGGTTTTATATTTGCAGCAACAAACTAAACAACTCTGTCCTGGACTGTGTAGCAAAGTTCTGCCTGGATCATCTAATCTTGTAAGGGCTAATGGATCCACTTCAGGGATTTGTTTCTTCTTCTGCTTCTTCTTCGTCTTGTAGGTGGATTAACGCCTTCTACTGGTCTTCTTCTTCTTCGTCTTGTAGTGTGTGTCAAGTTTGAGATCTCGGAGAATATCCTGTAGTCTTGAGTCCATCTTAAGTTGTAGTCTTTAGATCAAACTAACTGTGACTGAAATGACTCAGTTTAAATCTAGCGGTTCAGGTCTCTTCACAGGTCCAGGACCTGTGAAGAGGCTTTGATTTATGGTCGTGACAGCTGTGTTTAAAAGCCAAACTCTACTTCTCTTGTCCGTGCTAAAAATGTGAAAGTTACTTCCAAACACAGCGTCAGGTGTTATTAATGCAGATTTAGTGTGGGCACAGTCGAGATATTCAAAATCCACTCACTACTGTAGCTGTAACATTTCTCAAGTAGTAGGAAATACTTTAGGAACTATTTCTGGGAAGCACGGCGAAGAGTGAGCGACTCTGTGTGGCGTTGGACTTAAATTGGTCTTTAATTTACAGCAGACAGAGGAGCAGCACTCTCACTCTGACTCTCATTACCCAGAATGCAGTGCATGTGATTACTGTACACAGATGACTTCTCTGTGAAACTCTTCAATTCCTCTCGCCTTCTCTTTCCTGGCTCACAGGAGCTTGATCTGTGCTCTGCTCTCAAAGAAACTCTTGAGAGTCTTTTCTGCAGCAGCCAAATGGCCGGCCGGCCAGGCAGCAGGCCTCCAACAGCCTGCAGCTGCTGCTGTGAATATAAAGCAGAGGCAGAGCGCATTGATCACCAGCTCTCCCCATCTGGTGTTCAACACAAATACGAGAAGAAATGGCTCGGGCTCACATCATTCAGCTGCAAACTGACTCATCATTTCAGACACGCTTTGAACCTTTGATGCTTCATTTTACTCTGTTATCTACTAATAACTGTTCTACTGAGAGCTCGCTGTGGGGTTGCCAACAGTTTCTACTGCTGCATGATTTCACAGCTTTCAGTCGGGGAATTTTATCTTTGCAAAGGCGAGATTGTTGTTGACGCAGTCTGCTGTTAACGGGCTCACCGACACGGGCAGGTGCACACCAAGGTTTGTGGTGAGCGCCCTAGTTTTGCTGTTGTGTCCTGTGTTGCTGGAACTGGTCAGACCCCTGACGGCTGCTTATTATGCGATTGAACAGGTTGAATTGGTGGCGAAATGTGTAGACTCTAATTGGTTGTATTTTTGAAATTTATTTAGCAGGTTAGATATGTGGACAAAATTTGGGATCTGTTTGGCATTTTGTCTAATTACTTCCATTTCTGTTTGTTGTGTCTAGGCTAGGACTGGGCGATATTTTCTTTAAAAAATGATAACAATAACATTCGATAGCTAAAAAAAAAAATTCAGTTCATATAAACGTCATCAATCACCATTTGATATAAACTATACCACTAGCAAACTAAGGCACTCAGACACTCACTCATTTACGCACGATACGCAACGAGACGAACCTTAAACGACTCACAAAGAATGTAAATGTAGAGTTTCATTTACATGGCTGTGAGTTAGGACGTTCAGTAGCTCTGTTGCTAACAACTCTGTCTGCGAAACAGTTCACCGTTGTGGAGTCTTTTCTACTTTTCTACTTTTCTACATACAAAAGAAGATGGTGCAGATAATGAGCTCTAAAAAGCTTCCTTCAGTTTAGATCTCCAGTTCCCTGTGGCCTCAGAGATTAGCCAGTGGGATCCATGCTGGGAAATCACTTCCTATTCATCAAGAGCTGAAATTACGGGTCAAAGTTTGGCTGTGATTTCTGCAGCTGTGAAGACTGCAGTACAATGAACTGTCTTTATTAGGGAGCTTCAGGGTTTTAAATGTTGGTGTGGCCTTTGATTTCATTTGATCTAATGTGTCCTAATTATGTACAGTTTAAAGTGGTGAGGAATGAATTGCTGTAAAATGTAATCAGTATAATGGTCAGTATGTAATTGAACTGGATCAGACAGGATGAAAAGACCCTTATCAGTATTAATCCAGAGATCCAAACGGAGTTACTAGCTACGACTAAGTCCGTAGTCCATGTTTTCACTCTGGTTGTTTGAATTTTCTAAAAATTCCCAAACCTACTGTTAAAGAAGTAATCAAACGTGTGAAAATTAAACGACCGAGATGCAGAAATTAAAGCAGTTTCCTCTCTCTCCATCCCTCACTCCCTCCCTCTCGGCTCATTCTCATGCAGTCCTCCTTTCTGGTTTTCAAAAGTCCATTCACCATCTCTCTTTGGATGTTTTGGTAGTTGCCATGGCGAAGGCGAAACACCCCATTGAGGGCCGTGTGGTTGCAGAAGTAACGTGCTGCTTCTCCACGGGGATCGCTGGAACTTCAGGTTGAAAATTTGATGAAAGCTTTGACCGGCTATTAGTTGGCAGGACGGAGACAGAAATTCCTCTGTGAGCGAAGTGGGGACGGTTTTAGTGGCGAGGGATCCATCGGGAGCCGGTGGCTGAATGAGTGCTCAAATGAAAAGCACGTTTTTGTAGAAGTTTCTTCAGTCGCCGAATACTTCAGTTTGCTTCATTCAGCCAAGTGGGAGAGCTGCCATCTGGCCTCTCGTGTCACCAATTAACTGATGATCTACAAAATTTAGCTTTCATCCCTCTTCCAACAGAAATGTCGAGTAATCTGGGCAAATATTCAGACGGCAAAGGAAGGATGAATGTTTTCCGTCTTTAAATCTCTTCCATATTGCTCATAGCGCATCACTTTGCGGTTGACAGTTGGCTGGTAGTGGACGTCCAAGGCCCTGCGCCAACTGGGTTCCCCTGACACTCCAAGCCCGCTATCAGAATGGTGAATCATAGGTCAGATCAACTGTATCAGTCACTACCATTAGTCGCCTCAAATCTGAAACAAGCTTCATCTGGCAACACTGCACAACAACAATGACATCTAGATGACGAGACAGACGAGACGGCCTGCAGGAGGGAGGTGTCCCATCTGGAGGACAAAGGAACTGATTGTGGACTTCAGCAGGAAACAGCAGAGGGACTTCCATCCACTTATTATCTGTGACTCTGAAGTGGAAAGATCGAACACTGTCGGATACCAGGAAGTGACCATCTCACAGGACCTGTCATGGACTCATCACCTGAACGCCATCGTGAAGAAGAAGGCCAGACAGCGTCTCTACCTTCTCAGACGCCTCAGAGACTTTAAGCTCCCTCTCAAGGTGCTCAGGAACTTTTACACCAGCACCATCGGAGGCATCTTGTGTGGGAGCATCACCACCTGGATGGGAAACTGTACCAGGCAGGACTTCCTCGAGAGGGTGGTCCGTTCAGTGGAGTGGACCATCAGAACCCCCCTCCCCAACCTGCAGGAGAAGAAGAAGAAGAAGAAGAAGATCCTTAAACAGCCCAGTCACCCCAGATGTCTAGCTATCTATCTATACTCCATATTCCATATCCAGGATCCAGGAATGTGACGAACACAGACTATACTCTAATCTTCTAATTGATGTGTCCAGGACTTCACATTACATCCGTGGGTTGGGTTCTTCCTGACAAACATTTTTGAAGCTCACTGTGGCGTCTGCGTGGGACGCCATCTTGACAGTGCGTGAGAAACTTACCCTGGAAGTCAGATTACCTCACAAACAGACAGAAAATAGTCGTCCACATCATCTGACCACCGTGGAGTTTCATTTGTTTACAAGTAAATGACTCTGATCTTTTTTTTCTCCGTCTCTGTTGGAACATAACCCGTAATAAAATCCAAACAACACGTTACCAGGCTCATATTCTGATAAAATTGGACATTTTCCATCTTTTCCTCCTCCTAAATGTTGTGTATTTTCATATACCATCTGTTCCTATCTTGCCTCGTCTTCTGCTGTGTGCGTGTGCCTGTCTCTTCGGGGCGTATTTTTGCCTTAAGTCTCTCAAATTCCCCCGAGACCAGACGCCTGCTGTTTCCTCTCTGCGTTTTCTCGTATTGCGAGTTCACATCGTTTTAAAACCGCCTGATCTGCACATTAAACAGCCAGCTGGTTTCTCTGTGTGCGGTATGTCCACAGGGCAGCGAGGTGTGTGATGCTCATGTAGAGTGTGCGTTATCTGATTCCCCTGCTGCGCTCGCTCTCCACCGTTTTTTTTTGTTTTTATCGTCAGATTCCCCCGCTGTCTAAAGTCTCAGTAGGTTTTCATTATCAGATTCCCCTGCTGCCTCTCTCTGCACGCCTTCCCCTGTCCGCTCTGTTTTCAGGGATTTATTTTTGACCATGTGCTGGTGGCTAATATAAACCAAAAGCTTCCTCTCTCCCCGTGTAATTTTCAGGCCTGGATCTGATGTGTTGACAACAAAACCTCATCCTCAGGCGCTGTGTTATACAAATTGGTCTGCAGCTCCTGCTGCGTCTTGAATCCCTTTGTCCCACCTGTTGTAATTTGAATCCACGCTTATCTCATTTGTGATATTTGTTTCTGTAGCGCTTTTCTAAATCAACATTATAACATGCTTAACAAAGACAAAAAAAAAGATAGATAGATTTTATTTGTATTTTTATCGTGCTGTTAAAAAAAAGGAAAGACTCTCCAGTCGAACAATGACTTAAGAAGAGATTTAAAGAAATCATCCGGGCTAATTTCCTCTGACAGATCATTACACTGCAAAAAAAACCAAATCTTACCAAGTATATTTGTCTCATTTGTAGTCAAAATATCTCATTACACTTAATATAAGACACAATTACCGATGTATTGTCTAAAAACAAGTCCCTGTGTCTTGCTGTAATGGTACTCTTTAGGTAATTGTGTCTTGAATTAAGTGTAATGAGATATTTTGACTACAAATGAGACAAATATACTTGGTAAGATTTAGTTTTTTTTGCAGTGTACACAGCCGTGGGACCTTATGGATGTCTTTAGAGATGAATATGCGTGTAGTAGTACTTGCAGGGGCGTAGCACCAAATTCTGGGCCCTGTACACTCTTAATGTCAGTGGGCCCCTATCCATGCCAGTACACAAGGCATGCAAGCAAAACAAAATTAATTGGCCTCTCCTTACTCGGGCTGTGGGTCGTCAGATCCCCTTTTCCCTCCACTTCCACGGCCATGAGTACTTGTGTTGTATTTCTGAACTGAAGTATTTCCAGACACTTGATGAACCTGTCTTCTACGAGGCGTCCATGTTGTTATTGTCACGTGACTAAAGCATCATGGCACAAACTGACTAGTCAACTAGTCTGTACAACCTGTAGTTAAGATCCGCTAGACTGTAGCACACTGATAGTTTAGTTTTAAAATATATATCTGCGATGTCTCACCAGAACCTCTTTTACTTGATAAATGCCGTCCATCAGTCACAGTCACGGCCAGATCTTTGTCAGGATAATAACAAGTCTCAAAATACGTTTTCACATTCACGCTGAGAAAACAGTGAAATTTATTAAAACACGACGTCGTGCTACACAGGCTGTTGACCATCAGAAAATAATATAAATAAGAAATCTCTAAAAAGAAATAAAAGTGTTTTTTGTTGTGTCTCTGGTCTTGCTTCAGTTTCACTTCCTCTTCTTCAGTCTGCAACACCGGATGTCTCTTAGAAATGTATCTGAAAGAGATGTAGAATGTAAATAAAGAAGCTTACTCAAGGATTGTTCTCAAGTATGAATGTTAGCTACTTTATGTAACCTTACAGACTTGAACACCTTATAAAATATGATGTTTTCATAAATGAAGTTGATCAATAAGTGATTACAGTTGATTAATCTATTATTCAGATGACAGGAAAGTCATTTTCTACTAGTTTATTAACTGTTTCTGCTCTTAGTTTTGAGTATTTCCTGCTTTGCCTCATTTTATTTTATTTTTTTACTTACTCTAACATTTTCCCAGCTCTCTAATTATAGTCCCCTCAGTGTATTACTGCTGATTAAATGGTAGTTCTGCTAATGATGAGTTTAATAGCAGCACAGGTAACTAATATAATTGTCTGCTTACTCTCTGTGGTCCTCGATCTCTCTTCAATCATGTCGCACAGCTCGATTTCTTTCATCCTGATCAAGAGCTCACAGATGTCGTCCTCTTCGCTCCACAGAGTCCAACCAGACCCCTCTGCTGTGACACTGAATGCGTCCAGAGGTCGGTAATCAGACACAGGCAGACAGCTCCACGCCGCCGAGGCTGCTGTGGCTTCAACCTGTGGAGCGGTCGACCGGTTCTGATCAACGCTGTCGGCGAAACTCTTGGTAGAGGGGTCTCTTCTGGTCGCAGGGTTCGTCTGTTTTGGTTTCAGGCCAAAAGACGGCCATAATTTGTTGCCCTCTGTTCTGTCGTGGATGGAGGGGAAGTAATTGGTTGCAGCCATTTTGCTCAGAGAGTGTATTATTTTTGTTTAGATTCAAAGTGAAGGACATCCATCTCCAGCTGTTCTAGAACTAGAGGAGGTTCAGCAGGAAGATGAGGAAACACCAACAACAACGTGTTGTCTGTGTATCCAGAGGATGACTTATCTCCGTCTGAGGATGGTCCTGCATAGTCTAACACGGTGCAGTGGTCAGCAGCTTCCTCCCACAGTCCAAAGACATGCACATGTAATCTAAACTGGCCGTAGATCTGAGTGTGATTGTTTTTGTTTTTTTTGTTGTCTTTCTTTGTTGGCCCTATGATAGACTGGTGACCTGTACAGGGTGTACCCCATCTCTGGCCCAGTTTCAGCTGGAATAGGCTTCAGACTCTCCTACAACTAGCTAAGGACGTAGCCAAAGCCAGTAGAGCTCCCCCTGGTGGCTGACTGCAGTACATGTCATAAGCTCCACCCCCTCCATGTTAGTAGGCGGGGCTTGGACTAAACTAAAACACTAAAATAAACGTCTTTTTTTTAATCAAGATGGTTTCTGTCATTTTATGTAGTTAATATAACGTTGATGCACGTTCAAGTTTAAATCTTTTGGCTAAGTTTCGTTTTAGTTTGGATGTGACATAATTACCAGTTGCCATGCCAACCGCTACCTAAAGTAGCAGTGAGAGTTGTATAAATGCATATTTATAATAAGTACAGTGTGTAATCCAGCATATCCTTGTAAATAAATAGTTTACATTGTGGGTGATTGTTTACTTATCTGCAGAACATTAGAGTCCATTAGCCCGTTAGCTTAGCATAGCTCGTGGTGGTGTCTTTACTTCTTTTTTTTGTTGTTGTAGGTACTTTAAAACATAGAAACATTAAATGCCAAGTGTTTCATATGTTCCCCCAAATTGTATTGTTGTTGTTTTACTAGTTTATTTTTCTTTTTAAACTTTAAAACTCGCACATTATGCAAGGGGAATGTGTGTTTGCGCATGTCTGCAACTGGCACCAATGGACACAGTCCACTAAGCACAGGCTGTCTGGAGGAGCTTCTTTTAAACGCCGAGTGAAGAGGAGGCGGTGATTGAGGCTGGAGCTACACACGCGTAGTAAAACCATCTCTCTCTCTCCCTCTCTCCCCCTCTCTCTCCCTCCTTCTCCCTTTCGGCTTTGAGGAGATCTCTCTTGGAGCTGGAGAGGAGAGGTCGTCCGTCTCTCTCTCCTCCAGCAGCCACCGGGCTTCTCTGCAAACCTCCCGCCGCTTCCAACCATGGATCTGGGGAATAAAAGAGTCGCCGGGATTATCGCTCAGGTCGCCCTGCTTCTCTGCTGCTGCTCGCACGGGACAACCGGAGAAGGTGAGCCGTCCGTGCGCTTCTTCTTTTATACTTTCCCCCGGAGCAGACGTAGGGAGTGCGGGCAGCGCAGACCCGGAGAGGAGGCTTTATAAACCAGACTTCACCCTTAATCATACTGCGGTATATATATTGGATTTAAAGGCATTTCAGTTTTTATTAACTATATTATTGATGACAAACTACGGGGCTTTCATGTTTTGATGCAGTGGCATTTTACGCGGCGCGGTTGCGCATCAGCTCCCTCGTTCTTAAGACGACAAATGGAAGCGTTTAAGTGAAAGTATTTAATTTCTGCAGGATATTTTTCACAAGCAAACTTTTACACATATGATCGTTGTCCGTTTCTTATTTAACGAGGTTCCGTCTTAGCGTTTTAGGATGCTGCTGCTGCAGGGAGAGGGGTCTCCAGTAGTTCTCAGCTGTGTGGTTTTAATCCGAACAGACTGATCCAGGTTTTGTCATGGCAGCTGCTGGAATCTGGTTCATCCACTCCATCCACTGTGCGTAAAACCAGGTTACCTGTTTGCTTTCTGGCTAATTTGGTGCTCATGGCGGCGTAATGAGCGTCCTGAGAGTGAGCCATGTGTGAAGGTGTGATGGAGAGGAAAGCGATGGGAAGCAGGTGTAGGACACAGACAGCTGGCTGTGGTGTGGGGAAGTCTCCGATGTGTAGCAGGGCGTTGCTTTTAATGTTCCCCTCTCTGGAAAAGGAGGAGAAGAAGGAGAGGAAGCGAAACCCAATGAGAGAGAGATGGAGATGAGGTGTGCTTGTGTGTAATCCAGACTGATGCCTTCTCTTCTGTCACTTATCCTCTGCTTTAATCCACTCTACCACTTCATTAGCACCTTTGCTTTTAAAGCTGCAGAATCATCCTTTTCCTCTCCGTCCTCCCTTGCTTGCATAAGGTTTCTCTTATCTCCCTTCTCCTCTGCTCACGTCTGCCTTTCCTGTCAATAAAAGCCCCTAAATCCCACATTCATTAGGAGCCCATGCAGCGCAGCCAAACGGCGATCAAAGCCCTCAAAGCTTTATCTCAAACTCTAGTGAAAAGCTCAAGGTTTCCCAAAGATCTGTCACACGTTTAGCTCAAATGTGTTTAAAGCGGCGCCCCAGACATGTTGAATATTTCCACTTGATCATCGATATAATGCATACGCCGCTGTGCTTATTAATTCTCTTGGATGCTTGGGTTCTGCTGTGGGGTTTGGGCAACGTGCAGAGTTGAAGTGTTTCATGTATCTCACCTTAAATATCGGTTTAAAGATACGCATAAGTTGATCTTGCGAGGCCACAGACTTCTGAATCAATCAATATTCACATGTTTAAGGTAAAAATGTGTAGCTATACTCTTTTGGGGGATTAGGGATGTCCCGATCAAGTTTTTTTGTACCCTGATTAAATCCTGATCTTTTAATATCTCGTATCGACTGATCAAAGTCCTTATCTGCTCTTAAATAAACAAAATTCACTGCCCTGGACATTCATAAAGGCCTGCGACTGTGGCTCAGTAGGTAGAGCGGGTTGTCCACGAACCAGAGGGTTAGCGGTTCGATCCCCAGAATGTGCCACATGTCGAAGTGTCCTTGAGCAAGACACTGAACCCCCAGTTGCTCCCAGTCACGCACTGGTGTGTGATTGTGTGCGTGCTTGTGTGAGTGAATGGGTAGATGTGTCTCTGACTGTAAAAGCGCTTTGAGTACCAATAGGTAGAAAAGCGCTATATAAAAGCAAGGCCATTTACCATTTACCATTTACTTGAATTCTCCTAAATTAGACGTTGAATCAAGTTGCTAGTAGTGACCAACAATCTCCTACTACTACCTACTACTGAAATAAATCCATTTCTTTCTGAGCATGTTTTTCATCAACATCAGGTGATGAGTTGAAGGAAACATGAAGGTAGAAAAACAAGTTGTCGTTCAAACAAGATGTGTTTGAAAAGATGAATGAAGTATGAATCCATGTGGACAGCGATGTTAAAAACGTGGAAACAACTTGATCATTTTCTTGTATTGATTGATCAGTCAGTAAAGTTGGGAGGGGGCGGGGCTTCGCTCATATTTCCATAAGATTCAACAAAAATTAGGTTGGAAAAAATTGGAAAAGTTGCCGAAATATTGGAATTAAATGAGGTGTTTTTCCAACTTCAATGCTTCTGAAAGTTAAGTATATATACACCGATCAGGCATAACATTATGACCACTTTCCTAATATTGTGTAGGTCTCTCTTGTGCCTCATCAGAGGAGGGGCCTCTGTGGATCATCCCTCAGATACTTGATCAGTTTGGAATCTAGTGAATTTGGAGACCAGGTCAACACCTTGAGATGTTCTTCATGTTTGTTTTTTTTTGGTTCCTAAAGTGTTTTTGTGGCTGCATCCTGCTGGGGATGGCTGCTGTCATCAAGGAGTGTCATTGCTATGGGGTGGGGGTGCCTGGTCTGGTCTAGGTGGGTGCTACATGTTTGAGTAACATCCACACCAATGAACACAAGGTCCAAAAGTTTCCCAGCAGAACACTGAACTGTCACAAAATCGTCAGTGTTATTCACTGTCAGTGGTTTTAATGTTTTGGCTGATCGGTGTGTGTGTATATATTAATATATTAACGGGGAAGTGAAGGCTCATGAAGCAGTGAGAAGCTTAAAAAGCTCCGTCTCATTGACTCTCTCTCTGTGTGATAATGAAAGATAGATGACGGTTGAGGAAAGAAGAAAGGATGTAGATGCAGTTATCTTAGCTCTCTCTGTCTGTGTAGCTCGTCCTCCTTCAATAAAACATCCACAGCTTCAACAAAACGTCAGACCCTGTCTCTGTTCCTACCTGTGGCATCTCTCGTTCAGTTGTTTCTCTTCTTTCCTGCTCTTTCTGTCTCACATCTGCCTCTAACCCTCCCGTCTTATCCTCCTCGATTCGTTTCCTGCTTGTTGCTCTTTTCTCTGTCTCCCTCTAGTTTCCTCTCAGCATCTTTCCTTTGTCCTCCCCAACACGTTTCTCCTCTCCCGTTCTCCTGTTTCTCTTCCTCCCTCCGAGTCTTTTCTCTCCTGCTGTATCTGCTGCTGTGTTGCTCGTTCCTCTCCTCACGCTTCATCCTTTTTTCTTTTCTGCTTTAAACGTGACTGGGAGAACGAACCGCTTTCTTTTTCTTTCTGCTGTGGCTAGACGGCACAAGTTACGGACTAGTTCTGATAAACCCTTAACAACAGAGGTAAATGTTCAATAAATCAGACTTAAGGAGCTGTTTTATTAAATAATGTGACCAGATGAGAAGGCTGGACGTTCCTCCTCCTGGTCCTTAGGGAGGAGAACATATGTTTGCATCATTAATGTAGAAATTACATTTGTCAGTCAGTCTTGAATGATGCAAAGGTCTGCATTGACACATAGTTGAATTTGGGAGGACGTTGCTCCTCTTTGAGACCTCCCACATCCTTTGTTGCATTGCTCTGCAGAGACGTTAATGTGTCTCCAATGACTCCAGCTCTGCCCCTACCTCAGAGTCCTCCTTCTGGATCAGTTTGTCCAGCTCTGAGGTGTCCTTCTTTTTAGAAGAGAGCTCTGGCAATGATAGTCTGGCTGAACATGTCCAGCTTCCGGCAGATATTAGAACGACCTTAGCCTCCTGAGGAAACAGAGACGGCTCTGACCTTTTTTCTGTTGCCAGTCCAGGGAAACTTTTTGGTTTGAGACACAGCCTGTCTTTTAGGGCTGTGAGACACCAAACCATAGGAACTTGTCAGGCTGGTGTTTTGTTGTTGTTTTTTTTGCGGTGAGTCCTGCACCTCTGGAATTAGTCAGATTCCTGTCGGTGACTTTTGGGCCAGCATGTTGAATTGGCACACGAGAAAAGAAGTTAAAGTGACATAAGTCAACAAAACCAGTAATTTTTCACTTTATTCCATTCTGAATATTCAAAGTATTTTCTCAACAACACGATCATCTAGAATCAACCAAATGATCTGCATGATTCAGGAGAGGCTAGCGCCGTACGATGGTTTATCGCTCTTCCTAGCTTCTCAGCTTCCTGTTTCACTTTTTGCATGACGAATACAGACTACTGCCACCTGCTGGTATGAAGAGATATTTTCTTTCACATAGCGTGTAAGTCGCACCAGTTAAAAAATGCATAATGAAGAACAAAAAAACATATATAAGTCGCATTTTGGAGGGAAATTTATTTGATAAAATCAGAGACCAAGAACAAGAACATTTCATCTTGAAAGGCAAGTTATAGTAATAACAATAGAACAGAGAACAACGGGCTGAATAGGTGTCTGGTATGTTAACGTAACATATTAACAGTTATTCAGATGACTATAGCATAAACAACATAACATAACAAGTTTACCAAACTCTCCATCAGCCGTTGGCTGCCTGTATTTTTGTGCTAGACTGCTTTTTTATTGTTTGGTCCAGACACAGAAGACGTGAGGTGACGTCTCAGCTGGCCTCGCTCACCGGTATCTCATTGATGTTTAACTAAGTGCATTAGAGGGGGACCTCCATCCAGGTCCGTCAGCCTTTGAAGTAGGTGAAAAATATTCAGCGACAGGGAGAAGTCTGTGATTCATTGCAGCTTTTAAATGCAAAATGAATTTAGGTTTAACAGTGTGCACCTAAAAGGAGCAAATAAAGTGAATGTCTTTCAGGTTTTCTGCCGTTGAATAGTCTTGTTGCTGTCAGTGTTTCAGGCTGTCTGGTTCTATCAGTTCACTTGTCGTTCTTTTCCGCGGCCTCTCTCTCTCCCTCAGTATCTGTTTCTCTCTCTGCTTATCTCGCCTGCCATGACCCAGCAGCACACTCATCATGCACGGACCATAAACCTCAGCAGCATAATAAGTTACGGCTGCAGCGGTGCAGGTTTCCAGACTCGCCAGCCTCACATCTCCATCCTCTCAGGAGACGCGTCGCCGTTTCACAATGGAGGCTGCGCTGAACGACGGCAGGAGCGCGCATTCTTTTGGGAAGCAGTGGCGCTCTGATGAGTCGTTAGCCGGAGCGGCGAGCTAGCGAGTGTGTCGCCGACTTGATGAGATTCAAGGAAGTCAGAGAGTGGAGCAGCTGCCCCGCAGGGCCGTGAAGCCGCTGTGTGTTTAATCGGCTTTCGATAACACGACATGAAGGAGTTGCTGCGTGTTCGCCGGCTCAGAAACCAGCAGCTCAACGACTGAAATATAAACCAACATGTGTCATTTAAGCTGACGGAGTACATAATGATTTGGTGTTTATTCGCTGGTGTCATTGGCTTTTCTCTGTTATTTTCCCTTATTTAAATAAACCCGTATAAAGAAACCTTTAGTAGTTAAACACAAACATATAACTCAAGTAGTGCATCAAACTGTTAATCCAGCCCATCCTTGCAGAGGACACTGAAACCCGAAGAACCTAAATAACTGTCCTTTTCCCTTTTCCATTTTGGAAACTGTTCCCTTCACTTTATTTCACTTAGTTTCATTTACTACCCTCATGTTTTTTTCTTCGCCCTTGTGATTCGAGATTGTCTCGTTATCCCATCAACCCCTCTGTGTATATAGACTGATCAGCCATAATTATGGGTGGGATATATTTGGCAGCAGAATATGTTGTCCTCAAAGTTGGATGTGAATGAGTTTGACAAGGACTAAATAAGTTTGGATCGGAGCATCTCCAAAACTGCAGCTTTGTTGCTCCTGGTCAGTATGTGAGCATCAGAACTGACAATGTTATGGGTCCTGCCATTCACGTGGATGTTACTTTGACACATATCGTCCTTTCATTGTCGTCTCTGATGGTCCAGGATTGATTTGAGGAACACGACGGAAGAGTTGAAGGTGCCGACCTGGATCTCAGTCCAGTCAAGCATCTGTTGGATGTTCTGGACGAACAAGCCCGACCTGATCCATGGAGATGCCGCCTCACAGCTTGCAGGACCCAAAAGATCTGCTGCTAAATAGGGATGCTCGATATTGGCTTTTCTGCCGATATGCGATATTCCGATATTGTCCAACACTAACCTGATCCGATCATTTACTTCCATTTTAGGCACTGATAATAAGTCAAGGTTAAACTCTGTATCGTTATTATGTTGAACACTGGACCTCATGGTTTTGGTCCTTGGGAAACAAGCTGCAGCCTTATAAAAAATGCAGCTTGTTTACCAGCAGCTACCTGCAGCTAAATAAGAAGATTTTGAACATTTGATCGTGATTTCCACAGAATTTCACCTAAAATACCAACGTGCATCCACATCCAGATAGCGGAGGCGCACCGTTCATTTTAAACAGGTGCAGAGCATCCAAAGGTTTTTGTATTTCGCAGACGCAAAAGCTAAGAACGGGCAGACCTTCTCTGAATAATAATCAACAGCATCATTAGAGGTTTCCTTCATTATTCTTCACCCTGATCTTTTTCCCTTCCAGTTTTTTGGTGATCTGCTGTGTCTCTAATTGTGCCCCCTGAAAGTTTTATTGTCCTACGACTGCTTTTGTTCGGATTTATTTCAGTGTTCCCCCGAGTGCTGCAGCACTTTGAATTTTCTGTATTAATTACTGGATTTAATTAGCTCTGCTGTTATTTGGCGTGTGAGGTTTATTATGTATTTTTTTTTTCTTCTCTAGTACCTTCAGAAATTTTGTGATTAGTTTCATTTCACACCCCCCTCCCCCCCGGGTGTTTAACATTCAGTGTATGTTTGGTATGTTCCAAACGTGGTGTCAGCCCGTAGGTCTGTTGTTGTGTTATAAAAGTTTTTGTTAATGTATGCACCCTTTAGCCTCTCTAGTTGTGTAAATAAAAAGTCTTAACAGGGTTTTTTATTTTTGCTCTGTCTTCAGAGAAGTTCAGGGAGTTCACCTCTGAGGAGTCTAAAATCAAACCCTTCATTTTCCCAGAATGCTTCTTAAGATCTCTCTCAGCAGTTTTAGTTATCTCTGGTGTACAATAGGAGTGGAGGTGGATGGCGTGATCGTGATAGAGTAATGAACCAGCAGAGCATTTTCTCTTCTTTCTTTTTCTTTTTCCAAATTACAATACAGCCTTTGAAGAAGCTTCTGTAGGAGCAGAATTGCTCTCTCACGGCCCTTTTGTGCTAACAATTCTTGGCGTCAAATTGCTAAACATCGGTCTCCGTCTGTTTTTATCCAAAACAAAAAAAAATCCCCATACGGTACTCTTTTTGTTACCGTCTTTACATTCAGACAGGTATCCATGGAGATGGGAATAATGCACCATGAAACATTCAAAGCCACGTTTACTGTCGCCTCCATTGTTGGATGGTGAATAATGAGAGCCGCTCCCAGATGTGACACATGTCGACTACTCTCGCCTTTCTGTCTTCATGGTGATGCTTTGATTTGACACTGCAGAACCAAATATGGATAGAACTTACTGGATGAAGCTTCCTTTCACATGCGTGCTCAAAAACAAGTCACAGCCCGGGCTCGCATGCGAGGCCATGTGACTTTTAACCAGAAAGACACACTTGGATGGACGGTGGACAAACGCTCGTCATCCACAGAATTTCTGGAGAGCGACTGTGAAGCGCATTGTGGGGGCTCCACCTGATTACCAGATGATGTGCAGCCTGAGTTAAGCTTAGGTGGTTGGCTGAGGCCCAGACAGGCTGCCAGGAACCTGTCAGAGCACCCAATTATAACTCAAAGGATCCAATTATGTATAAAGTTAAACCTCAATGTAATATAAACCGGTGAGTCTACAGCTGAAAGGCTTGTTTTTGGGTTTCCATTCGAGGTTGCTGCTCGCTGAAAACATGTAAAGGTACGGACACTCCAACATCGAAGAGCTACCATCAACAAATGCATACTGTGACATTTCCTCATGTCTCTTGTGTTTGGACCAAATTAAAAGCACTGTTGGACTGCATCTGCATGAAAGGCTAAGGTTAACTCTCCAGTCCAGCAGGTGGCAGTAGTCCGTATTCATCAATCAAAAGGTGTAACCGGAAAAGCTGCTATTAGCTGAGAAGCTAACAAGCTAAGACAAGCTCTCAAAACGTCGTACAGAGCAGGCTTCAGTTTATTCCAGACGATCGTGTTGTTGAGGAAATATTTGGAGCTGAATGGATTCAAAAGCCGTCTACAGCGGTCCGACTAGATGCAACGGTGCAGGTGACGCCACAAAAAAGGGTCACGGACATTCACCAACACCAGCAAACTGACTCATCCAAACTCCTTGGTGTTTCACAACCCTAAAACACAGGCTACTAAAGTTGACACGGCAGCCAACTGTGGATTATTTAGTCGCTTTCTCCATCATGTTTCACAACCCAGTCTCTAGTTTTGTCTGTATATCTTGGTTGTGTATCGTTCTTGTTCACCGAGGAGCCCTCTCTGCTGCAGTACTCACAGGTTAGCATGTTCAAAGGCGAAGGACGAGCAGTGAAATACACTGAACCCTCTAGCTGACTGAAAACTGCTGGGAGTTTGAGGGAGCGCAGATAAATGCGAAGGAGTAACGAATGCTGCCAGTGCTGTGATCAGAAGCGGCAGAGATTCAAATTAAAGCCACCTCGTAGCCGTGATGGAAAGGCCTTCGGACCCCGGAGGAGTATCTGCCATTTAAAAGCTATAACCAAAAACAAAGCTTTAAAGAACGGCTCCCCGAAACCAATAAGTTGTCCTTCAGCTATTTACTCCCCGGAGATGCCACCTATAGCACATCGTTCACTTAATAACCGTCCACGTCGGCTTTTCTCTCCACATTTTATTTGTTTCAGCGCCCTGCCGCGGGCAAGGTCTAACGCTGTTTATCAGAGTGAATTAAAAGAGCTAAAATAAGTCCGGAGAGGTTTGATATTTGCTGTTTGTTCACCGTCCAAGCAGCAGACCTGAATCACCTCTGTAGGCTGAGCTCCTATTTGTCTGTGTTTAAACCAGATCATCCTCCAGCCCGTCGCACTGACATGCAGCTTTACAGACGTGCACGTGTTCATGCTGCAGTTTAACCAGAGTGTGTTTTATCCTGGCAGAGACTGATCACTTCACACAGCTGCTGTGTTCACTGAACATGAAAGACTTCACTTCAGGACTTGAGCGTGTCGGACTGACGCTGCATACCTGCATACATAATAATTCAGCACCGTTTGACACGTTTCCATGTTTTATGCCTTGGGCTCTAACCAAGTGGAAACCTCCAGGGCTGAAAAATGATCATTTTATGTTTATCGAATGATCGCTTGAAGCTCACACGTCTTTATTGGAATCATAGACTGTAGGAAAAATGGACGACATGTCTCCACTTCCACCGGTTAAACTGAGGCTAGTAGGCTACATGTTGGTAGCCTATGAACCAGGATCTTCTGTCGTTTTACACCATTACACCAAAAACTTAATTATCAAATTATCTAATATAGAAGCACATGTACCGATCAGGCAAAACATTAAAAGTAGTAAATAACATTGATCATCTAGTGACAATTCGATGTTCTTTTAGGAAACTTCTGGACCTGGCATTCATTCATTCATTGGTGTGGATGTTACTTAGACATATAGCACCCACCTAGACCAGACCAGGCACCCCCACCCCATAGCAATGACACTCCTTGATTGATGCAGACACTTTAAACAACTCAAAAAAACAAAACAAAACAAAAAACATGACAAATCATTTAAAACTAAGGAGCTGATGAAAGTAAAACCACAGCAAACATGATTATACTGTGGATGTTTGGATCATATAGGTGCTACAGTAATGAGATCTACAATGACAAAGTTTTTGTTCTTTCATAAGAATCACAAAAATCAGCCACAACATTAAAACCACTGACAAAAACACTTTAGGACCAACTCAAAAAAACATGAAGAACATCTCAAGGTGTTGACCTGGCCTCCAAATTCACTAGATCCCAAACTGATCAAGTATCTGTGGGATGATCCACAGAGGCCCCTCCCCTCAGAGACCCCCCCACTAACAACATCCTGTTTCCAGACACCACAGGACACCCTCAGAAGGTCCATGTCCATTCTTTGATGAGTCACAACTGTTTTGTAGCCCTACAGGAGGTGGTCCTAATGTTATGCCTGATCGGCGTATAGTCTGTTGACATGCATTATACGATGATAGCTTTTATCATTGGCTGATTTAATTGACTGTTCAATTCAGTTTTCAGTCATAATAACAACTGTGACCTGAAAACATGCAGGTGCATAATAAGACATTCTTATCCTGTTTAATATGCTCTCACTTTGTCAACGCCAGTGCAATGAAGGTTCATTTCAGCACTGGTCATGACATATTTTCTTCTTAAATTGTTTACTCCTAATAGCGGGTTTTCATTTCCCCAGTTGTCATATTCAGTAATACTCTCCCCTGGTGTCATCAGTCTTCCTGGAGGTTTTTTATCTGCCCCCTGAGCTAATTCAGAGCCACTGGAGTGTGGGCTATAATCATAGCCTAATGACAGATAATCTCAAGCACACTAAATGACTTTAATCCTAGCCTAATGACAGATAATACCGCTACACTCCTGCCGCGCGCGCGTGCGTGTGTGTGCTAATTTGCATTTTCGCCCTCGTCCCTGGGAGTTTGAACGGAGGTGACTCACCGGTTCCTCTGAGTCACTGCGATCCCGGGCCGACTAATAAAATTAAAACTTTGTCGTCGGTTTACTTTGCGCCTGCAGTGAGAAGCCGAGGTTCCGCCTGAAAGGAAAGTCGTAAAGCTGTTTGTGCGGGAGGTGATGGAAAGCCGAGGTTGACTTCATACATATTCAGTGTCCGTTCAGTCGTTGTCTTGTGATTCAGCTTCATGAGGGTCATTATGATGGACAGGTAATCATATTTCCCATGCATGAACTTACCGACCGGCGTGTAAAGCTACAGTAATTAGGCCGTAAGATGTGCACGGTTTGGTTGAAGGAAAGGTCTGATTATTCAGCTGCTGCAGGCTGCAGGGATTTAATATGAGTTAGAGTAAATTACTGAGATGCTGGAGGCTGAATGGGAAATTCAGAGGTGTTATTACTCACCCAATGAAGGCTATTGGGCGCCTTTGGAAAGATCTGGTTATTTAAGCTGTGAAGGCTCCAAGGGAATATTAGTGGTGCTTGATTAAATCTCCACGCTCATGAAGTATCCCTCATCTTCTCCAGGATTAAAGAAAATGCTGAAGTGTAAATTTGAACTCATCACAGGTGTGCTGCTGCTCGCGCCTCGTAGGAATCCGCTGCTTTTCAGAGCGCTCGCTGAGAAGACCAAAGCCACGGCCAGCTGGTGAGAGCATGTGGTGAAATTCCTTTAGTTCTTCCAGTCGTTTATGATTCATGAGAAGGCAGCATCGCAAGGGGCAGGGAGAGGAGAAAGAAAAGAAGCGAAGGGACAGAGCCCCCTCATGTTTCTTCTTCAGTGTCATTTATGGAAATGTATGCAGGCAAAGTGGAGGCATGAGCGCGAGCTGATGAAGTCAAGGTTACAAAGCAAAACGAGAAAGCCAGCGGTCATGAATCAGGATTTAATAACTCAGGAACATGTAGTTAAGCGATGAACTGAGGGACGACCATGTGATATTAGGACCTGCTGCACGCCTCTGTTTGTTCAAGGCCGTCCCCGGAAAAAAGTCTGGCTCCCAAAACAACGAAGCCATTCATCAAATGTGGCCGCCGTCACCGAAGATGACTTGTTGTCGCTTCAGATATCAGCTTTCACGGGCCGAGGTCGTGACGCTCCATCACTCTGAGACAGTAGACTCCAACGCTAAATGGATTTTACACTTTAAAACTCTATTTGCTGCAGCTCATATATTAGTTATGACCGTCATCATTTGATATTATACGGGGGACATTAAAGACACCAACTGTAACTGCGTTAGTTACCAAGGTCACCGTGCTCTTTCATTCTCTGTTACAGCACAGATTAGCCTCTTGGCTAGACAGATGGTCTCTGCTACAGCTGCTGCAAGTGCAAGATATTACTCCAATAAATAAAACACGGTCACACTGATAGAAGCTGTACAAACTAATCAATAAAGCTTAAATAGCTGCATATTTTACTGTGGTGGAGACAAACATGTCTAAATAAGGGGAATCTGTAGGGAGCATGAAGAACAACCTGATGATGATGGCGGGAAAAATCATCATTCAGATATGTCCTCTGAGGACTACAATGTTCTATATTGTTTTTGCATATATGCATAGCAAAATATAACCATAAGACATGCCTCAATCAGGCATAACATTATGACCACCTTGTAGGTCTCCCTTTGTGCTTCCAAAACAGTTGTGACTCATCAGACAATGGACATGGGCCTTCTGAGGGTGTCCTGTGGTGTCTGGCAACACAATGCTGTTAATGGGGGGCCTTTTGAGGGGAGGGGCCTCTGTGGATCATCCCACAGATACTTGATCAGTTTGGGATCTAGTGAATTTGGAGGCCAGGTCAACACCTTGAGATGTTTTTTTTAGTTGTTCCTGAAGCGTTTTCCTGCTGGGGATGTCTGCTGCCATCAAGGAGTGTCATTGCTATGGGGTGGGTGTGCCTGGTCTGGTCTAGGTGGGTGCTACATGTCTAAGTAACATCCACACCAATGAATGAATGAATGAATGCCAGGTCAAGAAGTTTCCCAGCAGAACATTGAACTGTCACAAGATGGTTCATTTTCTGAACTTCTCCCGTCGGTGGTTTTAATGTTGTGGCTGATCTGTGTATGACCCCATTCAGAAAATAAGAACCTTCCTCGAGTCGATGATATTTCTCCTCCTGTTAATCTTCTCTATTTCCAGATATTTCATCACCTTATTCATTACATCTGAGTGTTTTCAAGTAAAAGCTTCCTGCCAGTGTTGCAAGATACATTTGATGGTTTCCAGCCAAAAAATCACCCAAAATGTTCCGTTAATATTCTGTTTTACGTTGCTTTGTGTAATATCCTCATCTCCAGAACATAGATGTTGATGGAAACCAATGAGGCTCAATATGTGGAGCTGTCTTGTTTAGCTTCTGTTGAGCTTTAAAAGATCATGTACAAGCCAAAGAGCTACTATTTTGAACATCACATTTCTTTACCTTTAGACACCTGCCTTGCATTGTTGTTCACATTAGACAGGACATTAAAATCAATCGACTTTAACATTTATAATACAATTTTATGATAAAACAGATAAAACTAGTTACAGAAATGAAGCATGCAAGAAAACAAAACATAAAAAGCAGACTAACAAACAGATGCAGCTGGTAGATGCTCCTTCTGTTGACATCATATTAACATTGTGAAAGTAAACATTTGCTCGTTGAACTGTAAAAGATTGCGACTCATTTTCTGGGGACCTTCATTGTCCCCGGTGTCCTCACCGTCGCTTGTTCCTCCCCACTCGGTCGGATGCTCCTTAAATGAAGCGGCAGACGAAAATAGCTTTCCTCGACATCATTTGACCCCTTCCTTTCAGTTATGGAAAAGTCAACATCACGCTACCCTCATGGTGTGAAGGGGGGTGGTGGATTGAGCATGAATGGAGTCCCATGTTCTCCAGGAAGACGATAAGATTCGTCTGTTGAGTTGTGAAGTAGGAGGGACCTCTGGATTCAGAAGTGGTTTTATGTTGAACGAAGTTGAATGAGAGCAGGAGAAGGAAATAATTCCACCTCATTTGTAGCCACAGGTTTTCTTGTGGCAGCTTGCTAGTTTCGATAGGCAACCATCAGCACCCCTCATCCAATCCAGTCAATGACAGGGATGCACATTTTGGATTGTAGTACGTTTTGCACCTATTTCCCTTCGTCTTCTCTGTACTCTAGGACAATGGTTTTCAAAGTCTGTAGTGTTGTTTGAGGCACAAATTTATCTCTAAAAACACAAAAAATAAATGAACGGCACTTTTTTCAGTCACTTATTTTGCACAGACAGTGTTTACATTTGAAAAGCCATGTTGCATTTATGTTTGCATCCAGTGGGACATCGCAATAAAATTAGGCATAATGTGTTAATTCCATAATAGGTGATATGTTATGTTGTTACCTCACAATTTTGGTGTAAAAAAAACTGAATATATCGGGTTGGACAATATCGGAATATCGGATATCGTCAGAAAAGCCAATATCGAGCATCCCTATTCATGACCTCGTAATCTATGAAGACCTGGCGGTGTGTGTCATTTATCAGGCTGCTTTGCTCCTCAAGCTAGCGTGTAGCTAGTGCAAAATGGACAGGTTTTTGACAAGAAAGAGACAGAAGGGACAGACCAACAGTCCCGTCGTGGAGGACACTGCTGCAAATCAAAACCTAAGAACTCCTGGCCAACTAAAATCAGAAAATATGAGGCAGCACTTATGCTAAACAAATGTAATAGTTATTGAATAGTGAATTATAAAAGATGACGTTTCTTTACATATTTTGTAGCATTGTCTGTAGGTTTGCAAATGAGGTCCCTGGTCAGAAGCTTGGCGAGCCTTGGCGAGGAAAAGTTTGGGAACCCCTGCTCTAGGACAGACGCTGATCACGGTTTAATGCTCTCCCTGTTGTGTATTTTTTATGAACCCAGTGACCACAGCTCTGCAGCAACTGCTGCTGCTGCTGCTGCTGCTGCTGCTCCGACAGTCTTGCTGATGAGAAGAAGCAGGGCTGGTCAGTTTGTATTAGAGAGGAAGACGGAGCTGAGTCAGTGGCCATTAGAGGCCGAAATTTGTGCGCAACAAGACAGCACTAAATCAGAGGAAAAGCACTTTGAGGTGACGCTGAGGAGGACGAGGGGGAGGGAGGGACGCCATGGGGGAGGTCAAGGATGAAGTTCTTCTCTCCGTGTGTTTGTTTCTGCAGACATTTTGTCCCTCGCCGACCTTGCTGTATGTATGCACTGTCCACCATCTGATTTCTTGGATGCATCGCCACACATCTCTGAGATGCGCTGACTTCATGAGGTGTAGGAGGATGACAGAATATAGCAGGGACGAGGGAAGGTAAAGACAGGCAAGAGAGAGAGAGAAAGGAGGAGGATTAGGGTGAGGGGAGGAA
The DNA here is from genome assembly GCA_005024645.1 of Planiliza haematocheilus. Taxonomy (NCBI): domain Eukaryota; kingdom Metazoa; phylum Chordata; class Actinopteri; order Mugiliformes; family Mugilidae; genus Planiliza; species Planiliza haematocheilus. The sequence continues at coordinate 423,652 of SRSE01000635.1, forward strand.
AGAGAGATGAGAGGTGTCTGGCTAATAGTTCCCTCTGTCTGTTTCCCTGCTGTGACATTCTCAACTACTTCTACAATTTCGCCCCTGCTGGCTTTTAAGGCAGCGCCAGTGTGTATGTGCTCCTGTTCAGCCCCGCGTTTTACAGAGCCTCTAGAGTACTGGCTTTCTGCAAGGCGGCAGCGCTATAAATATTGATGTCTGGCCAAGAAAAGTGAACGTTTAGGGAACAGAGTAGCCGGGTCTGTCTGTCAGTGTCACACTTGTACTTGTTAGAAGACAGAGAAAGGATCTTGTTTCCTCGTTCTTCTTCACGCCGCGACCGGTTCAGTCCCATCACATCAGACTGAGATGCCGGGGACGTGAGCTAGCGCCGGGTTTAAAAAAATAAAAAATATATAATCAATTTTGAAAGATCTGATGTTGATTCATTAAATCCATGGATTAGAAATCTCGAGATCAGTCCATGAGTGAGGGAGATACAAAAGAGAAGGGCTGCACTAAAGCAAAGACACATGCAACTTTATATATATGTAGAGTGTTGCTTTGAGATGTTTCAGGTCTTGACCGGTCACATCTCAGCAGCACGATTTCTGTACAGACCCTGATATCAAGTTAGAGATAAAAACAAAACAAAAAAAACACTTCAAGCTCTAGCGAAAGATTAAATTTAAGGCAGGCAGAGAACGACTGTGTGTAATTGTTTTGTCTGAACAGGAAGTAGAGTGCATCTTTGGTGTCGATAGGCCGGTTTATCAGTTTAACGTGTTATCTGATGTAAAGACTTTATTTCTTTCACGTGAGCTCAAAGGACTCTTTGGTATCTCCTCACCTGATGCGTTCAGGACGCTCAGATTGTAAAGGTTCTGCAATAAAGCAGCAAGTAGCTTTAATGAACGCTAGATATAAGTCAAGCTTAAGTTTATGGGGCAAACAGCTGGGATGAACTTTCCGGCAACGCAGTAATTTAGACATGTCCGGTATCAAACATTGACCGTTCAGAGCCAGATCTTAGATTTTCTTCTCTTCCTTGTATTTTCCTAGATGGCATGTGCTCCATGTGTCTATACGAGGTTCAGCAAATGTTTCTGTCATAGTTAATGTAGTGTGGAGAGAGTAATTCATACCTTGGCTCCAGAAAACCTGTGTTCTCTACTCCAGAAATGATCAGGGGCCTCATGTACGAATGTTGCGTACGTACAAAAACGTTACGTACGTACGTTCAGGTAAAAGTTCAGATGTATCAAGAGTGAAGTGTCGGGGAACTTTGTACGTGCCAACGACGTGGCTGGCGTACGTAGGATTCTACAGATGTAGATCCTTTGGCTTTGACACTTAGAGGTGATGCTGGGAAACTGTCTTTAATGTGAAAACTATTACTCCGACTGATCGGGACTGAGCCAGTCGACCCTGAGCAGAGCCATGCAAGCCGTGTGGGACGGAGTTATCCTCATGTCAGTCAATCTAAATATAATTGGCATATTTAAAAGGGGCGTAGACAGGGAGGAGTCGCTCGATTGGGATGTACAAAGGAAATGTGCTTATAAATGCTTCTAAATCTGAGTTTACGTCACGATTTAGAAGGAAATCTACGCAACTCTTCGTACATGAGGCCCCTGGTCATCCAACTCTGCCATAACCCTCTCTGGAAGGTTTCCCCCTTCACGCTGTCTCCAGGAAACTTTTCCTTTAAACGTTTCGTTCAGTGTTTGCTGTTGTTGATGTTTCGGTGCAGCCTTTACCCGAGCGGACTCAGTGCATTGTGTTTTGGGATATTTTTATTTTTGTCCGTGTTGAATCAAGCCTGCATTGACCCGCACACCGATCGATCCCTACATTTTTTTATTTTAATATTTGGCAGAACCGTTCTGTCGTTGCCTCTCTGTGGTTTGTGACGACAGCAGATTTGATCTTTCCAGATGGAGGTGATGTGGGGAGGTCTCCTTTGTTTGGGCGTTTATTCTTTGGGTGAGAGAAGAGGTGGTCGTCCGGCCAACTTTGAAATCAATCTGTTTTTATAGCTGCAACCACCGTCGTCCGTGTAGGAGACAGAATACAACCCAGGGGAAATCAGGAGGAGGAAGAGAGCGCCCTAGAGAGGCTCTTCATCACCATCACTCCTGTATCATGTATTTGATACTACGTCCAAAATCCAGCCCACATCACTAGGGTCTGTTCCAGCACTTCAGAGGGACGAGACCTTCTTCTTTTCAGACCAGCGTCTGGTAGTTAAAGAAATCCTCGTAGCCTTCTTCCATCGGTTGGAGAGGCAGAGGAAGATGGAGAATATCAAATTATCTGCAGAGGAGTATGTTTTCTTTTTCCTTTTTGTAGGGCACTTATCTTTTAACGCCTCCTGAGGGACGGTGGCTGTAAAGTAAAACTAAGTAGATGCTTCGGCTGCAGCTCCTGTTGTGGTTTAGTGAAGGTATAAAGGGGCTCGCGGGGAAGAGACGCAAGAACTCACAGGTGCCTTCACTTCGTCACTCCGTTGGCGCTGTTATAAAATATGTGGCGAGGTTTTCTGATCCCTGTGGAGCAACACTTCTAACGTATGTACGAAGGAGCTTCACTGCTTCCAGAGGCTACAGCTCAGCCTCAATTTACAGGAAACAGACTGGCCAGAAAGAGCTCTCTGCTAGAGATGTTGTTTAAAGATTAGTGCTGCACCTGATAAACAGATCGACTAGTGTGATACGTCCTTGTGTTGATGCATTTGCAGCTTCTACCCACGGAGGAATCCCAGCAGAACATTTTGTCCTCGTCCTCTTCAGTTGTTCTTTACAGCAGGGCTCCAGACTAACCTTTTAAATAGGAGCACTGGGGTACTTTAAATTTTAGGAACCCGAGCAGTGCATTTGGGGGAAGCCTTTAAATCAAGCTGCGTTCACATTTTTACCCATTTTAATTGTACTGCTAACAGAAGCCCTATTTGCACAGGACTAGTTGTACCCAGGCACCTCTAGTCAAGTGTAATAATCGCAGAGGTCGTCTGATTCGTCCGTAATTTGTAAAAATCACAGCCCAAACACCCTGTTTCTCCTAACACAGACAATGCTAAGGCAGCATGAATTGACATCGCTGTTGTTTCAAGATTCAAGATTTTTATTGTCATTGTATTTCTACAACGCAATTTTGGTGGCACTTAAAAAACAGAAGACAAAACAGAACAAGACGAGACGAAACAGCTTGGTGTCATTTAAGTTTTTTAAGGAGTTTTGATTAGTTTGCTGCTTTTTTTTCTGTCTCTTTTCACTTAAGAGGCATGAAGCTGTGTGAACCCAAATAGCAAGCTCAAAGAACAAAACTGGAAAAAATCACAGAGGACAGTAAGACGGATAACATGCATGGCAGCAGATCTTCATGTGTTGGATTTTATTTGCACTAGTTCCTCTAGTGCTTCATTGTGATTCATGATTCATGGAGTTAGTGATACAGTACTATTCTATGGACAAATGTTTTTAATATTAAATAAAGTATCTGCAGATAAAACAAATAGTAAACAGTTGACTCTCAATCTAACTTTGCTAGCTAGCTCTTAAGAAGTTAAGCTAGTTCACGTTACGTCTTTAGTCGTTTCCTCTGGTTTTGACCAACCTTCTTAAAATCATTTTAAATCTCCACTTTCTAAAAAAAAAATCATTAATAATAATAATACATTTTATTTATAGGCGCCTTTCACAACACTCAAGGTCACCGTACAAAATAGTTTAAAATAAAACACAGTTCAAATACATAAAATAAATACAATGAAGGTACACACAAGCATAATATAGAACATGTAGATACATACAAGTTACAGATAGAAAGGGAGATAGATGTGAGACTATGGGATGGAGCAGGCCTGTCTGAATAAATAAGTTTTGAGATGAGATTTGAATGTAGAGACTGAGTCTGAAGTTTTTAAGGCGTTCCAGAGGCAGGGGGCTGAATGGGAGAACGCTCTAAACCCCATGGTGGTCATGCAAGCAGGTGAGATGATGAGTTACTGGGCAGGAATGTTATGTGCGTTTCGTGAGGTACTGAGGGGCGAGGTTGTTTAATGCCTTGAAGGTGAGAAGTAGGATTTTGTAGTTGATACGGAATTTGACAGGAAGCCAGTGGAGTTGCTGTAGGACCGGTGTTATGTGACTTATGGAGGAGGTTCTAGTGATGATACATGCAGCGTGGTGTTGAACCAGTTGTAGCTTATGAATGGCATGGAGGGAGTTGCGATAGTCCTGACGGGACGTGACCAGGCTATGGACAAGGGTGGCAGTATTTTCAGGTGATGGACGGAGACGGGAGATGAGAAGAAGAAGGTTGAACGGGTGATGGTGTTTATATGAGAATGGAAAGGTGTGGTCGACGTGAGTTGCGAATGTCGTCCGCACAGTTTTCTCTGTAAATTCAGAACAGAACAGGTGAGCAGTGGTTGTGTGTGGAGGCAGCTTTGGACAAGAGAAAGTAATAGGAAAAACACAGCCCACGCATGTTTCTGATTGGTTATGAGACCATGCCGGAGTAAATTAGACCCTGTTGGGTCGCCATAATATTAACACTGTGTGGGAAACACCCAACAGCAATTGTTTTTACTAGTATTGATTTGTGTTCTGTGACTTAGAGCCACAGAGATGCAGCCAAGGTGTTGACCTGGCCTCTAAATTCACTAGATCCCAAACTGATCAAGTATCTGTGGGATGATCCACAGAGGCCCCTCCCCTCAAAGACCCCCCCACTAACAACATCCTGTTCCCAGACACTACAGGACACCCTCAGAAGGTCCATGTCCATTCTTTGATGAGTCACAACTGTTTTGGAGGCACAAGGAAGACCTACACAATATTAGGAAGGTGGTCATAATGTTATGCCTGATCAGCGTATATGCATTATATTAATGGCTGCTCACATAATAATAAGACCAAAGGTAGACTCTGCTGCCCTGGAACTCATTTGCATAAAACTAGTTTGTAGTATAAACTCTTGTGCTGGTGCAATGCAGAGTTTCCAGTTTCATGAATCCCCAGTCTGACATTCACTGCATCCTTTTAGAAATGAATGAGATTTGCTGACATGCTCAGTATTTGTATTCTATTTGAATGACAGAATAGTCTGACACAGTGCTGCTCACTGTTAAGAGGCGTTTAAAGACAGATATATTAACACCATTTACTGAGTGCAGGTGGTGAATTAGTAGATAGTTTATCATGTAATATCCTCCCAGAGGCGTCAGTGGGAGTAATGTAGCCTGCAGCATTCCCTCTAAATCTGCATATTTCTATCACCGTGAGTCTCAGTGAATGTTTTGGGTTTTAGCAGCGTTTGATCTGAACGTCTGGTGAAAGTCAGCAGCTCGCTTCGAGTTAAACCTGACAGTTTAAAGACGTGGCTCTTTGCTGCTTCACTCTTCTTGCGGTTGATGTCCCACGCAGCCGCCCACGTCTCTGATCAGTGTGCCGACGCTGATTGTTCTCTGCTTTGAGACTGCTGCATTATGTGTGGGCTACGTACAGATTGTGTTTCATATAATGGTCTTATCATCTGGTGTCTTCGGACTGAATACGGCTCTGATCAAGGCAGGAGAAGTAAATAACATTGACCATGTGGTGATACGGTATGAGTCATTTCATATCACGGTAACGGTATATATCGCAGTATTTTTTCTCCCCTGTAAATTCAATTAATGGCTTAAAGTAACCATAATGACGCATTGATATTTCTTCTTTTATTTTTATTTGCTCACAGCAGCTTAACATTATTTTAAAGAAAATATAATCATATAATACTGCTTCACATGTTGTAACTTTTAGTGGTAGAAGAGGTTATATTACGGCTGTTCGGTGTATGTTAAAGGCTTTAAACACATTGATATGAAGCAAAAGTTTTGAAGATAAACATCTGCTGTAAAACTTTGTCCAGGTAGAGGCTGGTTGACGATGAGCTTTAGGTTTATTTTTAATGCTCTTCCTTCTTTGTGTATTTCCAATGAGGAGCATCCTCGATCCCCTTTGGGTCAAACTGGAGGTAGATGTTGTGCGGATTAGTAAAATGAACATTGACGTTTTTTTGTTTTGTTTTTTCTGCTTGAGGATGATTGTTAGCGCTCTGGAGCACAAACAGCCATCCAGGAGCCTCATTATCCCGCTCACCGCTACGTGCTCCGAATGGCTGAGCGAGCCGGCTTGGCTCGTTCATGGGAAGTACTGAACTCGGGGGTTTGCGGGGCTTATGGATCTCTGAAGAGCGGGACCTTGTGTTTGCTGAGGTGATGGATGGAGCTCATCAGTATTCAGGGTCTCCGTCTCTGTCACGGACTCTCTGGGCATTTTGTTATCCGGTAAAGAAGAGAGAAACGCCGGTGAACGAGCCGTGGTCCGTCTCTGGCTTCAGCGCTGTTTGTATTTATTTAGTTTCCACCTTTCACATATATTTTTTAACTTCTTTAAAGCTCTCAAATTGTCACTTCAGTAAAATGATTGATGAATTGTCCAGAGGCTGAGTGACAGGTGTCCAGAAGGAGACAGATATGTCTTAACTGAAAAGATATTTCCCGTCACTCAAACGTCAATAAAACACTTTTGAGTCCAGCTGATTTTTCACCATCAGACGAAACTGTTTAACTGGTGACTGAAAAATCACCACAATGACGTCTTCATCTCATAAATTGTTTTTGTGAGTTGGTCAGGATTTGTGTTTTATATGGTAATCCTGGAAAAGCAGAACGTCTGAAGAAAATCCGTTGTTTTGTGAGTCCACCCTCGGGGCTGACACGAGGTGGAGGAGGAGGAGGAGGAGGAGGAGGAGGAGGTGCGGTGGTGTTGGAGGAAGGTGCAGCAGGTTTAATATTCAGGAAGGCTGCGCGTCCAACACAGCCAGGGTCGGTGTTGAGGTTCAGCGGCTGCAGAGGCCAGCAGGTATTCAGCATTTAGCTTCGTTTTCCTCGGAGCTGTCTCGGTGTTTGTGCTCCACTGGTCACGCTGTCGGGGGACGTCGACTCTTAAATGCCAAAGCTCCGCTGAGGAAAACTGGCCCCGGGTTTTTTTAAACTCCCTCTCTCTCTCTCTCTCTGTGTGTGTCAAGTGTTACCTCAGCGAGGCTCTGCTCCCTCCTCACATTATCTCCTCAGGGATTACAGCCCTCTGCGTCGGGAGAGCCATCCCTCTCATATTTTCTTCTCCTGACGACTGTAATTCACCTGCTTTTCACACCCAGAGCTCCCTCACCACCAGCAGTGACCGGGCAAAGCCTGCAGGGATAAAAACCCATGAGAGGACCAGAGAGTCTGAGGCCTGATTGCTGAGGAGCTGGATGGCGTTTAAAACTGTAGAATTAAATATGGAGGAAACACTCTTTTGCTAACTTATTATAAGCTGCAGTTTAATGGTACTGTAGCAAACTGTCTTTAATGACTTCAGACACAGTTAATACCAGATAAAGAGAAACTTCCACTGTCGCTGAGGCCAAGCTGGAGGCTTCCTGATGTTATCAAGCAGCTGGAATAAATATTCATAGACTTACCATATGCAGAAGCTTTTAAAAGTTGTAATCCTTAAAGCCTGCATAAATCTATTCTCTTGTGAACTTGGGGAAGAAGTACATTATAACTATATCCATTGAATTCATTGACTGATCAGGCATAACATTATGACCACCTTCCTAATATTGTGTAGATCTATGTTGTGGTGACTAATCAGAGAATGGACATGGGCCTTCTGTGGGTGTCACGTAGTGTCTGGCAACACATTGTTCATAGTGGGGGGGGGCTTTAAGGGGAGGGGCCTCTGTGGATCATCCCACAGATACTTGATCAGTTTGGGATCTAGTGAATTTGGAGGCCAGGTCAACACCTTGAGATGTTCTATTTGTGTTTTATTTGAGTTATTTGAGCGTTTTTGCTGCTGTCATCAAGGAGTGTCATTGCTATGGGGTGGGGGTGCCTAGTCTGGTCTAGGTGGGTGCTACATGTCTAAGTAACATCCATATGAATGAACACGAGGTCCAAAAGCTTCCCAGCACAACACTGAATTGTCACAAAATGTTATTAACTTCTCCTGTCAGTGGTCATAATGTTGTGGCTGACCGTATGTACATCAGTATTATATTACCTACCTGAAATGGCAGCATCCATCTGTGAAAAATATTTATTTCATGTGTGTTTTAGTGTTTAATTTTGGACCAAGCCCCGCCCACTAACATGGAGGAGGCGGAGCTTATGACCTATACTGCAGCCAGCCACCAGGGGGAGCACCAAACGCTTCAGCTTCACTGTTAATGGAGCTGTCCACCAACTGGACTTGTTTCAGTTCTTCTTGAAATCCTGAATCCTGCAGTCACCTCTCGTTCTTATTCATAAGTCGCAAAAGATAAATCTTTAAAAACACTTTTTGTTGCATGTCTTTAAAGGTGAGACATCAGTGTTGAAACCAATATCTAGTGGCGTCTGTGTTATATTTCACTATGTGCTCGCAGATTTGTACGTAAACAGTGTAAATACACCAAGATATCAAAGTTCAGTTTGTGAATCTATAATTATTAAATATAATAGGTAAGGATAAATCCGCAGTAATTGGTTCTCGTCTCTGCGTCAGAGAACAACATCCATTAACGGGGAGGCTTGAGACGGAGGCGGCGTTAGTTAGTTTGGATTTAGCTTCCAGTTTGCAGCGCGAGAGGAGAACGATGAATATTTATGGAGCTGACATTCATGGATCTGTGTGTATATGTGAGGGAGGGGGGTACGATTACACTGACCACAGACGGCCTCGTAAAACAAACATTTATTTCTACTGTGTTATCTTTTTATGGTTCAGTGTTTTATTATCCAATACGTTGTGTTATTAAAGATTTAAAAAAGCGTCCGAGAATCATTTTTCTTGGGAGAGGAGCCAATTAAAACAGCCTTAATTAATATTAATTAGTGAACATAATGTATAATCTACCGTGTTTTTATTGCGGCCGATCATCGATTAAAACCAAACGTGTAAAGGTTTCCTCTGACAGCACTGATTCATCTCCATCAGCCTGTAATGAGTCAGCCAGGACGCCATTCATCTCCACGACTTCATTACGACGTTCATTTGTCCATCGAGGCAGAATCACACCGTTCATTCATCCAACTGGACTCTGTTCATTCATCTAATGTGGCGTCATTACAGCTGAAAGACCTGCCTCCACCTGGGGAACGTTAAAGCTCTGCGCTCTGACGCCCTTATGTGTTGTGATATTCACAGACTCCACTCTTTGGTGTCATTAGCACCTCGCCACGGCTTCAGAATGAAACCCTCAAAACAGAATAAGCTTCTCTTATCCTGAAATGCTGATCATTTACCTCACAGCACCAGAGAGCTCCCATCCAGCTGCTTTTAACAATTTAGTTCATGCTTCCACTCCGGCTAAGAGACGGAGAATAATCTGTCTCCAGCTGCGTCGAGCTGGTCTCTCCTCTCTGAAGCACTCAGCAGCAGAGTTTAGATTCTTTATATACGGCTTGATTCACAGCAGTGTTTATATCGATGCTAAGAGAGGAGACGTTGACGTGTCAGCCCGCTGCGTAACGCCAGAGGTCTGTTTTCACTTGGCTGACATTAAACCTACTCATTTGGATTTATGACAGACATGGTGTAAAAACACTGCATCCTACCAACGGACACACAGCATGGTCCTGGCGAGCGAAGGAACGTAGGAGCTTGAACGCCCCGCGTCATTTAAATCACCTGTATGGGAGCATTTTGGCTTCCCTGTCAAATATAATGATGAAGGAAAGAGGTTAGTGGATAAAAACTGTGACGGTGTGAAGGCACCGTGGCACAAGAAAGTCATGTGACAGTGGAAACACATCAAGCATGGCCACGCATTTGAAGCGACATCACCCCAGTGTTTCACTGACAGGAGTGAAAATTGTTTTTCATTAATTATGTTAAAAAGAAGCTATTATGCCTTTTTTGCTGATCCAAAAAATTATCTGATCCGTCTCACCCCTAAAAGGAAACATATATTGTCACTTAGGAAACCTCCTGCAGCGCCACAGTAGATGTGATACTGCCCATTTTCCTGAACTGTGAAGAAAAGACGTTAAGATCCTGATCCTGATTCCTGAGTCCCAGTCCCGTCAATCTCATCTTTCCTTCCCCGAAGATTCATAAAGTCTTCCTCGTCTTCTCCTAGATGCGACTAGATTCAGTCCAATAAATATTTCTGCAGAAGTTGATGTAGTCTGGAGAGGGTAGCTTGTACCTTGGTTCCAGAAAACCTTGTTTTTCTACCCTAATGTTCTAGTCATCCAACGCCATGAACTCCCTAACCCTCCCTAGGATATGTTTCTCCTTGGCGCTGTTTCCAGGAAACTTTTCTCTTCTTTGTAGTATTTTTAGGTGTCGAATCAAGTTGGTAGCACTGAATGACGACCTCCTACTACCACCTCACCAAATAAACATCCACTTGGCACAATTTTCAAGTTTCTCTCTGACTGACTTCAATTTCCAGAGCAAAGTTCTTCCACACAGCAGACATCTGTGTCCAGTCACATGGTTCTTCTGTCAATAAAAACATAAATTGTCTTTACAAAATACCCCCAGAGCAAGCCTGGAGGCGACGGTGGCAAGGAAAAAACTCTCTTTTAACAGGAAGAAACCTTGAGCAGAACCTCAAGCACATCTGCTTAAGGCCGAACATATAGCATGTTAGGGATAGGGTTAGGGTTTGGATAACTGCTGGAGGCCATGAAGACTGGGCAGGTTGATGAGACCATGACAACAGATGTAGTATGGAGCTCCACAGGAAACATGGAGGAGGGCAGGAGCAGTTAGCATGCTATACAGTAGTAGCACAGAACTGCATGACTATTAATTAATTAGAAATTAGAGAAAAAGAGCTATTTTACCATTTTTAGCAGCTTTGACGCTTCCCACCGCCGTTAAAAAGGTTTAAAAGGATGTTTTGACCTGATTTTGGTTTATGGCAGATCTAAAACACATAACTACGAAAGATCAGGCTTGACTGAAGCCCAATACTCATCGTTTTTAAAATAGCCTGGATCGACCCGATTTGCCAATCATGACATCTCCACGAGAAATAATCTCCCTCTATTTCACTCCTCTCCTCTGGCGTCTTCAGATGAGACGCGTTGTCCCGACATGAATATGAATATGACGTCGTTTAAAACATAACTTACGCTGATGGCTATTTTAAAAGCGTCTGTTTCTGTTTTGTCGTTGTTTGACAGAAGCGTGTGACAGCTCGCTGGTGTCCAACCTGCCGCCGTCGTCCTTCAGAAGCTCCTCCCAGCTGTCCGGGAGCCACGCGCCGGGATTCGCCAAACTCAACAGGAGAGAAGGTGAGAAAGAGTTGCAGCTTCAGAGATTTGACTCGCTTGTGTTGCACTTTGCCATATTTACTGGGCTGAGAGCAAATATTAGTACTGTTAGTGAATCTACAGAGGCAACAGAGAGGAAGCAGGAAAAGAAAACAAACAGGTTTTTACTGGATTCCCAGAGACTTAGAGGCAATTCAACAGCTAGATAGAGGATCAGAATCATTTCTGAGTCTCATCTCTAATCTCTGAAGGTGCTGTTTGTGTTTGAGGCTTTTACAAGAAGAATAAACGTGTCTAGTGTTTGTTGGTCCGGCGTGGAAAACCCAGCGGTGACAAAATAAAGATTGTGTTTTGTTGTGGAAGAGCTTTCTGCGGGGAGCGGCCTCCGCTGCTTTATCCTGACATCAAAGCCCCGACTCAGCTGGGAGGAGGTTGAGACGGGTTTAATCTGGATCTGAATGATTTTCACCACCTGGGAAACTAAAAGAAGCCGAGCATGAAAAACACCGTCTCAGTCCTCAATTAGTCTGAGACTTGAGACTTGAGAAAAGAAAACAGCGGCAGTCTGGTCTCTTTGTTTGGCTGATGTGATTAAGGTTTGGTGACTGTGAGTCCAGTGTGGTGATCATATGACAGTAGACTGTGTGTTATTCAACAGTTAGAGCAGAGGTCACTAAAGATGAATGTGACTTCCCTCTGCTGTCAGTAGAAAGATGTGGGCAGTATATATTCATTTCATTTCCTTCATTTCCCCGCCGTAACCAAGCTGACGTTTCTTTCATTAACTTTTACAAGAGACGAGGCAACCCAGAGACGTCAGGGATATGAAAAGACATTTTTTACTTCACACTGGTTGATTAGTGGACGCCAGCATCTGGATTAACTCTAATTAAAACCTGTTATTATTCTCTGGCATTCAGTTCAGAGCTCCTCTTTTTGTTGTGATCTAAACGTCTTTTAATTTAGCATATTTTTTTAACCTCCTCCTCTTCATTGTCTTTGATTTACTGACACCGATCAGGCATAACATTATGACCTAATAGTGTAGGTCTCCCTTGTGCCTCCAAAACAGTTATGACTCATCAGAGAATGGACATGGATCTTCTGAGGGTGTCCTGTGGTGTCTGGAAACATAATGCTGTTAGTGGGGGGCCTTTGAGGGGAGGGGCCTCTGTGGATCATCCCACAGATACTTGATCAGTTTGGGATCTAGTGAATTTGGAGGCCAGGTCAACACCTTGAGATGTTCTTCATGATTTTTTTTTAGTTGTTCCTAAAGTATTGTTGTGGCTGCATCCTGCTGGGGATGGCTGCTCCCATCAAGGAGTGTCATTGCTATGGGGTGGGGGTGCCTGGTCTGGTCTAGGTGCCAGGTCCAGAAGTTTCCCAGAAGAACATTGTATTGTCACAAGATGGTCAACAATGTTATTAAGTTCTTCTGACAATGGTTTTAATGTTGTGGCTGATCGGTGTACGCTGACGTTATGGATCTGTGTCTGTACTTAGCTCCACCTGCCGTCAAAGAACAAGAAGGAAAGAAAATAAGCATTTTCATCGCTGACTCATCTGGTTTTACACCATCCACTGTCAGCAGGGTGAACTTAGTTTGTAGACAGTGTTTCCATCATGTGTCCGTCATTCTGTATCAGACGGATGTCGTCTCAAAGTTGACAATCAGTTTGCCTCCTTTGTGTTCTTAAAGACTTTTCCAGAATCTCGAGTCTCTTGTCGCTACGTCACATCTCGTCCCGCTCTCTGTCTACGCCCATTAACAGCTCACATGAATACACACTTTGCTACCATCATATCACTGCCACTTCACATGCAGTACATATGCTGAATTAGCAAAGTCATTTTCTAGATGCTGCATTGATGAACTCTCTTTGGAACGTCCTGTAATGAAATAATCCAGTTACAGTCAGTGTTTGGAAGTATGGCTTATCCATATGGTGTTAATGGTCTAAGGAAAGTGAATGAAAGGATAAGAATGATTACGGCCTGGAACAGACAACATATGGATGATTTGCACTGACTGTGTGGGACTGCAGCACATGAAATCGCTCAACAAATGCACCACCGTGCGTTCTTCTAGCGTAGCTCTGGTTTGGTATGTAGCCGGTAGATAGGGACGTTTCCGGTGCACCTTCCCAGAGAGCGATCACAGGTGTTTGCTGAGGAAATCGATGAATAAATGAATGCCTCCACCTCATTTCCATCTCCAGCTGGTGCTGCCTCCTCCAGTTGTTCTCTGAGGAGCAGCTCCGCTCTCAGTTCATTTACCCAGCAAGTGAGTCTTACACTACGACCTTAACAAGAAACCTGTGACCCCAAAAACAATCAGACTTTATTGTTATTGAAACGCAGTGTGTATGTGTGTAGTTACCATGCATGTACCAGGAAGTATAATATGACAAAACAATGGCTTCCAAAGCGGTGCAGCCGCATATTCAGCAGCATGTGGTGGGTTTTCCATTAAAAGTATACGTGCTTTAACTGCTGAATTGGTTTTTATTGGTTAAACAACGTATCTAAAATGCCTAAAACTGCCTAAAATGACAAAACCATCTTTGAAAAAATAGTATTTGATGCATACTTTAGTGTTTTAGTTTGCAACAAGTCCCATTCACTAACATGGAGGGGGTGGAGCTTATGATCTATACCACAGCCGGCCACCAGCGGGAGCTCTACATTATTTGTCTTCACTTTTGAAGAGCATTCAGTTTTCTAACAGTCTACGAAGAGACTAGCGATGATAACTGCAATGTTAAAGACATTTAGAGGGTCGCAGCTTCACTTTTGAAGGGACGACCAATGGGAGTGCCTGATAGACATGATTAAGAAATGATGCGAACACAACGTCCACAACTTTGATTGTTGCCACATAATTCTCCACAGCGCCAGGTAAACGTCAGGAAGAGCGAGGTCCCCCCGTGCACAAGCCATATTTTTATATTCTGCTTGTTTCGTGCTGGAGTCTTTGGGAGAGAAACTATACAAGAGGGTTACCAAGGTAACCAGAGCATGAAAGGTCCAAGGTCAGCGACACACTGTCAGTTAAAAAGTAATGGGCAACGAGTGAAATACCTTTATATGTGGATTTAGTACACTTGATCTCTCTGATGTGATTTATCTTCATTTAAATTCTTTAATATTTTATTTTGACATCAAGGACGTGGAGACATCTGTCGTATAAACCAAATTATTGGACAAACCAGGCCCAGAATTTGTGCCAATCCATCCACTAGTTTGTTAAACTGTTGACACACATTAGATCAGTGTGAGCCAGCGTAGTGGAACAACAGGCTGACGTTTCCATTCACAACACCACCAAACTGAGGATTTATTTCAACTTGACGGACTAAAAATAACGTTGTAAAGCCGGATTTTAAAAGACAGAGGCCTCGCTTGAGGGAAACAAAAACCTCTTTGAACCTATTTATCTCCGCAGACACCAGATGAATCCCAGCAGTGAGACGAGAAGGCCTGACACTGTGCTTCAGACTTTAACCCGACGTATTTGATCACAGCGGAGGTCTGAGGCCTCTAAGTGGTACACCAGAAGAGTATAAAAAGCCTTGATGGTCTATTGATTGGAGATGAATGGTCTGTTAACAGGGACCTGGAGGATGAATGTCTCCCTACTGGCTACTGTTATTCCTCATTCTCCCATCCACACATCTTATCTTTCCTCTCTCTTGCCTCCCACTCTTCTCTTGTCCTGTTAATCTTTCTTTGCTTTTCCATATCTCTTCCCTTCCAACCACCACCACCCCCCCATCTTCTTTCAGCTGAATTGTCTGCGTCCATCTTCCGCTCCGTCCACGTTACGTTTAATTTTCCCCGCTAAGAAGTAATTTATCTGCTCTGTCCTCCTACCAAATGTTAACAGCAGCCTTCATGTTTGAACATTTCCTTTCTGCTGTTGACAGTTATCAGCGACGCCACTGCAGTTGGGCTGAAAAGGACTTGAAAGGAATTAATGTGCCACGGTAGTCGTTTTGCCCAGAGAGTGAGATTTAACTTGTCCACTGGAGGCTGGACTTTTTTCTGTTTGTAAGATGAAGTCAAAATAGTCAAGCTACGCTCAAGTCGTGAAACACACTATGTGGATTTTAACCAATACACTAGAAAGAATCTCTATTGGATAGGCCTGCAACCAATCAGAGCTGCAGACAAATTCAACTCCACGGCGCTCAGATTACATCACTTCAATCTTCTGTCCATCAACGCATCAAGCAAAACCCAATGATCCCAATGGTGTTGACTTCAGAACCTTTTTCTGATCGTCATGAGATCGAGTTTTGAACATTT
Source organism: Planiliza haematocheilus (assembly GCA_005024645.1). Taxonomy (NCBI): domain Eukaryota; kingdom Metazoa; phylum Chordata; class Actinopteri; order Mugiliformes; family Mugilidae; genus Planiliza; species Planiliza haematocheilus. The sequence goes on from SRSE01000635.1 coordinate 439,250, forward strand.
TCTGAAACTCTGTTTGGTTTTCCTTGCGTTTTCTGTTTTAATTTTAAAGTTTCCACAACATTATGACCACTGACAGGAGAAGTGAATAACACCGACCATCTTGCGACAATTCAATGTTCTGCTGGGAAACTTCTGGACCTGGCATTCATTCATTGGTGTGGATGTTACTTAGACATGTAGCACCCACCTAGACCAGACCAGGCACCCCCACCCCATAGCAATGACACTCCTTGATGGCAGCAGCCATCCCCAGCAGGATGCAGCCATAAAAACGCTTTAGGAACAACTAAAAAAAGCATGAAGAACATCTCAAGGTGTTGACCTGGCCTCCAAATTCACTCAATCCCAAACTGATCAAGTATCTGTGGGATGATCCACAGAGACCCCTCCCCTCAAAGGCTCCCTACGAACAACATCGTGTCCCCTCTTTTCCAGTTGTTCATGCCTGTTTTCCCTGATTCCATGTACCTTGGTGTTTGTTTGTATTTGTTTCACTTTTTGCTGATCTTGTGTTTTTTGGATTTTACCTGCTGACCTCCACAGAGACTTTTGTTTCCTATTTTCATTAAATTGTCTTTGGGTTTCTCATCCTGTCTCTCTGGACTGTCTGTCTTCCACTTGGGTCCTCAGTTTCCTTGCTACACCGGTAACACAGAAGATGTTTGTTGAAGCATAATCAGTTCCCAACGGAGCGAACCCAATTCAGCTGTCTCTGGTTTGGAAACATTGAACCCCCCAAATTCACACATGTGATGCTGATCTTTGCATAAACTAGGGTTAGCTGGCATGGCCAAATAAAAATATTGTGATTTTTACTTTCTTTGTATGTCCAGAGTCTCTTCTGGGAGAATCTCTCCTCCAGTCTGCTGCTGATGCCGGTGTCGCATCGAGCCCATTAGCTTCCTGTTGGACTTTCTGTCCGACTGACATGTTATCAGGCGGCTGAAATTACCCTCCAGACATTGTATTCTCATGCAAATGTCCAGCGCTCATGCTGGGCCTGGCACTCGAATCAGTCTGTCTGTTACATGTCTTTCCAGTTGACTTTCTACTCCTTTCAGCTGCCCGTCTCCCTGTCCTGCTCCCTGGCTGCTTTTCTAATAGTCTGTCTCTCAGTGCTTTTCTTCTCTGGTGTTTTCATCCCTTTCTCTTTTATTCAGCCTCTTTGTCTGTAGCTGTCTGATAAAATATCAGTCCAGTATTGATGAAACATCTGCTGACTTGTCTTCACCTCATGCTATTACAGAATTAACCTCACCAAACACCACATTAACACTCAGCTAATTCTGAAAGGGTGTTTTCTGTCTGTTCTGCCGCTGTGGATGCGCATCGATTTTACTTTGCCATGCATAAAGGTGTTTTGCTTAAAGAGGTGTTGCTTGTATCCTCAGGACAGTAGCCAGACATGTGTTGTATTAACCATAGACTGTATATAAATATGGACAATGCGTCGCCACTTCCTTGCAGGCGCCATCGTGCAAGTTTGAAGCCAGAGTCTGCACATTACGGTAGTCACCATTATGTCACATCCTGTTTCTTGCATCGTGGCTGGATATTTGTCCGACTTTGACGTTGTGGACAAACCTTAGCAGTAGCAAATTACAGGTAAACAGACTGTAGCGGGTATTACTCCGTGAACCAATGTATGAATTTAAAGATTTTCACTTGTATCTAGTTTTTTTGATAGAGTTAAAGATAAATTACAATTATATTGCTGATGTACTGTCCAGTTCAGTAGTGGAAGGTAATGCAAGACAGTTTAAAAGGAGTTATTTCCAAAGGACTAAGACTTTAGATTGGTGGCCTAACTACACAACGGTGGGGAAATTGAAAAGGCAGCACTTGTCTCTCCCTCATTCCCGTCATTTAAGATCTTGTTTAGCGGCTCCAGTAGAGCCAGCGGGTCAGGCCGTGTTAACGTGTCGATGTGTGAAGGTGTCAGTGTGTTCAGGGCGTCGCTGCAAATGAGAGCTTGACTGTCGGCGGCCACATTCACATGGACGGCATTTCTGCAGCCTGATTAAAATCAATCTGATCGTGGATGGCAAATTAAATGTCGCTAAATAATGTTTTGACAGGACTGGACTCACTCACCCAAGTTTTCAATGTTGCTGCCGACGTTGATTCTGGCTTCGTTCATGTCTTCAAACATTTTTGAAATGAAATTTACCTGAAAAAGTAAAGATTAAAAGTATTTGCAATGTTTTAAACTCTTCTGAACAAATTTAACTTAACACAGCTCATCAGATGTGATTAAACACTGTATAGGTGTCTGATTCCTTAGGCTGCGTTGATCATTTCATTCCGTTTGGCCTCAAAACGTGACACTCCTGACCTCCATTAACCTTTATTTTATTCTTGGATCTGGTACCTTGACAGACACTGGAGGAGAAATAAAGCAGAGAGAGATCACGCTGATTTAAACTGACAGGCGTGACACAGAGTGTTCAGACCGTCCACCATCAGTTCACCTCCATTATATTAGCCACAGCTCCCCCTGACAGGGCAGACACACTAAATCTTTGTAACGCCTCTTAGTCTCCGAGTTGTTTTCCCTTAATCTCTTTCTTCTTTCCTCCACAGTCTAATCGTCACGAGTAAAGGTCAGAGTCGCTGCTCTTTTCTTTTCTGCTGTCACTGGACACGTCTGTTAGTCGAGCGCGTATTAGCTTTGGCCTTTCGCTCTTTAAAGATCAGCCTCGACCCACCACCAGACCAGCGCTGATTAGTTTTCACCGCGCACTGTTCGCTGTCATTTTTCGTTTGGTAGAAGAAAGTAATATCAGTCGTTTCTCTTTTATACTTACACAACACATGGCTTAATGTACACCGATCAGCCATAACATTATGACCACTGACAGGAGAAGTATAAAACGTTCTGACAAGTCAATGTTCTGCTGGGAAACCTTTGGACCCCGGCATTCATTCATTCATTGGTGTGGATGTTACTTAGACATGTAGTACCCACCTAGACCAGACCAGGCACCCCCACCCCATAGCAATGACACTCCTTGATGGCAGCAGACCTGGCCTCCAAATTCACTAGATCCCAAACTGATCGAGCATCTGTGGGATGACCTCTCCCCTCAAACCCTTGGGACCCAAAGGCCTCCACTCAAGGCTATGACGCACCAAGCCGACGATCGACCTTTTCAGCTGATGCAGCGTATTCAACCAGCTGTGCAATGAGTCGATGAGATAGATCGCTCTGATTGGCTGATCAAGATGTGGAGATCAGTTTGGATATGCTGCTATGTTCATAGTAATCCACACGTTTAGATTATGAGGTAAAGCTTTCAATAGGTTGTGTTATTGCACTTTATTTGCAATTTATAAATGACACACAATCAGTTAAATGATTGTTAAATTTAACAGGTTTAACCAGTTATTGGCTGAGGATGCTTCATGGGACTTCTGCAGAAATTCTTAGGATGAAATAGTTATATTTTTTTTTATTCTGTTCCTTCCTGTTTGAGTGTCTTTATACACGGAGCAGGTCACTGCAAGCTGTGATTGGCTGGAGTTCAATGTACAGTCTGGCAGCAGGTATTTAAAGACACAGGACCTTACAAAGAATCTTACAAAGTGACCATCTGGAAAGAAAACTGTACAGTAATCCTTTGTAGATGTCAGAGGAAATGAGGTTCACACAGAAACAGCAGAGGAAGCTTTCCTCCTTCATAAAGCATATTTTGTTTATTAGGAAAATCACTTTAAAACAATAGTATATCGTCTTGTAGCTTGTTTGCAAAGCAGCAGGTTGACAGGAGATTGTCTCTGAGCATTTGAAGGGAAAAACGGAGATGGCTTTGAGTATGTTTGTGTCTTCTGTGGCTTCCTGATACAGAAAACACAAGCGCATGTTTGCTTGTTTGCATGTTTGTGTGTTTGCCTGTTTGCCTGTTTGTGTGTGCGCTCAGTGGGACTCTGGGTCGGCAACCTCCTCCTTCACAATCCATCCATCCGGTGTTTGAGCTCTGTGTTGTCGCTTTGGCTTGACAACACATTTTCCAAGGGAGACACACACACACTTACACACACAGACTTCACATAGACCTACATTCATTTAACCATAACTCTTACCAACCCTACCAGCTACCTCCCTAACCCTAAGCTTTCCCAGATGGCACCAGCAACATTATCGACAAGCCACAGTTATCTAGTGTTGCGGTGTTTGAGTGAGCATTGTCTATATATCCAACATAAGAACTGGTGAAGGAAATGCAGATGATTGGTTGATGCGTTGCCACATCAGAGGAGCAACAAAATGAAGTTAAAGCACGTCTCACCCAACATAAGTGTCAGTGGTTTACCAGCTGACTGGTCCTGAGTCTAATTTGTGTCCCCAAGTGACATAAGCAAGTGCACAAACTAAAAAAAACAATTTTTGGCAAGTATAAAGTCTCAAAAACCAGTCAGAGTGCCCCTCCAACAACCAAACGTCCTCACAACAGAATCCATCCATGAAATATTTGTCCCCAGAACTTGACAAAAACAAGACCACACACTGGTTTAAGTGTCTTTGTTGTACAGTTGCTGATTTGATCAGTTGCAGCAGGTTTTAGCCGTACACTACTGCTTTGTGTGTTTTGTATCAGTACGTGTCTATACGACAGCGTTATTAAACCTTTTCCTTAGAGCCCCTTGTTGACACTAATGTGAGCCACAAATGGCTGCCACCCTACTGATATAGTGACCTTTTTATGACTACTTTTCCTCCAGGTGATCAATAATTCAGCAGAATACTCTCATTGATCTCTTTTTTTCAATGTTTTCTGAAAAAAAAAAAAAAAAAAATCCTGACCTGTTGACCCAGAGCAAGGCTAATCAATAGATAACAACACAGCTCCTTTATTGATGACATTTAGTATGAGGAAGGAAACAAAGTGTAAGGGTTCAACCAATCAATGCTTGGCACTGCATTGCTTATTGATTTGTAAATTATGCCCGCCTCGTTTTATTTTTAATGAAGCAATTTCACATGAAATATATTAACCACAGCAGCAACAAGTGATACGGTTTAGTCTGTATAACTGTAGTGATGCTTTAGTAATTATTTGAATATATCGAGGCATTTTTTCAAAGTTTTGACTTATCATTTATACTTTATCACTGTCTACACTATATTGACTTAAGTCATGATACAGATATAAAAGACCAGCTGTTAACACACTTAGGACTGTTTCTCCATGTCATGGTTTATCTGAAACAAAGTTAAAAACAAGGTGGACTTGCTGGGACCACAACTCATCTAAGGCCTAGTCCACACGTATCAAAACGATCTTTTCCCCTCCGTTTTCCCTGACATCGTTTCAAGAATATCTGCGTCCACACGAATCCGTCTGAACGTGACTCAAATCTCTACTTCATGTTCCAGGCCTATAGGTGGCGCTGTTTCGGAAATTCACCAAAAATGGGAGAGGAAGAGGCGGAGCATGTGCATAAAGCTTGAGCGCTGTTTACAAATCGGCTTTAGAAGAAACCAAACTCAAGGAGAAATGATATTTAGCCCTAGTAACCATAATAGGCTCAATATCTTCTCTCAAAAAAGTGCGTTTTAGGGCTATGAGTTTACAGGATTCGTGTGGACGATCGGTCAAAACAATGCAAAACATCTGTGTTTAAACCAAAAATCAATTCTGTGTGGACGGGCCCTGAGTTTCTTCATCTTCTCTAACAGACTGGTGGGGGGCTTTGGGTTTTTATAAGATGAGAAAAACCTTTATTCGTCCCACAATGGGGAAATTGGACAAAACATAACAACTGGTCAACGTGGCGTCTACACTGTTGGTGCGTTGGAGCCTTTGTTTTGGTGTGACGGCTTTGGGGCTAATGTGGATCAACAATTACTTTGACTGAAGCTACTGCACCACAGAACATAAAGAAGATCTCTATAGATGTGTTGGATACTGTGAAAAGTAGAGTTTTTTTGTTCTTGTCCGGCCACGTGAACAGGAAGATGCATTTCCGACCAATCGCAGCCGTAGTTGTCCATTTCGGGGGCGGTGCACATCAGGAAACGGCGTAGAAGTAAATTAAGCCAATGCTCTCTTGGGGACAAACATGGGTGGTATCTTCTTTTTTTAGAATTAGTGGTCCTCTAAGATCCCATTAATGGACAGAAAGTACAGACTCAAGATGTGAATGGGGTTGAAATGTTCTGTTTTCCGGTTATTGACGTCTTCCTGTACCATATTCTCTGGATAATTGGCAGTTTCCTTCAGAAGAGTGTCCCTTGTCCTTCAGATGTGGATGCGATGAGTGGTGACTGAAAACATGCTCCTGATTATTAGAGGGACCTGAAAACGAACAAATGCCTGAATCCATCACTCGTCACGGTGCTTTTTTTTATATTTTGTTCTATTATTTCTCAGGAAAGTTCTGAAAGTATGGCTGATATCTCACTAAAGCTTCTAATGGATTTAAAGATGTTTGCTGTAGTTCAATCAATTTTCATCATCCTGAAAAAAAGGGATTTAAGTTCAGAATGAAAGGTCACGCAATGCAATTTCATTTTTTGTTTTTTTTTAGTTCCTACCAGAACTTATTTCATCTCATCCCATCTAAATGGAAATCGTAATAAATCACTTACATATGCTATGATTGTTTTGTTTTCCTCTCCAGGAGCCGGAGGTTGGTCTCCTCTCGTCTCAGACAGGTATCAGTGGTTGGAGGTGGACTTGGGCGAACGGACCAAGATCACAGCGGTCGCCACGCAGGGTCGCTACGGCAGCTCTGATTGGCTGACGTCCTACCTGCTGATGTTCAGCGACACGGGACACAACTGGAAGCAGCTCAGACAGGAGGACAGCATAGGGGTGAGTGAAACAGTAACAAAACCATCCGAGCACTGACCCTCAATATCCTCAGCGCATCCCGGGAGTGGAGCTGAAGCCGGTCACTTGTGATCGGATCATTCAGGGGCACCGGGTCTGAACATACATACTTCCAGCCTTTTCCTCTTAGTGCTTGTGTTGACTCTCAGGGATCACTCTGTCCTGTACAGATAAACTCAGCCATCATGAGTTCTGTCTTTCCGTTGATGATGTATGAGCCAGTGTTGGAGCGCCGCTGACTCTGCAGACCTGCTGACAAAACATTTAGCTGCAAATCACAAGCAGAGAGGCAGTCTTTTTTTGTTTGCCACTCTATTATTTTTTCTCTATCTCTGTCTTTTTCATCCTTCAAGAGGAGCAAACAGGAACCGGGGAAAAGAACAGGACTAAATGCGAAGCGTTATAAACAACGGTAGCGGCACGGCTTGAATTTCCTGTGTCGCCCTGATGCCTGGAGCAGAGCAGGTTGTTGACATTAAGACAGCTGGTACTTTTTCATACGTCTCGGTACAGTTAACTACACGTTGTTGGACGTAGCAGAGCATATGGCTTGTGAGGCAGTTGGAGCTTAGGCATTGTTAACTAAGTAACTATGCTATAGCTGTTCTGTTCTGATGTGTTAGAACGAAGGAGATCAGTGGGGAATTAATAGCTTATAGCATCTCCAGTCTTGTGCTCATTGCTCATTTGCGTAACCTCGTCCATATAAGCGCGCTGTATAAGAATTGTCTATGCCCATGCTAACATTCTACCTTATAAAGCTGCTTAGACCCGGGACTCTCATACTTTGTCTTGTAGGACAGATTAAATTCAATAAGAAACTATTCGAGTGAAGGTTCTGGCTAGGGATGGACATGGATATGGACTAAAAATCTTAACCCTATCATTTCTGGTATTTATCACGGTAACGATAAAAATTACGATAAATAAACATCAATTCAGCCTAATCTTTTTGACTATAATGCATCGGCAAGTTTTGTCTGAGTTGTTGTTTTTTTCCCGGACTCTTTGGATGAAGTCGACGCTGTTTCTGCATCCTTTGTTAATTTTCTGTCTTTCTTCATATTCTGGTCTGTGCTTGTGTTTGAGGTGGTGGAACAAATATCGCACGATAAAATATCGCACATCCCTAGTTCTGGCTTCAAATATTTGAATTGATGAATGTGAAATATTCCTAATAAAACAATTAGACTGACCATTTAAGGGAGACATTTAGATTAGCATACATCCATACAGTGGCAGTGAATGGGGCACCGAAACGCAGCCTCTAAATAACGCAGCGAAACTCGTTCATTTCACTAATATTTTGTTATGATGCGCTAGTGCTATTCCCCGTTGAGTCTGGAGTTACCTGTTATTGTCATCCAGGGTCTCCAAAGTTATATGGGTGAGTAAACAATCGTATTTTATGCCAGAAATAAGGTCCAGGTTGTAAAAAAGCGGTAATTCCCCTTTAACCCCTAAGCCCCAAAAAGCCAAAAGCCTTTTTTTTTTCCTTATTTCACCTATAAAAAGGTCAGAAAATGTCCTGTGAGTAAGTGCCTTTGCCCATTTTTCCAGAATACCTGGAACTTTCAACATCTGGCAGTTATTTACAATTTGCTGCACGGTATAAGAGCGCAATAATCCTGTGGGAGTGGTGCTAGCGTAATGACCATAATGACACAAAACTGACTGGAAAGTGCAACATCTCAGCCTTCCGAAGCCTTTAATTTAATTACAGCCGTCCAAAGTGCACGGCTTCGTAGAGGTAAAGTGGGTGAAGACATTTTTCTTCCTCTGTAAACTTTCTTGCTCTGTTTTAGAGAAGGCACGTTTCCTACGACCAAGCTTACACTCTGGTACAAATGATTTTTTTAGAACTTTGTGTGAGATGCTAGATTTTGAAGGAGCAAGCCAGCGAGTACAAATTTTCTTTCGATTTATTTCCTTTTGCCCCGTCTCTGTAGGGCCGATTAGTGAATTGAGTCAGAAGGACCCCAGACGGAGTGAGGCATCACCTCCCACCTCCTCGTCGATACAACACTTCCCCTCAGTGTCTTCTCATCGCACAAGAGTTGGACTTGTCTTTGTTCTAGTTCAGTGTACAGACGCTGAAATGCTAAGAGGGTTTAGCGTAGAAAGCAAAGACTGTGCTGAATCCCGTCGACGCGGTGAAGTCAAAATACGTTTCGCACCTGCAACGCCAAATCAAATCACCCACTTTGAGCGTAGACATTTATCCAGCGCTGAAGTTTGTTGCGGTGCCGCCGAGCTTTTGATTAGAAGTCAAGTGCGGGCAATTTCCCCATGTGGAGGGAATCCAGCTAATCTGAGCAGAGAGGCTTCGTCTGTGAAAGAGAGCAGAGAGCAGCTCATCACAGCTTAAAAACATGTTGATCTGACGCTCTACATTAAATCCCGGCCACATTTCAAAGTGCTTCTTTTGGTTTCTGTGAATGAGTCAGCCGGGCTTAGAGAGGCTGTCGGAGAAAGTTGACGGCAGAGCTGCTGGATCAATCCCAGCACATTTCCTACTGGGCTTCAGCTCTCAGCGCATCGGGCAGAAGACCAGGGGAGGAAATATGCTGTTTCCTTCCTCTTCTCTGAGGATGTCTTTTTCTCTCTCTATATTTCCTCGGAAGCCTGTAGGAAATACCGCAGTCCATCTTCCCTTTATTGTCTTTTTCCTCTTCATCTGTTTGTTTCCTCTCGCCTGGAGGGCCGAAGACGAAGGAACGAGTTGTGCTCTTTTCACTTTTCCCCATTCCTCCAATTATTTCTAATTTTATCTCTTGCTTTCTCTTTTTTTTGCAGCTTGTGATTTTCTTTCCTCTACATTGTGTCCCTCTGACATATTCCACTGACAATCCTCTCTGTGTTTCCATCCTTCTTTTCTTGAGTCAAATTTCCTACTGGCTGCCGCTGAGCTTTGAGGAGACGATACACTCTCATAACTGGACTTTGCACAGACATCTACTGAGAGCTTAAAGACCACACAGTACCTCTTTCTGCTTAAATTTTGATCTGGAAGCTTGGTGTTTGTGATGCGTCTTCAAACAACACGCATTTCTTTGAATGCCCGGCACATTTGAAGTTTTTTGATGGATGAAAGTAAACGGAATACCTTTGGATTGTTGCATTGCAAACAAAACCAAAGGTTGTCTTGGTTTTAGCTGCCATTTTACACAGTTTACCATCTAAAAATGCTGTTATCAAAACCAGCCACAAGTGTAGGAACTGAAAAGATAAGTTAAACATTTTTTAGAGGGACGGGGATTTCCTGGAAGCAAGCCCGAACCTTCCCCTCCAATTATTATACGGTGAAACGTTGGTCTAGAGCATATGTGTCAAACATACGGCCCGGGGGCCAAAACCTGTCTGCCGGAGGGTCTAATCTGGCCCACGGGATGAATTTGCAAAAATTACACTGAAGACATTAACTGCAATTTTTCCAATAAAAGTGACTGCTATTCCAATGGACGTAACAACTGAGACCTAGAACTAAACACAAATTGCATTTCTTTGTCTTAATAAATGTGGGGTTTAGGGAAACATTTGGAGTTATTTAAAGGTTAATACGCTATCGTGTTATTGGCCCGGCCCCCTTCACATCAAACTGGGCTGTATGTGGCCCCTGAACTAAAATGAGTTTGACACCCCTGGTCTAGAGTCTCTTCATTGGGAGCCAATTATGCTCCAGCGAAGATCTGCAGAGCCAATCAAATCATTTGTAAGTAAGTTGTCTAAGCAAAAAACTGCTCTGGTTGTAGGGCTAATCAGTGCTTCTTCAGTTTGAAATGACTGGTGTAGAGTTTAGGTTTTATTTGGGGCATTTGTTGGAGATGTAACACCAGTTGGACGTAAGAAGTCGTGTGTAATCCCTACGTCCTGCTACTTCCAGCCGCCTTGTTGGTTTAATATGGATTCATATCCCCAGTGACAGTAGCTGCATGGCTGTCACGTAGCTAGGGTTCCTTTCATTATCCTAACTTACACTTGAGCCAAGCAATAGATTAAAAACGACTGTTGAGCTGAAGAAATGAAAATTAAATTTACTTTTGGTTGTGAAACAGGAAAAAAAATGATTGAATTCTTCAGTGAGTATGTGAACCATCATCATCCCTGTGAGTTAGTGTCAGTCTCAATCACACACCACCTGAACTTTGATGAAATGACGTCCCCGTATACTGTCCAATGTGTCCAGAAGATTGATGAGGTCTCTCTTTACTCTTTCAAAGTCTATACATTAGACTCGCCATGAAAACTGGTCAAGGCCTTTGACTTTACACCTACGCCCAACTAGACCGTTAAATCTAGCCTTGGACATGGTGATACTACGTATTAGCTCTACGTAGGTCTTAAAACACATTTTACTGCTCTTATAACCAGGTGTGCATCCATATGGTGCAACCAGCCGCTTAAACTCACATGACATGACCAAATAATTGCAGGATGCTGACCAGATTAACCTAGGTGGTATCTTCTTTCTCACAATTAGTGTTTGTAAGAGATGCTGCGACTGCGTTGTCAGTGGTAAGTGATCATTTCTGCCTCAGGCCAACTCCCTTGTTAAGAGAGGGTTTTTTCCAATTTCACGTTGTTGTCCTCAAAAGAGTGTCCCTCGTCCTTGAATCGTGAGTGGACTGCTGAGTCCTGATCCGAAGAGCTCGCTGTCCTGTGTTAAACCATGCATGTGTGAAGTGGTGCTTCTGCACAAGCTGCATTTCTCTGATTTGTGATTTGTCCTTGGGCTAGACAAGTATCTGCCTGCAGAAGGTTACTGTCAGTTGAACTGAAAGTATAAATGTGAGAAATGTCACACGCTCAAAAAAATAACTTGTTAAATAAATATAAAAATGTATGAACGGATGCGGTATTTGAACCTACTGTTTGTTCAGCTTAAAGTGCTTAGGTTGGGTCAACAAATCCATCAGAGTTGATTCAACATAATTACTAAAGTTGGTCCCAATTTCAATTAATATTGTTGGCCCAACTAATTTACAACTTTTGGGTCCAACTAATTTTACAGCAGGACAATTACTTCAGTAAATTGGATCAGTCCAACGGATGCTCTGTGTGTTTTAGGAACTTGTACTTTGTTGGATAGTTTGTTTCCTTCCGTCTTCTGAAGAAGGTGAAACTAACTTCCTGAGGGTAGCTCAGGTCACATAGACCAAGCAGCATCGCCACTGCAAAAGCTCAGTATCGCAAAGTTATATACCAATCAGGCATAACATTATAACCACTGACTGTAGAAGTAAATGACATTGACCATCTTCTGCCTTTTGGACCTGGCATTCATCATGTGGATGTTACATAGGCCCAGTCCACACGGAGAGCTTTTTGGTTTAAACGCAGATGTTTTGCATCGTTTTGTCCGATCGTCCACATGAATCCTGTAAACGTACTGCTCTAAAACGCACTTTTCTGAAACCTGGTCCCAGGGTGGATAAAATTTGCAAACGCAGCTCTTGAGTTTTCGTGTGGACGACGAAAACGGCAAGAAACTCATACGGGCGTTTCAATCATGTCATCGCCGTCTCATAACAACATCAACAACAATGGTGGACTTCATGCTCGTGTTCCTGCTGGAGAAGATATTGAGCCTATTATGGTTACTGGCAGCAGCCATCCCCAGCAGGATGCAGCCACAAAAACACTTTAGGAACAACTAAAAAAAACAAAAAGGTGTTGACCTGGCCTCCAAATTCACTAGATCCCAAAATGATCAAGTATCTGTGGGATGATCCACAGAGGCCCCTCCCCTCAAAGCCCCCCACACTATGCCAGACACACCAGGACACCCTCAGTGGGCCCATGTCCAGTCTCTGATGAGTCGCAACTGTTTTGGAAGCACAAGGGAGATAATACTCAGCATTAGGTGGTCGTAATGTTATGCCTGATCGGTGAATCCAGTAGTCTAACCACTACTCTTCCTTGATTGTATCATGTTAGATCGACATGACTGAAATTAAGAAATGTCAAATGGTTTATTATGAAGCAAATCCTACATGATTCAGTCACGCTCACCATGAAAACATATAATTATTTAAGTGACATTACTTTTTGAGTGTACTGAAGACCTGGTGCTGTGTTTAATTACAGGGAAGCAGTCATTTTCAGAAATAGCTAAAATTGTCCTGCCTGTAAAAAGAAAAAAGAAAACACCCACACAAACTCATTTAGACAGAAATATGAGTTCACAAGGTTTCTTTCAGTCGAACACGAGGTCTCTTTTTTATCATATGAGGTGATCCGACTCCACCCTGCCATGATTACAGGGGAATTAATAAGTTAATTATGCATCTAAGCTTTTATTCAGCAGCGGGAGAGCCAGTTAACCTGCATGTCAACTTCAAGGGAGGCATGTAATTAGGATGGATAGCCAGATGGAAGAGACGGGACGAGAAGACATAAGAGACGCGAAGCGATCCGCCAGGCGTTCAGCCAGGAGTCAGAGAGAGACGGACGATCAGTTCCCTGCTCGCGATCCAAATTCAGCAGAAAGATTTTAGGACGGAAATAATTATAATTCCCTCAAAGGAAAAGTTTAAAAGATGTAAACTTCTGCTAAAGTGCCAGCTCAGCTCTTCCCTCCTACTCTGCTCATCAGGAACATCTGTTTATTTCCAGCATGCTTGTTGTTGTCTGAGGGTGTGATGTGTCCATTAAACAAGCTAGCATAGCTTTATTACCCTCATGCAGTAAATTCCCTTTTAATAGCCTCCATTTACATTAAGGTGCTCTGCCAAAGGAATCTAATCAATGAGGAGCAGATGAATAGATCAGCAAAGTGCACAGCTCTGATGTCACAGTTAAACAAAAATATATCGGAAACGACATCAATGAGACGTACATTTAAACCACAGACTCTCAGTCACTGATATTGATCATGTTTCATCGAGGTCATGGTTCAGTATATCCAAAAACATGCTGAAACAAGACCAGCGCGGCTTGTAGAGTCTCTTGGAGGGTTTTTATTTTAGTATCTTCTCCAGACTTGTGGGGATTTGGGGTTTAAATAGAAACATCTGCAGGTGTTGTCTATTGGAAACTCGTACTATTAGGTTCTGTTAACAACCAGATACTCACCTGTAATTGGAGGACTGGAGGTTTTGATCCTGTTTTCCTTCTCCAGTCAGTGGCACTCTCTTTGGGGACGGATGTTCAGACTGTGTTGTAAATTGCTGGCAGATCATATCTCAGTCCACCTTTTACCGTTCAGAGAGAGAAGGGTTTTACAGTTTGATATCGAGGTCTGTGACACAGGACAGATGGTATAGCCTGTGATCCAGGTCATGGTATATCAAAAAAGGTTAAAAAAAAGGCAACTGGACTTGTAGAGTTTTTTTGAGAAGACGTTTCACCACTCATCAAGTAGCTTCTTCAGTTCTTGGAAATTAGCAGCAACGGTTTCTGGTCATTAGTTCCTATTTAACCTCAGACTTCCCACCAGTCCCCTAGAACAGTGGTTTTCAAACAAGGGACCGCCAAGGCCAACATAATTATTAATAATATATCATACTGAAATGCTATTTGCCATCCTCGTCTTTCTGATTCCAGTCAAAACGTTGTTCATGACCTCGTAATCTATGAAGACCAGGCTTGCAGGTTTGCATCATTTATCAAGCTGCTTTGCTCCTCAAGCTAGCATGTAGCTAGCGCAAAATGGACAGGTTTTTGACAAGAAAGAGACCAAAGGGACAAACCAACAACCTTGTGGTGGAGGACACTGCTGCAACAAAAAACCAAGAACTCCTGGCTAACTGAAATCAGAAAATATGAGGCAGCACTTATGAAAAAATGATAAAAGATGACGTTTCTTTACATATTTTGTAGTGTTGTATGTAGGTTTGCAAATGGGGTCCCTGGTCAGAAGCTAATGCTGTCTGGGGACCTTGGCATGGAAATGTTTGGGAACTGCTGCCCTAGAACTGAAGAAGCTACTCAGATGATGAGTGGTGAAACGTCTTTTGTTTTTCAGTTATTCAGCTGCTCGTGTAACATTTCAACACGTCATCGTGTACTTGTGTGTCTCCAGTCTTTTCCAGGTAACACTAATGCAGACAGCGTGGTCCAGTACAAGCTGCAGCAGCCGGCCGTCGCTCGCTTCCTCCGCCTCATTCCTCTGGGCTGGAACCCCAGCGGGCGGATCGGACTCCGACTCGAGACCTACGGCTGTCCTTACAGTAAGTCTGAGTTTTTCATGGTTGATTTACTCCACCTGCTGTTTTACTATCACACAAAGTGTATTATGTTAAAAACATTCCTTTTAAATATCTTAGTTTGTACATATTGCCAGCATCAACCATGGCGTCGTCACACTGAGCCGAACAAATATGACAAACACATTGTTAGTTTGATTCTGCTCAGCGCTGGCTCCACCGTCAAAGTTTTCTCATTCATGGGCCGAGAACTGATTTGGCTTTCAGAGAACGGCAAATATCCAACCTGTCTCTGCTCTGCTATCTGTAGCCAGAATAAAAACAAAAACATGTACTGGTTCTTTTGATTTCTCTTCATCTCATTCTTTATGCTCTCACACTGTGTCCAGTCAGCAAAGAGCGAGAAGCCGTGTACTATTTTGTTTCAACATTTGTTTTTCCCGACCCGATTTCAATGAAGCATACTCATCATTTACATAACCACACTCATCAAACAGTAAATATTCATCTGCTAGCGGGATTTCTTTGTCTTGGATTTTATCAACATCTGTTTGTGTTGTGTTTTTGCTTTTGTCTATAGCCTACCAAAGGAGCAAGATACAGAAAATGCACTTATTATCAATATAATATTTGAACCAAAGAACTGAAACTGTAAATGAAATACAAGAAAAACTGCAAGTATTTTAAAATGGATAGATTTAAACTTGCACCATCTCCTCAGATGTCTGTGCTGCAGTGGTTTCATCGAAAGCTGATACACATTTATTGATTTCAAACGCCAACATAGCATCATTTTATTGGCAACACACCAGCACTAGGTATAAACATTTTCACCAGTGTAGCCAGCCCCTACGGTGTCGCCTTGTGGGAGTAAGAATTAAACTTTAAATTGTTAACATTTTACAACCACTAAACAAAACGTACAGCTGCTGATGGAAACTATATTGGTGACAAGTCAAAGTAAAGAGACTTTTAGAGTTATTGTGATTCATCCCAGGTGTTCTGTGCACGAATGAGTTTATCAGATTTCATGGCGATCTGTTTCATTGGTGGCGAAATTGAGATTGGATCTGAAGTGAACACAGGTAGTAAAAGCTGGTCACTTGTGATTGGATTGCCCAGGTCAGATGTTAATGCAAGGTCTAAACAGGGCCCATAAGTTAATA
The DNA here is from genome assembly GCA_005024645.1 of Planiliza haematocheilus. Taxonomy (NCBI): domain Eukaryota; kingdom Metazoa; phylum Chordata; class Actinopteri; order Mugiliformes; family Mugilidae; genus Planiliza; species Planiliza haematocheilus. The sequence continues at coordinate 455,399 of SRSE01000635.1, forward strand.
CCATCTCTGTACACAGGCTGTGAGCCAAAAATAATGAGATTATTATAAGTTAAGTGGGCTGCTTGATAAGCTACAGTGTAGAGTAGTAGTGTTGATCTGAAGTAGTGTGTTCAGCTCTCCGCACACAGCATGACTCAGGATGTCAGAGCCCCAGCCTGCTGCTGTGTAATCAGCAGGAAAGACACCCTTACACTGCAATAAGAGCATTACTGCAAGCAAAGTGGTTGTTTGATTGGATGTGAGCATTGGGAGGGAGAGACTCGCCAAGTTCATTAAAAAACGTTCAGTCAGAGAAATTAGTTGTACAGCTGAAACGGAAATTGATGCTGAGCTCAGCTGCTGCTTCTTTTTAAACTATTCAGTGTTTGTGGTCCATTCTTCAACACCTACGCCCTTTACACCACCTCAGCCCAAATCACCTCCAGCGAGCGAGCGGCGCACACCAACGAGGGTGACATTTCTAGATGAAAAGAGATAAACAGAATACAGATGCACGTGATCAGTCCATTAACATCCAACCAGTCTCAATCACGCTTAAAATTATCACTCATTTATACACCCCAATCTTTTATTTGGTTTGGGGTAATACAGTTGTTAAGATGTTAATTTGTATTTGAACGTTTCATTGTTGTTTTAATCCTATGTCTTCTGTTTCAGCCTCTGATGTGGTCAGCTTCGACAGCAGCAGCCACAGCGGTCTGGTGTACAGGCCAAGTCCCGCGCTGAGTGGGACATCCAGAGAGGTCGTCTCTCTGAAGTTTAAAACCCTGAGGCACTCTGGGACGCTGCTGCACGCGGAGGGACGGGAAGGACTCGGACTCAGTCTGGAGTTAGAGAGAGGACAGCTACTACTACTGCTGCTAAAGCATGGTACAACTCACCACAAACATTCATATCAACTCATAGTAATATATGAAATAACACCTTCTTCCACATACTGGAGTATAAATCAGATATCTGTGGAAATATTAGAATTATTGTTGAATGAAATCCAAAACGATGACTTTAAGATACAGGTGAGAACAATGAGGGAGGAGCAAACAATCACAGAGGTGAGGGCAAACACCGAGACGAGACAGGAAGTACCAGTAACTGAAAATGACCATTTCAGAATAAAACAGGGACAGTCCAAAACCTCATACCATGACAAGATACCTGAATATTTAAATTATAACTAATAAAGTGGAACATTTGCACTTCAGTGGATAACAAAGCATTTTTAGTCTTAGTTTCTGTGGAACATGATGTTTGACAAGTATATTTTAAGACTAGAAAGCTATTATTATTAGTTAAACAGCTGTTATATAGGGCGGTAGTTAATAACGTCAAAACGGGAAGTAAAAATACGTGTACTTCTTGTAGCACATACAGTATTCTCCACCCAGTAGAGCTCAGTAAAGACATTTTCCTGGTATATACTTGTGAGTCACTTTATAGCTGTATTGTTAAGGACATCTGTAGGAGGTCGAGGACAATACAGACTCCTCTAAGATTACTTTAGATTGTTTTTCAGTGGGTGAGATGGTCGACACGCACGCTTCCCTTTGATTGGTTTAAGTTTTGTCTCCCACTCCGCTGCTGCTGCTTCTCTGTCTAGTTACAGGCGTGATGGATGGTCCCCGTTCACTGTAGCATGTGTTAGGGCCGGACTCTTCGAGGCTTGATGCATGGCTTACAGTCTTGTACAGGGTAGTGTGTGTGTGTGTTTTTGTGTGATTGTGTAAATGGGGTTAAACCAGAGGTTGTCGTGCTGCCGTGTTGAATCATCACCATATGGCACACCTCTTATCAGGAGTCCCATCTGGCTCCATTCATCCATTCATTTATCCATCCATCTCTTTGCCCTCTTTCCAGTTTCATATCTCCTAAAAGGCCCCCGTCTCCTCCTCTTTGTTTTCACCTTTGCTTTTATCCACTACCGTGACACCTGTTTCTCACAAATCCATCCCTCCCTTTTGTAAGCATTTTTACCTCATGCAGCTACCGTCCACTTCTTCCTGTTCTGCCCCTACAGAGTGTAATCGTGTAATTCTACCTAAAGATATGGAAACTGAGATAAAAGCTTCACTGTGTCTGGACCAAAAAGTTGCGCTTGATCACATTGCTACAGCAGCCAGCAGTCGGCTGCCACAAAATGTGTGGAAAGAAATACGTCCCCACACCAGCAGGTGGCAGTAGTCTGTATTTGTCATTCAAAAGTCAAGGCCAGACAAGATTCTTTTAGGTGATATCCTGGGAAGCTAGGAAGAGCTACTGTTATCTGAAAGGTTACCGAGCTAGGAAGCGCTACTGTTAACTAAGAAGCTAAAAAGAGATACTGTTAGCTGGAAGGCTATGAATAGATGCTAGCAAGCTAGGAAGAGTCACTGTTAGCTACAAGGCTAGCAAGCCAGGAATTGCTGCTGTTAACACAGAAGCTAGAAAGGGCTACGGTTAGCTGCAAGGCTAGCAAGCCGGGAAGAGCTACTGTTAACTGGGAAGCTAGGAAGAGCTACTGCTTGCTGGAATGCTAGCAAGCCAGGAAGCGCTACTGTTAACTGGGAAGCTAGGAAGAGATGCTGTTAACTGAAGCTAGCATGCCTGGAAGAGATACTGTTAGCTGGAATGCTAGCAAGCCAGGAAGCGCTACTTTTAACTGGGAAGCTAGTAAGAGATGCTGTTAACTGAAGCTAGCAAACCAGGAAGAGCTAGTGTTAGCTGGAAGGGTAGCAAGCCAGGAAGTGCTACTGCTAACTGGGAAGCTACAAAGCCAGGACAAGCTGCTTGTAGCTGCAAGGCTAGGAAGGTAGGGTAAGCTACCATTAGTTTGGAAGCTAGTGAGGGAGGCTAGGAAGAGCTATAATAAGGCTGAGAAGCTAGAAATAGCTACAAACCATCTCCTGAATCATGTCATGTCATATTCTTGTGTGTCCTTTTAACTTAGTCATTTGTTTACTTTTGTCACTTTAATTTCTCCTCTCATGCTTTGGTTCTTTAAGCTGAACAGCCAATCAAAGAGATGTCACTGAGCCACTTGTTCCGCCACGATGCCACATGCTGAATTGTCTAAGAAGCTCCTGACAGCCTGACACCAGCAAACAGCAGCCGTCGACTCCGCGCGTTACGGCCCTCTAAGAAAATAACATCTTAGAGAAATGTAGAGACATCTACTCCGCGTCCCCTCAAATGTTCAGAGCATGCAAATGATCAGTATCACCTCTAAAAATGATCCAGACGTCTTAACTGTGCCTGCATGGTTGTAACAGGCAGGTAGCTCTGAAAAACCGATGGTCTGTGTCACTGTCAGGAAAATAATCGACTGAAATGTAAGTGAAAGACTGTTCCACTTTAATCAGATTCCGTGTCATCTTACATTAGGGCATTTCCATCTACAGAAAAACTGTCATCTTAAAGAAACGTTGCAGCTCAGTGAGAAGAAATTAATGTCATCCATTGAAATGAGCGACGAGAGATTGAATCAACAACGAAAACAACAAACAGACGACGCTCTTCTTCTCCTTTGCCGTCCCTCTGCAGCCCTGTCTTTTTGTTGCGTCCCCCTTCGCTTCTGTTTTTCTACCTTCCTCTCGTAATTACTGTTGTTTGTCTCGGTTTGTCCTCTTAGACTGTGCTGTCCTTTATTTTATGTCATGAGGAATAACCATTTGTCTTTCTTTGTTGCTGTACTCTTTTCATGTTTCTGTCTCCAGTCAGACACACAGACCCTTATGATATTTCCCCAAATCATATTTTCTTCCTTTATTGTTATGTCTCTCTGTCTTTTGGAATAACAGTGCCTTGCCTCTATGTTTTTTTTTAAGTTTATTGTCCTTTCTGTCTCACATTATTTGCGTTATTCCTCCCTCTGTTGCACTTTTTCTGCACGGTTATTTTTACAGATTGTGTAATTTACGTCGGCGGCCGTGTGCACTGACCCTGAGTTCATGCCTGGTCTGCTCTGCTGTGCTAAACACCGACACATCCAGGACTGACCAGCTGCTTCTCACCTTATGATGCATCAATAACCAGAATAGCTGCACAGAGAATCACTAGACTGGCCTGGATCAGAATGGAACAAAAACACACTCAACCTGCGTTTCCTTTCATTTCCGTCACATTAGTTTTGGAGGACATCGATGCCTGTGTACCCTTTTTATAATAAGGTACGAGGCTCTAATCAAGCTCATTTAAGTTGCACACTCCTGTTTTTACCTGAACTGACTCTATGGTGAAGCATGGAGGTAACGGCATCATGCTTTGACGCTGGGGCTTTTGTGAAGGTGGGGAACAAGTAGATATTTTTAGTAGGGATGTCCAATAATATCGGCCGATATTGAGTTAAAAATCAGGTTTTTATAACCGATGTTTGTTCTGTAGGCTTCAGCATTTCCGAGTCTGCATGAACGCAGCATGGGACGTTAACAGGCGCATGCTTGATGATGTATAACAACAACAACACGCTAGTCTCGTAGGTTGCTAACCGTGGCTAACAAGCTAGCTCGCCCGGTGTATGAGATGTCCGTGGTTTGGAAGTATTTCCAAGTGTCACCTACTAACAGTAAATTTGCGATTTGCAATGACTGCAAAGCAAAGGTGGTTATGAGAGGAGGAAACAAGGCGTCTTCCTTTAATACATCAAATTTGATCACACACCTCAAGAAGAATCATGCAGAGTTATACGCTACATTTGTCTTCCTTGTTTTGATATTGTCTGTAGTGTTGTTTGAGGCAAAATATTCTCTCTAAAAACACGATAACTTATTTTGCACAGACAGTGTTGACATTTGAAAAGCCATTTTGCATTTATGTTTACATCCAGTGGGACATCGCAATAAAATGAGGCATAACGTGTTAATTCCATAATAGGTGATATGTTATGTTGTTACCTAACAATTTTGATGTAAAAAGACTGAATATATCGGTATCGGGAATTAGTTGTTGGACCTTATCGGAATATCGGATATCGTCAGAAAAGCCAATATCGAGCATCCCTAGTTGTTAGTTTTCGCACAGAATCTTCTGGTGTCTGCTAGAAAACTGAAAATGAAGAGAGATTTCTGCATGATGATGATATAAAGCAACAATTATAGCAAACACAGGAAGAACCTGAAGAAGCCAGTGCACAGAAGATGCCAACTTAACTTCACAGATCTGAAAGTTGTTTTTTTTGTGAAAAAAGATGCAAAGGGAGTCCATAAGTCCATATTACACGAATTAGCCCATTTCCAACATAAGCGGCTGCATGAAAAGCCTCAGTGCTCTAATAAAGCCATGTTACGCCGCTCTCAGATATATGAAGGTAGCAAGCGGCTCATTAATCACTCTCGCCTACTTTGCTGCACTGCAGGATGTAATTACTGGGAAATCGTGTTTTTCGCGGCGCCGTGTTAGCAGCTAAACACGTTAGGAAATGTCACAGCAAATACCGGTGTACATGAGCTGTGTGTATGAAAACGTCGCTGAACATGAGATGTAAAAGGAGGTTTAAAGGCTCCTTTACTGCGGTTAATTTTATATTTCACTTAGATCTTAGTTGTTGAAGTGAGGAGTTTTGAAAATATAAAGCGAGCAGAGTTAACTGGAGTACAACAAACTTAATTTTCCATTTTCTACAATTTAAACTGTAATTTACTTCATTTAAGACTAATTACAGCTGCAACAGTTAATACAGAGATAGTACAAAGACAATACACTGATCAGGCATAACATTATGACCACCTTTCTAATATTGTGTAGGTCTCCCTTGTGCCTCCAAAACAGTTGTGACTCATCCGAGAACGGACATGGACCTTCTGAGGGTTGGGTTTTTTTTTTTTAGTTGTTCCTAAAGCGTTTTTGTCAGTGGTTTTAATGTTGTGGCTGATGGGTGTGATTCTTATGAAAGAACAGAAACTTTATGTCGTTGTAGATCTCGTTACTGTTTGTACGTGCACATTTAAAAGTGAATATTTTACCTCACTTCACCTGACACAACAGGAAAAAAAAACAAACCTCGCTGCAAACATCTCAGCTCGCTGACCCGACTTGCGATTCATTACCGAGCTTCTGTGACAGACGGCGTGCGGTACGAGAGTCGATTACTGACATAATTATGGCAGCCGGTTTTCTCTGATAAGAGCAGATCAGATTTTGAGCTGCCGTAATAGAAAAGCAGAGAAAGATACAGTCAAGTGAGATTGTCTCGAGGGCTCGTGTGGAATGATGAAATGATAGAAAGCAGAGTTACGCGCGGTAAAGACGAGACAGACGCCCATATGAGGAAAAGTTGCTGCAGTCAGTCACAGTTTAAACTTGTTTTTGGCTGTCTTCTTTGTTTATAATAAGAGATTCTGCTAAAATCAGAGACATACGGAAACATCTCTCCTGTCTCATGCATTTGTTAATCCAGAACGATGCATTTCTTGAATGCACTGTTGTTTGAGTTGAGGAGTGAACTATGAATCTGCAGTATAATATCATTTTCAGACGCCTAGTTTGATCTGAGTATCTCCTGTTATTATTACACGTATGATTAATCCAGTGTGAAGAAATAAACTATAGCCATCTCTTACTTTTATTTATCCATGCTCTATGAATGCTAATTTGGTGGTAGGAACCAAAAAAAAAAAAAAAGTATTTGGAGAACACTCCCATTAATCTCCCAAACATCTTTTCTCCTGTCTTTGCTACAGCTCGCTGAATTACATTAACATTTCATGGTGTCTCATGTCTATCGCTCTCTCTGTCTTTTTGTGTGTTTACCTCTCTTGCCAAAAAGTTGGAGGTTGTTCCAGTCGGTGCTAAAAAGAAAAAAATCTCACCACTTGAGGAAGTGGATCATGATTTGAGATCTGGAGCTGAAATCATGCAACATAAATGTACAGTATACAGCGTGGTGGTTAGCACCAATGCCTCACAGCATATGTGTCTGCGTTAGTTGCACGATGCCCACAGTACCCCACGGTGCCAAATTGTAACGGTTCCTACTATACTAGAAATTCTACACAATGGTACTACCGTGGATTACTATACTACCGTGGTTTACTATACTACCGTGGATTACTATACTACCGTGGTTTACTATATTACCGGTGCCAGTTTCCACTACATAGCGGCCGGCTCTACTCTCCTCCCGGCTTCTCAATACATGCTACTCCCTTGTAAACAGGCTGTCAGATCAGAATAAAGACACAAAAAAGACAAACTTACCTAAAAAATATAAAGAAGATCCAGTTATCTGTTCAAATTAAACTTTGCTCACATTTTGATTAAAAGAGTTTGCGTCTGTGTAATTTCCATTTCTCTCCATGTGATTAGTTTTCATTTCTCCCTCCATCCATTCACTCTCCTCCACACCTTTCCCTCTTCCTCCTCCCTGCCCTTCCTTCCTCTCGTTTACACCTCCTCCCTTCCTAACCTCTGACTTCCCCGTTTCACCTGACCTTCCTTTTCGTCCCGTCCTCCAGGCTAGACTAAATGTACAGCATGTGGCGTGGTGGTTAGCACTGATGCCTCACAGCAACAAGGTTCTAGGTTTGAGTTTGCATGTTCTGCCTGTGTCTGCACGATTAGACAGTACCCCACATCGCCAAATCATAACGGTTCCTACAAGAAATTCTACACGACGGTACTACCGTGGTTTACTATACTACCGGTGCCAGTTTCTGGCTGTGCTCTCCTCCCAGCTTCTCAACACATGCTACTCCCTTGTAAACAAACCCACATGGCAACTGCTGCAACTGAACTACACAGCTGCAGAATGATTGGCTGTTTGCCTGTTACTGGTGACGATATGATAGGTTGTAAACGCTTGTCTGTTAGCTGATTGGCTGTTCGGGTGTTTCTGTCAGCAAGAACGAACTCCATGAAGACAGCTCCGCTTCGATAGAAAATCGCTTCTAAACAAACAACAAGCTAAAGTTCTGTCTCGCCCAGACGCTGCACGGCTTACAGTCACAAACACAAGACAACATATTCACCACGGCAGAAGCACCGGGCCCGAACAGCAAGTCTGCATCATGATACTTTGTCTGGTGGTTACTCATTTTGGTATCGTAACAACTCTAGTCTGCATGGGTTCTCTCCAGCTTCCTCCCACCGTCCAAAGACATGCTGGTTAGGTTCATTGGTGATTCTGAGTTGGTCGTAGGTGTGCGTGTGAATGGTTGTCTGTCTCTCTGTGTTAGCCCTGAGATAGACTGGAGACGGCCAATCACAGCTGGGATAGGCTCCAGCTTCCCCTACAAAACTTCAGAGGACACGCGGTTACGAAAATGAATGAATGAATGAATGAATGAATGAATGGGAAGTGCAGACTAATTAGTCGAAATGCTTGCAGGATGACTCAATAATTCCTTTATTTGCTTTTATTCACTTCAAGCGTGCAGGATTTAATTTCTCTCTTCAGCTTTTTAAAACACAATTAATCTGAAGTGTTGCACAGCAGCATCCCTCTACAAGACTGACTCCTTGTCTGGGAATCATTTTTTTACAGCTCAAAAAGTGAGAAATCTAGAGAAATCTAAGACGTGAGCAGAGACGCGTCTGGGTATAAATATTATTTGAGCAATTTTCTGCGCTTTAGCCTCCGATCTCTCGTATTGATTCCCGCCGTCTCTTCCCCCGTCGTTCAGGCAGTAATCAAATCATCCATCAAGTGAAACTTTCATCCAGTAAGGTCATCTCATCCACCTCCGACAACACAATAATTGTTCCATTAATCAATGCCGATAAGAAGATCAAGCTGTCTTTCCCCTCGTATCGATTCCACCGTCTCTCTCTGTTCGTCCAGACTTTGAATCAAATAAGTCATCACAGTAATGACGGGACGGGCCTCTCCTGTGTTGTTCGGCGAGCATCCGAACTTTTCATTTTATTTCTGATGAAGCCGTTGTTTTCTTTCATCCGCTCGCGGAATATCAAAGCCGCGTTTGTCCGTCTTTTTTGAGAATGTTTCTCTGAAGTTGAAATTGCTTCTCCCTAAAGAACATCTAATACATTTTTAATGACTGACAGTATTCTGCTCTCTCTCCACTACTCCTTTCACTCAACGCAAAGTTTCTCCTCCAACCCCACTGGGAGGATAAAGATGGATCCACTTATTAGGACCAGCTGGTGCTCATCTATCATTAATGATGTCTCACTATGTTTCTTTCGCGGTTCTTCAAATTAGGCATAATCGCGTGTTTGGCTGCATTTTTCTTTTTCATTTATTTTTTTATGCAGATATATCCAGTATAGCTTCTAATGAGATGAGGGTGGGTGACCTTGCTGCGATCCTCCCGGTGGGATGCGGAGGAAAGTGGAGTATTTTAGACGCAGGGTGAGGTGGTGGTGGTGTGTGTTCGTAGCTGTCTGTGGGCTGGCGTTCCCTCGACACCGGGTCAGATTATGAGAAAGAAGGAGGTCAGACAGCAAACAAACAAAACGGGCTCAAAACAGGCTGTCAGATCAGAATAAAGACACAAAAATGACAAACTTACCTAAAAAATATAAAGAAGATCCGGTTTCTCAAGTTTTTTTCGTCAGGATTTGTTGTGCAAATTAAACTTTGCTCACATTAAAACAGTTTGCATCTAATTTCCATTTCTCTCCATGTGATTGGTTTTCACTCTCTGCTTTATATATCTCCCTCCATCCATTCACTCTCCTCCTCTGTGTCTTCTCTCCACACCCTTCCTTCCTCTCGTTTACACCTCCTCCCGCCGTCCTAACCTCTCACTTCCCCGTTTCACCTGACCTTCCTTTCGTCCCGTCCTCCAGGCCGGACTTCGGCCTCCGAGCCGCGGCGCCTCGCCTCCCTCGGCAGCCTGTTAGACGACCAGCACTGGCACCACGTCGCGCTGGAGAGGAAAGCCACTCACCTCAACCTCACCGTGGACAGACACACCGAGAAAGTTCAGATCCCTGCAGAGTTCGGCCGCTGGGACGTTGAACAGGTGTGAGGCTTTGGCAGAGACACGGAGACGCTGTAAATACACAGACCTTTCCTTATGTGTTGACTTTATTTATCTCGTCTTGGGTTTGATGTTGTCGTACAGCTGAGTGTGGGGCCGGTCCACATCCTCGACTCTCACAAACCTGTCGTCTTCAAGAGGAGCTTCCATGGCTGCCTGGAGAACCTGCTGTACAACCACCACAACCTGATAGAACTAGCTAAACGCAACGACCAGCAAGTTACACTAAAGGTAAGGGTCTCATGTAAAGTACATGAACTACAACAAAGAGAGGGTTTTCAGTAGCTTAATGATCAGCACTGCTTTCCTTCCCCTTTTAAAGGGGAGGGGCCTCTGTGGATCATCCCACAGATACTTGATCAGTTTGGGATCTAGTGAATTTGGAGGCCAGGTCAACACCTTGAGATGTTCTTCATGTTTCATGTCAGGCGAGTGTCATTGCTATGGGGTGGGGGTGCCTGGTCTGGTCTAGGTGGGTGCTACATGTCTAAGTAACATCCACATGAATGAATGCCAGGTCCAGAAGCTTCTTCCTGTTGTGACTGATTGACGTACATAAGAGACGAGCAGCCAGAGAGGTTCTTTGAGTCTTAGGAGAAAACAAATGTGGCCGTGTGAGCAGCTGAACTGATCTAAACTTTGAAAAGAGTGGATGCGCCCGGTACAATTGATCGACATCCAGGTTTTGAGCGTCAGTAATAGAACAGCAGACGAGATGCAGTGAATGCGTGCAGAATGATAAAACGATAGAAACCGGTGTTATGCAGAGACCGTAAAGACGAGACAGAAAAAGAAAAAAGAAATGAGGGCGTGTGTTGCATAATCAGACACAAAGGTCAAATTAAAGCATGCTTTAATTAAAATAAACTTTACGGTGTAGTTATGTTCAGTGTAACAGGTTTGCGTGGGAGCTCGTCAGAAACTTGTCCATCTCATCTCTAGCAGTGTCCTTTATTGATTCATTCATTCCATCTAGAGGGTGACACGGGAATCAACTGTCCTTCGCTTGCATAAATTATCTTTCAGGTCAGCCTATATGTACGTATGAGGCCATCAGGCGTGCTCACACGTGTTGTCATGCTTAGAGCACCGCCGGGAAATCACCCTGACGCTGGCGGTGCCGCCGCTAGCAAGTTAATGAAGCTAATGAGCTGTTAATGAGGCCGGCGAGTGAAGGGAGGATGAAGGAGCTTTGACCATGGTTAGAATGTCAGGAAGGCTTCCTCGCCTTTGTCACAAGAAAGAAAAAAAAAAGAAGAAGTTTCCACTGTGACGATAAGTGGAGCGAGCTCAGCTGAGAGCCACTGCAACCACTTCTAATAAATGGTTTCTCATTACAGTGGAAGACCAGAGGGCAGGCAAGCAAAAAGTCTTGGTTTAAAAAGAGTTTGGAGACTCTCATGCATGGCTGAAGGTCTAACAGAGGCTGTTTTACAAGAGCTCTGTCGAGCACTGACACAGTTACGGTTCATTTTAACGTGGAGGCAGCTTTTAACTTTTCTTAAAGCCACGCTAACAAACAGGATGTGCAGTGTGGATGCGGGGGCGTGTTGGGGCTCTTATAGGGGACTTTTATAGCTCTGTTTTTTCTTTATATTTTGCGGTGGCGATGCATTCGGCGCTGTAGACCTTCATATATCACTTCAGCAGCTCCACAAAGGGCTTTTACTTGTCATTTGTGTTTCCGGAGCGTTGTAAAGACAGAGGGCTGGTATTCCCAGCAGAGAGTCTGGGCTGTAATATGTTACTGCTGCAGCCTTAGAAATAGACCCAGCGTCGTTACCACGGCTCAAAACAATAGGCCACAACGGAAATGTCTACCTCACAGCAGATATGCATATCCTCCTCCTCCTCCTGCTCCTCCTGCTCCTCCTGCTCCTCCTGCTCCTTCCCGAGCGCTGAGCTGCGTGACATTGGTGTTTTCAGTTTGCATTTGTGCCTTTCTATTCTCAAGGAGACTTGCTGATGAGATCACAGCGACGTGAGGTCACATCGACACGCCCTCTGCAACCGATTAATATTCATGTTTCATGTTGTTTTATCTCTCTGGTAATCATTCGTCCCACCTCCTCTCTCTCTCTCTCTCTCTTTCAGGGCAATGTGACCTTTTCTTGTGCTGAGCCGGTCTCCGTCGGCGTGACGTTCCCGGGGCCTCACAGCTTCCTGCAGCTTCCGGCCGCTGTGTCCTCTTCTTCGGGAAGCGCGTCTGTGGGGTTCCAGTTCAGGACGTGGAACAAGGCAGGGCTTCTGCTCACCTTTGACCTCCCTCAGCAAGGGGGCGTGGTCTGGGTGTACCTGAGCGACGCCAGGCTCTGGCTGCAGGTTCATAAAGGTGGCCAGGCGCTGCTGGAGCTCAGTGCAGGTCGGTCTGACAACCTACAAATGGTTTAGCCTAAACTAAAGCCTTAGGGGTTTAAATTCTAATCATTGTTCAATGTTGTTTTAATCTTACTAACTTCATTGGGTACACTAGTGAAAACATCCTAATGCACAGTCCTGCTTTAAATCTCATCATCATTAAAATAACAAAGTGAGCTGTTAATTCAACTGTTTTCATTTTGCAGGCTGGGGTTTGTAGTTCTGTACCACCAACGGATGTTTCTGTTATTTTGGCCAGTGTACCACAAACTGCATCCTCCAAAATGATCAAAAGGTTAAATTAAAACCTATCCAACATAAACTGAACATTACATCGTTTTTTAATGTAAGTCTTAGTGAAGGAACTGTTTTATTAACCCTTGTGTATTGTTGGGGATGAAAACAGCCACTTGGAGTCATTTTTTGCTCTTAATCTGACCATAACTTTCACTCTGTTGCAGCAAATGGACTGATTTTTGCTGGGGAACCTTAATTTTAGATCAGTTTTGAAAATATGATCTCAAAATTTTCAATAGGCCAATAATACACTGTGGGCAGATTAACTGCCCTTTCATACCGTTAGTGGCTGAAAATAGCCACTAACTTTGACTAAATTGGCATTTAAAGGGTTAAAATCCTGACGATTTTTGTCGAAATTTGTAATTTTGATGAGGACTGAGATTGATTAACAGATTTATGGAAAAAAAGTTGAAAAAAATATTGATCTGATATATTTTTTACAGCAGTCAAATTAGTGGCTGTTTTCAGCCAGTACCAAAGAGTATGAAAGGGTAGTGTTTTCTAACGGTACTCAAGGGTTAAGAGTGCGTTTACTTTCGCTCGTGTACCTAATGCACTGGCAAGTGCATGTGAAGCATTTTATGCAACAGGTTTGTACGAACGTCGCAACATAAATAAATACATTACAGCAGGTGGTGGAAGTTGTGGCCACTGTCTGAAATCTACGTAACTGTGATCCCAGGTTCTGCTCTGAACGACGGTCAGTGGCACTCGGCGGATTTTACTTCCAGACGCGGCCGTCTGACGATCTCTGTGGATAAAGACAAAGGAGGCGTCGCTCATGCTGCCCCCTCGTTTCCTGTCGTCACTGGAAGTCAACTCTTCTTTGGTGGTAAGTGTGTACACCTGGATATTATGCCATGACTGATGCATCCTGAGTGTGCTGCAGCTTCCTTTTCCATCTTTATTTTATTTTATTTTTTCCCGACAATGCCTTTAGTAAAGATGGACTTTCCCTATAAAGAGTAGCTTTATCAGTTCAGGCTGTAATGTCAGGCGTGGACATGTAAATGTTTCTGTTTCATGTTTGCCCTGGGAGACGTGTATTAATATTTGAAAGGTGTTGATATTGCTCAGCACAGTCGGCGTCGTAAATACTCACCTTCGGCTTGTGGCTGTTTTATAATGAAAGTTATAAGTCTGCCCTCGTCCTTTCATCTCTCCTCTTTTTGTCTTTCCATTTTCTCGGCTGCCTTAAACTCTTATCTCTTTTGTTTTCTCTCTGCTCAGCGTTATTTTATTCCAGGCACGTCTCAAGCTTTTCTTTTTTTATCTTCCTGTTGGTGAATATACTCGTTTAAACACATGCACGCTCCCTATCGCCTCCCTCAGATTAAATGGACTCCAGCTGAAAAAGTGGCAGCATTTGCCGTTATGTTTACATGTTTTCAGCCTCTTAGGAAGACACAACGCAGCACGAGTCCCAGCTTGACTGTGGCTGTGGTGGAAGACATTTACCACAGCGTCAGATAATACTAATGTTTGCTGCCGTCAAGTGACTCTCCTCGCTGTTATTCTGTCGCCTAACCGCTCATTTTCATTTCTCATCAAGGCTGTCCCGCTGAAGACGACAATCAGGAGTGTAGAAACCCCTTCGGCGTTTTCCAGGGCTGCATGCGTCTCCTCTCTGTGGAGAACCAGCCGGTGGATCTGATCATGGTCCAGCAAAGACTGCTGGGAAATTACAGCCAACTGCAGATCGACATGTGCGGCATCATCGACAGGTCAGGACCGGCATCTCAGTAAACAATAACGTCATGTTTAATTTCAGCCGTGAAATACGCCAGGTGTCGCCACTCTTCGGGGATACGGCTGCAGGATTCGAGGAGCGTCCGGTCACAGATTTAAGCAATGTTTTCAGCATTTTGGGGCAGAAAATAACAGCTGTATTGAATGCAAACGCAACAGCAGCATTCAGGACAGAGATTTTTGTTGTACCGTTGCAATTATAGACCTTTTTCTTAATTTCAGTGGCTGAAATCCAAGAATATAATGGAGTCAGTCTCATTAAAGATAGCTCCTTCCTTGTGCTTGCTCTACCAGGAGTGGGGTTCGAACCCACGAGGGCTTCTGCCCATTGGAACTTAAGTCCAACGCCTTAACCACTCGGCCATCCTGGTTGTGCATCTGTGGATGGAGACGTAGTGGTTTGCGCAAAAAAAGTCACATCCATAAGCTTGAAAGTCCGACTGAGGTTGGCAACAAATATGACACGAGACATCACGAAAATACACAAAAACACGGCGAAACTATCGTAACTAGCTGCCAGCATGTCCGGCGCCATCTTTAAAAGATTAACATTTGATAAAAACGCACAGTAAGGAAGTTCTGGGTTCTAATCCTTGGGCTGACTGGGTCCTTTCTGTGTGGAGTCTGCATGTTCTCCCTGTGTCTGCGTGGGTTCTCTCCAGGTTCTCCAGCTTCCTCCCACCGTCCAAAGACATGCTGGTTAGGTTCATTGGTGACTCTAAATTGGTCGAGCGGACCCTGCAGAGGACAAGCGGTTACAGAAAATGAATGAATGTTTGCGTTTAAAAACTAGACCTAATGTTTAACTAACAGGTTTATGAAGTCAAAAGAGACCTTATCCATCCTGCTATATTCATTCCCCAGTGGTTAAAAACTGACCACGTGAACCCATAATGCCTTGACTGCATTAACCTAAATGTTAAATAGGTTATTAATTCTGATCTGATCTGATCAGGCGCTCTGAGTTTATAAAAACGTAAAATCAGGTTAGGGTTCAGCATCATGTTCACCTTGTGTGCTCTAAAGCTATTCCAGTTATTACACTAATACCCTAACCCATGGACATTTGATCAGTCAATGTCTTTCTAATTAATGGAGCAAGATGTAAAAATGAATTAAAATATGAACGTGTGATGACTGCGGTTAAAGCAGCTGTCCTTCACTAACAGCCTTGTGACATTGGTGACTCCATAAAGAGAGGCCGGTCCAGCAGAGATAGCCGGAGTCACGTTCTACCCGTCACAAGTTCCTCTCATTTTTTATTCTTTCCTGCTCCGCTTTGATTGCTTTGTCACTTCACTTTCTATGACTCACAACTTTTTTTTTTTTTTGTAGAAGTGAAATGTAATTTCTCTTCTCTTTGATTTTTTGGCAGTCTAATCTATCTGTGAGGTGAAGCATTGTGCAGTGTTGGATCCAGGAAACAAACAAACAAACTCACACACTAAAAAACTGCATTCATACTAACAGTGTTTCTATTAAGGAGTGAAGAATTATTGTTTGGTGGAGAGCTGAGGTGTGAAACAACTGCTGACAGCCCTGTTTGTTTTATTCTCCTTGATATCTGATGAATCAGTGTTTCTGGCAGTCTCTCTTTCTCTCATCTGTTTCTCTCAGGGTGTTATTCTCACTTGCGTGTCCGTCTTATTGTCACGATTCGTCAGCTTTGATCAAGGCTGTTTAATTTAGCGCCGCCATATCAGCAGCAGGGTGATCGTCGCAAACAATCTTTAAGACTTTCTTCAGACGTCTTTGAATATATTAGGTTCTCTGGTGATCAAATGCATTTAGTTTTTTTACTAAAACTGTCTGGTTTCCTTTGCTATCTGCTGCAGATTTTTACATTTCTGAGTTAACAGCCACATCGTCCCCAACTGTAATGCTAATGGAACCATATCTACCTTTATCTAACCAAATAGAGTATCACCAAACAACAGTCCTTCACATATTTTAGTTTAGTCATCCGGATAATTCTGGTATTTATCACGGTAGCGATAAAAATGATGATAAATAAACACCAGTTCAGTCTAATCTTTTTGACTCTAATGCATCAAGTTTTATCTGAGTTGTTGTTTTTTTCCCGGACTCTTTGGATGAAGTCGACGCTGCTTCTGCATCTTTGCTCATTTTCTGGTTTTCTTCATATTCTGGTTTGTGCTTGTGTTTGAGGTGGTGGAACAAATTAGTGCTGTTACTGTCCTTTTTATTCACTATTTGTTTGCAAACCTTGCATGTTGTAATTTGCTGCTCCGTGTTAGACTTTTTAACCCCTTCATGCCTAGTGTCGCTAATTCACGACGCACTGTTTCCGTTCAGACTGCAGCCGAAATAACGCATGTAATACTCCAATGTCGGTTTGTGCACATTCAAAAAAAGCTTTTGCAAGTTTCTCGTAGGACCAGCCCCAGTGGTAAACAAAAATACAAATATTTAATTTCTTTATATAACTGAAAAATCAATTCAGGCGTTAAGGGGTTAAAACCAAACCAGATAATGGAGGTGGAGCCTCGTTTAGGAACGAGCTCCTCTCTGCCGGCGTATCTGCTCCACCTTCCTCCATTGTCAGTTGGTCAATATTCCACACGTGTTGGGCTGTGAGCGTGTCGTGCACATATATACGTCATCAATGGGAATTTATCGTTTTTATCGCGGGATGACATATTCTTACCGGAGGGGAATGTTTTTGACGATATATCGTAAACGGTGAAATATCGCACATCCCTAGACATCGTACCATTGACTCATCGCCATCCCTATCCGTATTGCTATCATGTCTACAACATGATGAAACATCGTAATATAGATTAAAGGAAACCACCGCTAACCATTCCGCCTACAGCAGATAGATGCAGAAAGAATACAGAGCAAGTGTAGCTCATCATCATCGTATGCCGTCTTTCATTTCCATCGATGAGAAAAGCAATTTATAGTATCTCAGACTGAGAGCAGCAATCACCTGCCGTCCATAAAAAAACAATTATAGCTAATTTAAATGTTCCTCCAAGCAACAGCCAGCGCACACACGTATATGATATATCCACATATACATATGAATCCAGCCGCACACAGCAGCTACACAATTTTTCACCAGAGAAAGAGAATCTGCATCAGCGGGTTTAATTAAATAACTTCCTTTTCCTGCATTCATCCGGTTATTATTCAGCAGAATTCAGCTCCGGCACAGACCTGACTGCTCACTGGAACAGAGCAAGAGAATGAAATCACGGCTCCTCACTGCAGAGTAGATTCCCGCTTTGATTAAATTCAGGGTTCAGGAGATATGAGGTTTTCATGAAAACTGAGGAACAGATTCTGTTCGCTTTTCTCGGCTCGGATCAGGCTTGTATGTCTGTGTCTAGACTTACGATGCAGTGAGTTCGATGTAGAGGAAGTCTCTTGTTTTAGCTGACTTGACCCTTAAGTCTTAGAATCAACAGTGAGATCTAAGCAGAGATCTGGTCAAACATGATGAAGGAAGAATTATGAGGAGTGTAGAATAGAAGCTAAATACCAGGAGTGGGATTTGAACCTCCGAAGTCTTGGTTTGTTTCAGTGGCAACGTGAAGATAACAAGTTATCTGTTCTAAGTTGATAAAGAACGTTGAAATTTGAGAGTTTTATTCAAGTTTGAACAAGTATGCAAGACTAAAAGTTGTGCCTTTGGTTTAGATGAACGCGGACGTGTCTTCTTATAAGATAAGATAATCCTTTAAGATAAGACAATCCTTTAAGATGAGATAATCCTTTATGACAAATGATTGCTAGAAGGAGCTGCAACATATACAATCTTTCACCAAGTTAATCTAATCCTTACGTGGAGATGATACAGTTGACGTAACGACCAAAGGGAGTGACTTTACTATGAAAGATGAGCTAGCTCGTGTTGATCCACGGTGTAATTTGCACTTGTTCAGGACAGAATTGGATCACCGTATATCCATATAGTGGGAGTGATCAGGGCACCGAGACGCACCCTCTAAATAACAGGTTCTGTAGGTCAATCTACAGACTTCAGATAATGATTGCACGTAACTCCAGACTCAACGGGGATTAGCGCTTCCATATCATAACAAAGTATTGGTGAAATTAGCAAGTTTTGCGACAGACAATGTGTTAGGCCTCGTCCACACGTACCAAAACCATCTTTCCCCTCCTCCGTTTTCCCTGCCATCGTTTCAAGAATATCTGCGTCCACACGGATCCGTCTCAACACGACTCAAAACGCTACTTCATACTCCAGGCCTATAGGTGGCGCTGTTTCAGTTTCAGAAATTCACCAAAAACAGAGAGGAAGAGGCGGAGCATGCGCATAAAGCTTGAGCACTGTTTACAAATTGGCAGAAATCAGAAATTAGCAAAAGCTTCAACCTCGCAGGTTTTAGAGTCATGTGCGTAACAACTTTCCACCTGATGAGAAAACAAAATCAAGCGACTTCCTATTTCGACAACTAAACGGCTCAAGACTGCCAATGTTTGCTCATGTTTTCTCATTGATATGTGTTTTGTCTTACCTAAATTTTAACAAGTGACTGTGAGGAGTGATTTTAAATCCCAGTGTTGGTGTACGTTTCTGTTTAACTAACTTAAAGAACGATCAAAGACGTGTGTTTGAGCAGAACTGTGGCAGGTGTTTGACACCTAGCAACCTGTTAAGGCAACTACATGTCACACACTCACGTCAACTGATTAGCAAAGCGTTGATCGCACATTAACCTTAGCTGTATGAGCTGCTTATCATCTCTATTCCTGTAGCTTTAAGGATCTTATCTAATGTGGAGGTTTCCTTTTTAAATTAACATTTCCCATCCGTTCAGAGCAACAACAGCTTGTTCATCGTTTGTCTTCCACCCTGGAGTCGCTCTGATTCTCTAGCTCGCCCTCAGTCAGACAGACGCAGATGTATCCGAGGATCATGTACAACACGAGTGACACGACGAGTTTCATCAGCGCTCAGATCCCTTGAATCCCGCTCGTAACTCACTCACACACTAAATGTATGAAAAATAAAGTAGCCCTGCCGCGCGGTAATGTGAATTTAAAGTGAAGGCTAAGTGCTTTATCTCCAAGGCTCCAGCTTACTCTGAGATTAAAGCAGCATAGAGATAAATGGAGGTGAAAAATCTCACTGTGGCGCTGATGACAGGCTGCTGAGTCGGCGCTTTTATCTAAATAAAGAGGAGGCTGGAGATTCTGTGCAGTCATCTGTTTTCTCTGCCTGGGTTTGGGCACGTTTAAACGCTGTCACGTATATTTACAAAAGTAAGCGCGCTCTCTGAAGGACGCGTCCGTGGACAATGAGAGACATAAATACACGGCGCTCAACAGGCTGCGGTGACGTGAAACTGTGCCGAGCCTCCTGGAGGTGGCAGCCGGTCCTGGAGCAGATGGAAAGCAACTGGTGTGGATGAAATTAGCGTTAGTCATCGTCTCCTGCCGTCCCCTGTCTTTCTGAGGTCATGTTTAATATGTCCTAACTTGACTCAGGTGGTTTTATATTGACGGACTCTGAGGTGTTTGTCTCCAGACCCTGAGCGCTCAACGATGTGTGGAAATGTGTTTAATTAAGTGTGAAGTAGGAACATCCTGTTAGTTATTATCAGAAACCTAGTTTATACATTTAGACGAACGTTGTTCATGTGACTTTAATGAACACGACTTAATAAATACAAGGAGGTTTATCAGGAGACAGGACGTGAGAGACATGTCTTGTCTTGTAGCATCCTATCCTGTCCTGTCCTGTCCTGTCCCATACTGTCTTGTCCCGTCCATCACCTGTCCTGTCCTCTCCTGCCCTGTCTTGTCTTGTCCCATCCCATCTTGTTTTATCTTACCATAACACATCCTGTCATATCTTGTCTTGTCCTGTCCCATCCCGTCCCGTCCCGTCACATCATGTCACGTGTCCTGTCCTGTGTCCTGTCCTGTCCTGTCCTGTCTTGTCCCGTCCCGTCCTGTCCTCTCCTGCCCTGTCTTTTCTTATCCCGTCCGATCCCGTCCCGTCACGTGTCCTGTCCTGTCCTGTCCTGTCCCGTACTGTCTTGTCCCATCCAGTCCTGTTCTCTCCTGCCCTGTCTTTTCTTGTCTTGTCCCGTCCCATCCCATCCCGTCTTGTCTTGTCTCATATTATCTTTTCCCCTCCTGTCCTGCCCCATCCCAGCTGTCTTGTCTTGTCCCCTCCCGTTAAGATCACGTCACGTCACATGTCCTGTCCTGTCTTGTTTTGTCCAATCCTGTCCTATCCCAACTGTCCTGTCCCATACTGTCTTGTCCTCTCTTGCCCTGTCTTGTCTTGTCTTGTCTTGTCTTGTCTTCCCTTGTCCCATCCCATCCTGTCCTGTCTAACGTCACATGTCCTGTCCTGTCCTGTCCCGTCCTGTCTTGTCTTATATTATCTTTTTCCTCCTGTCCTGTCCTGTCCCGTCCTGTCCTGTCCTGTCTTGTCTTATATTATCTTTTCCCTCCTGTCCTGTCCCATCCCAGCTGTCTTGTCTTGTCCCATCTCGTCCCATCTCATTTCGTCTCTTGATTAAACAGCTTTATCGTATTAGTTCTTTTATGACGTCTGTCGTCTCCTTGATCCTTTGTCTCTGTCAACATTTTTCCTGCTGATCATTTTTGTTTTGAATTAATTAATTAAACCATCACTGGTTTGTTTCCAGTGTTGAAACCTCATTTAGTTGTTTTAGTAATCCCTGCCTGCGTCTTTCAGTTCCCTCCGTCCCTGTCCTTCCTCCCACTCAGGACTGACACCTTGATGCTTACAGCAGGATGATATTTATCTATAAATAACTCAGAGAGCTTAGCTGACGTCTCCCGGGAGCTGGAGCCATTGAAGGAGACTTTTCAAACAGTCTGGAAGAAGTTTAAGAATATTATACTTTTCCTTTTATATGAAATGAAAGACAAATCTAGAGATAGGATATGTGAAGTAATGAAAATGTGTTTTTGATGTCTCTGAGGGAAGGTGCTTCAGATGAATATTCCTCAGATGTCTTATATCCATTCAGTATAAGGAGGCTGTTTTGTTTCTACCTCCCACAGCTTAACACAACGCTCATATTAAAAATGAAAGGATGATGCATTTGAGGTCCTTTTTGAAGCTGCCATTTATCAGTTTAGGGAAACTCAAATAAAAAACCTTGAGAAGCTTCGGCTGAAAGGTTTTTCCCTAAACGGAGAGCTGCTTCTCAGGGCCGGTTTAATCATTACGTGTCGTTTTGAGCGGTGGATAGAGTTTAAATGTATTCCTACTTTAATAATCTGTTTTGGCGGAGCGCTTTCATTATTAAGGCGCTGCATGTAAATACTTTCTGCTGAGAGAACTCAAGCCTGAGACAGTTTTCAATGGATTCCTCTTTAATTTCAGACTTAATATCTTTATTATTTGCAATGAAACTGCATTTTCAGTGAAGTATATGTTTTATAAACGATCCTAAGTCACTGATTGAGCCTTTAAATGACAAACTAGCCTTTTGCCAGTGGTTTCATCCAATGGAATCATGCAATGACACCACTGGATGCAGACAGATGTTTCCTGTGGGGCGACACAGTGGTGAGGTGGTTCTCCCTGTGTCTGCATGGGTTCTCTCCAGGTTCTCCAGCTTCCTCCCACCGTTCAAAGACATGCTGGTTAGGTTCATTGGTGATTCTAAATTGGTCGTAGGTGTGAGTGTGAATGGTTGTCTGTCTCTGACTGGAGACCTGTCCAGGGTGTACCCCTGCCTCTCGCCCAGTGACAGCTGGGATAGACTCCAGCAGACCCCTGTGACCCCTAACAGGAATAAGCGTGTGCAGAAGATGAATGAATGAATGTACTTCCTGTCTTTGTTTCCTCTCACCCGTCATGTTTTCTGTCTGTATGTTCCACTACTCTTTGGGTTCTCCCGTCCCATCAACGTTTGTGTCTCTATATAATCAGAGCTTCACTACTTGAGTAAAAGTACAGATACTCCTGTCAAATATTACTACAATACAAGTAAAAGTAGCTTAGTCAAGATATTAATTAAGTAAAGTACTAAAGTATTTGCTTAAAAGTAAAAGTATTTAAAAAGTATCTCAGGAAATACATGAAAGTAGCTTCATTGTCATTATACAATCCACAGCCTCACTCTCTCTCACTACAAGCTCATACAACTGTCCTGTCCCGTCCAGTCCTCTCCTGCCCTGTCTTCTCTTGTCCAATCCTGTCCTGTCCTATACCAACTGTCTTGTCTTGTCTTGCCTTGTCCTGTCCCTTTCCCAGCTGTCTTGTCCTGTCCCGTCGCATCACATCACGTTGCATCACGTCACGTCACGTGTCCTGTCCTGTCTTGTTTTGTCCAATCCTGTCCTGTCCTATACCAACTGTCCTGTCCCGTCCCTTACCTTAAAAGCATCTTCCCAAAATGAGTACAGATACTCAAAAACTGTACTTCAGTACAGTACTCAAGTAAATTTACTTCATCACTGTCCACCGCTGTATATAATCACATTTTTCCTCTTTTTCTTTTTATGGTGAGTTTGTCTGTTTTTCTTAGGTTCACTTGCCTTTTTATTGAACTTGTGTTTTCATTATTCATCCTGCCTGTAAACTAAAAGAGGGACAAAAATATAACCACCTTTTTAATCTACTGTTTCAACATTTCTGTATTTCTTTATCATAAACGATCAAAACCACAAGACACAAGCTAGCTATGCTAACAATAGAGTATGTGTAGACTCAGCATGTGAATATGCAGAGATCTGTCTGGTAGAGGAACATGTTTGGTACCAGACACTTCCTGGTTTCCATTTGTATCCTGAGGGGTTGTGTTTTGAGTGAGCTTTGGGAACAGACCTGGTCCGGACCCTCCCTGATTCTGAGACAACTCCACCAAGTGTTTAGTGTCCACAACCTTCTGTCTTTTCTCAGTTTTGTCGGCAGCAGATCAAGTAGAAATGTTTCTAAAGCTCCTCTCTGTCAAACCTAAACTCTAAATAAAATGTGTTCTCCGTGTCTCTCTGCCTCTCCACCAGGTGTTCTCCCAGTCACTGTGAACACGGCGGACGCTGCAGTCAGTCCTGGACCGGCTTCCACTGCAACTGCTCTGGCAGCGGCTACAGCGGAGCTACCTGCCACAGCTGTGAGTGACGTGAGAGAGCGATGAGATGGGCGCAAATGAGGAACGAGGATCTGTGTGTCCTCCTAAAAGAAATAAATACGACAAGTGTCCCAGCTCTGTTTGGAAGAGAAAATGAAGACAATGTCTAGAGTTACTGTCCAAACTGCGGGGTTGACGAAACAAATGACTGAAATTCACTCCCTCTTGGAGGTTGCCTTCACTCACATGGAGGAAAAACAACAACAAGCTCGAAGAACAGACTTAATTGTGGACTTGATTACAGGCTGGGGAGTTATACCTTTCAAAATAAAACAGGAAGTGACAAGACAACAGAAACAAACTCTCATTAACAATAAGTATTAAAAAAAAATAAAAGGCATGCTGGGAAAAGCCCAAAAAACCCTGAAGATGCTTCGGTAGGAGGCCTCCCCAAAGTAACACTTAGACTTTAATCAAAGAAAAGAAATAAAGACATAAAACAATATAGAAAACAGTCCAAAAAAGGTTTCAAAAAAGGCAACTGGACTTGTAGATTTTGGAGAAGACGTTTCACCACTCATCCGAGTAGCTTCTTCAGTTCTGAGGGACTGGTGGGAAGTCTGAGGTTTAAATAGGAACTCTTCCTGAGAAACATTGCTTGTTATGCTAATAACCCGAAACTGGTGCAGCTATTCCCACTAACGACCGGGTACTTACCTTTTGTGAGGGGGGGACTGTTTTGGTCCTGTTTTGGTCTTACCTATGAATGGTTCTCCAACGACTCTTGTCCGTCTGGGGCTCCAGTGTCAAGGTGTGAAGGAGACTGAAACTTCTTGGGGACAGAAGTTAGCACTGTATTGTAAATAGATGGCAAATTGAATCTCAGTCCACCTCCTCTGTTTAGTGAAGGTTTTTCCAGTCTGACATAGATGGCTTCCTTAACTCCTCTTTCAAACCATCTGTCTTCTCTGGCTAAGATTTGGACGTTGTTATCCTCAAAGGAGTGTCCTTTGTCCTTCAAGTGTAGGTGGACTGCTGAATCGTTACCTGATGAGCTGGCTCTCCTGTGCTGGTACATGCGTTTGTGGATAGGTTGTTTAGTTTCCCCAATGTATAGGTCTGTACACTCCTCACTGCACTGAACGGCGTACACCACATTGCTCTGTTTCTGCCTGGGTGTTTTGTCCTTTGGGTGGACCAGTCTCTGCCTGAGTGTGTTCCCTGGTTTAAAGTACACTGGAATACGGTGGTTCCTGAAAATCCTCCTGAGTTTCTCGGACACTCCAGCCACGTAGGGGATGACGATGTTTTTCCTCCTGTCCTTCTCCTCCTCTCTGTCCCTTTTGGGGTATCTTTTTGAGCCTTTCACAAAGGCCCAATTAGGGTACCCACATGTCTTGAGTGCCCGTTTTATGTGTTTTTGCTCCTTCTCCTGGCCATCCGGTCTTGTGGGTACCGTCTGTGCTCTGTGCTGGAGCGTTCTGATGACCCCTAGTTTGTGCTCCAGGGGGTGGTGGGAGTCAAATAATAAGTGCTGATCGGTGTGGGTGGGTTTCCTATATACTTCGATGTTGAGGCTTCTGTCTTCTTCCACATGCACCAAGCAGTCGAGGAAGTCGAGGAAAGCCAGAACTGAAGAAGCTACTCGGATGAGTGGTGAAACGTCTTCTCCAAAATCTACAAGTCCAGTTGCCTTTTTTGAAACCTTTTTTGGATTACCATGACCTGGATGACTGAGAACCTACACACACAATATAGAAAACAGTATTTTGAACTTTGACCCCATCACTTCTGAGCAGGGCAGGACCAGGATGGCCGAGTGGTTAAGGCGTTGGACTTAAGTTCCAATGGGCAGTAGCCCTCGTGGGTTCGAACCCCACTCCTGGTAGATGAAGCACATCTTTAGTGTGTTTCTTTTAAAAAATGTGAGCTTCCACCTCCAGAGTTTAAAATAATCTGCGATAGGATGAACCTTTATTGATCCCTGTAGGGAAATGTAGGCAAATTTAGAGGCAGAGACGTGAATCAAAGACACGGCTTGAGATTTGTTTTCTTCTTGGACACTCAGACACGATAAATAGACATCATTTTAGATTCATTGTTACTCACGCACTTGTGTCTATGAATCCAGAGTGTTTGACTGCTGTTTGTCTTCATCCATCAGCCTCCACTGCTGCCTCTAAATAGACCGTCCCCTGGGAGCTCTTATTTAACACCTGTGCATCCTTTCCCTCTGATCAGGTCACAGTATTACATAAAAAATAAAAACCTGTTTGTGCTCGAGTGATATGATGGAGGTTAATGAGCGAGCGGCTGTGACTAAAACGGTGAATAAATAAACAAAGCCGTGGAGCTTATAGGTGAGATTTACTGGGTGAGTGCCGGCCGCCTGGAGTCAAATCCTCCAGACTAAAGGAGGAGAGCTTTCCCACACACTTCACCTCTGGTCTCATTTTTATTGCCGCTGTTTCTGTGAAAACCTTTTTTGAACCCACACTGAGGGAATGTGATGAATAAGAGGCCTCTTGCTGTGGAGCAGAGGAGAGATAAACAGGTGGAGGCAGTGTGGGAACTTTTATGATATGGATTTGACTGATAAATTTATCGAGTGCGCTCTCCCGTCAGTTTTTACTGTCATCCCCGTTTGGATTAAACTTTTACGTCATCTTCGTCCGCTCACAGCTCTTGTCCGTCTCATTGTTTCCCCCCTCCAGCTGTGTACGAACCGTCCTGTGAGGCGTACAAACACAACGGAAACACGTCGGGACACTTTCACATCGACGTCGACGGCAGCGGACCGATCAAACCACAGCCGGTCTACTGCAACATGACAGGTGACGCACTGTTACTCCCCCCATCCTAATCAAGCTGTGTTTTGTACGCTTAAAGCTTGAAGCCTATCCCAGCTGTGATTGGGCGAGAGACGGGGTACATACACCCAGGACAGAATCACCAATGAACCTAACCAGCATGTCTTTGGACGGTGGGAGGAAGTTTTTTTAGACTATACTACTCAAGTCCTGCGATAGACCAGGGTGTACCCCGCCCAATGGCAGCTGGGATAGACTCCAGCCCCCTGCGACCCCCCAGAGGACAACAGCTGGTACATATATATTAATCTAAATCCATATGAACTGTGTCCATCTCTTCCCTCCAGAGGAGACCACGTGGATGGTGATCCAGCACAACAACACCGAGCTGACCAGAGTCCGACCGTCCCCTGGAATAAACCAGCACACGGTCCACTTTGACTACTCGTCTGCAGACGAACAGCTGCTGGCGGTCATCGGCCAATCAGAGCACTGTGAGCAGGAGCTGTCCTACCACTGCAGGAAGTCCCGCCTCCTCAACAGCCTGGGTAAAGCACATGCACTGTTAGAAGTTTATGTTAATTTACAGCAGAATTCCAACAGTATTGACCTGTTATTTTTGAATGCATCACTCTACTGTTAATACGAAACAAATAACTGTAAAATCATTTAACAGAACAGAGCATTTTAACCTGGGAAATTTAACCTGAACTACACATGGGAATCTGAATCTGTTCGGGCGGCATAGTATGGAGGTGGTTAGCACTGATTCCTCACAACAAGAAGGTCCCAGGTTTGATTCCATGGGCCGACTGATTCCTTTCTGTGTGGAGTTTGCATGTTCTCCCTGTGTCTGCGTGGGTTCTCTCCAGGTTCTCCAGCTTCCTCCCTGCTGGGATAGGCTCCAGCAGACCCCATGCCCCTTCACTGTTTGTAGATTTCGTGAAGTCTGATAATGCATTTTTAAACAAACCAGTTGACTGCAAATTATTGTGAAAGTAATCTTAACAGGTTTTCAATAACAGCACAGTAGTGACAGTAAAAATATGTTAATTTTACAGTAACATAATGACAACCCTGCTGCCGGTTCTTTACCATTATTTTACAAGAAAAGTTTTGTCTTTTTATAACTCTGGAGGCAGTTAGTATTAGTCTCTTTTAGAGAACTGCGGCACATAGACGCCGTAACCTACGTATGAAGCCTACGCTGGTGCAAGACATTTAGACTCTCTGTAATAACTCCACCCAAACACTAGTGGGCGCTGTGTCTGTGAAGGTTCTCAGTCATCCAGGTCATGGTACATCCAAAAGGTTCAAAAAAGGCAACAGAGTTTTTTGAGAAGATTTTTCACCACCCATCATCCGAGTAGCTTCTTCAGTTCTAGAGGACTTGTGGGAAGTGAAGTTTTAACAGTTTTAACTTTAACCCCAAGAAGTTTCAACCTCATTCACACCCGGACACTGGAGCCTCTGATGGACAAGAGTCGTTAGAGAACCATTCACAGGGAAGAGGACAGGAACGAAAAAACAGTCCCCCCTCAACAACAGGTAAGTACTCAGTTGTTAATGGAAATTAGCTGCACCAGTTTCCAACCATTAGCATAATAAGCAAGTTTCAGGAGGAGTTCCTACTTAAACCTCAGACTTCCCACCAGTCCCCTAGAACTGAAGAAGCTACTCGGACGATGGGTGGTGAAACGTCTTCTCAAAAAGACTCTAATAGGGCTGTTGCCTTTTTTGAACCTTTGTTGGATAGTCGGTGCTGTGTCTAAGATGAGTCTTTGAAACGTTTGCATCTCTGAACCTCCTCAGTTAACCTTTCCTCCATGTGTTCCATCTTTATTAATCCAAAACATCAATTTGAAAAATGCAGAGAGATGAAGAAGCAGCTGGAAATGCTAAGACGGAAACATGCAACAACAAAGCAGACCAATCACAGCTCTTACGGGCATTTCTGGGGTCTGCATATGGTCTCTGCGTCAACTTAACGCAGAAGTATAAGACCCGTACACCCATTAATCACTGGCTGGTTGCTCTGTATTGTTAATTCTTTGATTAACTTTGTTTTAGTAAATCTAAAGAACATCAAGGGTGCTCGGGTTCTTCTCAAACTTAATTCCTTCTATCAGAGTTTGATGTTGTTGTTTTTTTCATTCTGTGTTTGCTGCTTCACTTTAATAACTCAAAAGTACATCTCACTTTTCAAACATCTCCTCTTAATCTTTTAATCTTATTGAATCTTATCTGGCGGCGGAGAATGCTCTAGCGTTTTAGTTCATCCCTCCTCCAGTGCGCCTCGAGTGCAGCCTCAAATAAGGAGAGACTGTAAACAAGAACTTAGCGTCGGCTTAAATAAAGTTAATGAAAGCTGGGTTAAGCAGACTGCCTTCAGACTCGGGGCTTGGCCTCGACCAGAGGGAACACAATGACTCCCTGGATTTTCCTCTTCTTTCACAGATGACGGATCGATGGTTGAGGATTTGTTTAATTCCTGCTGCTTCTAGAAGGAGCATTGAGTCTGTTTTCCTGCGATTGCATTGACTCAGACATAGAATAAGAGATCAGGAAGGTGCTTTGTGAAGGCCAAGGCGACCCTGGTGTTAGTCGGGCCTCTGATGACGGCTTTTCAGCAGCTTCGTCATGTTGATTTTGAAACTAAATGAGCTGGTGAACGAGATCCCTCTGATTGACTGAATGAGTGTTGAAGCAGGTGAAGCTGCCTTTTTTTTGTGTGTGTGTTTGCGTGCATGTGTGTGTTGCAGGTAATAAAATGATGGATGAAAACCGTGAGCGCGGCGGAGGAGGAAGAACGAGCAGAGAAATAGAAGTTCCATTTAGAAAACTCTCTGCTGCTCGCTGGGGGGAAAATAAAGAAGCGCCGACTCAGCAGAGGCTTTTCCAATCACCTCCTCTCCATCCTCTCCACCTTCACGCTCTCAGAAGGGATTTTTATTTTTTATTTTTTTCCAGTTTCTACCCCCGTCGTCCTCCACGTGAAAACAATGTAATCAGCGTTTAAGTTAGGCGCTGGCAAACATCCCCGCGCTTCAAAGGTTGCATTCATCTGGGGAGGCAGAGACACAGGGACTCTTTCCATGCTGCCTATTTTAGAACACAATATGCATTACAGTATTTCTAAAGAGAGCGCGCCATTGCTTTAGGCTTTGAGTCCCTGCATTCATCTTGGTCAGTATTTTAAACTGCTCTAAGTCCCAAATCAACCTGGAACAGTTAGCTGTCTTTTGGTTTATTCCCTTTGAAAGTCTGGTGGTTTTATGTCATGACAGTTAGCAAAGTAAGCTTCTCACTGTCATTGTCTGGTGAAGAAAGAAATAAACAATAAAATGTATAATCTATAAAAGCAAAAGCACACAGTAGTACAGGCATGAATGTAATGTATTGTTCATGATGGACCAGAGTTTGTTCGAGGTCTTCCACTTACATCTCCAGCTCTGCTCCTACCATGTCCGCCGATAGGGGGGGACAAACGGGTCTGCTGTCCTGGGCCCAGAACTGGGTCTTCATTAAATTATGGAATATTTTTCAAATATGAAAACAGGCATATTTGCAGAAAAAAAATATGTAATATTTGAGATACATAAAAGCTTTTTATTTGTTTTCTTCCTAATTGTCCTTGAAATAGTGTTCAAGAACCCCCCCACCCCCAACACAAAAATGGTTTGGCCACTGATCAAAATTTGACGTTGCCGTTCCGTACGTTAAAAATGTCCGGTCAGCACAAGCCCGATGCTCAGAAAATGAAAGAAACGAGAAGAAGAGACGAAGAAAATAGAGGCCTTAAAGATTTTCTTAACAAATATTTAAATAAAGGTGGTGACGGTGAAGCTGAGCCTAATAAAGTGAACGTAGAGCGAGGTAAGAAACAGGCAAGACTGTCAGCTGGCCTGGCTCCTACCATCTGTATCAGCTTCTCCAACCACGAGGTGTCCAAAGTACCGCGTTAGAGTACTCTAATTACTTTGTAACTTGTAACGTAACGCATTAGTTTCGTGCATTTAAAGGAGGCTGTGTGTCGCTGAGTTGCAGAATGTGTGAGGCGCTGCAGACGACTTTTAATGTTTGGTAACGCATGAGTACGTTACTTTTAGTCATAGGTAACGTAACGATTACTTTTAATTGATGGTAACGTAGGAACCTAACTAACTACTTTCCAAAGTAACTACAACCAACACTGCTCCCCAGCACACCACAGCGTAGAAGAAGATGCTGGCAACGATAGTCTGGTAGAACATGTCCAACAAACTCAGACTCATGAGTAAATAGAGATCCACCAGTCCAGTTTGTGATTGAGATGTAGACCCAGGTACTTATAGGTCTGAACCACCTCTACACACTGTTGGTGGTTACAGGCTGCAGGTGAATCCACGACCATCTCCTTGGTTTTAGCTGCATTGATCTGAAGGTGGTTCACTGAGCATGAGACAAAGTTCTTCACCAGATTCTTGTCCTCCTGCTTCCGTCCGTCCCTGATACACCGTCTGAGAACTATAACACGACTCTGTGTTGCAGTTGAGGCTTTTACCGGTTTTATTCAGTTCTTCCTCTCCAGCACGAAGAATATTTATGAATGAAACATAATCCCACCAGTCAGGAGAACACAACAGTGTCTAATCTGCTAGTTTCTCACACCTTTAGACTTTTTTTTATTCCTTATTCCTCAGAGGGATCTCCGTTCACCTGGTGGCTCGGTGGTCCCGGTCCGGGTCGTGTCCAGAACTACTGGGGCGGAGCTCATCCGGGCAGCCAGCAGTGTGCCTGTGGCCTGCAGGGAGACTGTGTGGATCTACAGCACTACTGCAACTGTGACGCCGACCGCATGGAGTGGTACTGACCTCTATGAACACAAAGACACGTCTGGAGATGTTTGTTTAAAACGCTAACGTTTAGCTTTCTTCTTCTTCTTCTTCTTCTTCTTCAATTTCTTTTATCTCATTCACTCCTTCTTTATCTGCTGCCTCCTGTTCCTTCCTCCTCCTCCTCCTTCTTCCCTTTATTCTCCTCCCTTCTCCTTCTTTATCTGCTTCATCCTCTCTTCTCCATCCTCTTCCTGCCACCTTCTTCCTCCTCCTCCTCCTCTTCTTCATTTTCCTCCTGCAGGACCGAGGACTCGGGCCTCGTCACCCGTAAGGAGAACCTCCCCGTCAGGTCTCTGGTGCTGGGCGACATCCAGAGGCCGGAGTCGGAGGCCGCCTACAGGGTGGGGCCGCTCCGTTGTCATGGAGACAGTAAGTTGCTCGGTTGCGGCGAGACGGAGAGATGAGAAGAAATCCTCGCTCACGTCGTCTCTCGCCTCTTTTGTCCGACTATAAAGTGTTTTATAAATAAATCAAGCTGCAAACTCGCACTAATAATACGTCTTTATGACTAATACCCCGTGTTGATGCAGAAATAAAGAATTTTGTGCTTGATATTTAATTCCAGCTGCCAATTACACAATGAATGCGCTCCTCTGGGTGCAGCACCTCCTGATTTAGAAGCTAATTATCAACAGCAGAACCGTTGCTAATATCTCCCTTTAAGTTTCCGCGCTCTGATACTTGCTGCTCATTAAATCCATTACAAGGTAAATCAAAGTAGCTCGCCGCTTTTCCCCCCTCGTTCAATTAACTGAAGTCACACAGCCGGGCCTGGATCTACAGCGGTGGATAGATAAATATTTGGCATGATTAACCAAGCAAGCCCACGCAGCAGAGATCACGGGCTCGTGTGAGATCGCTAATTGAACTGGTCGGCTCACTTGTTTGTAAAGTTCATTTTAATCGTCTTTCAGAGAACTTCTGGAACGCCGCGTTCTTCGACAAGGAGACGTCCTACCTCCACTTCCCCACCTTCCACGCGGAGCTCAGCGCCGACATCTCCTTCCTGTTCAAAACCACGGCCTCGTCAGGCGTGTTCCTGGAAAACCTGGGCATCAGAGACTTCATCCGGATTGAACTGAGCTGTGAGTACGCCGTCTCTGAGCTGGAGGGGGGAGATTTAACACGGATTAGGCTGACGTGTCAGCCAAACCTGGAAGTTTTAATCTGTGTATAAAACAAATAAATAAAAACAAACCTAGAGCTTAGACACTTAATCTGGAGCAAAACTATCCTGCAGGAAGAATATTGTTTATTTTAGATATAAACCCTGCAGTCACTCCTGTCCCCACTTGAACTGTGCATTTTAAAACTATCTGCTCTACATACAGACTACCTGCATAAAGCTGACGCCTCAACATTGCAGCCATATGTGATTGCTAAACATTTCATAGCAGCAGGAATTTGCTTCTGCAGCAGCTTTCCTCCAGATGTTGAGTGCAGGGAGCATTAGGTCAGTCACTGATGCTGAGCGATAAGACCTGGATCACAGCCGTCATCCCAGAGGTGTTTGGATGGGTTGGCCTGTGCAGGATCACCACGTTCTTCCATATCGAACTGGGGAAAAGCTTTCACTTTAAGCCTGGTTTCTGATGGAGCAGGATCTGCTCAGAGAGGAGTCACTAGTTCAACATTTTTAATTAATCTTTACCCAGTATATTGTTCCCGAAGTTCAAAGCTCTTCAGCAAATTCACAAAGTCTTCCAAAAAAAGTTCTGGAGACTGGTAGAAATTCAGTTTCATCTTTTTTTTTTTCATCAAGAAGACAAACACAAGGAGACAACTGAAGAAACTGCTCTTTTAATCATAGACTTTCCCTCTATCAGGATCAGGCATAACATTATGACCACCTTTCTAATATTGTGTAGGTCTCCTTTGTGTCTCCAAAACAGACTCATCAGAGAATGGACATGGGCCTTCTGAGACAGCTACAAAATGTTGTTAGTGGGGGGGCCTTTGGGTTTAGGGGAGGGGCCTCTGTGGATCATCCCACAGATACTTGATCAGTTTGGGATCTAGTGAATCTCAGGTCAATACCTTGAGATGTTCTTCATGTTTTTTTAGTTGTTCCTAAAGTGTTTTTGTGGCTGCATCCTGCTGGGGATGGCTGCAACCATCAAGGAGTGTCATTGCTATGGGGTGGGGGTGCCTGGTCTGGTCTAGGTTGGTGCTACATGTCTAAGTAACATCCACATGAATGAATGAATGAATGAATGAATGCCAGGTCCAGAAGTTCCCACCTAGCGATGGTCAGTGTTATTCACTTCTCTTGGTCATAATGTTAATAATAATAATAATAATACTAATACAAAGCACTTTTCCAGGTACTCAAAGATGCTTTTCGTAAAAATATAACATCAAAAACACAACAGACTGATCTAAACAGCAATTTTAAAAAGGTGTGTTTTTGTGAGAGATTTGAAGGTAGGAAGCTGCTTGGTCTTGAGTGATGGAGTAAGGAGGTTTGCGTCACATGAACGGAGGCTGCGGGATGGATCGTGGCGATGGAGCAGGTCAGTGAGATAGGAAGGGGCCTGGTTATGGAGGGCTTTGTGTGTGAGGAGGAGGATTTCGAACTGAATACGCTGGGGAACTGGGAGCCAGTGGAGTTTCTGGAGGACAGGAGTGATGTGATCACGGGAGCGGGTGTGGGTGAGCAGACATGCAGCAGAATTTTGAATGTACTGAAGTTTATTTAAAGTTTTGGATGGTGTGCCATAGAGGATGCTGTTGCAGTAGTCAATTCTAGAAGTGATGAAGGTGTGAATGATTTCATCAGAAGAAAAGGAGAGTGATGGATGGAGTCGGGCAATGTTCTTGAGGTGGAAGAAGGCAGTTCTGGTGATTAGATCAGTGTATATTTCTGTGGTAGCACATTCAATCCTGTCTCTCTTTCCACCTTCAACACAAGAGACGTTTTATAACAATACAGGAAGGCACCGTCTCTAAACTATCACCATAAAGATGGAAACACATTATTGTCCTGAGTATTAGCACCACGAAGCCATAACCACACACATTCCTTTGTGACATGAAATATTCTCGACTAAATAATCAATTTGAGCAGGAAACTGCCTGGCGTATTGTTTATTAAGATGCACCAATAATGAATTCTGAAAACATAATCCATCTCTTTAAAACGCGTGCAGCAGGTGTGACGTTAATAAATTTGATCGACAGCAAACAGCCATCTGTCACCACAGAAACACCTTTGAGCAATCCTTTCATTGTCTGTAAGCACTAAATGCCGGGGGTCGCGGGTGACAGTGAATGAAAGGCTGGGTCCGCCCACCCTGAAATACTGCACATGGATCTGAGCCGTCAGGAGAAACTGGAAACTCCAAAATGTTTTTAGACCATGGCGTACAATAGTATGTGAATGTTGGATCGTCATCAGCCAGAGTATAAATCGTTGAATTGTCGTAAATGAAATGCAGATGGTACAGTTTGTAAAAACACTTTGCTTTCTGCAGATTTATACCCTTTTAGAATAATATTTCATCATTTTGAAAGCTGTCTCTCTGCACAACTAAATTTCAAATGAAGGCCTTCAAATAAAAAATAAGAAGACGAAGATTAAGGAAAGACTCTGATAGGTTTGAGTGTTTTGGATGTTTGGTATTGAAGCTAAACTAGGGCCTCTTCACAATGTGACCACTATTTTTAGATTAGATTAAAATTTATTGTCATAGCACACATTCAAGTGCAAGGCGACGAAATGTTCTGGGGCCTCATGTACAAATGTTGCGTACGTACAAAAACGTTATGTACGTACTCGCTCACGTAAAAGTTCAGATGTATCAAGAGTGAAATGAAATGTTCGGGAACTTTGTACGTGCCAACACCAACGACGTGGCTGGCGTACGTAGGATTCTCCAGATGTCGATCCTTTGATTTAAATTTAATTTGCATATTTATTTAAAAGGGGCGTGGACAGGGAGGAGTCGGGTACGCTCAATTGGGATGTACAAAGGAAATGTGCTTCGAAATGCTTCTAAAAATCTAAAGTTTACGTCACGATTTAGAAGGAAATCTACGCAACTCTTAGTACATGAGGCCCCTGATGTGCAGAAGAAATAAGAGCAGAGTATGTACAGATTTATTAAAGTCGACTAATATTTGGTGAAAGTCGACGTCACATACAAAAACACAGTAGAAAGTAATGCTTAGCAACAATAAAGTCTGTATTCTTGGTCTTGGCAGCACTCACATCCATCGTGGGACAGTTAAGACGGAAAAAGAGAGGGGTCAACGGGCTGAAGGGCCAGATTATATATGGTAGAGGGGTGTGGTCAATGATGAGGTAGTTGAGGAGGAGACAGGTGAGGTGGGGACTTTTTAACAACCCCCACAGACAGTGTTCTAGTGTACAGAATAATAATTGACGACAGGATATGTACAGTACAAAAATATGGTTAATAGAAACTGTATTGCGGCAGAATACATATAAACTATGATTAATTACTATGTGAGTGGCAGTGAAGTGAAAGGCTTGTAGGAGGATAGAAGGTCTGGAGGGATTCAGCAGATAATTAACACTTGACATTTTTCTTGGTTTAACAGAAAATAAAATGTAGGAAAAAAAAAGAAATAACAAATTGATGGTTTGAGGCTCAAGGACGTTGACTATTCTTCTCTTTAACTTCATTATTTGTACTTTTACAAACTATGTGTATCAGGTAGAAAATGATTTTGTTCCTTCATGGCTACAACAACATCCTGGATGCCCTCATTCATTTCTGTCTGTGTTCAAGGATGTTCTCTACTACGCCTGTGTCTGTGACTATGAGGCATTTAAGTATGAATCCCATAATTTTTGGTAAACATCGTCCTTTAAACGTTGAGCAGTCGTCCACTGTCACCTTTTAAAGCAGTCCATTTAACAAGCTTAATTTGAGTTTTGTTTTTGAACTGTTGTGCAGAATTTTGCAAAAACAAAAAAAAAAGTATTTTTAGGGACACACAGAGAGAATCTAATACGAGGGCCACTGCTGCACCATCAGCCTCCCTCCTCGGGGGAAATCACTGCAGTTGTTCAGCTCTGAGTGCCGCTGCTCCGTTGGCGGCTGCCTCGGATCGCTCTGTAACACCGCAGCCGGGCCAAAGAACCGTTTCTAAATGAAGTTACCGGTGGATTCTTGGGATATTGTTTCATCTTGTTCTGCCCTCGCAGGGTAATACATCTTCTCCTCCCAAAACATGAAGGATGAGAGATTGTTTCAGAAACGCCACCTCATCCTTTTGTTGGAGTGAACATAACAGGAACGTTTTGGGCCGAGCGGACTTCCCGAATAGTGTAACACGAGCTGAGATGGGTCCCTTCACAGGGACGAAATAATCAAGATCATCACATCGCAAGAATATTAATTAACGTGACATGTTTGAGGATAGTTTGCTTACAGATTGTGAAACCTCAAACACAGACTCTTTCTGTTTTACCCAATCAACAGTTTAGATTTGTAGCTTAATAACAACAAAGGGGTCCATGCCGTGGCGAGGTCGTCCCCGAGCAGAACGCAGAGGACTAAGTGAGTCAGACACGACCTGAAACGAGGCAAAGTGTCTGCGGAGCAATCCTTTGGCTGACAAGCCAATGAGAGTTAGGTGGGTCTGAAGCAGCGAAATGTGGTGGGCTTGTATGCAGTCTTCGACAGATGCCATTGCCTCAGTCTGCCTCTAGAGGGACTCATAGGCTAAATCAGGTGGGAAAAGATCTGACAGGAGATCAAGTATGACTCGGGGAAAGCTGGGTCTGCCAACTGAGTAGGAGATGGGACTCAAATGTTTACACGTCACCGGTAGCGCCCCTTATAGATGGTATTGCACGAAACCTGGTGGGCTTGTAAGGAGCCATCCACGGATTATTACTGTCAAATTTGTGGCTGTTTGTGAAATATATACATGTAGTTGTTGTAGCGCCTCCTACAGGCCAAATTTAACAAAACTTTGCATGATTGTACGCAAGCATATTATAATGACATGATGTTTCCGTGTCACCTGTAGCGCCCCCTGTAGATGTAATGGCACGCAACTTGATGGGCGTCTTCACAATATTTTACAGATTGTGAATGTCCAATTTCATGAAGTTAGCTATTGTCATTTTTGAGATATTGAAATGTTTTGCTTTTGTACCAAAACCTAGAGACCAAGGTTCACAAAAGTTGAAGTGCCTCTAGATAGCATGTAGCTAGCATGTAGCTAGCACAAAATGGGCAGTTTTTTCTTGGCAGAGCGTAACTGCCACATAAAGCAGTGGAGCGTCATGAATGGAGGAATCAGCTATGTGGATTGACTCGCAGTTGGAATTACCCTCAAGTGGCCATTTGAGGAACTGCAGTTTTTTTCTTAAAGCCACATTAAAAGGTGATAATGCTAAAAAGAAGCTTCTCAGTTGCTTTAACACTTTTGGATTATAAGTAGTGTCTACGTTTTATTTAAAGTTAGGAAGCGATGTCTCCATCATCTTCCCTTCCCTGACTCCACCTTCCTGTCTCTGCTGTTTTCCTTTCAGCCTCCACTCAGGTGCTCTTCTCCTTTGACGTCGGCAACGGCCCGCTGGAGGTGCGCGTGGACTCGAGCGTCCCGCTGAATGACAACCGGTGGCATCGGGTCCGAGCCGAGCGGAACGTCAAGGAGGCGACGCTGCGGCTGGACGAACTCCCCGTCGCCACGCGGGAGGCGCCGGCCGACGGGCACTTCCACCTGCAGCTCAACAGCCAGCTGTTCATAGGTGAGGACAGTGTATTTGACAGGCGCAGTGTTGGAGGCTTTTATGTCTGTTTGGTGTTATTCTCTCTGTCTCAATATTTCCTCCCACTCTGCTGCATCTAATGCACGTTTATTTTCTCAAAGAACATCTTCTTCTCCAGGGAGACAGAAGTTCAGTCCAGTGTTTCTGTCTGTGCTCCTCTCGAGGTTTGCGTTTAGTCTATTTTCTTTCCTTTGTCCCAGTGGTATTATTCTCTGCTTCCCATTTATGTTCACATCACATGTCACTTTGTGAAACGCGGTACTGTGCAGGGCTATTTCTGGATCCTGACGACTTCGCTATTGAACAGTTCCCTCCTTCATGGCATCCTATTTAGCCAGCTGTGGCAGGGAGTATAGATGGCAGGAATTTATTTCGAGGTGTTGCAGTTCACTTTACGGAAAAATGTCTCGACATAATCAGCGTCTGTTATTTGTCTGAGCGTCTTCCCATCTGTGCTGGCCTTTAGTCTTTGTGGCACGTGTCTTCATGATTTCTGATGCACCAGCAATTCAAGCAGCTACTCTGCCTTTTTTACATAACAATGGAGTCACATTCAGTCAGCTTCAATACAATAGAGCACTGACAGTTGACATTTCCATTATACGTTTTGCAAATAAGAGGTTGTGTGCACAACGTGCCCCGCTTTCAGACCAGGTGAACGATCTGCACAGAAGATTAAAGCCCACAAATATTTATTGGTGTGTCTGGCAAATAATCTGACTATAACATTTATATAAATACATTATAAGTTCTGAAATGCTGGAAGTATTTACCATAGACTGTATGGACAACGTGACTTTGGAGCTAGAGTCTGATAAGTACGGCCCAAGAGTGGCGCCACACAAAGAAAAAATAAATAAATCCAACTCTCATGGACCAACAAGATGGCTTTACAGCGCGTTTGGCACGACAACTGATAGTCGCCATTATGTCGCATCCTGTTTCTAAAGCATCACATATCTAACTAGTGTTTTAGTTTGGCCCAACCACTAAGACAGAAGGGGTGGAGCTTATGACATATACTGCAGCCAGCCACCAGGGGGAGCTCTACTTGCTTTAGCTTCGCTTGAAGAGCTGTTCTGCCGTCCATCTTTACAGTCTGTGATATTTACATTCTTGTAAACGACTGTAGGGGAGCATTGGCTCATTGGGTTAGTGCAGTGGTTCCCTAAGTGGGGGGCGCGACCCCTAGGGGGGGCGCAGAGCCATTGCAGCGGGGTTGCAGGACACGGATGGAATTAGAGGGTGACAAAAAAAATGTTTGGGGACTCCCACGGGTCGCAGGAATCTTATGTACCATTTTCTTACGTATCAAAGGGGGTCCCAGCAGAGTCACAAGTTTTGGAACCACTGGGTAAGTGGTTCGATCACCGGTACACGGACCATATGACAAAGTGTCTTTGAGCAACACAACGAACCCAGAGTTGTCACAGGTGTGTTCTGAATATTGGTTGGTAGAAAACTGGCCTCCAAGTTCCCAAACTGATCAAGTACCTGTGGGATGATTCACAGAGGACCCTCCCATCAAAGGCCAACCCACTAACAACATTAGTGTTTCCAGACACCACAGGACACCCTCAGAAGACCCATGTCCATTCTCTGATGAGACCCAACTGTTTTGGAGGCACAATGGAGACATACACAATGTTAGGAAGGTGGTCATAATGTTATGCCTGTTCGGTTGAGTTACATTAAATAGTAGAACATTTTAAAGCAGTTATTTTATAAATATCAGGCCTTTACTGATCAAATGGTGTCCAGTGTTAATGTGACATATATTCTACTAATACTTCTTGGTTGAACAAAGTTTCTCAATCAGCAGCAGGTAGATCAGACTCATGCGCATCTGTTATCGGCTAAATCCTGTCTCCTGCTGTGTGAAAGGTGCTGAGTCGACTCCTGTATTACACAGCGCTTCTTCTGCCTCTTCATCCACAGCCCTGCATCAATACAACCTCCTCGTATACTGGATCCAAAGACCATCCTGCGTTTGAAACCAAAAATATTCTAGAACAAAGTCCTAAACCGTTTTGCAGCAAACGCCCCCACCTCCTGATCTCTATCGAGTGTAAAAGCGCTGAGGCGATGGTTTCTGACCGCCGAACAATGATCACGTTCAATAAGCAGCCACGCAGCAGGGAGCAGTGACTACATATCGGCCGTGGTGTGCTTTCTTGCGGCGCCGCTCTTTAAATAATCTGTAAACGAGTCTGTGCCCAAATGTTGTTCATTAGGCAGTAACGTAATTAACCAGCGCCATCAATACGGCGGCCGCTTTCTATTAGTTCAGTTCTACAAGTTTAAATTCTCCACTGAGCCTTTCTGAAGGGAGGAAATGTTTGACCAGGGCTCATATCTTCCTGTAAGTATCAGTGAACACAGCGTGGAGGGAGAACAAACGTTAAATTGGACGGATGTAGCAGGAGCAGGGAAATCAAGGTGAGTATTGATCGTCCGAGTGTGTTTAGTCAATGGATGGCCGGTAGGAGGAAGGAAGAAAAGTCGAACATTTAAAAGCAAGAATAGTTAGAAGCAACAACAACTCTGGTTTTGCTTCAGTTGAGCAAATGTGTTGCATTTAAAAGTTTTATGATCAGAAGGTAACGCAAAGTGCATTTTTTATTGAGTAATTTAATCAAATATTTTGTTTTCTAGGTTAGAAAACAAGAAATAAATCCTAGAGTTTTCCATTTATTTCACAAGAGAGTTTTCTCTACTCATGTTTTATCAGTGCTGGTTAGTAATAGTTAAATAAATATCTAACGATAGACCACCAGTCCAATAAAGTTACTTGTGGCACTGCAGACATTTCTCCGGTATAAACGGTATTGCAAAATCTCTACCGGTAGACACTTTCATACCGTCACACAGTATAATACCCAACCCTATTTGCTGCTGACCTCTCTTAGATAATTGCACCACAAAAAATATTATTCAACAGTTTTTGCCAGATGATTATTCTTCTGCACGACTAAGTAAAAAAAAAAAAGATCTGGCTGTGTAAAAACAAATTAAACGTTGCCCACTGTGGGAAGCTGCACCAGAATCTCTGTCTACGATTCAGTATCTTAACTGTGTGCAGTTTATTAAAGAGCAAACTATTCCTCCCTGTAAGACAAAATGTCCAGTTATTTGACTTCACAAGCCTCGCCAGTGCCGTATTCAAATTTACAAACCGTTTTACCATGTGAACTGCTTTTACAACACCTGATTTGTAAGCGCCATTGTTTGAATTATCAATTGTTTTAAAAAAAAAAAAAAAAGATTCATAAGCCATATGTCAACGTTGGCTGTGTTTGTGTCATAATCCTGCCCCGCTTTATAAGCCAGTGAACTCCATTGTTTTGATTAATAAACCGTGTTATAGCCTCGCCTGGATTTATAATCCACGCTGCGCGGTTTACATTGTAGGTGCTAAAAGAAATCCAGACGCAGCAATTTTAAGTGAGCTCGGCAGTGAATGTAGAAGATCCTTTGTGGAGGTTTATGAGCAGTGGTTTATCTTTGCTAACATAGTTAGGCCTTTGTGTATTTGTGCTGCATCCTTGTCTACAAACGGATGTGTTCGTACGGTCCGTTCTTCTCTGCTGCTCTCTCTGTGTGTCGTCTCAGAGGATTTCTTTGGTCCCCCGCCTGCGTTGACATCACGTTTTCCTATGATTTATAATGAAAGCAGAATCCTGTCAAGTCAACGTCTCAAAGTAATCTTTGCTAAATGATGAGCTCTTAGTTTCCTCTTCTTGTTTTCTGCGTCATAAAACAATGGTTCGGTTAGTTTCACTGAGAACCAGCTCTACTGATGTTCTGTGTGATTTCAACATTATAGGAGAACTCACTTCAAATGGAAATCAGTGGGTTATATGGATCAGAAGCATCCGACCAGGAAGGAAGCAGAAACAAAAGATAAAGAATTATTATGTTTCCTAACTCAGTGAGCTGGTATATGTTATACACTAATCAGCCATAACATTAAAACCGCTGACAGGAGAAGTAAATAACATCTTGTGACAATTCAATGTTCTGCTGGGAAACTTCTAGACCTGGCATTCATTCATTCATTGTTGTGGATGTTACTTAGACATGTAGCACCCACCTAGACCAGACCAGGCCCCCCACCCCATAGTCGTCATAACACGGCTGCGCGAAACCGCTGTGACGTCATTTACACGGCGCCGAGCAACGTACAAATCCGGAAGACCTCCCTCTGAATCCGTTCTTCGGCAACCAGAGTCAGGAACGTCTGGACCTCCTCCACCGACCAAGGAGCGGATTTTTTCTGAGAAGCCATCTCGTTCCAAGTCAAAAAGCAGTAAAAAGTGGTGTCTTGTCTCGCGTCTTGTTTTTATTTACATTCTAGGCGGTCGTCGCGCGGTTATGACGCTTCCAGTGACGACACTCATCGGCCAATCAGTGGAAGGCAGTCGGCTGACGTCACGTTTTAGTAACGCTTCGGCTCGCTTGGAACCAGGGCTGAGGTGATACCAAAAATGTACCCGGTTCCAGGTACTGCGTGCTAGTGGAAACACGCAATAGCGCGCCGAACCGTGCCGTACCGAGCCGAACCGTGCTAGTGGAAATGCGCCATTTGATGGCAGCAGGCATCACCAGCAGGATGCAGCCTGACACAGACACAAAAAAACACCTTAAGGTGTTGACCTGGCCTCCAAATTCACTAGATCCCAAACTTGTCAGCTGTGTGGAAAAACACATGCTGAACCTTACTATGTGGCACAAGGATGCAATTTAAAATGTGCACTGAAGTCACCATATATGGTTCCTGAAGAAAATGCATGTAAACTTTCTTTTACCAAAGATGATCAATAAGGATCTGCAAATGTCCAAAAAATGTGAATGTACTGCTCATAATTAAGTAATTTATTGACTAGTAAATAAGTTGAGCGCTGAAAAACCAAGGTCTGGTTCCACCCTTCGAGATATTTCAATTTAAATGTCACAAATCCTTCGTATTACAGAGGAATACCAACCAAATGTCAATAATTTATGGGTTAACTGGTATATTATCTATACAGACTGATGAACAGATATGCTCTTACCCTGCGTGTAGCATCGGCAACCCATACTGCTCATACATTATACCTTCTTTGAAGATTGTTTGATCTCCGTCTCTCAGGCCTCTCAGACCAGATCCCTCTGTGCGTTTTCAGACAATGTCCTCATTTCACGTTTGTTCATAGATGAATCTCACGTATGTGTCTTGAATTCTTCACATTTTGAACTTTTGAGGTTTCCTCCTACATCTCCTTGATGAGCTCTTTGATCTCCATCTCACTGATTCATTTCTAATCGCTCTCATGTGCCCTCGTGTGCAGCAACTCTCAGCATCTCACCTAGAGGGACTGAAATTGTCTTGTTAGCACCGATGCACTTTTTGACGGATGCGAGGTTGAAACTCTCTTCAAGGTCCTATTGATGGCTGCGCTGCTTTGGTCAGAGGTGGGGTTTACCTGCATTTGGATACTTTGATGTTTGCTTTGATCCCCACTTCACAGGTCCCTCATTATGCTGGCTCTAAGTGTTTTCTTAAAGCAGTGTTTCCATTTGATGTGGAGCAAACTGTAATCCTTGTTGGAGCTGAAGTTGTACAGCAGGACGTTTGTTAAACCCCCCTGCCAGCAGGGTTTGTTCTCTAATAACCATGTCCTGCTGCTGCTGCTTATGCTGCTGTTGTTCTGTTGCTTTGATCAGAGAGGGTGTTCCTCAGGGATATGTCCTCGGTCCCTGCTAGAAGTGAACGCTTACATTAAGGCCTTTCTAGTGGTGCTAATGGCTTTACAGAGCAAAGTGGGATGAAATTCTGGGTTATTTTCTTGAAGTATCTGTACTTTACTTGAGTATTATTTTGGGGGATACTTACAATACGTTTGAAGGACAAATATTGTACTTTACTACATTTCTGTTGATGCTCTCGTTACTCGCTACTTTTGACTAAGTTCTGGTTTTATTTATTTTTATTTTTGTTATTCTAAAAAATAAATGCTGCTGCCATGGTTGTGTAGTCGTATGTCGTCTATGTCATGCTTATGCGAAAGAACTGGAGAAACACGAAACTCCGCAAACATGCTTTGAGATTTTTGCCACAA
Source organism: Planiliza haematocheilus (assembly GCA_005024645.1). Classification (NCBI taxonomy): domain Eukaryota; kingdom Metazoa; phylum Chordata; class Actinopteri; order Mugiliformes; family Mugilidae; genus Planiliza; species Planiliza haematocheilus. The sequence goes on from SRSE01000635.1 coordinate 499,318, forward strand.
AAAGTGATTTTCAGTTAATGTTTTTTGTGTTACGAGAACAATATATCACAGTAAAGGACTTGCTCAACATGACAAAGCACGTCGCGGATGCAAGAGCTGACTAAATGTTTGTAAATTCTGAACATTTTAAACGTAATTGTATAAAGAGAGAGAAAGAGTGAGGCTGTGGATTGTATAATGACAATGAAGCTACTTTCCTTTCCTGAAGTTACTTTTTAAATACTTTTACTTAAGTATTTCTTAAATACTTTACTACTTTACTTTAAGTAATATTTTGACTAAGCTACTTTTACTGGTATTGGAGTAATATTTAACAAGGAGTATCATTACTTTTACTCAAGTAGTGGAGGTGTCTACTCTGTCCACCTCTGGTTTTTGATTTTTTTTATGGCCATGTTTTTCTTTTTGGTCCTGATTTGTGATTAACATGGGTCGGTTTTGATAATTTCTCCAAATGGCAGTGAAGCAATTATAGTTAAGAGCAGATCAGATCTGGCTTTGTCACATCAGAGAAAAGAAGGGCAAAGGGTGATTTAATCGTGACAGTAGCTGCAGTTAATTGTCTGAGTCATTTCTTACAGGAGTTAGGGAGCTAACTACTTATTTACAACTGAATAAGCTACTTGGATGAGAAAGCCAATTTATTTTACGTTTGTTTTTGGATTTACCGTGAGTTGAATGACTGAGAATCTTTACAAGCACAGTATAGTAACTGTCGAGCAGTGATTTTTAGGCTTAGCAGAGATGATGAGAGACTCTTGAACTTGTGCCAGAGGAAATGTTGAGGCCACTTTCATATCCTGTGTTGCTTTTCTGGTTCAATATTTCATGCGAGTCGTATCCGAGCAGAGACAGGAGGTCTGGAAAGAGAGAGAGAGAGAGAGAGTCTAACAGAGCTCAGTGATTTATTGGTGTGAAAACCTGCAGCTGCAACAATAGGAAGTTGTCAGCTTCAGACTCCGAGAGCAAAGAGCTGCTGAGTCGGTGTCTAAGCCAACAATAAGAGGTTCAGTCTGTGATCTCGGCGCATACAGAGGGAGGTGTCGTGTTTGAACAATGAGAACAATCGGCGAGCATCTAACGGCGAAGCTACACCAGAGAGTTTAAACTTTAATACTGACGTGAGCATATGCAGAATCTGTGGAGACAGGCAGATGGAAGGAGATAGAAGTTACGTCCTTCCACCTACAGCTTGTTGCCTCGACGCCGCTTCATCATCGTGTCGTTTCGTGAGAGCAGTGTTGACAGTTTGGAGCTTCTTAGGGAGAAGAGGCGACACGTGGATCTGCTGTAGATGACGAGAGGAGGAGGAGTGAAAAACGAGAAGACATGTCAACACAGAAATAAATAAAAGGCTGAGACCAAGTGTTAAAATCTGAATTTATAAGCTCGAATGTGGCTGAAAACTCGATCCATGCTTCCCTCGGTTTGGTCTTCATAGTTTATTAACTGATTGTCTGTGATTTTATGCTAACATTCGTGTGTTTTTGCGTTCTCAGGAGGCACAGCGTCCAGACAGAAGGGCTTCCGGGGCTGCATTCGCTCCCTGCAGCTCAACGGCGTCACCCTGGACCTGGAGGAGAGGGCGAGGATCACGCCCGGGGTCCGACCCGGCTGCCCGGGTCACTGCAGCAGCTACGGGTCGCTCTGCCAGAACCAGGGCCGCTGCGTGGAGAGAGAGAACGGCTTTCAGTGCGACTGCAGCCGGTCGGCGTACACGGGAGTCTTCTGTCAAACAGGTACAGACGCAGTATGATGGTTTGCAGCTCATACAGAGGCAAACGAAAAGCTCCTTTTCCCCCATAAACGATGATCTAATCACTGGGTTTAAGCACCATCCTGTCCCGTTGGCCCATGAATGTCTGTGTAGCTCAAGAGCCAAAGTTTAAGGCTGTTTGAAGGAGGTGAACATGGTAATTTTGTAAAAAGGTTTAATTCTCTAGAGCTTCTGGGAAGTAAGCACAAACAGCTCTCACATGTAGGTGTTAATCTGCTTCTTTCTAAAGGTTAACAATCTTACTCAGAACCACGTCTTCTGCTTCTCCACCACTTTACACTTTTATGTTCATGAGACTGTTTTAGCTGCTTATTTGACGTTAAGGTCAGAAACAATGCGTCACCATACTTCATACTTTCCACCAGTTCTGACGCCTCTACATTTTTAAAAGGACTCTCTTAACCTTCCTAACACCAGTTATTGATATCCCCCCCTGTTCCCACAGTGCTCGTCTCCCACGTCCTGCTGATGCAAACTTTGTTTTTTCTCTGAGTCACTCTTAACACGCTCTGTGTTTAACACACTGGAGCTAACTTCAAACTATATACCAGTTTTTAAATTGTGTTGACAGGCCCAGATTAGTTATTAAAACTAATATACGGCATGCTTTTTTCTGAATATTGTTATGGTGTTTGGTGCGTTTAGTGCAGGAAGATACATCGGAAAGGAAAACGCTAGCAAGCAAAGATCGGTAGCCGTCTTCAGATGATCGAAAGCAAAAAAAAACATGAAACCCTCTTTAGACATTACTTATTGTGACGCCTGATAGTTTTGCAAATGGTTGTCTGATGTGAACACCTGATGCATTTCCTACATTTCAATGTAAATAGCGGTAAATAACTTTGTTGTTTGCAAAATTTTTATATAAACTTTTGAAATTTACAGTTTAGATTTGCGTTCTAAGTTATAAAAATGGTTCTTTAAATATGTTTGTGGTTTTTACAATGAAAAATTTAGGTTTACTACTCGGATTTTATGTTTTTTACTGTGGCTTTAGGTCCACTGTGTTAATACAGTATGTCAGAATAGAAAAATAACTTTAGAATCACACATGTGAGGTTGTGCTGAAAAGAATGATACCCAACATGGCAAGGTAAATTGTTTTTAAGATGAAATATAAAGGTAAAACCAAAAGTTGTCAAAAACGGCCAATTATAGTGTAGACCTCAGAGGGTTAATGTTAAAAGTAAATCTCATTCATTCATTCGTCTTCTGTAAGCGCTTGTCCAGAAAGAACTGATCAAACGAGGCTGCTCTGTGTGATTAGAAGTGTTAATTTTTCTTTTGTTGAGACTGAGTCTGAGCATTGTTAAGATTCTTACACTTAGATTAATTAAAGACAATATATTTAGCAACTAAAAACCCAGAGAACTTTCTTCTTCTCTCTTCTCTTAACTGTTTCCGCTCTAACGTTCACATCAGCACCAAACTCTTCTTTATAAACTCCCCCGTCTTCTTCCAGAGGTGTCAGCCAGCTTCAAGTCGGGAACGTCCGTCAGCTACACCTTCAAGGAGCCCTACGAGCTGAGCAGGAACAGCAGCGCCCTGCCGTCCTCCATCTACTCCGACGTGACGCTGAGGGGGGAGAACGTCTCGCTGAGCTTCAGGACGGGCCAGAGTCCGGCTCTGCTGCTCTACGTCAGCTCCTACTACAGAGAGTACCTGGCCCTGCTCATCAACAAGCACGGTGAGGAGGAGCACGCCAGGCTTTTACTTTGAAGGAGGTGCTGCTCTCGCTCTACGTTTCTTTCTCTTTCCTCTCTCCTCCTCCTTCATTCACATCTTGTCCATCTTAACTTTGATTACTCCTTCTTTCGTGCTTTTCTCTTTTTTAGTTCTCCTTCTTTTGTCCAGTTTTTACACCTCAGAAATTAGCCTCTTTCAGACGTTGCTTTTCTCTCCTCTTTGTCGTCCTCTAATTAAATTTCTGTCTCACCTCTCCTTCTCATTCTCTCTCTCTCTCATTCCTAACATCTCCTCCCGTCGTCAGCCTCCTCTCCTCACAATCTGTCAGATCTCTTTCCGATTCACCTCAGCTATTTCGCGTCGCCCTCTTAAAAAAAAAAAAAAATGAAACCAAAAAAGCGTTTTGCTCGTCTAATGACTGAGGCGAGCGTCGCTGCAGGAATAAGAATGTGCTGCTAATGGTCAGCGCTCCGCTGAATAAAACAGCTAAGATCTCTGTGATGTGTTTTCCAAACCCCCGGCGCGGTGTTGTGACTCGTGAGCTTTTAAAAGCCGAGCCAATTTGAAGCGGAGAATTACATTTTCAACGTCCAGGAGCCCGAATAAAATTGTCACTTTGCTCCGAGATGAGCCCTAAATGGATTTGTTTCTGGTGTTAATGACTCGGCGGACGCTGATGGACAGCGGGGCATTAAGCCAGGGTGCTGACCGTGGAGTCGTCAGGTGAGCGCTCTTAAAATGAAGCGCCCCATTAAACCCCCTGAGAGCTTTCTCTTGTTTGCACTAAGATGGCTCTTTTCATTTTACCCTCGGCTGCAGTTACACCTCCTCAGCCCCCAACGTCTTTCCTCAAAGGGCGCAGCTATTATCAGAGATGGATCTGGAAGTCTTCAGTAACTCCCTGCACATTTTTTGCTTCAAAACATGACAGAACTTCTTTTTTAATCTTCATTTAATACACTTGAAGTAGTAGAATTCACTTTTAGATGTTGCATTATCCTCTTAATATATAAATCTTAATTAATAAAGACACTTTGAAGTATTCACATTTATATTTGGAGGATTATTTGCATCCAAGATCCTGGAGTCTAGCAGCTGAAATCCTTTCCTTCTCAACGTATAATCCTTCTTAGCGAGATCTAAATGTAACACCGTGGTTTGATGTGTGTGTGTGTTCTGTGTGAAGATAAGCTGGAGGTGAGATACAAGCTGGACAGCAGCAGAGATGCCGAAGTGCTTGCGGAGCGTCGTGAGCGGCCTGGCAGACGGACAGCTGCACGCCGTTACCGTCAGGAGGATGGCGGACGCCGTGTCTGTGCAGGTAAAGCCGGCTGAGTGGTCAACACCTGAGCATCCAGCATGGAGATCGTTTTATGCTTTCTCAGAAATCAGTGTTTCCTTCTGTTTTGATTTTTTTCTTTTGTTTGGGCTCCACCTTCTCAGAATCTACCACTTCAGATTCAGAAAATGTTTTTTATGGGACGATTTAAGGCACATGTGAGCAGCATGACGCGCAGGAACAAGACTGATTTATCCACATGCATGAATTTATCTTCTTGCTAGTACAGCTCTTTCCTCCTCCGTCTCTCTGCTCAGTAAAGGTTTCTTCCTGCTAAGAGGACGTTTTCTTTATCGTCTCAGGCTCTGGGTTCTGCAAAATTTGTACTAGTTCTGACAGCCAGATCTTTTCAGCGTCGATCTGACTGAATATATCTGCCTGCAGCATCTGTGTCGCATGAGTCAACATGACCTAAACCATGTCTGTGTTTTGTTTTTTTACACATTCTAATTCATGCATTGCATGTTCTTGCTGCTGCTGCTGCTGTGTGTGCATGATATGCTTCCTCCACTATCCAGCCAGTGTAGACAAAGCGTGAAGCTGCTTAGCATGAACCTCTTCCCCCATGTTTTCCAATTAGGCACGTCTCTCAAGGACGAATACAATAACACACAAGCAGTCTCTGTGTGTACACGGGTATAGTATTGTGATATTTCTATTGGGAATAAAGCCCCAGTCAGCACTTTGGCCTCGCTGCATCCACATGCCGTCCTGCACGCAGCTACAGCAGGGCGGCAGGGACAAACTGCACATTAAAACAACCACAGATGAAATATGAAGCGTCTTAATCGTATCTGGATCTGCTATCTTGTTAACAACAGCCTCGGATGATGTATGAGGTACATTTTATCTAAGCAGGAGGCAGCAGCCCGAGAGTCTGTATAATTATCAGCAGCGTGCGATAAATAACAAGGTGACCTCGTCGTGCATGAGTGCAGCCTCCTGATTCACTGCGTTCACGGGCTCCAGTGAAATATGAGGTGCATCTCATCTTAGCAGGTTCCACCGCGCTGAATTGTTGTATCCTCAGCTGGGCACGACACAGGAGGCGCGAGGTGGCTGTTTCAGATATCTCTGCAACTACTTAAAAAAGATTTATATCAGTTTTTATACGTTTTTGTCCCCAAAACATGAATTTTTATATTTGGAGCAAACTTTCATTTCTAATCAGATGATCTGGTGCTTTAACCCTCCTGCTGGAAGAGGCCAGAGTCACCAATTAAACAAAACAAGTCACAAACCTGCCGTGATAAAACATCTAGAAATAATTTGTCTCCTTTCAGGTTGACCAGAACGTCAAAGAAGACTTCAACCTGACGTCCGACGGGGAGTTTAACGCTGTCAAGTCGCTGGTGTTGGGCGGAACGCACGGTGAGTAAGGAGGCACTAAAAGCAAAAGCCCTTTTAGTTAAAGAGCACTCTCATTTGAATAACAGCTCTGAGCTGTTCGGCCTCATTTGACACTCAGCGTGGCAAACACTGAAGAAATGGCTCCGTTTCTGCTCTCACTGATTATTCAGATCATTTGAAAAAGTTCAATCATAAGAAGGTTCATCCACCCACGCATGTTTTCTGTTTTTATTGATATTTGTAAGAGTTCAGGGTTCAGAGGGTCATGGTTGCTGCAGGAGCTGACTTTAAGCTACTTGTTGGTGGTAGTGTTTTTTTTGTTAAGGAATACATACACCGACCAGCCACAACATTAAAACCACTGACAGTAAATAATAGTTAAACCATCTTGTGATAATTCAATGTTCTGCTGGGAAACTTCTGGACCTGGCATTCATTCATTCATTCATTGGTGTGGATGTTACTTAGACATGTAGCACCCACCTAGACCAGACCAGGCACCCCCACCCCATATCAATGAGACTCCTTGATGGCAGCAGACATCCCCAGCAGGATTCAGCCACAAAAACGCTTTAGGAACATCTAAAAAAACATGAAGAACATCTCAAGGTGTTGACCTGGCCTCCAAATTCACTCGATACCAAACTGATCAAGTATCTGTGTGATGATCCACAGAGGCCCCTCCCCTCAAAGGCTCCCCAGTAACAACATTGTGTTACCAGACACACCAGGACACCCTCAGAAGGTCCATGTCCATTCTCTGATGAGTCACAACTGTTTTGGAGGCACAAGGAGGAAGGCCTACACAATATTTGGAAGATGGTCATAATGTTATGCCTGATCTCTGGCGTGTAAATAGTTTAGGTTAGTTTAGGTTTCTATCAGTCTAGCTATCACCCAAAAACATCTCCAAACATCAACTAAAACCTACCTGAAGAAGTATTTACCTAAAGTAATTTAAGTGTACTACAGTATATACACTTTAGATAGCAGCCAAAACACTAATGAATGAACTGGACGTGCATTACTGTCCTGTTTTTACTACAGCTGCAGCCTTTTAATTGTGCATATGTTAAAACATCAGTGAGTGCAGGGTGGAATTAAACCAGAGCTGTGTTTCTATTAACACGCTCGATCAGATTTTAAGCCTCAGATAAAAGTCCTCGCCGCCTGGGAGGGATACACCACGTCTTCATTGAGCTTCTGAGCGCAGTCCTGGACGGGGACCTGCAGCCGTGTCGGGGCGAGACAGTAATTGTCTGTGCCGTGACTTTTTCTTGTTCTCTCCGTCAGAGACAGACTGAGGTATAAGCTGGTAATGACACGAGGGGCTGAGAGGCCACGGTTCAGCTCGCTTTGACAGAAGATTCACTGCTTATTAAAAGTAAAACATGAGTCAGCTATTTGAAATAGATTTTATCTGAGGCGTCCATCAGGCAATACTAAATAATAGTCATTAAGAACTATTCTGCCTTTATAATCCTGGGAGGTTTTTACATTTCTGTATAAGAATGACTCAAAGCATCAGATTTTACACATACGTTCTCAAAGTAGATGAAGAGAACCCAATCAAACAAAATTAAACAGAAATATTAAACTTTATTGTGGAAAATGCACCAATATTACATGTCTGTGAGTTGCAAATCATGATCCATTGATGACGTATATATGTGCGCAACACACTCTCAGCCCAACACGTGTGGAATATTGACAAACTGACAATAGTGGAAGGTGGAGCAGATACGTCAGGCAGAGAGGAGCTCGTTCCTAAACGAGGCTCCACCTCCATTATCTGGTTTGGTTTTAACCCCTTAACACCTGAATTGATTTTTCAATTATATAAATTAAATATTTGTATTTTTGTTACCACTCTGGCCAGTCCTACCAGAAACTAGTGCTTGCAAAAGGTTCCTAGGATTTTTTGAATGTGCACAAACTGACATTGGAGTATTACATGCGTTATTTCAGCTGCAGTCTGAACGGAAACAGTACCTCGTGAATTTGCGACACTAGGCATGAAGGGGTTAAAAAGTCTGACGCAGAGCAGCAAATTACAACATGCAAGGTTTGCAAACAAATCCTTCCACAACATTTCTATTGGATGAAGTTCAGGACTTTGACAAGACTATCCAAGAGTCTATCACAGGGCTAACACAGAGAGACGGCCAATTTAGACTAGTTACTTAACCAGCATGTCTTTGGACGGTGGGAGGAGCCTGGAGTACCCAGAGAGAACCCACACAGACACAAGGAGAACATGCAAACTCCACACAGAACCCAGAACCTTCTTGCTGTGAGGTATCAGTGCTAACCACTACACCTCTGTGCCGCTGGTTGACGGTATTTTCTTTTCAAATAGAGAGCAGTAAGAGTAAGAAGACCTCCGTCTCTACACCAGCTGTAGTTTTAATTTCACTTGTTTCATTTAGAAAGGAAATATATAAAAGGGTTATGTAGGAACATCCAGGAGCGAACGGGGCTTTAGATCGTCTGTCTTTGGTGACGTAAACCTCCAATATGTTGTAACCATCTTCATGTCATCATGTGACCAGTCCTCCCCTCTGTCAAACCAGACCAGAGTCAGATTATGATCAGAAAAGCAGCAGGAGAGAGAGTTTTCTGTCGCTCCCCTCCAACCCCGTCATCCATCAGCCTAACTAATGAACTCAGGAGGAACACAGGCTGAGAGTGAAGAGTGTATCAGCTGCTGTAATGTTTCCTGCTGCTCCCATCAGCATGCAGATGTGTCGCGGTAAAAACCACGGTCACCTCTCAGTCATCCGAACACCGACACTGACGCAGCTGCTTACAGGCGTAATGTCGCCTCTCACAGCTGCTGTTTACGCCGCCGTGAAGGAGCGGAGGTGAATGATGAAGGGATTTAAATCGATAAAATGGACAGATAGATTTGGAGAGTGCACATCTGTCTTGCGGAGTGATGGATTCAGACTGTAAAGCTTGACAGCTTCTCTGCTGTACAGAGTGTGAGGTTTTGTTCGTGTGCTAATTAGAATCAATGAGCCGGCGCTGATAACAGGGTGAGGTGAAGCACAATCAAAGAGCCTGTCGATGTGTGTCACTTGGTTTATTGGGTCAAATCAGCGTCTGGTTGAGAGCTGGCCAGCCTGAAAACCAGAGGTTTAAAGTTTGAGCTGTTTCTTTATTTAGCTAGTAGCCCAAAGACAATGCCGGTTGATCTTAAACATTGGGAAACATCTTCTTCAAAGTGTCATATTATACCTGTGAGGAACTGGCAAAGAGGTCATTACATAAAACCATTTTCAAGCTATAGATCTGATGAGACATCCAAAAAACCCAAAGCTGGATCAAAAGGCAGCTGGACTTGTTGAGTTTCTTGAAGACATTTCCTCCAAGTTGCTGCTTCACTTAAACTTAAACCAAGCTGTATGTGGCTGTGTACGACAAAGCCAACAACAAATAGTTCTGTTTCATTTCCAGACTCTGATGACCTGGATCCAGATGTTGCCACGTTGGCGTCTCTTGGTTTTACCGGCTGTCTCTCAGTGGTTCAGTTCAACACCATCAGCCCCCTGAAAGCTGCTCTGCTCCACCCGGACTCCAGCCCCGTCGTCATCACCGGACCTTTAGCCCGGTCCAACTGCGGCTCTGCAGCTTCAGCCGATCCCTACGCGGCCGAGAACACGCACCACCTGTCAGGTAAGAGGTCGGTGGGGTCGGGTTTGAAGCTTAGCAGACTTTCAGCTGTTTCATTGTTCCATTGTGTAGAGATTTAATAGCAGGGATGTATTTGTAAAGAGTTTATTTGAGTTATTCTTCACCATCTAGTGAGTCAGGGTGAGGTAACTGTACAGACTTTATCTCATTTTATGGTTTATTTTTTTTTCCAAGTTTCATTTTCTGTGATTTTTATGTCTTCCCACCGCAGTAGATGATTTTATAACCAACGTAATTTAGTTTTGTTATTGTTTTTTATATCTAAAGACAAAAAAAAGCCTCGCAGCAACTTCAGACTTAAAGTTTATTTACTTTTTTTTAATTATTTTTGTGAAAATGGAAATGGTGTGTTTTTTTGTTTTTTTTAATCCGAGGATTTTATGGCTTGATATCAAATGAAAATAGATTTGAATCTGAAAATCGATTTCATTAAAACTCAGTGTCTGCTGCGTAAAAAGTCATTATCATTGTCTGGATTATGTTCAGACGTGAATGAAGTTCTATGTAACTCACCACAGTAGCAGGGAGGAGCTTGGGGTGGATGGTGGGCACATATAATGCCCCTTTTAATAAAATTCTAGAGATGTCCGATAATATTGGCCGATATTGAGTTAAAAATGTAATATCGTGAATTATCGGTATCGGCTCGCCCGGTGTATGAGATGTCCGTGGTTTGGAAGTATTTCCAAGTGTCACCTACTAACAGTAAATTTGCAATTTGCAATGACTGCAAAGCAAAGGTGGTTATGAGAGGAGGAAACAAGGCGTCTTCCTTTAATACATCAAATTTAATCACCCACCTCAAGAAGAATCATGTAGAGTTATACGCTACACTTGTCTTCCTTGTTTTGATATTGTCTGTAGTGTTTGTTTGAGGCAGAAATTTATCTCTAAAAACACAAAAAAATAAATGAATGGCACTTTATTGTCACTTTTTTCAGTAACTGTTTGCATCCAGTGGGACATCGCAATAAAATTAGTCATAATGTGTTAATTCCATAATAGGTGATATGTTATGTTGTTACCTAACAATTTTGGTGTAAAAAGAAGATATATCGGTATCGGAAATTAAGAGTTGGACAATATCGGAATATCGGATATCGGCAGAAAAGCCAATATCGAGCATCCCCATAAAATTCCCATTACGTTACTAAATAAACTAAATCCAAACTGCATTATGTTTCATTCAGGGGCGATTTTTTGCTGCAAATTGCTTAGGAACAACTATATTTACTTGGCGACACGGTTGTAAACTATTGAGCACACAGAAATCCTGCAGCCAGGATTTATCATTCCAGCACTATAGATGGTTTTTCTGGGTGCAATCAAGCTGTCATATAGTCCGTGCTGTGTGCATTGCAGCTTGGTGGCGGTGTGATGTACAGAAGGAAGGGGGGAGGCGGGTCAATTTCTGCTCCAGGCCGTGGCTATAAAGTGAAAAAGGAAGGGAATAAAAAAGCCCAGTTTTTCTCAGGGTGAGGATAATTGCCTTGCCGTACGCTCCCCTAGCTCATGCATTCATGCCCTCTCCTTGACCAGTAATCTCTGACCTTTATGTTTGCTAAAAGACAAACAAAAACGTTCTCTGTTGTGCTGTATCACGTTCTCATTAATTATCTACACCTTGTTGAAGAGATGAATGACAGCGTGTTTGATGAGATAATTAATCTGGACCAGCGAGGCGAGTTTTCAGCTGCATTTATTCCTTCCAGCCTCGTTCTCATCCAGTTTTATGTCCCTTTTAATAGAGTCCTTTCCTTAGTGCTCTAAACGGTGATGGTGCTATTGTCTCTCAACCTCCTTCTTTGTCTGTTTTCTGCTCCGACCTGTTTATTTACTCTTTTCATTTCGTCATTCTGATTTTCCGGCTGGTTTCCTCTCTCTATCCCTTCTTATCTCTTCCTCTGCTGTAGACCAGTCTGGCTCAGCGGGTTCAGGTCAACCTTTAGTCAATGCCATGAGGACCGACTCAGCTCTTATCGGAGGTACTCTTTCCCTTTCTTTTTTTTTATTCTGCTTCTCTTTTCTGCCTTAAAATATTCTGCATTGATAAGATAAGTTCCAAAAGTAGATTTAATGTTCTTTTGTCACCAGATTTAAAATGAAGAAACTGTTCCTATAAAACTGTAGATAGAATTTAAACCGTCTATTAAATCTTTGGGACTCACGCACAAAAGGGACAGCTGGGCTAATTAAAGATCCTCTGAAGACACTTTCTGACGGGGAAACTTTCACGTGGCTATCTTCAAATGCCGAGAAGTTTTAAAACCAAAGTAATAAAATGCAGAATTGATTTCGGTCACATTTCAGAATTCCAATTAAACCAAACTTTCTCCGGATAAAGAAATGTGTCGAGCGGAGGAGTCCAGCTGAGAAGTGAAACCCTGCTCGCTGCTTTTTGAAGTTGGAACTGACTCAGCCGCCCCAGATGGACAGGAGACACGCTGCGAGGCTCTGATAGATTTATAAGGGAATTACAGTATGGATTCTGTTCGCTCCGTTGTCACAACCAATTATACATCACATTAGCTCTTTTACTGCAGTTTGAAACATCGGTACAAACTTTCTTATGAGCACAGAGTTTTATGGTTTAGTGGAATAATTTACCAGCGCAGACTTTAGCTTCCTCTCCCTCCATTTAAGGAAGTACAGCAACTGTTTTAGTTGTTTGATTTTATTACTGACTAAAGTAGATTATTGTTGTCTCCTAATGACTGTGATTAAACCTCCTCAACAACACGAAACTGTACTGAAAACCAGCACAGTGATCATCTTTATTCATCATAGCTATGCCCCAGCAAACTGACTAGCAGTTAGTTTTGCCAAAAGAGAATAAGCTTGTCTTCCCAGAACTCCAAACATATTTACTTTTAATAAAAGAACAAGCTTAGCCCAACTTAGCACAGTTAGCTGGTTAGCTTTACTCAAAAATGTATTTAGTTTATCCTGTTAGCTACCGCACTAGTCAATTGTACAAGAGTACAAAAGTCAGCATGGCTTGTGATTGAGAAAATTTGCAGTGATATCATGTTTATGTCCAATCTCTGCTATCTGAAAAATAGCTCCCATGTCTAAGCTAACTGGAGGTTTATTTGTCGGTGTGTCCTTTACCCACTTATATGTTGATATTGTCAAAGTTAGCAGGTTAATAATGTAGGAAGAGACCCACAGACGTGAACGTATTAATGCAAAGTCCTTTTAAAGGGAGCTACGTTTTTTTACAATCTGGCATAAAATATGATTGTTTACTCACCCTTTGTGTAATTTGTACTCGTTTGGGATATCTTTAGATCTGCATATATCCATATAGTGGGAGTGAATGGGGCACCGAAACACAGCCTCTAAATAACACATTATCTGCCACGAAACTAATTTCACCAATATTTTGTTATCATACACTAGTACTATTCCCCGTTGAGTTTGGAGTTACCCGTTATCATCATCCAGGGTCTGTACATTTACCTACAGACCCTGGATGATGTCTTCAGACATAGACGATGTCGATGTGGCTTGTTTATCTGTAATTTGCTACTAGTTTACTACTACGACGCTCAGAAGAATAGCACTAGAGTATCATAACAAAATATTGGTGAAATGACCGAGTTTCGCGGCAGATAATGTTATTTAGAGGCTGTGTTTCGGTGCCCCATTCACTCCCACTATATGGATATACACAAAATAAATAAATATCTTCCGAGCGACTATAGATTACACTAAAGTTATATGGGTGAGTAAACAATCGTATTTTATTCCAGAAATAAGGTCCAGGTTGTAAAAAACAGTAGTTTCCCTTTAACTATAATCAGGAAGTGCTCAGTGCAGTAAGCAGAATCTGAAGTGTTGTGGTAGTAAATCGTTTTACCCTGCAGAGGGTAGTAAAAAGTACTGTTTTGTCGACAAAATCAGAAGAAGAGGAAGAAGAAAGTGAGTTTAAAGAGACAGACGTGGATGTAGACGAGTTTTCTAAACCGCAAACTCAGCTTTAAAGTCCTTCTAGACATTTCTCTCAAAAAATAAACGTAGTTATCTGCATTTACTGCTGAAGTATAAATGTACATTTAAAAGGGATATTAAAAAAGTGCAGTTAATTTGCTTTAACTGGCATTAATTATTGAAGTCTACACTGCAAAAAACAAAATCTTACCAAGTATTTTTGTCTCATTTCTGGTCAAAACATCTCATTACACTTAACATAAGACACAATTACCTAAAGAGTACCATTTCAGCAAGACACAGGAAATAAATTGTTTTAAATAATAAATAATAAATCTTAATAAAAGCAAAAATTGCATGAAAATAGGCAAAAAAACGAGTGGAACTAGTGAAAATGGCTCTGTTGTATTGGCTCAGATGTATTGTACAAGTCCCTGTGTCTTGCTGAAATGGTACTCTTTAGGTAATTGTGTCTTATATTAAGTATAATGAGATGTTTTGACTAGAAATGTTTTTTTGCAGTGTAGCAATTACTGACCATTAAATACCTACTAATCCGTTTTGTCTTACTACCCATAAAAAAGGAAACAAATGCTCTGATGCAGCTTTCTCAGGTACACCTAGCTAAACCTAACGCTGTCCATTATAAACAATAACAAATGTCCAAGTAAATGCTACCTCCAGGAGACTACATCTATGTCTGAGTGTGTCACCATCCTCCACTTTTCAGGTGTCATAGCTGTTGTCATCTTTGTGGTTGTGACGGGTCTGGTGATAACAGCCAGATTCCTCTACCGAAGAAAAGAGACGTATCGAAACCAGGAGGTGAAGGGAGTGAAGCAGGAGGACAGTCAGGATTTCCCTTTTAACGACCAGGCCGACTCCCAGAACGTCTCCAGTGAAAACCCCAAAGAGTTTTTCATGTAACCTGAGCACTCACACTCGGTCAGACGGTGAGACGAGGGCGCAGACGGGAGTATGTGGTCACGCCTCAGGACTTCACGCTGCCCTCGGAGCCCGTCACACACTTTGATGAACGTGGCGGCTCGATGCAATATAGGATGCAAAAAAAAAATAATAGAAAAGAAAAAGGAACGGCACACACAATTTTGTCTTTGACTGTGTTTCGTGTACATACGGATTCAAACAGACAACATTTCTGGGCGTAGAAGGTGTCGACATCCTTGTTCCAACGACTGTAAATATTAAAAAATGTAAATGTTTGATGCTACAACTATCTAATGTCACTCTGTCTTATTGAAAAGTTGCAGTTAATGTTTCTTTATTCCAGTGAGCCGCGGCGCCGGGAGTGATTTGGCTGGCGGCACTTTTCTACGAGGGCCGTGAATGGATGTTTGCTTAATTGGAAGTGCAAATGTTTGACACTTAACCGGGCCCCTCAGGAAGAGTGCTTCTGTAAGATCTGCTGTTTGTTCATGTGTAATGGCTTTTTATTATGTGGGCAGCGTTGGGAGAATAACATTATGTCAGAGTGGAGCCTTGAAGCCGCTTAAAGGGAAAGCTGTGTGAGGTGAGCTCGGACTTTTGAACGCTATGGGAGCGCATGCAGCCGCCGTACATCCGGGACATTTTAGGGTTTCTAACTAAACATCAACATGAGTGTCCGTGAAGGTTCTCAGTCGTGCAGTTTCATCCAAGTAGCTTCTTTGGTTCTTATTAGTTACGTCTTTCGCTGGTGTTCACCTGAAACTCACACGACTCAAATCTGTTCAGATTTACTTTCTTTTTCACAACGTCTGGGACTTTAACCACCTGTCAAACGCCAAAAGCTCCAAGCTGAGAATGGAGGTGAAACTTTTGAAGGACACATGTTGTAGATGGTTCTAAGTGTTTCCTGTTCAGAGAAGGGTTTTACCGTTTTAACTAGATGACCTGCTGTACTTTCTTTGGCACGCTGTATGCTAAACGCACACCTGCCAGTTCATTAGGTACACTCATGAGAACAAATGCATTCTTACAGCCATAACATTAAAACCACTGACAGGAGAAGTGAATAACATTGACCATCTTGTGACAATTCAATGTTCTGCTGGGAAACTTCTGGACCTGGCATTCATTCATTCATTGGTGTGGATGTTACTTAGACATGTAGCACCCACCTAGACCAGACCAGACACCCCCACCCCATAGCAATGACACTCCTTGATGCCAGTAGTGAAAACGCTTTAGGAACAACTCAGAAAACCAAGAAGAACATCTCAAGGTGTTGACCTGGCCTCCAAATTCACTAGATCCCAAACTGATCAAGTATCTGTGGGATGATCCACAGAGGCCCCTCCCCTCAAAGGTCCATCCCCCACTAACAACATCTTGTTGCCAGACACCACAGGACACCCTCAGAAGGCCCATGTCCATTCTCTGATGAGTCACCACAAAGGGTACCTACAGAATATTAGGCATTGCGCTGGTGTACCTAATGAACTGACAAGTGAGGGTACAGTGATGTGTGCAGCTCATCCGAGAACACCTGTTTACATCACATGAGCAACGTTATGTTTCATCAAACTGTCGTCAGGCAACGCAACAACAGTCAACCTGCGTATTTTCTCACGTTTCCTGAACAATAAAGGTTAAAGGCCTGGTCACACCAGAAGGTATCAAATAAAACGTGTTGCAGTCTCCATGAAAGAGGCTTGTTCGTCCTCATCTGTCTTCTTTGGCTGAAATGTGTTGTCCTCAAGAGAGTTTCCCTTATCCTTCAGGTGTAGGTGGACTGCTGAGTGCTGACCCTGAAGAGCTGGCTCTCCTGTGTGGAGCCGTGAGTTAGTGAAGGCCTTATTTTATTTCTACGATTTACAGGTATGTGCTTTGTCTTGTTTTAGATATTTCCACGACTAGTAGCAACATTGCGTCACCACAGAATCGCGTGACACCTTCAAAGTGAACATCAATCCTCAGTTAAACACATCATCGTGCACTGAAGTCCTGCAGCTTCTTATTCTCCTATAGCGTGGAAGCTCGTAGAGGTTCTACACTTGATTATTTTATTAAACCTCCCTCCTCCCTGCTGCTCGCTGCCTGCTGGGAGCCTCCTCTCCCTGCTCTCTTAATGCATCACGAACAGCGAAGCTTTTAACACCAGCAGCAGCTGACACTCCATAAACCTGTGGCCGTCTATCACCTCCTTCACTGCACGCAGAGGCGGCTGATGTGTTTTCAAAACGCTAATCCGCTCCGATCTGAGCAGAGGGTTGATGAGAATGAGACACAAAGATAATCTGAGACAGCGTTGTGATGAAAACACGTTGTGATGTTAACACCTGGAAATGAAGGAAATGCCTCCACGTGTTAATCCGTCTAATGTGCGAAGCGTGAAAGAGAAACGGAGGATTGACGGCAGCTGTTTACCAGCACACACTACCGTCCCTGTGACACCATGAAGCTCAGATGAGATTTTAAATGACAAAGTCGCTACTGAATCTTCAAAGCGCATTATTCATATCTTTGCTTGTTTTCCTCTTTTTCCCTCCTCTTCCTCACAGCAGCGGCCACACGTTGTGGTTTTGCTGCATTCTTGAAGCCTGAGAGTTCATTCTTTGGTGAAGAGGAAGTATTGACTGAGTGCAGCATTTGATTGGTTCCCAAAGTTTTTTCTGCAAGGCCCACCGTTTCTCTCCTCGTTACCCACCACTGTACTCGCCATATTTTATTTTCTTCACTTTTCACCAAGTTTTTGTTCCAATCAAGCAAGAGGATGCCGGAAATGACCACGTGAAGGAAGTTCAGTTGATTGATTGAGCCAAGTCAGGTGTGCTGCTGCATGGTTGCAATGAAAACCTGCAGCCACACGGCCCTTTCATGGATTAGTTTGACACCTGTAAACTATAAGAACAAGCTATTGGACCGCTAATGCATTAGCTACAACTGCTAACACTGCTCAGTCACAATATCACTGATTTAAGTTCTTCTGGAAATGACCGTTTACTCTTTTATAACGTACCAAACGTACCAACATCTTTATAACGTACCAAGCGATAAAGAGGCAGTAAGCCGACAGGTGAACATTATAAAGGAGGAGAAAACCCTTTCTGAACTAACAAAACTGCGAATTGTTAGCGAGCCATGAAGGTTCTCAGTCATCCACCTCATAGTATATCCAGAAAGGCTTAAAAAAGGCAACTGGACTTGTAGAGTTTTTTTGAAAAGCCGCACTAGTTTCTGGTCATTTACACAACAAGAAAGTTTCAGTAGGCGTTTCCTATTTTAACCTCAAACTTCCCACCAATCCCTTAGAACTCAAGAAGCTTCTCGGATGATGAGCGGTGAAACGTCTTCTCAAAAAACTCTACAAGTCCAGTTGCCTTTCAGTTAGCAAACTTGTGATGTTGTTTGCTAGTAGCGCTGCAATTTTTCTCCTTTTAATAAGTATTTTTGTGTAATTCATTCACACCTAATAAGCTTCCTCCGTTGTCTACAGCTCTGCATTCTCTCAAAAGTCGGTGCTGTCACATTTCAGGAGGGCAAACGTTTTGCTTTGATTGAGTTTGCTTCAAGCTTTCACATTTTAGTCACTGGTGTGACCAGGTCTCTGTTTTTCTCCACAAATTTAAAGAAAAGCCTGAAATAATTGCTCCCATTAACAAACACTGTCGACCGTCGCACTAACATTATATTTTTGACCCATTTTCATCTGTGCTAGAGACCAGCATGCTTTGGGCTGAATGCACAAAGTTTGGGGATGTTGTTGATGTCGATCTCTTCCCGGGGTTTGTTGAAAACTTCAGTCTTGAGTTGTACGACTGGCAGTGGTGTTTCCCTCCGGCGATGCGCTGCTCTAAAGCTTGAAGTGTTGTCAGTATAACTGTAGTGTTGGTGAAAACAGTGACGTGTGAGTGACATGCCGTAGAAATAAACACTGATGATTAATTCCGGTTGTTTGGATATCAGCAGTTTGATGAAAATAAACGGCTGTGCTTTTTTTTTTTAAACCGTCCTGTTCTGTTCATTGTTAACCAGTTTGTTCTTAGATTCACTGAAGAGCGTTAAAGACGGATCCTTTTCTTTTGCTTCTTTGTTAAATGAAGCCGACGCACAGCGACGACTTCCCCCTCAACAACCGGAACAGTTTTCATGCATTCACATCATTTACATGCGCTCCTTCAAACTGTAGCGTGGGAGGATACACATCTTTCAGCTCCGACACTTCTGATGGCTGTTAACGTCCCAGAGACGGAAAACGGTGAGGCATCCAGGCGCAGAGGATGTCAAAGTGATTCTCTGTGAAGAGCCACTTAGCCTCTCTGCATGTTTAAACGCTCAGACGCCCGAGGTGACGAGATGATTCAGCTTGCCTCAGATCAGTGATCCCCGCGCTCGGCTCGTTTATTTCTCCTCTCGCCGTCTGTGAAGCTGATGACAGAGATCTCCAGGATCGGCGGCGATATCAAAGGCTCGCTAAAGAAAAATCAAACATCACAAGGATGAAATCATCTCCGCGGCCGGGTAGAATTTAAATGTGATAAAAGATCCAGACTGCTGCTCAAATTTCCAACAACTTTTTTTATTGTAGAGCTTGATAATATCGTTCTGGATTAGCATTTGAAAGAGCTTTGATGAGACGACACTTCATTAGTGATGGCAATTTGACTCATGGGGTTATAGGTAGATCACTGCCTGTGTTAAACTGATGTGACTGTCAGCAGCCTTTTATACTGATCAGCCACAACATTATGACCACATGAGAAGTAGATGACGTTTAAACCATCTTGTGATAATTCATTGTTCTGCTGGGAAACTTCTGGACCTGGCATTCACTCATTCATTGGTGTGGATGTTACTTAGGCATGTAGCACCCACCTAGACCAGACCAGGCACCCCCACCCCATAACAATGACACCAACAGGATGCAGCCTCAACAGCGCTTTAAGAACAACTCACAAAAACATGAAGAACATCTCAAGGTGTTGACCTGGCCTCCAAATTCACTAGATCCCAAACTGATCAAGTATCTGTGGGATGATCCACAGAGAGGCCCTTCCCCTCCACTGGGAATTTACTGCGCCCTGGTAAAGATCTGTTTTGTCAATCAAATTGTAGAGCTGAATCCGTTTCCATTAAAAAGGCTCTGATTGGTTGTAGGACCATCCAGCTGCATGCAGAGATATTATTGTTTTCTGTATCGGTTGAAATGCCCTATAATTAAATCCTACTATGATATGATTTGAGTCGTCAGGCTGGAAAATAACTCAATCAAAGAAGAAACCTCCCCAGAGCTAGTGTTTGGTTTATTCTTTCTGGGTTCGTTTGTTTTACAGCAGCATTAGCCTTCAACAATCAATGGACTGAGGCAGATACAGAGTTAATACACACTCTCTGAATGAATAATTTAAACTTTACTGGCATCTCTTCTCTTTGTTTGGTAAATTAATGGACAGGTCATCTTGATCGTTGCGTCACTTCAGTCGAAAGCTGTGAATCCTGAGTGAAATGAAAACCATGGCTGCTGGTTTTACGCTTTTGTTTCCTCCTCTTGCTGGCATGGTCTCCATTTAGCTGACTTCCGTCCCTCTATTATGACTTCAGACAGTGTAATTACCAACGTGTCCAGCTGCGTTAGTGGTTTTTCAGATGACAGCCACTAACAGAGATGACTAACGCTGGTGAGGACGGTTGAAGCAGAACAGATCGGCATGTTGGTGATTTTTTGTTGCTGTTGTTAAAGATGGTGTGATTTTATTGTGATCTGTAAGTTAAGTAGACATGAAGGCTTATGTCAACGATAACAAAGGTTTCAGACAACAGTTAAACTAAAATCAAATACAAATGGTGACAGCTTCAACTTGTTTCACTGCTTCAGCTTATTTCTTGTCAAATATTGTGATAGTGCAGCTTTTTTTTAAATATATAACCACTTTTAAATTCTGCCCGAAAGATTTTTTAATCGTTCTCAAAAAACGATGGAACAGCGCCACCAAATATTAGTGGTCAACATTATATTACATCGGAAGTGGTTTAGCATTACCATAGAAAATGAATGTAATCTGTTTAGGTCCGTTTAGTTTAAGAGTTCTCAGACCTGGGTTTGATTCCCCGTCGGGGAGAAATAAACTTTCTGTGTTTAGAAAAGCAGCCAGTTGCATACAACTCAACTAATAATGTGCATTAGTATATTAGCAACCTAAAATGACCGAAACCATCCTTGAAAAATATACTTTAGGGTTTTAGTTTGGCCCATCCACTAACATGGAGGGGGCGGAGCTTATGAGCTATACTGAAACCAGCCACCAGGGGGAGCTCTACCTGTCGTCCATCGTTTTTGCAGTTTTTCCATTTTCCACAAAACTATTTTACGAGGACTCACAGTGAGACGGTAAAATAATTGTGAATGAAAACCATTTTGCGGCTTCACACAGAATACAGAAAAACATTTCCGTGTGCCACAAACTGTAAGTGAAGATCTCTGAGAAGTAGCAGCCAGACCCTCACTGTCACGACTTCTCTCATAGCACAGGCTTCTGAGAATCATCCAGCCCTCCCACAGTTATAATTTCAGCATCTGTGGAGTAATTAGCCGCCAGAGTTTGTCCTGCTAATTATCAGCCCACCTACGGCTCGTAGGAGAGAGGAGCCGGTCGACTATCGCGCCTCTCCTCGTCTTTCGCTAATGAACACACTTCATTTAATACTTGTGTGGGCTGGTTAATTGAGAAAATAATCAGTCGTTTGACACGGAGGCCTCGGCTGAACAGCTCATTACAATCAATTAAAAATAATTACCTAGAAGATGTTCTTTGTCCCTGACATTAGTGGAGAGAGGACTGAGCAATCGTAGAGGTGCTGTGAGTCAAATTTACAGTCGCAGTCAAAGTCCATTAGTCCTTATTATACAACAGAGATGAACTAAATAAATGGATATTTGATCTGAGATTGTTTTGACATTGCAGAAGGACCATTATGAAAAAGTGCGGTGTTTGAACTCTAGTCAGTTTTCTCTTTGCATTGGTTTCCCTTCCTGTCGTGTCTTTTATCCGCATGCTCCTCCCCTCATTAGTTCCACCTGTCCCTCGTTACCCTCTCAGCCCATGTACATTTATATAATCCTGTTTTTAGGGGGTGTTGATTCCCCTGGTGGTTTTCCCCTGGGGGATTATTCTGGATAATCTGCTCTTTTGTTTGGATAACCGGATTTTTCAACTCACTACCCTGAGTAAGTTTGAATTGAACTTTTATTATTTCACCCAGCCTTGCTTGTCAAGTACTGCTACCAATTCCTTTTTGGGGAGATTTAAACGTTTTTCATTTGGATTGATTGTAGAGATGGGATTTACGGTTCTTAAGAGGGATCTGTTTAAAAAAGACACTGGCTCATTTTGATTTTTTATATATTTTCAATGGGCGGCACAGTGGAGAGGTGGTTAGCACTGATGCCTCACAGCAATAAGGTCCCGGGTTTGAATCCATGGGCCGACTGGTTCCTTTCTGTGTGGAGTTTGCATGTTCTCCCTGTGTCTGCATGGGTTCTCTCCAGGTTCTCCAGCCTCCTACCACCGTCCAAAGACATGCTGGTTAGGTTCATTGGTGATTCTAAATTGGCGTGAGTGTGAGTCTGTCTCTGACTGGAGACCTGTCCAGGGTGGACCAGGAACAAGCGGTTACAGAAGATGAATGAATAAATGTATTTTGCCCGGGAATTAATCGCTGGGAGGAATGATGGATCAGAATCATTCAAACTTATCTTCAAAATATATTCCATGTGTGGGCTATCTGACTTTTATTATTCTAGATACTTTTATTATTTATTTATTTGGTGAATTTTGGCAAATGTGACCCTTTGCTTTATTGTTTTTGTCACCACAAAATTGCATCTACAGTGGTCCCTCGTTTATCGCGGGAGTTACGTTCTAAAAATAACCTGTGATAGGTGAAATCTGCGAAGTAGCCAGCTTTATTTTTCACAATGATTATAAATGTTTTAAGTTTGCAAAACCCCTCACTACACACTTTATACAGTTTTCTCAATAACTTGCAAACATACCGCACTTCAGTCACATATCCAGCGATCAAAGATACTGTATATGTAAATTTGGGAAGCTGAACACATTCTGCACAAGAGACACCGTACGAGGAGATTGATTGACAATGGTCTACAGTCTCTTAGCCAATCAGGACGCAGAAAACAATGCGCTGTTAAAAAAATCTAATAAAAATGCAAAATTGCACTAAAAAAATGAGCGAAAACTGCAAGGCCGTGAAAGGTGAACCGCGTTATAGCGAGGGACAACTGTAGATCGTTTTTTGTCATTCGTTTTAAAGAGCCGTTCAATAGATTCGGTTCGTTCACAAACGTCACAGCTCTAATGATTGCTCTCATGTCTTACCAATATGAGCTGGAAGCCATCTCAAGTCCACGTTTTATACCTCGTTTAGATTTTTAGTCATGATTTAGTTTTATTTCTAACACGTGACGGTATAGACGAGTAGAACAGACACGTGCTGTTGGCTGAAATCACGACACATGACGTCTGTGATGCGGCCACCGCTTTAATTGTGTCGTTTACATTTATCTACAATTCTGAGCGTCCCTCCGGAGGCATTTATTCCTGCTGCGTGACATGTTTGTGCATGAATGGGATGTTCTCATTGGTGCCACAGCACAGCAACGTGAATATCTGCTATATTTACTTATTGTTTTCTCGTCAGGGAAACATGCATCATTCGCAGACTGGCAGCAGATTGTTAGACGTACATTAAGGCTTTGGAGAAAAAAAAAGAAATCTCATCTTTGTTCCATAAATATCAGTAAACATGAGGCTCCTTTCCATAATCCTCAAGATTTAATCACCATGCTGCAAATCCAAACGATCCACATCTTTATTTTTGCCCTGGTCAGATTCACGGATTTAAAGCTGGACATGAGGTTTTAATTAATACAGAAGGTCGTCTGGATTCTGCCGTGCTTTCCACTGATAAGAGCCGCGTGAGATGAGACTGAAATGTTTGTGGAAAATCATTTTTCTTATTGGCTAGCGAGGCTCTCAGCCACGATAACTGATATGTATCAGGCGAACACTGATTGCTGTGAGTGGAGGAGAGGCGGGAAATGTTTTCGAGGCGAGGGTAATCCCTTTAAAAGTGCACGCCATCCGTCTGCAGGCAGCCATGTTTAAAAAGTTGTCCTCGTCCGCTGGTATTTCTCTGACACAGATTAGCTGTGTTTCTCCGGGGGCCTTTTTATATATATATATATATTTTCCATTAGAGATTAGACCGGTGTTATCTCCTATTAAGAGGGAGAGGTGGGAAGAGTCAAGGTGCTCTTAAACCGGAGCCGTGAGACTGTAGAGAGCAATCTGATAAATATTCCCTGCAGACCTGGAGAAGTTCTGCTCCGTTTAAACTCTCTGCCTCTTTACCTCTTGTCATTTCCCTCCTCCTTCCTCCGTCTTAACTTAATCTTCCAACCATCCTCTGCTAAACGTTTTCTCGGTAAAGTCCATCAACGCGGCGGTGCAGAAAACGACACGATCATGGAGCGACTGATCGGCATGATGCAGGAGAGGACAGATCAGTGTGAGTTACTGTTTGGTTTTGTAATTTCACCCAGACGCTGAACGTTTAAGGACCAGCTTGACGTTGGCTCTGGTTTTTGTGGTGCATTCAGGTGCAACTTTTTTGTGCCAGAAGTACGAGCACTGACGCATGATACAGTATCTGCTTTCTAAACATTGTCTCGATCCACCAACCTCACCCATATGTTGCTGAATTATCTAAAATTGAATGTCTGGGATTTTTAAGTAACACGTAATGTAACTGTAACCACATTTTATTAACGGACGCTTCTTCCTCCAGCATCTCTGCTTGAAATTCCTCCTCTTGGGAGCATTTTGAATCTTTACTCTTTGGATTAGTGCACGAGCGGATGGTAAACTGATTGGACGTCCCTGCTTAAACCGAGAGCAGAAATAAGTTTAGTTCCTCTGCCGAGTGAGTGATCGAGTGAAGCGCCATTCTCATCTCAGAGAAATATATCAGTGAGTGACTCAGAATAATCCGAATCCCTCGAAAGATCCGGGTTTTACACTATTAGAGAGACGAGAGCAAATTAATATTACCCCCAAGTGGTCAGAGGTGTGAATTGCAACACATCAATGACGGAAAATATTCGGTTAACGCGACCCCTGGTTGAGACGTTCGTGAATGAACTGGAAAAACTCGGCTTTGTCTTTCCCGCAAGACGCCAATTTTCTCATGCAACATAACCAACTGGCTAACCCCTGCCAGTATCACCTAAGTCGTCCCGTCATAGTCGATACCGCTGAAGTCTCTCATTTACCCCGTGGCACAGCTCCTCCCTCGCTCACGCCCGCAACCTGACATTTACAGAAGCCTCCAATTTGTTGTTATCTCGCGCATCGAGATGCCGACGCTATTTTCTGCTCTGCAGGGGCCTCCATCTCACTCTCCTTCCAATGATTGTCTCCTCCTTTCTCTTTCTCTTCTATCTTTGCTGCTATAGTTCCCTCATTGTCCATCTGTCTCTCTTCAACTTTGTCAACTTTTCATTTTTTTTCCTCTTTGCACCATTTCCACAAGATTAAAAGGCTTTCTGCCGTTGCTGCCGCTCTCATAGGAAGGTGTAATGTTCAATTTAGCTTCAGTTTACCTCTAATCCCAGCGACCGGCAGAGGGACAAAGATGCTTTGTCAGTCGTCTGGCAGGGTGAGGATTACTCTGACATCTGTTGTGCGTTTTGGTGCCGCTCAGAAAACGGCTTTATTAAGCCACGGTACACAGGAAATAAACTCTGTAAATATGACCGCAAATCTCTAAAGGCCTTGTTCCCGTTGTGACGGTGGGATTTAGGTCTTCCATGCTGCGGCACGGTAAAGTAGATTTTGGGTCAAGCGTTGCAGGAACTGTCATCCCCGCAGATGCCTTTTCTAAAAGGGCAATATATTCAGCAAACAGCGAGACAATGAGGCCACAGGAATGTTCCCCGGCTGTAATTTAAAGCCAGTTTAACGTCTGCTGAAGGGCACATGAATAATGCATTTCTAAACAGATCCATTTAACCTCACATAGGTATTTTTTATTTGTGTCTTTTATTTGTTTTGCTCTCAGAGAGCAGAACGTTGGAGCTGGCAGCTGCGGTGTAATTGCCCCACCAAGCAGATTCTGGCATTTAGAAAGCTCTGCCGTCCTTGTTTTCTTTTATTGTTTCATAACGCAGGCGTCACGAGGCTTCAGCCTTGATTAAAGTCAGCACGAATTAGAGTTTTAACGCCGCAGCGGGCATTTCTGTGAGTTATTGGGTCGATACGTCGAGTAAAAAGCAACAATATTTCAGTAAAAATCACCGAACTGAGATCTGTACCTGCACCCTGAGACAGCTAATTGAAATGCAGGAGTCATGTGGACGCTGGTGAGAAATCCTCTCCACGTACCGGGTGACGAATTGAAACTAAAGGGAGAGAAAAGGAAAACAGCTGTGATTGAGTGATCTGTCCTGAGGAGGTGGAGACCGTCGCTCGTAATCTGCTTTCTCTTCTTCTCGCGTCCTTTTGAATAAAGATTCAAAGAAAAAACAACATCCAGCTGGAAACAAAGATGTTTTTTAGTGGCTCAGATTCATAAACACAATCATGTGCGACATATAGAGACCAAACTGTAAATGTGGACATTTTAAACGTGAACGTTTATGGATAGTGACTCATTTTTGGAGCCAGCATCTAGTGGCCATTTGTGGAACTGCAGTTTTCAGCCCTTTAGCGCTTTACGTCTCAAAGTGTGATTGGTACGATGGTCCTGAATGTCAAAACACAAAGACATTTCGATTACAGAAAGTGTAGGGACAACACATCTTGTTACTGATTGGACAGAACCCGACAGTGTAACATCACTTCCTGTTTCTACTCAGCTGTGTCCATGCACGAGTTTTAAACCACGTTGGAAAGAATGGAGGACAAGATGGCGTTAATAGAAGAATATTTTTAAAGAAGACATACATATAATGTCCTCCTTGATATGCTTTCAACCCATCGTGACATTGACGGGCAGCTACGTCCTCATCTTGTGTCCTTTAATAATTCAAATAATGCCAATGTCTTTCCGCAAGACATGTAGAAATTCAGCAACGACTCGTACGTCTTTCCACAATGTGGACAGTACATGTTGTCTGCTTTCAAAGTGCATCGCAATGTCTACACGTACGTAGGTGGCAAAGGTCACAAAGCAAGAAATGTTGTCCCTGCCCTTTCTGTAATCTGAAATGTGGTTGTGTTTTGACCTTCAGAGCCACCGTAGATTAGGAATAGGAATCTATTTTCTTGTTAGAAACGATGCTGCAGTCTTGAGAGATTGATTTTACACGTTAAATCTTGTGATCTAGCACCGTCAGGCCTGAAAGCTGAAAAAAGTATATAAAAGTATGACGACAGAGAAGAGCTGCACAATATATTAAAGATTTGAAACTAGAGCTAAAATATTGTAGAAATGCCACAAATGTGATATTGAATTGACCCAGTCGGCCCCATTAGACATCTACGTCCAATAAATTCATCCACAGATAGATAACATCGCGTTACACTGTTTCTGTAAGCGGACCATTTCTGTCCAGTGTAAATAATCAAAGCTCTAACTGCTTCATCACAGCTCGCGCTTTTCATTTTATTTTCCGTCTCGTATCAGTAATTATATCCTTGTTTATCATGTGCTGCACTGATCACTACGTGTTAATAAACCATCTGTCCATCAGAGCGCTGTTTAGTCCCGGCTCCATCTCATTGTGTTTTCAACATAATCAGAGCTGGGATCACATCCATATTCATGTCCCACCTGGATCCATATCTCTGCTCATCCATATGGACGCCGGGCCGCGAGTGTTCTGCGCCGTTACTGTTCCTGTTGTCATGCTGTTTATGTCCCAAGGTCAGAGCAGGGTGAGGGATCATTACTTTGAACTGCGTGAGACAGAGACAGATATCAGCGAGTCGTTGAAAGGCCTTTTTCTTTTTCCTTTTTCTCGCCGATGCATCAGAATGAAAAACAGCTGCTGTGCTCCACCGAGTGCAACGACGAGCAACAATCGGAATCGCTTTGACCGCCGCGTACGACAAATGTGCGGGAGTTTATCTTCCTGGTGACACTGCTGAGACGTAGTAAACAACATATTTATCAGAATCACACAAGTCAAGCTGACAGATACGAGGGAAAAAAACAAAAACAACATTAACTTTACTCACTTTACTCTGGCCTTCGACTGTGATGTTGTCAACTAAACGTAGTGTATACGTCATTACATCATCGTCTTATGATTCAAACTGCATCGCACCATTTTGATGCAACAGTATCACAGCAACTGTAGTTCCTCAGTTTCTCACCTTTTCCGATGATTATATCAAAATGAGCTGTATACGGTTTTTAATTTAAAGTCTAAGCCTAACCTTAAAGATTAAATCCTAACCTGAGACTTTATGAAAACCTCAAAGTTTCAAGATTTGTTTCCAGATTCATGTTTCCAGATGACAGGACAAACAATGACTCAATGTCCAGGACTATCAAGTTGACACTGCCTACCTCTAGCTTGCAGAAACAAGCTAAAATCAATCCTACATTTCCCATAATGCAACTTGGTAATATATTTCAAGTGGCAACTGGCTGGAATCTATTCTTTCTGCGTATGTTTAATACAGCTGGTGGGACTGCTCCTTTAAAGTGAACCCAAAGGAACTAGAGCTCCCCCTGGTGGCTGGCTGCAGTATAGATCATAAGCTCCGCCCCCTCCATGTTAGTGGGCGGGACTTGGGCCAAACTAAAACGCTAAAATACGCGTCAGATAATTTTTTTTCAAAGATGGGTTCTGTTATTTTAGGTAGTTAACATATTGTTGATGGATGTGACATAATGGCTAACTGCTCCGCAAAGCGATCCCATTGGACCATGACAGTTGGAAAAAACAAAAAAAAGAGTAGAGCATAGTATAAATTAAAAGAAAACACTAGTGAGTCTGGAGGAAGTCTGTATACCCGGGAAAATACCATCAGTTTTGCCAATGCAAGGACGTAGAGACGCATTGTCCATATTTATATACAGTCTATGTACAAAAACATGGAGGAAGCAAACCAACCAGGTGTTTGAAAAGGCGAGGTTGGAGTCAATGTGGTCAGCAATGTTGAAAACGTGAGTCAATCTTGGTCAACTTTCTCTAATCAGTTCGGTCTTCTTCTCCTGCAAATTTGAGGCTCCACCGCAGCAGAACCATTTTGTCAGTAGAGATGTTTTGGAGTATGTAAACTCACATATCTTATCACATCATTTTATCTAAACACTGAAGTTGGACTCGCCGATCAGAAGATATAAATATCTAAATTGAATATAACACATTCAGGCAACTTAATGAGAGTAATATATCTGTGAAGGTCCTCAGTCCTCCAGAAAACAAACCAGTAACACGTCCGGTTCAAATCCAGGCGCCCTTGTTTCAGCTTGTTGTGATATAATTTGATGAGAGCTTTAAACCGTCTTCTTGGTCTTACAACAAGCAGCAGAAGTTGCCAATGTTGGTATATTTATCAGCTGGTAGCAGGAGGATAAACCTCTCACCGTTCTGACGTCGTTGTCTGAACATCTCCAACTTGTGACGCATTCTTTTTGTTGGAGGAGTTGTCTAAAATCAGCGCAGTACGCCTTTAAATAATTTGTCAAGGAAGTGTCAAATGTTTCCAGCAGTAGAGGGAGACGTGAGTTTTCTTAGCTCCTGCTGTCAGTCGTTCTAAAAGTAATTCCCTTTTCATTCACGTTTAGTGTCGGGATTCTCCTCAAGGCTGGTTGTTTTTTGTGTGTGTAGCTAAATAATTAATGACTCAGCCGCGTACTTCCACAAAATTGATTCGACTCTTGTTCTTCGCTCTGTCCCACGCAATCACCAGTTGGAGAGTGTTTTGTTAGAAAGGTGCGGGAGACCTCGGAGGACTCGTCCTGGAAGGGAAACAACAAACCTGGTTTTTGCTGAAGGCTTTTCATGTTCTGTCACAGCTAAATCCACAGCTGTAGCATCAAGCAGCTTGTTACATCAACTTCCACCGCTGTCTCGTCCTTGTTCTGGAGGCCTGCTGTGACTTGGCTGTTGTTGTTTTCGGCTGCAGTCTCGGGAGTTTCGATACAAGTTGGCACGGCTCAACGCTCGGCGGGGCTTTCACAGCTCTAAAGGCAATTTGACAAGAACAGGAGGGGGGAGAAAAAAAATGTCTGCAAGATCAGAAATGAAGGAAAGGCTTTCTAAAAGGAAGACGGGAACATCTGCAGAGAGACAGTGAAAGGTACACCTCATCAGGAGCAGATACCCGGTGGGTTTCTGGAGCTGGGGGAAGATGATGCAGCATGGCGACTTTCAAAAAAAAAAAGCAGTCAGCCGTTTTCTCCTCTTATTTATCAGCAGAGATGTACGCGAGCAACAAAGCCGGCCGGCTCCATTATAGGCAACATAAGCAGCTGCTTAGGGCCGCACCTGCTGCTAGAACAGACTCCTGAAAGGCGGCATCATGATGCAGATGGCGAACTGATCCGGCCACATGCTGCGAGCGAACGGCAAGAGAGCTGTGTCAGCATGACCTGTTACCACATGAAAAATGATCTAATGGTTGGAGCGTGAGAAAAGCTTTGATGGATTAATCACGCAAGAAAATCCAAAGTGTTTTGGTGTCAGTTGTTTAATTTAAAGGGGAACTACTGTTTGTTACAATCTGGACCTTTACTCACTCATATAACTTTGTTGTCATTTGGCATCGTTCAGAAGACATTTAGCTGTATCCATATAGTGGAAGTGAACCACTATATGGCAGCCTCTAAATAACAAATTATCTGCTACGAAACTCGTTCATTCACCAATATTTAGTTATGATACACTAGTGCTATTCCCTGTTGAGTCCAGAGTTACCTGTTATCATCATCCGGGGTCTGTAGATTGACCTACTAACCTCTGACCTGGATGATGTCATCTCTAAGCGCCGTGCACGTCCGCAACGGTCGACTTCTTTACCTGTAATTTGCTGCTGCTAGTTTTTTGCAACACGGCTGAATATTTCTCTGATTCTGAGGTTGTGGATGACGACTTTGTTTATCAGAATCAGAATACTTTATTAATCCTTCATGGAAATTGTGTTGGCGGTCCTTAACCGTTTTGAGCCAGAGTATACGGATGAGGAGCAACAAACCACTGCACGTCCGCAAATAGATAACAGGTAACTCTGGACTCAACGGGGAACAGCACTAGTGTATTATAACAAAATATTGCTGGAATGAACGAGTTTCGCGTCAGATAATGTGTTATTTAGAGGCTGTGTTTCGGTGCCCCATTCACTTCCACTATATGGATATACACGGCACTCTGCTGGAGCTAAATATCGTCCGAACGACTCCAAATGACATCAAAGTTATATGGGTGAGTAAACAATCATATTTTATGCCAGACATAAGGTCCAGGTTGTAAACCCACAGTGTATGCTAGTCCTCCTTATCTCCTCAGAGGGCGTCCTTCGGTCTAATTGGTTTGTTTGTGTGATGAACACGTCGACTCACTAAGACGAGCAGCCGAGTGTTGACTCTAAACTCATCAGCTGTGGATCATAAACCTTCTTTCCTGTTCCCTGACCCTGCTGAGCGTAGCTGCCGCCAACACTCACACAGTTATACATTTAATTACCGGTCTCGTACACACATGCTGCATCATTTCATCCCGTCTGCAGCCGTGCTTTTCATCCATCGTTTTCCCTCTCATCTATAAAAACATGTGAGCAGATGGCACAGATCCGGCTGTGCATTATTTCATAATCACATTCGGCGGGGATACCAGCCGTCTGACACCAAAGCGCTCTCTGTGGCCAGATGAAAAGTGTCACATATTTAACGCCTCGCCACGATCTCCTCTCGTCACGCAAACACACACACACACATGCTGCTAATTAGATGGAATAAATTCACACGTGGCTGACGGGAAACACATGCGGCCATAACGAGGCCTGATCCATATTCATTTCGACATCATCTGGGTGTTTGCTCCCATTTTCATCATGTGCGGGGAGTCGTACTGTTGTACCTTTATGTGACAGGATGAGACAGAATGGAGAACAAATATGAACAACCTGCACAAAAGGTGAGATTAATATTATCAGAAGTCTTTTCAGATCAGTTCTGCTGCGTTTATGAGTTCATCTGCTTCCTCTTTTTTCATCTCTCTACCCATCCAGCAAAGCTTAAAAACTGATCAGTCACCCTACGACTAGCAGCTCAATGTGAGGGAACATTGAGCCTTCTGTTTTAAAGAACTTTCTTCTTTTCTGTGGTGCATGAACTTTTGGGACCTGGTGTGGACATCCTGCATACTGCTGTTGTTTAGATCAGGTTCCTGTTGTTTTCATGTTGCTTGGTTTGCTGCTGAGCGGACCCTACAAGCCAGCAGCGTTTAGTTAGGTATGTTTTACAATGTTTGAAGTATCCTCTGCTGCTCAGTGGGCTTACAAGCCAGCAGCTTTTACTTAGTTTATGTAGATTGTAGGGTAATTGTCATATGACATGACTGTAGGCTTGGTAGGGCCTCTTAGTCGAACAGGGCCTCTAAATGTGTTTTGCCTGGGATTTTGGCACAATGGATTGTAACATCTTGTCCTGTGTATTACTAAATGCATTATGTAAAACAAATTAAATGGATATCTTTTGGTTTTACACTAGAAAAACCTTTAAAGAGCCACCTTTAAAGGCTTTCCCTTGGCGTATCAATGGTACGGTCTCCCCACAGTGGCTAATATGTTCTGAACTGTTATTGTACATAACACACTGTATAACAAAGCGAGTAGGTCCTTCCAGGCTACTTAAATCCTCCTCACTCAGAGGCTTCTGTTCGTCCACGTCGTCGTCAGATGTAAGGGAATCGTTTTATGGTCTGCGTTTTCAGATGAGAAGGTTTCATTAGGTTGATTTCCCAGGAGCGTCGCACCTCTTCGGTTCGGTCCTGGTTGGGTCATTTCTGTTCAGTTCCTCAGACTTTCTCATTACTCTACAGCCCAATACGGAAAACATCAACAAATGATTCCACGGCTCCTATAATACCTGTTGTTGTTTTGTTTTTTTCTGCTTTAATATGAGCTTCCTTCCCTGCGTCTCCTGCGGTATCATTTACTTTTATATTCCCCGTCATTGTAGAAACCTCCAGCAGCCATTAATCACCAGCCTTGAGTGTTTGTTTCTCGTTTCAGTCTGCAGTCTGTCATGGCCGCCGCCTCCTCCCAGAAGGCCAGCAGCTTGTTACTGTGTCAACTCGCTGACCACCCACGACTCCGCCTGCATGTCTTGGCCCGGGCCCAGAGGCTCATGGGTAATCTGTCATCTACCGTGTGTCTTAGTAAACACAACAGAAGTACCTACTGTTTGCTCAGACCCCCACGCTCTCTTAATTAACTGTTCAATGTAAAAGCAGAGGTTACTGCTGATAGAATTATTTCTCTATTTGGCTGTGATGGTTATTAAAAAGCTTTCTGCACGTCGAACACGTCTGGGATTTAAAGTGAAACTGAGGTGTGAGTAATCAAAGTGAAATGCCAGATGAATTAAAAGATGACTGCTGTTTTGGAGCCCACTCGGTAGTAGCGTGTTTCTGCTTTAATATTTTGCAGATTTATAAAACTTTATTTGTCCCCAGGGGTCAATAAACATGGCCCATTGTCATGAAGCGAAGCAGGAAGTAGAAACAAAAGTTCACCGGATGGGCAAAGACACAGCGCCGCCTAGTGTTTGGGTGGAGTTGTTACAGAGCGAGCCAGACTGACGAGCGCACAATTATAAAGGGATCACACTGGTGTTCACTTTGATTACTCACAAATCAGTACGTGAGCCTTTACATTTCTGGGGAAGTGCACGTCAGTTACGGTGCTAGGGTGTCTGTATGCTCAAATTAATGCAGAAGTCTAAACCGTTTATTCGTTCACATCTAATCTGCTATACGTCTTGACGTTTGAAGGACACATTCAATTTTTAACTGTGAATCTAATCACTGTTCCCTAATCTGCTAAACTCCACGTTTACCACAGCTGCAGGTGGTGCAAACTGAATTCAGGCAGCTTTAGGTAATCCCAAAGTCGTCAGTCAACAGTTGGCTAAACACAAAGATTCTTTTCATGGTCAAGACTATGGTTCTTTGCTTTTTGAGAAACGTTTGTTGACTGTAGCTAGCATGGCTGCAGCATGAAACCACGGGAGAAAGAAAGCTGTTCAGAGAGCTTTAGGCCCCGTCCACATGGAGGCGCTTTTTGGTGTAAACGCAGATGTTTTGCATCGTTTTGTCCTATAGTCCATGAATCCTGTAAACGTATTGCTCTAAAACACACTTTTCTCAAACCTGGTCCCAGGGTGAAAAAATTCGTGAACGCAGCTCTTGAGTTTTCGTGTGGACGGGGAAAACATAAGTGCGTTTTTGATGATTTATGCAACTATTTCAATCTGGACCAAAGTCCGACACGTGTTGAAGGTCCAGTCAGGTGTCTATGTGTGGACAGGCGGAAGGAAACGTTAGCCAAACTGTTGCCGCAAAAACTGACGATGACTAAGGGTCCGTCCACACGGAGGCGCTTTTTGGTTTAAACGCAGATGTTTTGCATCGTTTTGACTGATCGTCCAAACAGATCCTGTAAACGCTTTGCCCTAAAACACACTTTTTTGAAACCTGGTCCCAGGGTGAAAAAATTTGCAAACGCAGCTCTTGAGTTTTTATGTGGACGACGAAAACGCGTACTTTAGTTTCAATGACGTCATGGCCACACCCCTGGAGCAGCCTTCCACCTCTTATATCCCGCGTCTCCTAACAACATCAACAACAATGGTGGACTACATGCTCGTGTTCCTGCTGGAGAAGACATTGAGCCTATTATGGTTACTAGGGCTAAATATAATTTCTCCTTGAGTTTGGTTTCTTCTAAAGCCGATTTGTAAACAGCGCTCAAGCTTTATGTGCATGCTCCGCCTCTTCCTCTACGTTTTTGGTGAATTTCTGAAACAGCGCCACCTATAGGCCTGGAGTATGAAGTAGTGTTTTGAGTCGTGTTGAGACGGATCCGTGTGGACGCAGATATTCTTGAAACGATGGCAGGGAAAATGGAGGAGGAAAAGATCGTTTTGTTACGTGTGGACGAGGCCTTAGGTTAAGTTCAGCTCTTTATTGGTTTCACAAAGCTCGAGCTCTAACGTTATCAGCTGATTCAAAGCTCTGTTTGCTTTTCCTTCAGTGCAGTATGAACAAATGGGGAACAAAACACTTTAACTAGAATATACCATCACTTTGATTTAGATTAATCACATCTATTGGTGAATCAGAATGTGTTAAAATCTCATTATATTGAGGTTTAGAGAACAATATAATGATTAACTGTTTAGCAGCAAACTGGAAAGATATGATTAATCCTTATGACTGTGGAAGTTGCATTATTCATTCATTCATCTTCTGTAACTGCTTGTCCCAGCTGTCATTGGGTGAGAGGCGGGGTCCACCCTGGACAGGTCTATTGCAGACAACCATTCACATTCACATCTACGGCCAATTTAGAATCACCAATGAACCTAACCAGCATGTCTTTGGACGGTGGGAGGAAGCTGGAGAACCTGGAGAGAACCCATGCAGAAAGGAACCAGTTGATCAATGGATTTTAGTCTTAACTACCTTCATGTGTTTGTGTACTAATGCCGAAGATTCCTAAAGAAACTCTGGAAACGAACAATGAAAGCGTAGAAAATCCTCTATAAAACTATCTGCAGCACCTCCAGATGTGAAATTCTTCTTCTTTTATTTTTTTGTATTTTTTCTCTTAAATATTAAATAATACGTCATAGAGAATACTAATTTGATTGCAAGTCATCTTTAATGACTGAAATACTTCAATTACTATAACTTACAGTATTGTCATAATCATTTTAAATCTCCCACTGACCTTTCTGCTGCAGAAACTGCTGTAATTTTTTAAAGTCTCCGCCGTCCTCAAAGAAGAGGACGGCGGAGACTTTAAAAAATGGGGGATGCACAGATATGCATTGCTAATCTGATTGTCCTGACCTCGCCGCTGTTTGCTAACCTGTAATGGAT
Organism: Planiliza haematocheilus; assembly: GCA_005024645.1. Lineage (NCBI taxonomy): Eukaryota > Metazoa > Chordata > Actinopteri > Mugiliformes > Mugilidae > Planiliza > Planiliza haematocheilus. Next base: position 535,180 of record SRSE01000635.1, read on the forward strand.
CATCTCGACTCTCACAAAGACCATGAAAGAGAAATTAGACTCGCAGAGTGGAGGCATTTTAGTTCTGCAATTTGCATAATGAACTTTAAGCCGCTGAACCCCGACTGCGTCTTTCTCTCTGCCTCGCTCTGGTTTTTTCTTTTTCCTCCTCTCTCTCTCCGGTAGCGGGCTGCAGCCCGCTGATAGCAGACCTTCAGTCGGAGAGGACGGAGCTCTGATGTTTCTGTCTGCAGACAAGCAAATGAATAAACTTCCGACCGAGTCTGTGAAGCCTCGTCGGGCCTCCTGCCCTCTCTCCTCCTCACCAGCCCTTTGTCTTGTTTTATCCTCCCGTCTCACTCACTGGCTCTTTTCTTCTTTGCGGTCACAAAGCGCTGGAAGTGGTCGTGTCCCATGAATCATTTCACCGTCCTGTCGTGGATCCAGCGTTGTTGGGATGGTTGATGAGGTTTGGACTGATCCCTGATGTTTGGGTGGACTCTGTTCAACCGTTTGCTTCATCATCTGATGTTACTGGTGTCATACTTTGATTCATTATCAGTCTTCCATTCATTACATCTTTATAATTTACAGTAAATATGATTCTTTCTGGGCGGCACAGTGGCGTGGTGGTTAGCATTGATGCCTTCACAGCAAGAAGGTTCTGGGTTTGAATACATTTTGCTGTTTGCATGTTCTCCCTGTGTCTGCATGGGTTCTCTCCAGGTTCTCCAGCTTCCTCCCACCGTCCAAAGACGTGCTGGTTAGGTTCACTGGTGATTCTAAATTGGTCGTAGGTGTGAGTGTGAATGTCGAGACGTGACCTGTCCAGGGTGGACCCCACCTCTCGTCCAATGTCCAATGACAGCTAGGATAGGCTCCAGCAGACCCCAGGACCCTCCAGAGGACAAGCAGGTACAGAAAATGAATGAATGAATTTCTCATTTTTTGAAACAAGATACGACGTGTTGACTAGTGAACTCAGATAGATGGGGTTTGCTAATTTTAGCCACTTAATTTTTTGTATTTTCTGCCTCCATGCCAACAGTCCTCAAGCAGATGGATTAAAACCCATAAACGCTAGGTTCTGCTCAAGGTTCTTTTTTTTATTATTTGTTAAAGGAATTTAACAAATGCATTTATTGAGAACCTTAACACAGTCTGTATTCGTCAGCTATAGGGTCAGAGGGCGAGGGGTCTGACACCAGCGAACAGCCTTTAGTTCTTGCTCTGAGGCTTTTTGAGTTCTGATCTTCAACGTGCAGCGTGTTTATTCATTCCTGTTAAGGGTCGTGGGGTCTGCTGGACCATAGACATACACACATATACGCCTCATTGAGCGCTGTCGTCTACTGGAGCGGCATGCCTACAGGGCGGCCATCTTGGAACAGGGCCAATAGCTCCTACAGTGCATTACATCTATGGAGGAATGGTGTTTCTACACAATAAAAGTCATCATAAATCGCTCAGTTGAAGTCTGGCATCTTTTCTTTACAATCCTGTCAGAAGCTAGTCTGCTGATAACATTAAGTAGAATTTGTATTTGTGTAGTAAAACCATATTTTTATCGTAGCTACATGTGTGACGTTTTAACAGATCAATACGTTTAGAAATCGGTCCAAAATTCAGCGAATAATTCTACTTTGAGATTGAGGAGTACCTCTTTCCTTCGTAGGTTCATGCACCGCTAGCCCTGAACCAAGATGGCGGCGCTTTAGGCACGTCCCTCCACAGTCGATGCGGCGTCTATGTATATATGTCTATGTGCTGGACAGGTCGCCAGTCCATCGCTAACACCCACAAACCCATGCAGACACAGAAAAGACCCAGTCGAACCCAGGACCTTCTCACTGTGCTGCCTCCTGCAACATGTAATAATTAGATATATCAACCAGGAAGTTACTAGACACGGTTTAGATAAGAGAAGATCAAGAGATGAGATGGATGAGTTTAGTACCAATTAACTTTTTGGCAAGAAATCAAACGATTATCTAAACTAATCCATGAATATAATGTAGGTTAATGTAAACAGATAGAAGGTGTTATAGTTGATCTGGAGAATCAACTTTGGGAGGGTTTGCATCCCCTTAACTTCATGCCCAAACTGCTTTAAGCTAGCACCTTACCTAAAGCACATTCAGTCTTATTTTGACTTACCATTAACATGAATACCTGCAAAACATCAGCTCTTATCAAGAACAATCTGCCCTGTGGACGTTTCTTTAAACAGATTAACCCTCCAAATAAAAAGTTGAGGAAAATGACGAACAAGAAGAAAGTGTTGGTGTGAGAAAGTGGACGTCACAGATGAAGGGAGAAAGAAAACTCAGAGCGGAGAAGGAGGAGGAGGAGGAGGAGGAGGAGGAGGAGGAGGGAGCTGTCAAGGTGAAGGAGGGCAACACTTCTACTTTTTTCCTTTGTGCCTCTCTCAGGAGAATCTCTATTTATCTCTCTCTCTCTCTTTTCTCTGCATCAAATGGGAGATTCCCTGGTGATGTTTCCACCTCCTGCTTCTCTCCAAGTCATTTATTTCAGACTTAAAGAAAATAAATAAATAAACTGTCTCTTCACCCTGAGCTCAGTTTAAATGTGTTGCTGACACATTTGTTCTTCCAAACGTCCCGTCTGTCCTTTTCTGACCAGCTTCTTCTTTACTTTGTCTCTTCCTGCTTATATCATATCCAATCACAGAAACTGATTGAAATTTAAGGCCCATTACACCCACGGCCAGATAAATCGATCCCTCATCTTCTAATCTGAATGTACAGACAGATTAGAGCGCTAACGACTGGAGGGGAACTTAACGTACAAAGATTTAATAAAATTATGAGGCTGCTGGAAATAAACATCATCCTCAGACATATTATTATTCAATTGCTTTCGGGAAACGCGACGAAAAACGCATCACCGCTTGCGAATTTGCTAAAAATTTCCTGCGAAGATGTGAATGCCACAAGGGGGCGCTGTTCACATGGACTTTCCTCATGAACGTCATGGCAGCATGAATCAGTGAACCCAGAGAAAGATTAAAAGCAAGAAGCTGGTGACATTATTTTAACTTGTTTAACATTATTTGATGATGACAATGCTAATACTACTGCATATGCTAATGTTTTAGGCCTCGTCCACACGTATTAAAATGATCTTTTCCCCCTCCTCCGTTTTCCCTGACATCGTTTCAAGAATATCTGCGTCCACACGGATCCGTCTCAGCACGACTCAAAACGCTACTTCATACTCCAGGCCTATAGGTGGCGCTGTTTCAGTTTCAGAAATTCACCAAAAACAGAGAGGAAGAGGCGGAGCATGCGCATAAAGCTTGAGCGCTGTTTACAAATCGTCTTTAGAAGAAACCAAACTCAAGGAGAAATGATATTTAGCCCTAGTAACCATAATAGGCTCAATATCTTCTCCAGCAGGAACACAAGCATGTAGTCCACCATTGTTGGTGATGTTGTTAGGAGACGTCTCGCGGGATATAAGAGGTGGAAGGCTGCTCGAGGGGCGTGGCTATAACATCATCGAAACGAAAGTACGCGTTTTCGCCGTCCACATAAAAAACTCAAGAGTTGCGTTTGCAAATTTTTTCACCCTGGGACCAGGTTTCAAAAAAGTGTGTTTTAGGGCAAAGTGTTTACAGGATCTGTTTGGACGATCAGCCAAAACGATGCAAAACATCTGCGTTTAAACCAAAAAGCGTCTCCATGTGGACGGACCCTTAGTCATCGTCAGTTTTTGCGGCAACAGTTTGGCTAACGTTTCCTCCCGCCTGTTCACACATAGAAATCTGACTGGACCTTCAACACGTGTCGGACTTTGGTCCAGATTGAAATAGTTCAATAGTTCATCAAAAAAAAATGTTCTGACGTTTCCTTCTTGTAAAACTCCTCCGATCTAATCTCTCTCTTCCCTCAGAGACAAACCTGCAGCAGGGCTTCCCCCCACTCTGGTTGAAACACCAACTGTCTTCTGTTGTGTTTTAGCCAAATGGCATTAAAAGTGGAAGCTCTCTGAGTGCCACAGAGCTGAATGTCTCATCAGAGAACAATAAAACAGATTTCATACGTAACTAAAACGTGCACACATGCTGCTAAAGGAAATTAACTCCTCCACGAGGGTCATTGGTGTCGGATCTCATCTCACTTTAGAGGAGCTCGAGCAAACTCTGCTGCTAATTGTGCTGTGATTGTTACGTCCGTACTGGGATTTCTTAATTTACATCAGTAAATGGACAAAAAAAAGGTGAAGATGAACCACATCAGAGACTCCATGGAAGCACAGTCGAGGACAAAATCTGATTTGGACGCTCTGAGAGACAAATGAATCACAACAACGGGGGAGGTATCCTGCAGCGAGTCCTCTCTGCGTGACCTGCGCTGACACGGGTCAATGGACGAGATTGTTCTGTGGTCAGAGGGAGAAGAAAATAAAAACAGAGTTTGGAAACTTGAGGCGCAGGTCTGTGGCAGACTGTCAGCCACTAATTGGTTTTACTGCCTGAGGTGGAAAACGCAGCGACCGGTCTGCTGGATCCACGGCTGCAAGTGACTGACAGTTTAGGGGTAAGAGACTGGACCGGGGCGGGGGGCCGGGTGGAGGTTCAGGAGGGTTTGCTTGGTGGTCAGGATGAGACCAGGAGTCAGGTGAACACTGAGGATGGGGTCAAGGCTGGACGTGAGACAGAGGACTCAGTCTGATTAATGTACAGAAAGATCTGAGATTAGGGGGGAATGAAACGTGTCTCCAGTCCAGCAGGTGGCAGTGTGCACGGTTTATGTTGTTATGGCAACTGGAAGAGGAGGAGGAGGAGGAGGAAGAAAAGGAGGACAAGAAAGGAGGAAGAGGCATAAGAGGAGAGGAAGTAGTAGAAAATAAGGTGGAGAAGAAAAAGGAAGAGGAGGAGGAAACAAAACAAGAGTAAGAGGAGATGAAGGAGAAAGAGGAGAAAGAAGAAGGGGATGATGAAACAAAAGGAGTAGGAGTAGATGAACGAGAAGAATTAGGTGGAGGAGGAAACCAAAAAAGAAAAACAAAACAACGATTAAATGAGGAAGAGGTAGAAGAAAAAGGAGTAGAAGAAGAAGAAGTAGGAAGAGGAGGAGGAAAAGGTGGAACAGTTGGTGGAAAAGAAGAGAAGAAGAAGGAGGAGGTAATGAAGAAAAAATAAGACATGAAGAGGAGAATGAGGAGGAGGAGATGGATAAGTAGAACAAAATAAGGAGTAGGAGGAGATGAAGAGGAAGTAGGAAGAGGAGGAGGAGAAGATGGAGTAGTAGGTGGAAAAGGAGGTAGAGGAGAAGAATGAGGAGGTAACAAAGAAAAAATAGTAGGAGGACATAAGAAGAGAAGAAGGAGGAGATGAAGAAGAAGGGGTGAAGGAGAAGAAAGAGAAAAAAGATCAGAAGAAGGAGGTGGAGGAGGAAACAAAAAAGAGGAGGAGAAGGAGGAGACAAACAAAACAATGATTAAATGAAGAAGAGGTGGAAGAAAAAGGAGTAGAAGGAGATGGAGAAGAAGAAGACAGAGTAGTAGGTGGAAAAGGAGGGAGAGAAGAAGAAGGAGGTAGAGGAGGAAACGAAAAAGGAGATGAAGAAGGAGTAGGAGATGGAGAAGTAGAACAAAAGAAGGAGGAGAAGGAAACGAAAAAGGAGAAGAAGGAGATGAAGAAGGTGGAGGATGAGACAAACACAAAATAATTTAATGTCGCCGTGTGTCTCCGGTCCAGCAGGTGGCAGTGTGCACATTTAGTCTTAGTAGAAGAAGAATGGCGCCTTCCTTCTAAACCAGGAAACTACAGAGCTACCTTCTGTCCAGGTGAGATGGAGTTTATTTCTAATTATTTCGCTCCTAAAACCAAACTACTGAAATGTTTATGGTCGAAAATGAATATTTAAATCTACTAAATTTTATTGCCTCATATTCGTGTAGTTTTCTAAAAAAAACACAAAAAACGAGTAGAAATCAAATCAAACTCAAACTCAGATTCGTCTTTAACAGTGAGAGCAGACCCTCTTTAGGAGTTTCAAAGAGTATTTCTCTCAGACACATTAAAGCCAGGTCAGTGTCCTGCCACTGAGGTGTTTAAACCCTGAGTTTCAGACCCTTTCACTCACACCTTGATGGAGGCTTTCTATCTTTATCTTCCCTTTTTTTGTGGCTTTGAATGAGGTTTTAGTCGCCTTTCATCAGGTTGGGCCTGCGGAGGATTCGTTTCTTTATTTCATTTCTTTAGAGAGGTCAGCTGATCCCTGACAGAGCCGAAGAAAAACCAGATCATTTATAGAGAGTTTACTTTAAAACTGACCTCTTCCTCTCTAAAACCGCCTCTCCTCAGGCTGCGTTTTAATATTGAGCTCAACTTTGCCTCCGGACAAAAGACAGAACAACATCCCCATCACATAACATGACAGCAGTTCTCTGGAGGAGCAGGAAATGCTAAAATGATTTAATCCTGCCTTTCCTTTGAGATAAATGACGTCTCTGGTAAAATACTAAACCTCAAAGTTCCTCCGTAGACGACTAATTGACTAAATTAAAACCCCGACAGCGAGGAGAGATTTAATCTGTGACACCCACACGACAGGATGTGGGAAAACAAGGCGCAGCTCAGACGACGCAAGAGAAGGGAAATGAAGGATGAAGATTACAGAGCTCAGCGGCAGAACACATTTCACTGAACGATATGAAGCTCCTTCAGACTGTGGAGAAACCGTTGCCCTTTTAGAGGTTTAGAAGAAAACCAAACGGATGTAAACTTTAATGTTTAATCAGATCATGACAGTGGTGTCACTCTGCAGTTAGCACAGCCGGGGTCTCGTCGTCTTTCCTCCCTGGTGGGAAGTAAAGTCAGCGATTGAAAGCCTCCCTGCAGCGACAGCGAAACGCTTTCATCGCACCAGCAAACTGAAACTCAAGATGCAGAATAAACCCTCGTTAATTAGGGGAATTAAAGGAGAGCTACTGTTTTTTATAATCTGGACCTTATTTCTAGCATAAAATACGGTTGGTTATTCACCCATATAACTTTTGTGTATATCCATATAGTGGAAGTGAATGGGGCACCGAAACGTAGCCTCTAAATAACACATCATCTGCCGCAAACTCGTTCATTTCACCAATATTCTGTTATCATACGCTAGTAGTGCTATTCTCCGTTGAGTCTGGAGTTACCTGTTACCATCATCCTGGGTCTGTAGATTGACCTTCGGACCCAGGATGATGTCATCTCTGAGCACCACACACACACCTGTAACGGTAGCAAATTACAGGTGAACAAAACGACCACACGTGGCGCTCAGAGATGACAATCATCAGGGTCAGAAGAAGATGGCAGCTAACTCTGGACTCAACAGGGAATAGCACTAGCGTATCTTAACAAAATATTGGTGAACGTGTTTCTTGGCAGATAATGTGTTATTTAGAGGCTGTGTCTTGATGCCCCATTCACTCCCACTATATGGATATATGCCTAAATATCTCCTGAACGACTCCAAATGACACAAAAGTTATATGGGTGAGTAAACGACTGTATTTTGTGGCACAAATAAGGTCCAGGTTGTTTCCCTTTAATATATTAAATTACTGAAACCATTCAGTAATACACAGGATATTATGTTATAATCCCTTGTGCCAAAATCCCAGGCAAAACACATTTAGAGGCCCTGTTCGGCTCTACCAAACCTACAGTAATGTGATATGACAATTAACCTATAATCTACATAAACTAAGTAAAAGCTGCTGGCTTGTAAGCCCACTGAGCAGCAGAGGATACTTTAAACATTGTAAAACCTAACTAAACGCTGCTGGCTTGTATGGCCCGCTCAGCAGCTAACCATAACTACCAAGCAACATGAAAACAACAGGAACCTGATCTAAACAACAGCAGTATGCAGTGTCATTGAGGTTTTCACCAATGTTTCGTTAAGTTAGACCCACAACACCTCGAGAAGGCTTAACAGTGATTTCCAGCGTCCTGGAATCACCCCCCCTCCACACCGCCACTGCACAACCCTGTCTTCCTCACCAATCGATGTCTCTTTACAGCTAATATAGCATCTAACAACCACGAGCAGAAAAACAACTTCCACTTGCCGGTTAACAACTCTAAAAGTGTTTACAGGCGTCCTGAGTTTTGTCACCAGCCTCAGTTTATAAAGGAATGAGTTAATGCTGGAGATCTGTTGCTCTAGTTGATGATTTGTCACTGCGTATGTTTGCATTCGCACCAGATCCCAAATGCACGGTGCTTCTTTTTGTATTTATATGTCCTTTTTTTTAGTCTTAAGTCTTTTATTTTTTAATCCCGTCTCTGCAAAACGAAGCCTTTCTAGGTATTAAACAAGAACTGAAGAGTGTGCTGACGTCCCTCAGTAAATGTTCATTGCTAATGCGCTCACACCAGTCTTCTCAGCTACATAAAGACTCTTTGTTTCTCTGGACAAATCCACCTTTTAATCCAGGTCTGCCTCCTCCTCCTGCAGAGCATAATTGAAACCGTTTTTAAACTCCTGAGCTCTCCCTGTGCCTCCCTTTGATAACATTTACCAGGACATAAGCGGCTTCCTGCAGCGTGTGCTCGCAGGATTCACATTTTTTTTTTTTTTAATTCTTCAAATCATCTTAAGGCATGAAGGTGTCCACAGCCTCTCCTTTTCAGCTCTTTATTTACACTCACAGTCCTGGTTTAAAGGTATTTTCGGGGCATTCCTGTGACTGAGGCCGAATTTGTGAAGCTCTGCAAACATTTTCTCTATTTCTAAGGCAAAAAAAATCCTTTAAATCCAGCGGTGCATGCACGGCAAACTCCTGCTGCTCTGTTGACGTTGCATTTCTTTTATAAATCGTCCAGTATTTTATCCCGCATTCTGCAAAACAGAAAGAAAGAAAGAAAGGTATCTCCTTGACAACTTTTGATATTGGATCATTTCTTTGTGGTGGCATGAAGGCAATCTGCTGTTTTTACTGTCCTGCTGCAGCTGTTGTAAAATTGATTTCTGCTGAACGGCAACGGTGCAAGAGGCAGGCCGACGGGCTCCCAGATCTCATCTTGTTTGTGAGAAAGAAAGGACTATTACTTTAGAAATGTACGGAGGAGCAGCAGCCGCGCCGCAAAAATCTCTGTGTCGGCACTGTGGGCCGTCCTGCTGCAGCGGAGGGATTATTCAGGGAGCTGGATGGAAATAAACAGGTTTATTATCGACTGGGCTGTCAGACAATGATCCATACATACTATAAATGAAATGCCGGCAGAGCTGAGAGGCTCTGATAAAGAGTTATAACACACACATATACAGTATATATATATATATATATATGTATATATACTCACATTCACTGGAAGCTACAGATACATGCATGGAACAAACAAAAGCATTTTAGTAATGTATGACAGGCTCAGGGGAGCGCTGTCTGTCAGTACTACTATCATATGAATACAGACTGTGCAGCATATTTATTTATACGGCAGCAAACATGGATCAGGGTTCAGTCGGTGCTTCCACGGCCGCCTGAAGGATTCTTCATCGTAATCTCCAGCTGCAGTGATATTCACGCCGGTCGTCCTGTTTGTTAGTTGCGACGTGTTGAAGTAAAATAATCTGTAAATGGGTAATTTTACAGCTGACAGTCGTATTATTCTATAAATCACATTATGTTTCTGCGACGCCTGAACGATGTGCTGAAAGATTATGGAAATTCAAATGGCTTCTCGCTGTACGAATACATCCGCTGATGTCTCAGTTCGGAGTTCATTGAGTATTTTGTGTCCAGACCTTAGACTGTATAAATGTGGACAACGTGTCCCCACTTAATTGCCAAAATTGATGCTAATTTCCCAGGGGATACGCTGTACTTGCTTTTAAAAAATCTCCTTTAAAAAGTAGTTTTTACAACTCCCACTGTCTCACAGGGTGGTTGGCATGGCAACTAGAATGAAACTTATCCAGAATGTGACACTTGAACAAGCATCAACATTAGGGATGTGCGATATTTCATTGTTTACGATATATCGTCAGAAACATTCTCCGCAGTAAGAATATGTCATCCCGCGATAAAAACGATAAATTTCCATTGATGACGTATATATGTGCGCGAAACACTCTCAGCCCAACACGTGTGGAATATTGACAAATTCACAATAGTGGGAGCTTATGACCTATACTGCAGCCAGCCACCAGGGGGAGCTGTACTTGCTTTGGCTTCACTTTTGTTGCGTAGTTCTGCCGTCCATCTTTATAGAACCTATGGTCCAAACTCCTAGCTGGACCATAGGCTCTTGAAGCTCTCTTGGTTTCATTGGTGCTGCTGAAGACTCCACGCTCCTCCTGACCGTTGCTGACCACCTCCTAGTGCTGGAGCTTTGTCCAAGTGAACTTCCCATGGGACGGTTTTGCTTCAATAGCTCGACTTGTTTGTTGGAATCTGACGCCAGGACATAATCTGGTGGCAGGATGGTTGCTGCGATGTAACTAGAGTGTTTAGGTTCTGCAGTTTGAGGTCGTTGGTCAGGATTCCTGCTGGTGTTGGCGAGTTTCTCTCGAGCTCCAACGAAGATGAAGGTGGTCTTGGATGGTCCGCACCGGTCAACATTAAAGCAGTATTGAAGCTGCAGTAGTCTTGGTAAAAACGATCGAAGGGATGGATTTCAGAACGCTAGCAAGCGGCGAGGGCAAAAAGCTTTTAATCAAAGGCACCACAGCTTCTTATTTATGGTTTAAGCTTTAGTGCAGTTCAGTTGGGACCACTAGTGAATAAATCTCAACAGCACGGCTCTCTTCTGGGACGTCTCTGTCCTTCTGTGTCCCTACATGGAAACGCTAAGGCAGAAACAAATAAAAGGAGGAGCTTGGGTGGAGTTGGGTCAGAAAGCGTCTTACAGATGAAATGGACTCAAGCAGCTTTAAAAAAAGGGTATCTCTAATAATCTGGCATTCAATAATTTAACACAAAACCTCAAAAGTAACACTGGTAGATTGGATTGGACTAGATTAAACGTGTGTCCTTGTTACATATGATGCGTCTGCAGCATGATGGACAAGACGAATAGACCAAAAGATCGAACGGAGGGAAGCTGAACTCAGCACAGCCACAGAGGGACTGGTGACAGACAGTTTGTCCCTGCTCGGCTGCTTTAATGACAGGCAGCAGGACAAACAAATCACTGGGACAAACCTCAGCGGCCATCACTCGCCGACACACTCTAACATTGCTCCCTGCTGGAGACACAAGAGACGAAGGGTTATCCCAATTCTTCCTCGCCTGCTGGGAGGTCAGGCGCCGTAATTAAAAAAAAAATATATGAGAAAATATGGTGGAAAAAGAGCATCACACACTTCTCCTCTAACATACTGTACATCCAGTCAATGCACCTTTCAGTTATCTCACTCAGGGATGAAATTCAGCTTCTATGGTTCGTTGGGCTGAATGAGTTTTTCACCAACAAATCAAAATGACACAGCAGGAACAATGGAGAGCATCAGCGGGCAGCCGTGAACTCCACCTCTGAGTGCTGTGTTTGTCTGTTATTTATCAGAGAGTGTAGTGAACGATTCCACCGCCATGGAAAAGGTTAATGTAATATCCAAGTGTTGCTTTAAAGGCATCATTTTAAAATGGTTTATTGGAAAGGGATCCTCACTCATATACTCGACTACAGTGGTAATATATCAATGAAAGCCGTTTATTTTTCATTCGCAGTTACTATATAAGGATTTGTTTGTTAAGAAGAAACTAAAACTTGTCAAAAATTCAGTTCTCAACAATAATTTTACATCAAAAGTCCGTGAATGTGTGTGCGTACTGCCTGAGATATGGATTTAGAGCCAAACCCAGACTTGAGTTCAAGAAGCAGGAGCAAATAAAAACAGTTTACTCATCGATCGCCAATGGTAGAGTCTCCCCGGTGATTTCGTTTTGTGGTTTTTTCCATCTAAACTTAAAGAAAACTGCATTTTTTATGTTTGTTTACTGTAATTTATGGTTGAAGTCCAAATTTTTATCTAGTTTTGTTACAATTGAAGCAAAAGTAGCTGAAAAAGTCTCTCTGCAAAGTACAGAAAGTAAACTGACAGCTGTTTTTTTAACCGTTTGGAGCGTATGCATGGTCCAATTAGCACATAGCAATCTCAGTTTTGTCATCTGTCATTATCCCTTCTTTGTTTTCCACAGATAGAAGAAGCAGAGAGGACAACAAAACGTGACGAGGCAGCTTTTAACAGGATGAGGACGACAGCTTCTTTAAAATGGTGAGAAATTAAAATGTTTTGTTTGTGATGATGGTCAACGTATGTTTTGATTATTTAATATGAAGCAGATGAAAACCTGCCGTTGATTTGACCAATAGCTGTAATTAAAGCTCAGTTTATGACACTGCTGCTTGTGATGCTGCTTCAGTATGTGCATGACTTTATTTCTCATCTATAAACTAAAAGCTGCAGAGGTAAAATGAAAAGAAATAACAGCTGGAGTAAATTTTAGAAGCAATTCCCTCTGATCTAGATTAAAAAGTAAATAAACAATCTGCCCAGTTAAACAAAGCTTTTGAAAGCACGGCTCATTCAATACGACGCGACAATTAACGTTCGATATCTGGTTTAGTCGATGGTATTGCAGACCTCAGGAATTTATTCAATCAATATCTTTATCAAGCACAAACAGTCTGAAGCGATCTGTAGAGATTAACAGCTCGTCTCTCAGGGAGTTTAGTTGTGTCTAAATTAAAAGTGGGTCGATTGAACAGTTGTGTTTTTTTGCTGTTGAACTAAAGTAGCAACTCAACCGTTTATCTGTTCAGCATCTTTCTGGACTGTGACTCACCAAGCTGAAGGTTGACCGTTTGCCACGCTGGTAGCGCGTCTTTGGTTTTTAGTTTTTACGCTAGTTTAACCTCAGTTGTCAGCTTTTCAGTCATTTCAACATGTTGAATCGATGACAGAATGAGTCGGTCAGAGAGATTTGATTACTGAAGACAACGTAAACAACACGACGAAGGTTCAGGCCACTATAGACCAACTAATCAACGTGATCAAGAGAGACCAGCTCTGCACCACAGTTTGTAGGTCAGTCCGTCTTCTTAGGCCCCGTCCACACGGAGGCGCTTTTTGGTTTAAACGGAGATGTTTTGCATCGTCCACATTAGTGCTGGGCGATATGGGAAAAACCATTAAACCATTATTTTATATCACGATAACGATATATATCACGATATACCACAATTAAGTATGTTTTCAGTTATGCTCTTTATTTTAAACTGTCACAAATGACAAACATGTATTTATATTGCTGCACATAAATGTATCAACTGAAAACAGGTACACTACTGTAGAGTGAGCTACAGTAGCCTTCACATTTTTCCAAAATCAGTTATTTAAACTAAGCGGTCAAAATAAACTCTCACTTTCTTAAGAGTGCAACGTTTCAAACTTCTGAAACAACAAAAAAAAAATCATTTTCGTACAAAAGGTCGCAAATGAATGCGAGATGGCACATGTGATTTGTTTGTGGCGCTGAGACGTTTTCTCATATGGCGTGCATTGTGCGAAAGACTGTTTTATCTTCGGCTGGCTGTATTTATTTTCGGAACTTGCCACCACTGCTCCACCACGTTCTTTAGATCGGATTTGTTGGATTCTTGTGTACTCTTGTTCGTGGACCTTCTTTAAGTGATAGAAGAGGTTGGTTGTGTTCGCATCTGGCGCGGGGATAGTTTTGTGGCAAAGTTTACATACTGCTTCCTTTTGCTCCGTGTCGGATGTTTTGAAGCCAAACTGCAACCAAATCACAGAGGTGCCCCCTCTTTTTGGCCCAAGTTGTTCTGGTACCTGTGCTGGTGTAGCTTTGTGTAAACATTCTTTACGTGTTGCTTCCATCGTCCATCACAGAAGTTCGCTTCAGCAATTGTGTCTCAAACCGCGTGAGCTAAACGTAAGCGTTGTGCCAAACCACCGCAGGGTTCTTTGCGAAGATTTAAAAAAGAAATTTTAACATTTAACAGTTGATGCGTGAAACCTAAAAAATAACAAATTTAATTATTGCTGTAATCAGTTGGTAAATTAGTTATCGAAAAAACGTAGAAAGAATGCCTGACACTTTTCTATCGTCCCCAGGATATATATCGTCATATCGCCCAGCACTAGTCCACATGAATCCTGTAAACGCTTTGCCCTAAAACACACTTTTCTGAAACCTGGTCCCAGGGTGGAAAAATTTGCAAACGTAGTTCTTGAGTTTTCGTGTGGACGGGAAAACGAATACGTGCGTTTCGATGATGTCATGGCCACACCCCTCGAGCAGCCTTCCACCTCTTAAATCCCGCGAGACGTCTCCTAACAACATCAACAACAATGGCGGACTACATGCTCGTGTTCCTGCTGGAGAAGATATTGAGCCTATTATGGTTACTAGGGCTAAATATCATTTCTCCTTGAGTTTGGTTTCTTCTAAAGCCGATTTGTAAACAGCACTCAAGCTTTATGCGCATGCTCCACCTCTTCCTCTCTGAAACTGAAACAGCGCCACCTATAGGCCTGGAGTATGAAGTAGCGTTTTGAGTCGTGTTGAGACGGATCCGTGTGGACGCAGATATTCTTGAAACGATGCCAGGGAAAACGGAGGAGGGGGAAAAGATGGTTTTGGTACATGTGGACGAGGCCACAGCCTCAAAGGTAGTGGGGGGGGGTGACAGACTTTAAAGTACAGGACTGGGAATGTGCTAAGTTTTCAGAATGTTTTGCAATGAAGTGCAATGGAACTAGGTTTTAGTGGAAAATACGTAAAATGTAGTTATTTGCGTTTTAATAATCAGTAACTTCTTTGTTCACAGGAGAAACCGTACCACTGCACAAGAGCAGGACGTCCACGGAAACAAACTGAAGGTACTTTTACTAATTTAAAGAATATTGTCCATGTTTACAGCGTGATCTTAGTCCCGTACAGATATCTGTCTTATTTCTGCTGCCTTATATAATTTCCACACACTTTATGGAAACGTCCTCCACGATCTAACAGCATGGCTCCAGTATTCAGAGGCCTGAAGCTTCTTTGCTTAAACAGTGAATCCATTCACTTACATGATGTTCATAATGTGTTTTCCTGTGAAAGCAGCCGCCAGCAAAGTGCTCCTTTATGAATAATAACTTACAAAAAAAAAAAACCCTGAAAATACCTCACTGCATATTCAAGCTGGTTGTTCTTCGTGCTAGAGTTCGCTTCGGGTAAAAGCTTCATTATGGGCGAACTCTTTCATTACCTGGACATTATGATGTGAGTTTCTGCTCTCTAAGAAAAAAAAATCCACTTCACCTGAGGGAATACTTACACAAATGAAAGAATAACCTAATGCATTCGTCCTTAAGTGCTGGTTTAAGTTCAAACTGTTACCGCGTTACTACTCAGAGTTTTCCTGTAATTACACATAATTGTTTTTTTCTGCACCAAAACAATCTTTCACGCTGATAATCTCTTATTTGTTTCTGTGAGGGAAAAAAAATGAACATTAGATTTGTAGCTTGGTGCATTTTATAGCACAAAAAAAAACATTTGACTCAAAACTAATCGTACATCCAATCAATCACAGTTTGAAACGATGAGAGTGACGACAAATGTTAGAGAAAAGCAGTTTATTGTGGAAATTGTGTTTTTATTCAAACAGTTTAAATTTAAATTCAGATCGTTGCATATTAGAGTGAAAGCTGAAAACATTTGATAGTGATACGTCATCTGACTAGTTTTACAATTAATTGCTTGTTTACTTGTTTACTGTCACTTTTTTAAACAGAAATACTGAAGAATTAACTGGTTCTTTAACACATTTTCCACTTATTTCTATACAAATTTAATCTTTGGGCCAAATATTTAATTAATGATCTGATTAAAACAACAAATGACTCGTTCTGAAAAATAATTAGCAGTTCACTGGATCAGTTCCAGCTGTTTGCAAATGTTCAGACATGACTTTCACTGTAGTTAATTCATGTTTTAGAGACGAGCTTGTAATATAATTCTGTTTTTAATTTATTTGTTTTAAGCTTTCAAATGAAATAATCACAAATAAAAGTTCTGTTCTTCTAAAAGGTTAAACTTGTTAAAGATTCATTGTACCTCTGCATGAGTCCAGTTTCTCATCCACTCCTTTAGTCATCATCAGGTCTATAATCTATTCTATTACATCAATTTATAAGTGACTTTATTATACTTAACTCTTATGAAGAGAAGTTACAGCAACTAAGAAAAGAAAGTGTCTTATAAAGACGTAAAACCCAGAGAAGCCAGAGAGCAGCAACAGAACAATCTCCTTTCCAGATAACCTTCTCCTCCAGACAGTGAACATGCTTTTATAAAAGAAATAGATTTTGCCCCAGATGTCATCGTGGCCACTTTAATGTTCCCGGCCATCAACAGCTGCTGCATCCACTCTGAAATTATGTATAATCACAGCTGAGAGCATCCTGTGTGCTGTTAGCGGTGTCACTCAGGAACCGCGCTGCCCTTTGTGTCTGCGTGGGAGTCTGATGCAGCCAGACGACGGAAAATCATTTCACTGAGAAGTTTGTGGAAAGTTGAAGGTGAAGTGCGAGAAAACTTTACTGGAAAACACGTGAAATGTGATGATTTGCTTTGTTACTGATCAATAAGTTGTTTGTTGACAGGAGAAACCGTACCACTGCACAACAAACCACGGAAACAAACTGAAGGTACTTTTACTCATCTTAAACTATTTTTCATATTTAAAGTTTCTACTGTTGTTGCTGAACAAGACATTGTTGGATATGTAGTATGATATGATGTGATATGAACATGTTTACACGATATTCCTTCAGCCACAAAGACACAGTGTCTAATTAGACGTTGAACACATGGCTTTTCCTGTTGTATTCAAGTAGCAGTTCCACCATTAACCTCTTGATGGATCCCATTTATCAGTTCAGCACCTTTGGATGTAAAAGCTGTGACACAACAAGCTGAAGGCTGGCACCTTCTCATTTAGCTAAATCAGTTTGTAGCTTTTTCTAGCTTCTTAGATTTTACCTTTTACCTTAAGGGTGAGAAACTTTAAAGCACAGGATTGAGAATGTGCTAAATGCGCTGAGTTTAATTGAAAACTTCCTCCTGTTGAGCAGTGGTACGGTTTCTCCTGCAAACAAGTTATTGAACTTACTTATATTTTTTTAACTGATCAATAACTTGTTTGTTCGTAGGAGACACCGTACCACTGCTCATCAGGAGGAAGTCAGTGGAAACAAACCGAAGGAACTTTTATTAATTTTAGCTGAGTTGAGACATTAAAATTAATCTGTTTCCTCTACTTTGCAGTAACTCTTGATGAACTTCTTCTTTACAGCTGTTAAAGTTGCTGTTGCTCAAAAACAACATCATGGTTTTCTGTTTCAGGAAACAAGTTGTGTTGGAGTGACGGAGACGTTCCATACGACCGGTGAGTCAAAGTTTACATTTCTTTCTTTCTGAAGCTTAGTGACAAAGTCAGAGATGTGAGGTTTTAAACATTTAAATATAAAAAAACAACTAAACAAAACAGGAAATTAAATGTGTTGAATTAAAATAGAGATGCCGATTGAAAGAAAAAAGATTTAGTGTGACATAGTCTCAAAAAACTGCTGCTTTATGTTTATTTTTTGCAAATTAAACATTTGAAGACTTTTTAAGATAGATCAACTAAACAGATAAAGATGTTACTGCTCAGCTCGGTGTAAAAGTTTGTTATAGAGCCAAAAATGTAAATTTAACCATAAAGTTAAAATGATTCCTTAATAAAACATGTACTTTAAGACGTTTTAACCCTTGAAGCTTTAAATCTTGTCGCATGTTTAAAGATAAAAAGATATTCTTAATGAATTTACGTTGCTTTAACAGAAACAGACAGACAGGTGGCGCTGTTTGCTTTATGAAGTAACTACAGAGTCAGATTCTGGGTTTACCAGTAACTTTAATGTGACATTGACGCAGCACAATAATAACAGTAAAAAAACAGAAATGTTAATGTGTTGGTCGTTAGAAACAGAATTTACGTCACTAACAACAATCAGGTCCATAGTTAATGGTTCAAAACATAAACCAGAACCTCACAGCTTTACAGAAGATAAAGAAGTAAACAGTTTGACATGAAGTAGGTCCTCTAAACTAAAAATAAACTAAACTAAATGTTCTAGCTTAAATCAGGAAAAGAAAAAAAAAAAGAGAAACATTTGTCAGTTTCTAAACACATCACTGACAAAGATTTAACTATCACAGTTTGAAGGTTTGGTTAACAGCCCTAATCATCGGCTACGTTTACATGGACAACAATTCACATTGATTTCAGCTTCATCTTTTCAAACACTGGTTGTTTTTTCTCATTCTAATCAGAGAGAAGAGCTAATGTTTTAATTCTGATCAGATTATGAGGTGATTTTTAATCTGACCATTAGTGTCCATGTAAACGCAGCCATTCACTGCTGAGATCTCCTTTTATAGGTTTGATCCCTTTTAAGGCAGATTGCAGCAAAACAGAGTTGCTCTGTGGTAGAAATGATCGTCTCTGTGTATTTATACGTATTAATCATCTAACACAGCCTCTAAACATCCTCAGGATCCAACGTCACTTAGTTTTATATCATAGTTTTTGGAGCCTCGTAGATTTTTATAGAACAAATAAGTTGATTTGTTCAAATAATTAGTTTCTGTATTAGAATAGTTTCAGTGATTTGTTTAATGAAGCTTTAACGTGCCGAGCGCGTCTGTCTTTAACGAAGCTTGATCCACTGATGAGGTTTAAACTTGTAAACAAACCACAGTAGTAGCAGATGTCTTGTTGTATTTCACAGTGTCAGGAAAAAAGAAATCTAATGTGAGCGATAATAATCAGGAGAAAAGACGCCAACGTTACGTCTCATAACTTTTGGCATTCAGGTCCCAGATCCAATAATCCTCCTCTTCCATGTGACCAGAAAACACACTGAGGGGAAAATAAAATAAAAAATAAATCACAGCTAATCAGTAAATGTGAAATATTTTGCTTCCATTGCTGCTTAAAAACCACCGTTACTATAAAACAGTGTTTAATTAAAACCTGAGAAGTACGTACCCAGATTTCATCAGTTCGTCTTCTTTTTGGAGGATTTCTTCTTTTTCTGGGAACATGAAATCGTGTGTTACAGGTTATTCTGATGCAGAAGAAGAACAGAGCAGATCAGGTGTGTTACTCACCATGGAAACAGCTGGAGGAGTGTGTACATCTGCAGCTGGTTCTGTCTCTTCCAGTTTGTCCTTTAATCGGTTCTTCTCTGTGAACGTTATGAAGTCAGACGTTTAATACTTCACTACTTATTTGCACCAGGAATCAAAGTTTATTGGTTTATTATCGACCATGGGTCTCGTTAAACAAATACTTTCTGTCATTGACCTTTTTTTTCTGACAGATTGCAATTCACACTCCGACCACTTGGTGGCGAGTGACCTTATTAATATGTCTATAAAAACACGTTGCTAGGACTGAAGAAAGGCAAATTTATTAATTTTAAACAAACTACCTGGTGGAAGCCTTGATAAAAGCGGAGTTTTGTGCAAAAAACAAAAACAACAAACAGTCCACTTCAACATACGGTGCGATAAAAGCCGTTAGCGCTAGCTGTCACGTCTTGTCCAAACTTTTTTTACCATGTAAAGTCAATACTGTTCTGAAAAAGTACTTAAAGTTAATGAAAATTAAATGCTATGTCATTATTATCATTTAAAAAAATTAAAGTGACTTTTATGGCCGCGAAAAAGTCTAGCGCCCCCTCTGGTACGACGTAAACAGATTAAGGTCCAATGTAAAGGTCATATTAATAAAAACTGATTCCTGGTTCTGTAGATAAAGTTAGTAGTGTTAAGAACATCTTACTCTTTTTCTTCACAGGTGCGTCCTGGCTCTCAGCGACGGGAGTTGAATTCTCCGTCGTCTCTTCACCTTTCAGCGCCTTCATTTTCTTCTTCTTCTTCTTTGAAAGCGTAGACGACTCAGCGTCGGGCGGCTCAGCACTCGGCTCTTGGGCGCTTTCATCCTCGGCCTTCACCGATGTCGTCTTCTTCTTCTTTGTCCTGGGAGGCTGGTTTTCCTTCGATGAGTTCTCTTCGTGGTCGGTGCTGATTTTTGATCTCTTCTTCTTCTTCTTTGGTGTTTCGTCCTCCTGGGCCGGGTCAGCTTGGGGTCTTTTGGTCGGCTTTGACTGAGACGTCTCCTCTTGGATCTGTTTGTGTCTGGAGGGAAAATAAGAGTAAATACGCTCTAAATAAATGAGGGAACACGTTTTAATCAGAGTTTAGTTTATTGATCTGATCGTTTAAACAGCAGAGGTTGTTGTTCATCAGTTTCTACAATTAAAGAATTACTTGCTAATGTTTTTGCTTTTAGAGTTTCAGGCTGGTTAATATATATATTTTGACTTTCTGATTCATAAAGACATACTCACTTCTTCTTTCTTACGAGGTTCTGTCCTGCAGGAATGTTCTTCATCTTCCTCATCATCAGCCTCTTCTTCAGGCTCATCTTCTTCCTGAGACGTTTTTTCTTTTTACCCGAGGACGCCAGAGAAGAGTCGTCACCTACGCAGGGACAGATGAAGAGGAGCCGATGAAGAGCCAAAGCTTTGTGACGTTAACATGTTCACTCATTAACGTTTGCTCTCTCCTTACCCACGGCCTCTGTTTGGTCTTCTGTGAGCGCGTCGCCCTCTGCTGGTCCCTGTTCAGACTGCAGCTCCTCTTCTTCCTGACCTTCCCTCTTCCTCTTTTTCTTTTTCTTCTTCTTCTCCTCTGTTATCTCTGCTGGATCCTCCTCCTCCTCCTCCACTGCTCCTTCCCCTCCTGCCTCGCTCTGCTCCTCTTCCACATCTTTAAACTTCTTCTTCTTCTTTTTAAGTTTGTTTTCTGACGCAGTGACAGGAGTTTCCTCTTCCTTCTCTTCTACCTCTTCTCGCTCCTTTCTCCTCTTCTTAGCCTTCTTCTTCTTCTCTGGTGGATCTTCTTGAGACACCTCATCCTCCTCTCCCTCTTTCCTCTGATCCTCCTCCTCCTCCTCCTGTCTCTTTCTGTCTCTCCTTTTCTTTCTGGCTGACTTGCTGCTAAGAGGACTGTCACTCAGAGCGTCTGTGGTGGATGCATCGGTGCTGGGTGCGTCTGTGACCGACGTGTCACCGCTGAGCGTCTCCGCATCCTTCTTGTTCTTCTTTTTCCTTTTCTTGGGGCTTTTGGCGTCATTGCAGGAGTCGGCGGCGGCGTCCTCTGAGAGCAGTGGGACGGTTTCCTGCTCAGCTGCTTCACCGTCTGTGTCCTGGATGTTGAGGATGATGGAAACGTCTGGGTCTTCTTGTTCTTCTGCAGCGCTGGCTGGTCTGTCCTCTATAACAGAAAAGGATGCTACAGTGAGAGTATGTGTGAGAAGTAAGGAATGTTTCCATAAAGTGACACCAAACCACTGTGTCTGAAATGAAAACATGCTGCACAGCTCTTTTCCAGGATAATAACAAAGCTCTAACCACCAAACTATTAACCTTCTATGTTCATGTTTCCTCAATAAATGTCCGTCCTTCACCTACTTGGTCTCTTCTTTAATGAATTGATATTTAGGAGGATGTTAAAACGTCGTATTTAGCATCAGTGTAAACAGAACATGGATGAAAATAAAGACCAAAACAGTCAAGTGAGGCTCAGATGAAAGGAAAGTTAAACATCGACATACATACATTTTTTATGGTTATACTTTAATATTTAGTTTGTTCATTTTATTCTCACGTCATCTCTCTAAATGATAAAACTGTATTTTGGTGGAATATGCTGAAAAATAAAGAAAGACTTACCTGACGTAGTGACCGTGAGCTCAGCTGCTTCATTTTGGTCGTCAGGCTTCTCTTCAGATGTCAAGTCGCTGCCGTCCGTCCTCTGAGACACACACATGATGTTTAGATGAACATGTAAAGAAACTTTTAAGTTTATCATTATCAGGACAGAAAAATACCTCTACTTCCTCGTCATCGTCCTCTTTTGGATTTTCAGAGTCAGGGTCTGAAAGAGATGAACACTTACTAATGAGTTTTATTCATTTTTAATTACTGTGAAAACTAAAACACTGATGTAAAAGAAACTCTAGCAACTGTTTCTCATTTTAATCTGTAGAAATGAAAACAAAACACAAACAGCTTAACGTAACAGTGCTCTCATACTTATGTTTAATGTTTACCACAATCACCATCTTGTGTTTTCATGTCATCAACATCTATTTGGCACTGAAGCACAAAGATTTGACTTTGAACCAATGAGGACACAAAAAACAACATCATGAGGATCATCACAGTTGTTACAGTTCATCCTGATACACCTCCATTTACCTGCCACATGTTTCCTGAGTCTAAACCAGCATCTCTGTGATGAGGAAATCACTTTTCTTTGATTTGATTTGGCTCTGAAGTAGCAGACTCTGATTATCCCGTGTCATTTCTGAATCACATGACGTCCCCAGGTGAAACTAGTCCCGTGCGAATCGGGCGTAATTATTACTTCACGAATCACACAGGATTAAAATCACACAACTGGAATTATTACACATTATAAACGGTCCCCAGGTAAAACTCGTTTACATTTGTCATTACATGTTGGACGAGCGCCTCCATTTTTCAAGCAGCTGTTGAAAATCCATCCACAGTTTAATTTCTCCCTGGAGAGACCTTTTCACGGCAGACATCCTGACTCGTCTCAGCAGGTGGATCCTCTTTCCATCAACTGTGTTTGACAAGTCAAAGTGTCTGCTGTGAAAACCTCAAGTTTCTGCCCCGACGACGTGAATTCATTCCCCGTGTTCTGTAAATGAGGCGGCTGTGCTCCAGACGAGTGGAATCCTCAGACCAGTCCGCTCCACTTCTCTAAACAAGCTCTGACAGCCTCAACAAAGCCCTCGGAGAAGTTACACAAGTGACTGACGCTGTGGACGGACCTGCCAGAGCCGTTTCTCTGGGCTCTGGCTGCAGTCCTTCGAGATCGAGCGCCTCGAGGTAAAAGCCTCCAACTTTATGTCCGACTGAGTTTTGTTTGGTTTCTCTTTTTCGTCAAACAAAGAGAAATGATCGAAACATTCAGCTCTTTAAACAGCTGCAGATGAAGCTCTGCCAATGAAAAGGAAAACGCTGCGGTTCTCCTCGTCATGAGCTGAAAAGAAAACTCGCTCGGTTTGATTCTGGATCATCTCCAACGTCATTAACATTCATTTATATTAATTAACGACATGTTTTAAAGATGAAACAGGTCTTTTATTTTGATAATTAATCATTTAAATCTGTCAATGTTGGTTTTCAGGGCTCATTCTTGTAATTTATTAAATTCTTAATCTATTAATCAGGAATATTTTACGTAAAACTCCCTGGCAGTGATTTTTTTTATTCCTGTGCAGCAACGGCTCAATAAACGTCTCAAAGCTTGTCCTCGTCTGATTTAAAGTATTAAACCTATTTAAATAATAAACGACACAAAGCTTTAAGCAGGAGACGTAATGGAAGCGGTCGGTCTTGTGATTCTTGTCGGCGCAGTGAGAGAGAGAGACGCCGTATGTAACAGGTAAAGAACAACCTGCTGGCTAAACACTGATTGGTCCTTCCTACCTGCAGGGGGCGGGGCTTCACTCTCCACCAGCTTCTCATTGGTCTCCTCGGCTGTCAGGTTTGAGGCGGAGGGCTCGTCCTGACCTGGCTCCTGCAGGACGAAGAATTTTCTGATGAGTTTTTTGATGAGTTTTGTACATTTTTTATAAACGTCACATAAAAAAATGTTAACCATCCTTTTTTCCAGCACATCTACACCTATATGATGTCATTTTTTCACTTTAACCTACTTTACCAACAAATTAAGGTCAAAAATACACAAAAATCAACAAATCCTGACTGAAAAAAATGTATGATTTATTACAATAAAAACCACAAACATCCCCGCTGAACTGTTTTGGAACTTGAAAAAGTAAAACAAGTTGCAAACTGAACATAAAAATGTCAAATTTAAATAAAATCATATATATTTATAGGCGTTGTCAGCTGCAGCGCTTCAAAACAAACTTATACAGAGAGCTGCACTGAAGCTTTGTATTCCTAAATAAAGCCTTAAATGTAATATGAGGGATTAAAACTGGAAGCTATTCATCAGTAGTATCTGCAAATACTTTTGTTCTGTTAAATTAAAAGTCTCTGGTTTTGCACGGTCCATCAACGTCAAACAAAAACACAGAGAGGCTTTCAAACTACACTTTGAAGTGAAGCAGACAGCAGCTACAGGTGACCTAGTTTTTTTGTTACGGTGCTTTGAAAACGTCACATGATGTAGAGACTAGTAAAGGCTGAAACACAGGTTTCTGAGTAGACATGTACATAAACGTTAATGTATCCCGTACCTCTGCAGCCGTGCCGTCTTTATCTTCTGAGGACTCTTCTGCGTCGGCTTCCTCAGTGGGTAACGCTGTGGATTCAGCTTGATCCGATGCAGGAGCTTCATCTGTGACGTTCAGGTCGGCTCCTGGCTCCTTGAGAAAGAAGCAATGAGACTGATTAGAGTAGAAGAGATTACAGCAAAGACAAAAATACACAGCGTTCATTTTTATCCTGTATGAATTTTAGACTTTAATCATCCACGTGCCTAAAGTGCCGCCATCTTGGTTCAGGGCTAGCAGAGGCAGCGGTGCATGAACATACGAAGGAAAGAGGTACTCCTCAGTCTCAAAGTAGAATTATTCTCTGAGTTTTTTATACGATTTCCAAACGTATTGATCTGTTAAAAACGTCACACATGTAGCTGTGATAAAAATATGGTTTTACTACTTAATGTCATCAGCAGACTAGCTTCTGACAGAGGATTGTAAAGAAATGATGCCGGACTTCAACTGAGCGATTTATGATGCCTTTTATTGTGTAGAAACACCATTCCTCCATAGATGTAATGCACTGTAGGAGTCTGTTCCAAGATGGCCGCCCTGTAGGCATGCCGCTCCAGTAGTCGACAGCGCTCAATGAGGCGTCTATGTATTAATATATGTCTATGCTCGTACACAGGTAGCCTCTCCTGAGTCATGCTGATCAGTTCATACGATGATCAGGTGAAAATATTCAGGTGAAGATGAAAAACAATCTCTCTCCCCGTCGTTGGGCTCTGACTGAGATTAAAAGCCACCAAAGAGTTATAAGTTATAAACTGTCCCAAAGGCTGTGGCTGAAGTTACTGGCAACTATCAGTTTGAACAATGTTTATTCAAAACTGATTTTTCACTTCATTATTTAAGTTCATCTTATTAAAACATAACTGAGTCAGCTTCTCTGCTTCAACTAATCAACAGCAGCAACAAACACTCTGACATTCAGTTCGTAAACCTTCACATTCCACAGACGTCTGAAGATCTTTATGACTCAGAAATGCATCTTGCCGTGTTGCCTCCTGGAAGCTAAACAACACGATGCATCTCAGTCAGTCCCAGTCCTAAATAGGTTTCAGATGTGGAGAAGGACAGCTGAGGGGAACGGAGGCTCAGCGCAGCCAGGAATCAACAGTAATACAGTTTTTTTATGAGCTCTGGTTAAAAATGATCAACATTTCTGGAGCCTTTCTGAGCAGTGAGGTGGAGCAGGATGCTTCTGATTAATAAAATCTACAATTATTCTTCTCATGTAAAAAGGCTCCATTTGTTGGAACTGGCAGATCTGAGTGATTAAAATAAATAGGAAACCTTTGGCAGCACTTCAGCCTCAGGTCACTAACCTGCTTTAGCTCACCCTCCCCGTCTGAGCCGGAGGCCTCGGCAGGATCAGGGGCGAGCGGTTGGTCTTCAGCCTGATCAGAGGCAGGTTGGTTGGGATCGACTGAGCCGGGTCCGTCTTGAATCGTGTCTGAAGGAGCCGAGCTGGGGGTCTCAGTGGACTGTTCAGTAGGAGGCGACTATAAGACACGTACAAGCAGAACGTTAGAAAAACCAGGATGGCTGAAAAAAGCCATAACATTAGAACCAACATATATTGTGCAGATCCACCTTTAGCTGAGGAAACAGCCCTGACTAGTCGAGGCATGGATTCCTCTAGACCTGTGAAGGTGTGCTGTGGCATCAGGCTCCAAGATTTTAAGCAACAGATTCAGTTTTAAGTCATTTAAGTTGTGCGGTAGGGCTTCTATAGATTGGAGTTGTTTGCCGACAGCATCTCATAAACTGGACTGAGACCTGAGGAATTCAGAGGCCAACACTTTAAACTTGTTGTTGTGTTCCTCTAATCATTCCTGGATCATTTTTGCTTCGTGGCAGGAAGCATTATCCTGCTGAAAGAAGCTGCTGCCAACAGGAAATTACGTTTACATGTATATTGTCTGCTAATGCTAAGTTGCAATGCTAAGGGATGCACTGAAAATGTATTCGCCAAAAACAGGATGTTGTGATGATGCAAGCAACAACCTCAGCATTTCGGCCAAAAATGGCCCAAAAGTGTATTTTTGTGTTTTTTCGGCTGAACATTTTCGGTGCATCCGTAGCTAGCATGTCCATTGAAGGAGCTGTCATCAGTGGACAGGGGTCATCATGGACAAACTGACTGGTCTGCAGCTACACAGCCCCATACAGAACAACAACATACAGACAAAATGTTCACTAGGGACGTCTCAATCGCAGCTGGAGATCAGGATCAGCCTGATCTTTTGTCGTTATTTATTTTCAGTCTGCCCTAAACAAAAACAACGTCCCTTCTTTGATTTTAGTGGAAGAAAGAGAAGAAGAAGGAGAAGGAGAGAAGGAGGAGAAGAAGAAGAACCTCCCTACCATCTCGACTATACCTCAGATTTGACAGCACTATTTACTGGACTTAATGTTATGGCATTGTGCATGCTTAATCTAGGAGAACACAAGTATGAAGTAACAGCCTTTAGGAGTTTATTTAAGATCGGATCTGGACTCTGATTGGCTGATCGGATCAGTATTGGAATCTTTTGGCGGATGGGAACAAATATTCCAATCCACAAAGCGAGTACGACAACAAGTCTTCCTGAAAAACAATGTTTAAGACCTTTGATGTCAAACCGACACGGTCCTCTGCACAGATTTGAGGAAGCAGAACAAAAGACACTGTCCTCCTTTTTAAAATCTGCAGTGCTGCTGCTGCTGCTCTCATCTTTGCAGAGATAAAAATCAGCGGTAACTCTTGACACAAAGCAGAGTAATCAGGGCTACAACCAGCAGCAGCAGACGACAGAATCACAATGAACAGAAACACAGAGTTTGTCTCAGGAGATTATGGTCCTGTCACAGAGACTCTGTCCAAACAAACGTTATCTGGCTGCGTAAAAGCAAAGAGACTTAAACACACACAGCAGTAATAACAGCACAGCAAACTAACAGATAAGTGTCTGCGTATATTAACACTACAGCTACTGTCCATCTCTCAGCACATTATTACAGTCACTGGACAACAGCTATGTGTGTGTTTTCATGCTGGCACCGGTTTCCTCCTGCTGCAACAACAATGTCCAACATCACCGACTCGTTGGGGTTAGGGGAACCTTCGCTGGTGAACTGGTGTCTATAGGAGGTCTTTAATACTGTGGTTAGAATTTGGGAGCATTAAAACTACAGACAGTGGATAACACTGACTGTGTTTACATGGTCTTTAGTATCCCGGCTTTGAGCATATCCATGATATGGTGTTTACATGGCACACAGAGAAACCTGGATTATTCATATAAACCCGTATGATAAATACCAGTAACCTGTTTTCCGATCACTGCATCCTATCTGCGCATGCGTGTGTTACATCTTTAACGTCTTTTGTTTACTTTACAACAGATTGCGCTGTGGAAAACCAGCGTCACGTAGCTTTTCCGGTGTTTTCTGCATCTAGACATGTGGTTATGTTTAGTTCTTTCATTACTTTAAGGGAAAATTCAGTCTCTCCGTCGCTCCAAAAGTGAGAAATCCTCGTTGCCGCCATGTTGTTTCTATTTCTAGTGCGTCACTTGCGCCTGCGCAGACAGTGGGCAGCCGTCAGAAATCAGGATAAGGCGTATACATGCTCCAGTATCCAGGCTTTTAACAGAGTACTCCAGGTAGCAAAACCGGGTTTCTTGAAATCAGGAAATGGTGTTTACATGGACAAACACAATAACAGGGATACTAAAGACCATGTAAACACAGTCGTTGACGATCTTGTGACAATTCAATGTTCTGCTGGGAAGCTTTTGGACCTGGCATTCATTCATTTATTGGTGTGGATGTTACTTAGACATGTAGCACCCACCTAGACCAGACCAGGCACCCCCACCCCATAGCAATGACACTCCTTGATGGCAGCAGCACAAACGCTTTAGGAACAACTAAAAAAAACATGAGGAACATCTCAAGGTGTTGACCTGGCCTCCAAATTCACTAGATCCCAAACTGATCAAGTATCTGTGGGATGATCCACAGAGGCCCCTGCCCCCTACTAACGACGTCCTGTTGCCAGACACCACAGGACACCCTCAGAAGGTCCAGATGAGAAGCTCCTTTTCCTTTCAGCACCCTCAATTTTCAGATTCACATCCACACAAACCCATTCACATGTGTACCTCTTGCTCTGTTTTCATTTCCTCTTCCTCCTTTATCGCTTGGTCCTCCTCTTCACTATCAGAGGAGTCGGATCTTTCACAGTCCGAGTTCGTCGTCTGCTCTTTGTTCGCAGCGTCCAGCAGCGGCTCAGAGGCGACCTCAGACTCCGTCTTTGCGTTTGAGGACTCGACAGCATCTAGTTTGGGCTCTGAGAGAGGAGAGAAAATATGTTTGAGATAATTAGATTAGATTTCCTGTCAAGAATAACAAGGAATATTAATGTCTTTGTTCGATGTGAAAAGGAAGGAAATAAATCTCTAAAAACAAGCTTTGAAACAGGACAAACATTTAAAGAGAAGGAAAACACAGACTGATTTAAATCAAGTTTACCAGGTGGAGGTTTGGCCTCCTCCTTCTTATCATCATCTCCTGTCATGGTGGACAGCTTGGTGTCTGCAGCCTCCTCTTCTTCGCTGGTGGCAGGTTCTGGTTTGATGTTTTCCTTGTTCAAGCTGTTGGAGTCGTCCGTCTCCTGCTTGGCATCATGAGCCAAAGAACACAGCCTACAACACACAAACAATCATGACTAGAGGGGCTCGATCGCTGGGTCTGTGGCTGCCGTCTTCATAAATAAATATACAGTTTAGTGTGAATCACTTTGAGCTACCATAGATGTAATTAAATAAATCCTAATAACAGGTGTTGTGTGATTTACTGACCTCATTATCACTGGGTAAACGATGACAGTGTTGTGTCGTTTTAGTTTAAAATCGGTTTAATGGTGCATATATAACAAGAATAATCATTAAACATCAGTTACATTTATGTCCTAACTTAACGAAACATCGGTGAAAGGAGGCGCCCACTTGAAAACCCCAATGACGCTGCATACTGCTGTTGTTTAGATCAGGTTCCTGTTGTTTTCATGTTGCTTGGTAGCCATGGTTAGCTGCTGAGCGGACCATACAAGCCAGCAGGGTTTAGTTAGGTCTTACAATGTTTGAAATATCCTCTGTTGCTCAATGGGCTTACAAGCCAGCAGCTTTTAGTTAGTTTATGTCGATTATAGGGTAATTGTCATATCACATGACTGTAGGTTTATGTAGGGCCTCTTAGACGAACAGGGCCTCTGAATGTGTTTTGCTTTGGATTTTGGCACAAGGGATTGTCTTATCCTGTGTATTACTGAATGTGATTACGTGATAAACTTTCCACCTTTGGGTTCTTGTCTTTTAGAGACCGTCCCTATTTAAGAATCCTAGTTTAACCTGGAGGAATGTTTAAGAAATAAATCCCTGAC
Source organism: Planiliza haematocheilus (assembly GCA_005024645.1). Taxonomy (NCBI): domain Eukaryota; kingdom Metazoa; phylum Chordata; class Actinopteri; order Mugiliformes; family Mugilidae; genus Planiliza; species Planiliza haematocheilus. Next base: position 565,014 of record SRSE01000635.1, read on the forward strand.
GAGCGTCTTTTGACATCTTTACCGTGGTGGAAACAGAGCGGAAACAATGACTCTGACAGGGGAATGTGTGAGTGACTAATGTGAGGGAAGCATTAGCTAAACTTGAACATATCGTTAGACAAGCTAAATGAATGTGGGATCTGGATGCTGGGTTTTCTCATAATCAAGCTTACGCCGTATATCTTCATTTACTCGCTTAGATTTGTATAATTTTAGAGAATGACAGAGAGCTGACGTCATTTATCTGCTGCCCATTTAATCCTCATCAGGGTCGCAGGGATTTGAAACCCATCCCAGAATGCACTGGGCACGAGGCCAGGCAGTCCCTAACACACACACACAGTCACAACCTATTCATTGAGTCGCTTTCAGAGCCGGTATTAACATGTGCACCACATGAGATCCAATCACTGTTTCACCCTCTGCATGCAAATAACCACAGACATAATATGTGGCGCCAAACAATACTGTGCAAACAGATGTTGTCGCAAAACAATTAAGAACGTCTACTGTTGTTTCAGAGCCAAGAAAAGCAGCGTTTGCTGTGTGTGCACCCTGACACCCAGCATAAAGCGCACACATTAGGTTATTAGTTATTATTTTCACAGAGACCTGCACAAAGCTCAGATTATTGAACCCCTCAAGCGTCGTTAAGCTCAGTATTGTCACGGCTGTGCTGTTTGAAGCAGTTAAATGTGTGTGGTGGTTATTTTCTGAATCAATGAGTCTGCTTACACAAGACCACATCACATGAGTAGGTGGTCTGTTAATGGCAATGTGGCCAGGATGCACTGTGTGTTCACTATTAAAACTAAAACCCAGGTTACCTCCTTGTGTGGTCGTGTGGTCCTTTGGTAATGTGGACAGACAATGTGTCCTGGGTCACTTTTAATGCCTTTTTCAGACCAGCAATAACATCCGCCGATCAGATCTCAGGCCCCGTCCACACGGTTTAAACTGTCCAAACAAATCCTGTAAACACATTGCCCTAAAACAAACTTTTCTGAAACCTGGTCCCAGGGTGAAAAAATTCACAAACGCAGCTCTTGAGTTTTCCTGTGGACGTCGAAAACGCATACGAGCGTTTCGATGACGTCATGGCCACACCCCTCAAGCAGTTCCACCTCTTCTATCCTGCGAGACGTCTCCTAACAACATCAACAACAATGGTGGACTACATGCTCGTGTTCCTGCTGGAGAAGATATTGAGCCTATTATGGTAACTAGGGCTAAATATAATTTCTCCTTGAGTTTGGTTTCTTCTAAAGCCGATTTGTAAACAGCGCTCAAGCTTTATGTGCATGCTCCGCCTCTTCCTCTCTGTTTTTGGTGAATTTCTGAAACTGAAACAGCGCCACCTATAGGCCTACGTGTGGACGAAGCTTAGTTTCACGCTTTGTATGCAAATAAACACAAACATCATCTGGGAGGATATTATAACAGCGGCTGTCTCTAATGGGTCTCTACTGCTGTTTCAGAACCAAGAACAAAGATGTTTTTTGTTCTTTGGTACAAATATCAAGTTATTTATGGATGTCCATGCTGATGTGAGTTATTTTAGCACAAAGAGCACTCAGATTATACTTTAACCTTAAAAAACTCTCATTACTAATGAACAGACATCACATATGGAGCTTCTCCCTTTTCTTTTTCTGCGTGAATGAGGCAAAACTCAGCTAAAGTAAGAGCATCCCTGTTGAGTAGGTGGTCTTTAATGTGACCCAGGACTCAATGTGTGTTCACACTACCAAAGAAATGTGGTTAAATGTGTCCATGACCACCTCCACATGAGGTCAGAGATCAGACGTCTCAAATGTGTCCTGTGTGTGTTCAAACCTATACTTTAAAGGTCAGATCAGAGCCATATATATAGGTTAATAGTTGTGCATCTAAAGCTGTGTAACATATCTGACTCACTTCATCCATCCTGTGTAGATATCATGTAGGTTGGAGCTCTCCTCTGGTGTCTCCACCTGCAAACGAACAAAGAAAGACAGAAAAAAACAACATTTCAAACTTGCGCCACATTAGTCCTGAAGGTTTTCCACAGATTTAGTGATGCCTTGAACATCTGTAACGAAAATATTCCCGTGACCAGACAGAGAAAAAATAAGGGAGATGAAAAGGAAATACCAAATTTCCTGTGCTTTAGGAATGCTGCCACTTTGATGCCACAAGCTCACAGATGTGGATTCATTTAAAACATACTCAACTAGTAATATGAGGAAATACTATGCTCCCTGTAGTTTGAGGATCCCTTTTACGTAAACTCTGTCAGCAACTTTCAGCCGACGAGCTTGAGTTGTGAAATTTGTCACTGCCCAAAGTCACTCCACAGTAATATATTGAAAACGGCACATTCTTAGCACATGTACGTACAAGAAATATGCTTACAGGTGTGTTGAACCAGCCTCAGTCTCAGCTCAGATTTAATTAGTTTTGAATGAAAGCATACACAAAAACGTATCTTGCTGTAACCTGACTTTGTGTTTGCATAATGATTTAACATTTCTGAGGTGGATGTAATGAGAAAATCTGTCCTCCTGTTGACCATGCCGCTTTCATCCTCTCGGAGCGAAACGTACCTGGACTGTCTGACTATTTATATACGTAGGACCTAATTCTGTGTGACACATTTCTTAGCTAACTTCTTTTCAACTAATTACTATATAATGTACACAAATCATTGTAGGAGATACAAGTATAAAACAACCTATTTGAGAACCAGGAAGCTTTACATTCTTATCATAATCAATTAATCAACTGTCAACAAGTATGATCAGTTCATAAACACACATATGTAGTGATTCGAGTAATAACAGCTGTAAAAATGTATTTTAAACGATAGAAAACACGTTTTATCACTAAATTCGATAAAAACCTAATGGGGTTTTGAATGGAGGGGGTCAGCGTGCAGCAGCAGGCCTCTTTATATGACCATGCAGCTCCTGAAACAAAATGTTCTTTCACCATGAGGAGGTCTGAACGAGGAGGCACACGCTCCAACACACACTAACACAAACTGACATGCTGCAGACACACACACACACACACACACACACACACAGACTGAAACCACGTTTATATTTAATTCAGGTCATTATATAACATGCAAGATGTCGGCTCGGGAAAATGCAATAAAAAAACAAAACAAAACGTCATAACGAATTTAAATTTAACAGGAGTCAGACAGGTCGGGGTGTACCCTGAGTCAGGACTTTGAGTGCTGAGGATTTTTTTTTAGAGCAAACTTCTTCTTACCTGAGAGACGTGTTTCTCCAGCACCTTGGCAGCTTTCAGGTAGCCGTTCACCTTCAGGTGCTGGTAGATGAGAAACAGCAGAGCGGCGTCTTCCTCCGAGGCCATGCTTGTCCGTCCGGACCGAGGGGGGAGCGGCAGAAAAGTGAAATATTACTGAGGAGTTATTTACACTTCACTTCATGCACGCTATTCGGCGTGCGGCGTGCAGCGTACGCGCACGTGCGCAGTCGACGCCCCCCTCGAAGTGCACCACGGGAAGTGAAGTTTCCTTTTATTTTGCACACATTTTTTAGCTAGATTACTAGACAAATTTTAATACAACAAACATTCACTTGCAAAAAAACAACAAAAAACATTTATGTCAGCATATGTCAGTACAATACAAAAGATTAATCAACAGCTAACTGTTATTTTAAACAAATGCTGAACGCCATAATCATAAAACATTAAAGTGTTTTAATTGTATTTTAAAAAATATCAGTCGGGGCAAAACTGAAACATTAAACAAAATTTTTGAAATAAACATTTAACTTAATACTTAACACGTCTACATGGATGCCCAAGAAAACAAAATGGAAAGACAAAAGTGTGAGTTTATGCAGTTTGTGGTGCTGCAGATTAAATTAAACACACATGTGACTAAACTGAGGTTGTTAAAATAATAGAAACATGTGTCACTACAACACAATACAGTTCAACAGTAACAAACCACAGCCTCCAAAATGAAAACAATGGTTAAATCAACAGCTCAGTTATTTTTTTTAACCTTCATAAAAAGAAGATTTAGTGCAGGACTGTCATATTAGACTGCATTTATTTTCACTGGTGTCCATAATGAACTGGTAAATGACTGCACATGAACACTTATAGCTAATAAAAGGACAGGAGGACAAGACTAAACTATAAAATTTAACATAAGAGTGTTACCATTCTCTACGCCAAGAGGGGGCACCAAAAAATAAAAAGAATTTAAAGATACCAGCCAGGAGGAAATGGATTAAATATGATTTGTGACACATTATTTTGAAGTTCGTGTTGTCAAGAAAGGAAAATAAAAAGAATGTTAGAAAAAGTTAAAATGCCAAATAGTGACTGACATGTGTAATTTTTGACATGATATTTGGTCAATTTTGACTTATTTTTAACAAATTAAATCAAAGGCATTCATTTTTGTCAATTTGTTTGTGTCATAACTGGAACTTTCTGGGTCAAACTATTATAAATTTGATCCAGAAAGTAAATATTTAAATATGTTAAAATCTAAACTGACATTTTTATTTGGTAGCTTCTTACTTGGACCTAGAAAGTCAATATTTAGAGCTCACTGTCGTGTTTCTTTAGAGTATCATTTCTCACAGAAATGAGATTTGACTTATTAAAAGTTTCTAAGTCAAATGTTGTAACTTAGTTTTGCACAGTATCGACACTAGGAGTAAAATCGTGGACTCCATCAAACTCAAACTTGACAGCTTATGATTTAGACTTACATAATTCAAGGTTTTGACTTGGTATCAACGTTTTGTTAAACCTTTTACAGACAGAACTGAGCTTCAACATGAATAAACTCCACTAAGGCCCATCAATGAATCAACATTCCTGCCTGTGTTGCTCACTGCCAGAGAATCAGGCCTTGATAAATCACACACCACTTCTTTCAACGCTTTGTTTGTTGGAAACTTGGCGCCAGCCGCAGAAACTCTCCAACGGAGACAGAAGATCCTGCCGCATTAAATAATATAAATAAAGCAGTAAGAGTTTGAAAGGGATGTTAGAAGAAGTTCTTTCATCTTGGTAAAAGGGTGCTGTCTAATCCACTCATCCATCCATTCATCCTTTCATCTGTCTGTTATTGACAGCAGGGGCACAATTAGGGAAAACAGGAGTTCTGTTTAGAACTTTCAAAATAAAAGCAGCAGCTGATTAAATGTCTTGACTTACAAAGCCTCTGTTCAGCATTCGTACTCTCATTTGTTTTTTGTATGTACCATTTAGCATGACACCACTTTTTCTCAGTTAATACTGAAGGAATTCAACATCTATCCTCTGGACTCACGCTTATATTGCTGTTTTCTTGCCTTATTTCTATTTATTATTTTTTTCTGTCAAACTGGAATTTTTCGTCTTGCCCACCTAAATTTCCCCATAGGAGGTCAATAAAGTCTAATCTATTCTTAAAATATGACCTCTAAGGTAACGCAATTTCAATTAGAAGAAGAACCTCTTGAACAAAACTCTGTTGTTTTATTTATGTTTTGGAGACAATTTTGGTTGTACTAGGTCTATATATATATATTTGCACCAATTAATGCCAATACTTTGACATGTTTGTCTTCATTTTTCTATATATTTTTATGCTTCGTATTTTCTTTTCTTTTTTCCTTATAATAACTCAGATCCTAAATATTTTTTGTTTATAGTTTTCTTTATATATTTCTCAGGTTTACACATTGGCTATAAGCGATAAATCAGGGCTTTTATTTCCTGATTGACCTAGTTCCTGTCTTGATTACTTTTGGATGGCTTGATGTGGTTTTACATCTGTACAGTACGTTGCAGGGGGAAAAAAATAAAAAGAGAGAAATTCCTGGTTTCCTCTGGAGTGCCAGATGGCTCCTCAGCCTGTTGAACAGTCCAGTTTGCAGCCACAGTCCCCTGCTGATGTCCTGTCTCTGTCCCCACAGACACAAGCAGAGAAACCTGTACCATTGATCAGAATAATCAGAACATACAAGGAACACACTGTAGTAACTTAAACCCGTTCACTAACTGTGAACTTGTGGCTTCACTGCCGCTTAAACCTGCGTTAAGTTAAAACTCAAAACAAGAGGATGTTGATCTGTTCAGCCTTCAAATTTAAACTCCCACCTGAGTGAATTTAGAAATGTGAATTTTGTGCCAAAAATGTTATTCTTCTTTTGGCCAATAGGTTTGGCTAACATTAGCTGTTAGCTACATCCAGTAATATCAACATATTTTATTATATAGTAGTATATTTGTGACTTGAATTTTTTAATAATGGTAAAGCAAGTTTAGCAATAAGTAGCTAAGATTGTGAACAGCTGTTGTGTGATTTGTGTTGAGCCAGCTAAACATCTTTCTCTTTAAAAGTTAGCCTCCTCTAACCAACAGGTTGCTAGCCGTTAGCTACATCCAATGATCTCAACTTATATCTAAGCATGTTTGAGGTTTACAATCTCCATTGTGATTTCTAATAATGGTAAAGAGCAATTCAGCAATAGCTAACTAAAATGTTGCACAACTGTTTGCTTGTATTTAGCCAGCTAAAAGCCTCTTTAAAAGTTTAAAAGCCTCCTTTAGCAAACAGTTACTAGCTAACTTTAGCTATGTAATAATGGTAAAGAGTAATTTAGCAGTGGCTAGCTAAGGTTTTGCTGTTTGCTAGTATTTGGCCAGCTAAACATCTGTCCCTTTAAAGTTAGACTCCTTAAGCTAACAGGTTACAAGCTAGCTGTTAGCTATATCCAGTAATCTCAACATATTTCGCATTATGTTTGAGACTTACAATCTCCACTGTGCTTTTATTTAATAATAGTAAAGAGTAATTTAGCAGTGGCTAGCTAAGGTTTTGCTGTTTGCTTGTATTTAGCCAGCTAAAAATCTGTCTCTTTAAACGTTAGCCTCCTTTAGCTAACAGGTTGCTAGGTAACTGTAGCCGTTAAGCTACATTCTACGATCTAAATATGTCCACAAAGGTTCATGGTACATCTAAAAAATGTTAAAGAAAGACAAAAGAAGATGTTTCTCCACTCATCTGAGTAGCCTCTTCAGTTTTAACGGATTGGTGGGGAGTTGAGGTTTAAATAGTAACATATATGGATGTAGTCCATCAGAAACTCTTTTGCATCACTAGTATGTTACCGGCTAGATACTCACCTGTCATTAAGGTTTGCCTCTATCGTCTTCCTCTAACGACCCACTTTGAGCACCATAATGATTTCTAATAATGTTAAAAAGCTCATAAACAATTTACTTTAAACAAATATTTACGCAAAATTTCAAACTGTGCGTGAAACAGAAGCCAGTTTTTGCTCAACTACTAGCTAACTATTTAGCTAATAATATGTATGGTGTGCAATAATACACTAATGAAACAAAGCATGTGTTGAATTATTGTATATTCACTAAAAAATAGCATCAAGGCTGGACTTTTCTCTTGATTAATGTGTGTCTCTTACATGGAGTGAAGTTTTGGCACCTGACATTTGAAATACCGTTTGCCAAATCGCCGGAGTGTTTTATTTTGACAGGTCGGACCGGAAGCGTGATCGTGCTTCGGTGCGGCTTGCCTTCGGCGGCGTTCGTGTTTCATCGGCAGCGAGGAGGACAGCTCAGACTGGAGGGAGGAAGGAACGGCGGCGGAGACTTGAGGACATGCGGCGTCTTCTACAAACTTTTCCGCGTACCCAAACTTTTCTCGGAGCTGAAGAAGGAGGCGAGCCGCGGAGAATGAACTGAACCGAGGCGGAGAGGAAGCGGTGAGGAGGGGAGGAGAGGGGGAGAGAAAGAAAGAGGGAGAGGGGGGAGAGAGAGAGAGAGAAGGAGAGAGAAGCCGTTCACTCCCATTGATCCTTTATGGAGATATTGATTCAGGCCTGGCTTTAGAATAACAGCTGATCTGAGGAATAGATGTGTATTCAATTAGAAATGAATCTGTTTATAAGATAACACTGAGTTAATTATTTTCACATGGACATACAACAATAACACACTTATAACAATGATTGTTATCACTGACAATATATATATATAAGGTTTAGTTGCTTGTTATATCAAAACTATGTGGATGTAATGTTGAGTACCAGTGTGTCATCATCAGTTGTGGGAAACAGCTGGTCTTCATCAGGCTTACATACAAAATCAACACTACATTCTGCTCTTGGCTTTGAAGCGTGTAAACATGTCAAAGATTAAAAAGATAGAGACAATCTGCTGCCTCCCTTCCTTTTACTGACTAATGAGCCACACCTCGATCTGAAATCACTCATTATTCTAAGTTAATAAATGTACTTTAAATTAAATTAAACGCCTGCCTTGTTAAATGACGTCCACTTGGGCACTTAGGGTTAAAATAATTCTATTTTCTTTACACCTATACACAGATATGTTAATAATTTGTTGAAAATTGTTATTTACAGTGAATAAATGATCAACAGATCAACCAAGGGTGACAGTAACCATTAGTTTAAACTCTAAAATAAGCTGCAGCACCATCACAAAGTGCATTTATGCGAAGGTTCTCCGTCATCTAGATCGTTTAATAACGAAGCCAGATTCCTTGTGGCTTCTTTCGGTGGGGCACTGGGGTTTAAACAGGAACATCTGTGGTTGTTGCTCATCAGAGACTGACATCACTAAGGTCTGTTAACGACTAGATGATTACTTACGTACCTGGAGTTGGAGGAAACTGTTTTGATCCTGTTTGGTCCTAATGTCACATCTGTCCCCCGGTCAGGACTGGATTCTCTGGGCGGTAGCGTGTCGCTTGAGCACCGTTCTCACAAATGAAGGGTGGACTTGTTTGGAGTTTGTACCTCGGGGTCTATATTTTCAAACTAATGTGTTTGCTTTTAATTAAAAATACAGTAAAATGTTAATTAGATCAGTTATTACATACTCCAATCAGTCACAACATTAAAACCAGTAAATAACACCAACCATCTCGTGGCAATTACATGTTCTGCTGGGAAACTTTTGGACCTGGCATTCATTCATTCATTCACTGGTGTGGATGTTACTTAGACATGTAGCACCCACCTAGACCAGACCAGGCACCCCCACCCCATAGCAATGACACTCCTTGATGGCAGCAGGAACACGCTTTAGGAACAACTCAAAAAATCATGAAGAACATCTCAAGGTGTTGACCTGTCCTCCAAATTCACTAGATCCCAAACTGATCAAGTATAAGTGGGATGATCCACAGAGGCCCCTCCCCTCAAAGACTAACAACATCCTGTTCCCAGACACCACAGGACCCCCTTAGAAGACCCATGTCCATTCTCTGATGAGTCACAACTGTTTTGGAGACCTACAGGAGGTGGTCATAATGTTATGCCTGATTGGTGTGTCTAAACACTGTTTTTTTTACCAAAGAATAACAAGTCTCCATTCTGTTGCTGCTCTCTCAGGCTCCACTAATGTTTTCATCACTTTTTATTGCTGCTGCTTGGGTCCAAAGATTGTAAGTGGTTAAAAAGCCCTCCTCAGAGTTTCAGTTCTCTGTCCACCAGATGGATGTGTTTCAGATCACAGTTGCAGCCAAGTTGGCAAGTCCGTCTCAAATGTGGTTTTATGATCTACACTCAGCTCTGCAGCGATGGCACACTCGTGTGAGTTTGTGCCGACTCAAACATTTTTGAGCTCCTCTTCCCTGGTATTATGTTCATAGAAGTCTTCGCTGTATTGTTATTTTGTTTTTCTTTCTTTCTTCTCATTGTTCCCTGCAGAGTTTGCCGCTGCAACCATGCAGGCTGCCGTTCTGACTGTGCTGAGTGTTTTCCTCAGCCTCGACTCTCTGGCGGCACATGGGTCCAAACCAAACCAGATACGGCAGCGGGACGACGGGAACGCTCAGAATGACGAGGCAGCGCAGAAGAAGAAGAACCAGCCGCACATCATATTTATCCTCACCGACGATCAGGTGCTTGTTAGCTTAAATCGTATGATTGAAAATTAGGACCAGATGCTGATCAGACGACAACTCTTACAACACGCAGTATTTTATATTGCACAATACGCAGTCATCTGTAAGAGCAGATGTTAAAAAAAAAGCCTTCTAAAACTCTGTGGTCGGAGTAGGCCAAGTTAAAAGCAAGAAGCAGTTTGCTGGGCTGAAAAATGAAGCCAGCGAGGAAGTGTCAAATATTGCTACACAAGTGAGTCAGTCCCTTTAATGATATACGGTAATAATTCACCTCCAACAGTTGTCATTAAAGGAGAAAAGTTGGACATTTTAACATGGAGGTCTGTGAGGATTGACTCGATTCTGGAGTCAGCCTCAAGTGGCCATTTGGGGAACTGAGAGGTGAAAGTTTAAAGATCCAAACACAACACTTTTCCAACTCTGGATGAGGATGACTGACTTTTTTTTAATCAACAGATATTTCAAAGCAGGAATAAAACAAGTGGAATTACCAGGACGTCTGTTGTCTGTCAGCATTCATAAAGCAAAGCCCTGAAACATTGGGCCATGCGCGAGGAGGTGGAAAAGTGAACAGAGGTTGGACTTGACACCAAATTATTGTTTTCTCTTCCGAGCAACTTTATAATTATCTCCGACTAAAGATTCTCCAAGTCCAAGACTAGCCAAGTTTAAAGCAAGAAGCAATTTGCAGGGCTGGAAAATTAAGACTGAGAGGAAGTTAAAGAAAAAAATACGGTTCCGCAAATGGCCACCAAAAAAAGCAAGTCAATTCAAGATGGACAAATTCTCAGCGATGTCCCCCATAGGTTTCCTGAAGAGCAGTTTTGAAGCTCAGCGTAGTGTCTCCGGCAGTCGCCATCATCAAGACCAAGCTAATTCTGGTTAAAGAGGTGGAGCTGAGGTGGACACCCACCTGTCATTCAAAGAGGCCACACCCTTAAGTAACAACATTTTTTTTACATTTATAACATGGAGGTTAATGGGGAAAGACTCACTTTAGAAGCCAGCCTCTAGTGGTCGTTGTAGGAACTGCAGCTTTGAACACTTACATGCATGAAATAAACATGGCATATTTTATTACTAATTGTTTGTATAGCTTTAAATTATATCAAGGCTTAAGTGGTTGGGTGTTTGACACCACAACCGAGCGTCAAGTTGTCCACTCCTATCCAGGAAATCCTTAAGGTGGCGCCACTGGGAGTTGGTCAATATTTATTGTGGTTTCAAACATATTTTGCTGTAAAATAAACTGAATTTGTAACTCTTTGTTGAATCAGGGCTTCAATGACATTGGCTACCACAATCCGACCATCAAGAGTCCAACTCTGGACAAACTGGCGGCGGAGGGCGTGACATTGGAAAACTACTACGTCCAACCCATCTGCACCCCGTCACGCAGCCAGCTCATCACCGGCAGGTAAAGAAGCTTCTTTGTTTGACTATATTTATGATTGTTATGATTATTTTGAAATGTTTAGCTCATACTTACAAGGCTACCATCTCTCTTTGTTGTTGTTGAGATATCAGATCCACACAGGTTTACAGCACTCCATCATCAGGCCGAGCCAGCCCAGCTGTTTGCCCTCACACATGGACACGCTGCCCGAGAGGCTCCGTGAGGCCGGCTACGCCACACACATGGTGGGCAAGTGGCACCTGGGCTTCTACAGGTATGAGTTTGGATGAGTTATCAACCCAACGTAACTATGAAAGCTCAAACCTAGCTAGGTAAAAAGACAGTTGTCGTAGAGATGAGGTGAAGACACGATAAGTATTAGAATAATGTGAGACAGTCTTTCCTCATAGATGTTATATTAAAGTTGCGTAGTGGAAAAACCAATAGTTTGGTTCTGTTTGCTTTTTCAGATCCTCATACTTGGCCCAAAGTTTCAGGGCTTATCTTTATGAATGCTGGCTCACTATCAGACAACAGTCATTGATGCTATTAATTCCACTACAAAGACAGTTTCTCCTTTCATAGCAACTGTATGGAGGTGAATTATTATTATTATTATTATTATTTTTGTATACCGTTAATGTGGAGCCAGCCTCAGGCAGCCATTTGTAACTCTTTACATTTCCATGGCTTCATTTTTTTAGCACTGCAAGTTGCTGCTTGCTTTTAACTACTACTCCAGCTACAATATTTTAGGAACCCTTTTTTAACATATGTTCTTACAGATGACTGGATATTGTTTTATGTCAAATATGTCCAACTTTACAGCCGTGTACAGCCTTGTACACACAAAAAAATAACTGTTTTGGTCTAATTTGTCCCTTAATGACATTTGTTTAAATTATATCAAGACTTAAAGTTGCAAATTAATTAAGGAACACTTTAATCAACAGGTGGGTGCCATCACAGATTGGTAGCTGTTTGCCTCTGCTCCACTCACGCTCCACCTTTTTAAACATTTCTGAATTATACAGGAGTTGGGTACTGCCAAGATGGCGACAGCCGGTGTCACCAACACTGAGCTTCAAACCCCTCAAATACTGTTAAAGACAGTCTGAAAAGTTATTTTCCCCGCTAGTAGTGCTAAGGAGCAGAACACAAGATTTTTACACTATTTGACTGAATGTAATATACAAAGAAATGATCAAATATGCTGTTAATTCTTTATATATATATATATATATATTTCAAATGATGCTCAGTGTATTTCTAACTTCTCCTTTAGGAAAGCATGTCTCCCCACCAGAAAAGGGTTTGACAGTTTCTTTGGCTCTTTAACCGGAAGTGTGGATTACTACAGGTAACTTGTGAATATTATTAAAATGACCATGTCGCCAGAATATAAGACTCACGTTCCTTTGTCTTTGTCTAGTTACGGGTCCTGTGACGGGCCAGGGTTGTGTGGTTACGACCTCCACGAAGGCGAGGGCGTAGCGTGGGGCCACGAAGGAAAATACTCCACCACGCTCTTCACACAGAGAGCTCGCAAAATCCTCGAGACCCACGACCCCTCAGAGAGACCGCTCTTCCTGCTGCTCTCCCTCCAGGTATTATTCTGGGGTCGAGGGTCGTACGGTACAGCCAGACATTTGCTATGACGCTAATTGATGCTATGTGAGTAGCCAAAAAACTCTGAAACACAGAGGCCACATTAAAATAAGTATTTGTTCATTTGCATTTCAGTTAAAGACATGCCAGGAATATTTCTATTTTTTTGTGGTCAGCCACTGCAGTCTGGACGGTTTCAGAAAATGTAGCTGACATTCACAGAATCAATAAAGAGCTACTAACTCTTGAAGGCATGTAAATGAAGTCTATAAATGATTTCCTCCAGGCCGTCCACACTCCTCTACAGCCTCCAAAGTCCTACATTTACCCATACCGAGACATGGCTAACGTCGCCAGGAGAAAATTTGCTGCTATGGTGTCCACAGTGGACGAGGCGGTCCGAAACGTCACCTACGCCCTCAGAAAGTACGGATACTACCGGAACAGCGTAATTATCTACTCCACTGACAACGGAGCCCAGCCATTCACAGGCGGGAGCAACTGGCCGCTCCGAGGCCGTAAGGTAGTAGTTTGGACTCAAGTTGTAGTTCTGTAGTTTCTGTTTTCAGTTGTTTTCAGTCTTGTTGTGGTTTATAATATTTATTTTAGGTAAGTTTTTATCCCAATGACTCTCCAATATCCCGTGGATGAACCCTGAAACTGTTGGTTTCGTGAAGAGACGTTTTGAAGCTCAGTGTGGTGTCTCTGGCCGTCCGAGGCAACTATTTTATCTCGTACGATAGACAATCATCTGTGAAAGCTTGTGTTCAAAATATGTTCCCAAAACTCTATAGTTAGAGCAGTCAAAGTTAAAAGCAAGAAAAATGAAGCCAAGCAGGAAGTGGCCAAACTACAGTTCCTCAAATGGCCATAGTCAGTGACGTGACCCATAGGTTTCCTGAGGAGTAGTTTTGGAGCTCAGTGTGGTGTCTCTGGCCGTCGCTATCTTGGCAGTTCTTTAAACCTGTTTTCTACAAGATAAGCGTCTGTTCATCTAGATCTTTTGAGACCCTAATGGCAGCAGCCATTTTTGCCCACTTGAAACCCCCAATGGCATGCTGCATGCTGCTGTTGTTTAGACCAGGTTACTGATGTCTTCATGTTGCTTGGTAGCTATGGTTAGCTGCTGAGCGGGACATACAAGCCAGCAGCGTTACGGTTAGCTCATAATTCACAAGGGTTGAATTATCCGCTGCTGCTTTGTGGGCCTATAAGCCAGCAGCATTTATTTAGTTTACTTGGACTTTAGGTTAAGCTAGCCAGTAACATTTGGTTAGCTTATAGTTCACAAGGTATACAAGCCAGCAGCATTTACTTAGTTTATTTAGATTGTAGGTTAAGCGACATATCATATGACTGTAGATTTGTTATGATTTCTCAGATGGATAGGGCCTCTAAACATGGTTTGCCTGGGATTTTGGCACAAGGGATTGTTACATCTAATCCTGTGTATTAATGAAAGAAAAGGTCAGATTCACTGGTTGCAGGGTTTCTGCAGCATCTTAAAAAGTCTTAAAAAGTCTCAAATTTGATAATCTCTCCTTAAAAAGTCTTAAATATGAGCATATTTTGCATTGTAGGTCCTAAACTACAGTTAGTCAAGTCTGAAATCCTTATGTCCATTCACCGCTTCATTCACATTTTGTTCAATGCGTTGGTGGCATTCACAGTTAGTTCCGTGTGTTCCATGTAGTTCATTATGAAATATAACTATTAGAAAACTCTGACGGCCTGAAATCATGGTTGTTATGAAATAAATAACAAAACTATGCATGGCACTTAGGATTTAGGAAGTTAGGACATGTCTCTGTGCATGTTAAATCACATCTATGAGCTTTCAGATAGTTTATGCTGTTTTAAGGTTTGTGAATTGTTGTTTCCTAATGTTCCGTACTTCGAGTAGGTCTTAAATTTAACCTATAATGGTCTTTAAAAGGTTTTAAAAAGTCTGAAATTTCACTTTTTTGCTCAAGCCTGGTTGCGTTTTCAGGGTACATATTGGGAAGGTGGAGTCCGTGGAGTGGCGTTCGTACACAGTCCTCTGCTGAGACGCAGGAGACGAGTCTCTAAAGCTCTCCTACACATCACTGACTGGTTCCCCACTCTGGTGGGCCTGGCCGGGGGAAACATCACCCAGGTCAGTGGGACACCCCTGCCTTAAAGCACTCTAATGCGCTTTGTTCTCAATTTTGTGGCATGCTACTTGCTTCACTTTTATGTCGCTGTGCTCTTAGCATTCTTAAGTATTGAATGCAAGATAGTAAAAGTTTAATACCATAGAAAAGATGCTCTCATTGAGTCCATTACTGATTTTATTGGGCTCTAAAAGAGATCAGAGATACTGGTACTAGTTCTTATATTGCTAGAAGGCTGTTTGGAGTCCACCATATTCAGGTTCTGTATGTTTTTCCAGTTGTCCTGCCAAATATTTCTACTCCGCTCCAGTTAATTCTGCTGTAACTTGACTCTCCACACAGATTTTATATTAAGTTTATTTGCTTGAATTAAAAGTGGAGCTCCGTCCACTTTCAGCCCCCTCCCCCTTGGCCTCATACTCTAAAAATGTTAAAACTGCTACCGTAAAACTGTCCTCCCCTGACATGTCATGTAGATAAATGTGCTCTTGACCTCATCACGATAAATGCCATTTTTCTAAACACTGGCTGCACACACGCGCTTTGTGTTTTGGTTCAGACATAAATTACTTTCATTTGCAAGTCAGTGCAGTGTGTGTGCGCGCGGCTCCCAGAAAAGCTTCGCTGGCCTCACATGCGATTACATTTCCACTGCCAAAGATAAATAGATAAGCAAAGCTCCAATCAGCACAGTAACTGACTAATCCAGAAAGTCGACAGACTCCATTACCACGGGAAATTTATTATTATTTATTCCTGTGAGGTAAATGTATTCCTGCAGGGACCTCTCATTACCCTTCATATGACTTTGTATTCATGTGTTTGTCTCCTGCTCAGAGCCACGGCTTGGATGGTTTCGATGTTTGGCCAACCATCAGCGAGGGGAAGGAGTCGCCTCGCAAGGAGATCCTTCACAACATCGACCCTCTGCACAGACTTCCCTCTGAGACCCCAGCCCTGAAGAAGGCACCCTTGGGTAAAAAGCTCATCAGTTTTAAAATGCACACACAATTTAGGTCATAAGCTTTCAGTTGCTTTTCCTCAGCATGTGGGGTTTGGCGGTCACAGATATACAATCTGTACTGTACAGCGCTGCCCTAAAAATATTTGCGCTGTTCAGAATTTTTTTACATTCCTGCATAAGAATGACTCAAAACATCTGCGGGTTTTCACACATATGTCCTGACAACAGACAAAGTCTTCTGGCTTGTCCACATGATGCTCAGCAAACTGCATGCAGGCAGAAATGTTCTTTTTTTTTTTTTGGAGAGCAGTGTCTTTGTCCTTGCCTGCCACGCTGGCATGCGCACCACGATTGTTTTCCTGATGATGGATTCGTGAACATTAGCCAAAGTGAGAGAGAGGCCTTTAGCTGCTTAGATGTTACTCCAGGTTCCTTTGTGACCTCTCAGCAGTCGTCTTAAATCTGCCTGACTGTGGATTTGTGGTTTCCAAACTCTTTCGAGATGGTTTTGTAACCTCGTTCAGCCTGATGAGCAACAACAACTCTGTCCTTTGTCTATGCCATCGTACACTTACGCAAACACGTGTTGTGAAGGTCAGACTGAGACAAATTCCTGATTGTTGTTTGAACAAAGCAAGTACTGAACGACACCTGAGTCTATTTACACTGATTGGAAACACCTCTGAACAGATAGACTATAATATAATTTGACCTTGTAGATCAACTCAAATTGTAATATTGGCTCATTTTCTTGAAAAAACAGATGCACAGGTATAATAACACTGTTTCATATGTGTGACTGGGTTCTCTTTGTGTATTTTCAGGAAAATCTTTTTAAGTTTTTAGTCATTTTGGTGCAGAACAATTCTAAATACTTTAAGAGGCACTGTTTAAAAGCATTGTGGAATGTTTTTTGAGGTATTTGAGATGTTACATAAAATCACATATCTCCTATCCATTTGGTGAAGAAATTTTAAATCGAGTTTATTAAGTGGTGAAAGAGAAAGAAACACAAAAACGGAAAAACACAAGTTAACTGAAGAAATGTGACCTGTAAAGAGTTAATATGTAAAAGGAGGAAGGCATGTATGAAGGGAGACATGTAAGCACAAGAACCTTTGCAGAGGAATATAGAAGCTTCGTAAACGGTATCTATCTGCAAACACTAAAACAGCGGTCACTCCTGATTTACTGGTGTTTTTGTTTTCTTTTTTGTAGGGGGGTTGCCGGTGGGCACGTTCAAAGGCAAAGCATTTAAAAAGCCAAAGAAGAAGAAGAAGGTTCTGAAGCAGAAACCAAAACAAAAGTCTGCGTTAAAGTTGAAAACCACCAAGAAACCTCAGACGTTCTCCCGTCACGCTGCCAAGCCTAAATCTGAGCCTCTACCCAAACCGAAGCTTAAACCCATCCCAAAATCAAAGCCTGCACCTAAACCCAAGACCAAAGCCCACGCTCAGCACCACAGACCACATCTGAAAATCCACTCCAGCGGTGCTCCATCACTGTCAGGAACATCACGCCCCGGATCCCAGACCCAGATCAAACCACGTGTTAAGACAAAGTCCAGGTGGACCGCATCCAAGAACCAGACCATGTTATTCCAGTACCAGAACATGTCTCAGTCAGGAATGCTGCTGCCCAAATCCTATCCAACCCCTGAGTTGAAGGTCCAGTCATTGCAGCCAGTGTGGGACACATCTGTTCAGGCAGCCATCCGAGTTGGAGACTGGAAGCTGCTAACGGGAGATCCAGGCCATGGAGACTGGGTGCCCCCACAGGTACTGCAACAATTTGAATTATTTGCTTCAAATAATCATAATGAATGTTACTGATTGGACATATTGATCCCCAGGTGCTTCCTAGCCTCACTGGTCGCTGGTGGAACCTTGAACGTGCCTCGCTGACATTCTCCAAATCCACCACCCACAAAAACGTCTGGCTGTTCAACATCTCCGGCGACCCCTACGAGCGGCAGGACCTGGCCGACCAGAGGCCAGACGTGGTGCAACAGCTGCTGGGCCGGCTCGCCTTCTACAACCGAACAGCCGTGCCGGTTTACTTCCCGCCCGACGACCCCCGAGCCAACCCCAGTCAGCACGGAGGCGTCTGGGTGCCCTGGGTGCACGGAGAGGAGGACGAGGAGGCCAAATATCAAGGAGTGTACAAGAAAGTTAAGAACAGCAAGAAGAAGAGGAAGAAGAAGAAGTGTCGGCTGTGCAAGCTGAAGTCGTTCTTCCTGAAACTGAACACTGGGATGATGTCCAATCGCATCTGACGTGTTGGGTCAGCCATGAAACTGATGTCAAAGACTTCTACACTTTGAAATGTTGCTTGTGGTTTTCATGTTGTCACATCTTTACCTTCTTAACATTTAACTGAAGTGAATCTTTTTCACTTTTCAGAGGTACAAAGCGCTTATTTGCTTTTTTTTCCCCAATGTGATTCTTAAAATTCTTTGAATATGTTATTTTAATGATGGTACAATTAGACATTTGTGGACATTAAGTTCTGAAATGGACTGGAAAGTGATTTAGACACGTCCTAAGTCTTGTTTACATTTGAATTCATTCGCCCGAATCAGGGTTTTGAAACTGCATGATCATGATAATTATAAATCTATCACCAGCGTTTCAGTTTCAGAGTTCAGATGTGTGACTCATGTTTGTGATGTTATGTGCGTATTGCTGTGGCTGAAACAGGCCTCTTAAAACTGTGGTAGTTTTTTATTTTTTGACGATGAGTTTCTGAGTTTTATAGATGTGTTTTTAACTCTTATCCAGCTTATAAAGGATAAACAATACCTGTATTTTAATCGTATTTCAAGGTAATAAGTTACAAACTTTGTTAAAATAAGTTAAATTATATTAAGGATCTCTTCAGTTCAGTGAAAACGTTGTAATGCAAGAGGGTTTTACCGAAGCCGTCACTCCCACCTGCTGATAAAGCTACTCGTCTTTTATCATAATGATTTTGTCAATAAATATTGTGTTGAGTGTTCACACAACACGAGAGGATGGAGTCGCAAGTGTTGCAGCGAAGTGTTTACCGGCACGTCCGGCCTCTTTGAAGTCGGATGCTGGTTTGAGTAGGACACCTAACCTCTAAATATTTCTGTGTATTTGCTCAACAACTAACAAACTGAGGCTGTTCGGCAACAGTGCACTGCAGTGTGAGCGCGGGGCAGAGTGCTCCCGAGAAAACGGTTTTAAATGGTTTCTCCACCCTGAGTAAATAAAGGTGAAGTAAAATGATGGTTGGCTCTGTCCTTTTATATTTTAAAAATGTTAACGAAACATCAATATGTTGTAGTCATTTTTTTTCTTTTAAATCTGTGCAATCTTGAATCATTTGAGACAACTCAAGTCTACAAATTAAATACAAATACTGCTTTTTATACATATATAAACTGTTCATGGTGAATGTTTAGTGGACATATTTAAGAATTCCTCTGTGTTTGTCATGAAAACATCAGTGCACAAAATTCGTTTAACCACTAGAGGGCGCCACATATCAATAATACTATAGAAACAGTCCACACGCACACATACAGTATTTCTATAACAGGATTTCTCACGCTTGCTGTTGCCTTCCTACTTCACACAGTTTCCACTGAGAAATAATTTTAGTCTTCTTTTGTTCCTGAACACAGCTGGAATTATGTAATCCTCCGGAATTAAAATCCTATAAATAACAAACTGCTTGTGGCTGCTGACGCCGCTGAGAAGCTGCTTGTTTGATGCCCACAGTCAGTTTTAGTGTCTCCATATACTCAATCAGAATGTGGTTGAAAAACAGAAATGATTCATGTCCTGTGATAAAATACGCAAACCACATAAATATGTTGTCATTAAAGACACCGTGTTAAAATACATTTAAATTCAAGTTTTTTAACAAAATTATCTGTGGTTCAGTCAAGACATCTGTAGTGTAGTTGGTTAGATAGATAATGGGAAGGTAGGTAGGTAGCTAAAAGTAGGGTGGTTAGATAGGTAGGTAGCTAAAAGTAGGTAGGAAGGTAGGAAACTAAAGGTAGGTAGGTAGGAAGGTAGGTAAAAGTAGGTAAGTAGGTAGGTAGCTAAAGGTTGGTAGGTAGGTAAACGTAGGAAGGTACATAGGTCAGTAGCTAAAGGTAGGTAGGTAGGTAGGTAGTTAAACATAGTTAGGTACGTAGGTAAGTAGCTAAAAGTAGGTAGGAAGGTAGGAAGCTAAAGGTAGGTAGGTAGGAAGCTAGGTAAAAGTAGGTAAGTAGGTAGGAAGCTAAAGGTAGGTAGTCAAACGTAGGTAGGTACGTAGGTAGGTAGCTAAATGTAGGTAGGTAGGTAGTTAAACGTAGCTAGGTACGTAGGTAGGTAGCTAAATGTAGGTAAGTTGGTAGGAAAGCTAAAGGTAGGTAGCTAAATGTAGGTAGGTACGTAGGTAGGTAGCTAAAGGTAAGTAGGTAGGAAGCTAGCTAAAGGTAGGTAGGTATGTAGGTAGGTAGTTAAACGTAGGTAGGTACATAGGTAGATAGCTAAATGTAGGTAGGTAGGTAGGTAGGTAGAAAGGAAGGAAGCTAGCTAAAAGTAGGTAAGTGGGTAAAGGTAGGTAAATAATGCACTAAAGGTAGGGTAAGTAGGTAAAGGTAGGGTAGGTCAGTAAAGGTATGTAGGTATGTAGATATGTTGGTGAGTCACATAGATCTCTACCATCATAAATCTGGTCTACCTTCATCTGGCCTTTCAATGCCCTGGTCCTCTAGACAATAGATTCTCAACCAGGGGTCTGTGGACCCCTAGTGGTCCGTGGTGTAATTGCAAGTGGTCCGTGAAAATAAAATATCCCAGATCGGGTGGGGGTTCCTCAGGGTCGATCAAAAATATGCAGAGGGTCCAGGACCCAAAAAGGGTTGAGAACCACTGCTCTAGACCAACCTCCTCACCATCTCCACCATCTCCTCCTGGTTGTCCAGAGAATCTGAATACAGTAAACGATCTAAACTCTAAACTCAAATCTCTGCTCCACCACCACATCTACTACTTTCATTTGGGAGTCCTCTATAATGTTGCCTCTCATTGGAGTCTAACCAAATATTTTCACAAACTCTTGTTAATTTAATAAATGTTGCGTTTTGCTCCCAAATGCTCTCTCCATCTTGATATAAAGTAGTAATTAATTATTACTTCCTTGACCTGTGCAGTTTGTTTGCTTTTTTGTCTGTACTTTAACCCTAACCATTTTACAACTGCATTACGCTATAAATAGCCGGTGACATCATTTATATTTGCTAAATTCATCATCTTTAACGCGCTCTCTCTTTTTTTCCTCTCACAGCTTAAAGAAGAAGCTCATACATAAATACAACACTCACACGGTCTCACCAGCTCTCATCCCTCACACCTTGAATTAACAAGTTTACATGAATGCAGCCCCCTCCTCACCCCGTCTGTCACACTCTCACACATAACGCATAACGATGGAACCAATAATCCGCTCTTCGTCCCGCTCCCCTCCAGGGAACACGGGGGTGAATATGAGCTTGTGGGCGGCTGTGAAATTAGGATTCCCTCGCCAAGGAGACAGTTTCCGCTGACACAATCAGAAACTCATAATTGAGTTCTGTTGCTGTGGTCGCGCCGAAATGATGAGCCTCGGTTTCTTCTCTTTTACTGGATTTAAAAAAAAAAAGAAAAAAAAGATGCATCATCCGAAGCCTGGTGCTTTTAAATGGTACAGAGTAGTCGACTAGTTAGTTTGTCGATTTCACTGCTGTGCCAATGATGCTTTAAGCATCATGTCAACTAGTTGCTGATCATGTGACAATAACAACATGGACGCCTCCAAGAAAACATGTGTGGAGTACATTGGGTCGTTGCAGCAAACCAGCAGTGTGTGGACATAGTTTGCTAAAGATGAATCCAGTATTACTGTGACATGTCAGTCTTGCAATGCAGCTGAAAAGACAACCGCTAACGCTAGCAGAGGCACGGTACAAATCATCACAACTTCACCAAAAGTCAGTTTACTGGTGAATTTCATTGTCAAAGGTATTAGGCCATTAACTGCGGTGCAAGTATTTAGCCCGGCTACACTACCCCATCTAACAACATGCTTTGGAGTACTGTTAAATGCTATCAATGGCGCTGAGTTGCTGCATGTTTTTATACAGGCTATACATATCTGTCTGTTCTCAGTCTATGTATTCACGTCAAAAATACAGATTTCATTTTTGCAAAGCTTTACTTTCTACTGCGTTTTTACTTTTTAGGGATATCATCAAAGAGTAGTCAGTGTCGACTTTAAAAAGTCTGAACTCGTCTGAAGCCCTAGTACAGAGAGACTTCTAACACATCTGGAATTTCATTCTGACAAGAGCCTATGCCTTATAAATATGTTGTAGGACCAGTCTGACATACGACTGTTGCCACGTTGCCACTCTAATGCCACGCGACCTCGAGCTAAGTGTGAGATTTTTGTTTTAGCTTTACCTGTCACATCTTTTGACAAAGCCCCCGTTCTTGTCTTTTCACCCTTTAACTTCATCCCTTTGTTGATTCACTTTCGTAACGCTTACAACAGGTTTCATCACTTGCTCTGAAAAACACTAAGAGGAACAAAAGTCTTTTTTTTCTTTCTTTTTTTTTTTTTTAAAGGCGCTTTCGGCTACCGCTCCCGACACTCCTCCTACATTATTATAACACAAATGGTGCAATGTTTAAAGCCATTAACATTTAAACTGCTTTTTTCTTTATATGGCTCGGTTTGCACACAAAGATCATGAAGTTTTCTCTCCCTCATATGAAGGTACTGAACACGGTGCACTGTTTTAGAGCAGTTTATAGGACTATTTCTATATTTATGGTTAATTATTTATCATAGATCAGATAGCATCCACTGATGTGAGCAACATGAAGGTGTCAAAGTCATGAAAACATTCACATCTTTGTCTTTTCACTCCAAACCAAATTAAGTCGCACTACAGTTTAAAAGTTAATCGTTTAATTGATCAATCTGGGGGAAATAAATGGAGTTTTACAAAAGCAACATTACTAAAAGAAGAGAGGGTAAACATCAGCTGGAGGAAAGGTAGCAGTCAGGGGCTGAGGACTATGAAGACTGGAAGCAAGTCAAGATTGATGAACTGCCTTTAGATTTGATCCCATTTTCTGTGGTACTGTTTCGAAAAGTTTCTCCAATGTCTCCAGATTTATCTCCATCCAGTGTTGCATTAATTCTTCGCCAACATCTTGTATTGATGATGGAGAGTCTGACCACTGCTCAAAGCTTCTCCAGCTCATCCCAAAGATTCTCAATGGGGTTAAGGTCTGGACTCTGTGGTGGAACAATCCATCTCATGCTCCCTGAACCACTCTTTGACAATCTGAGCCCCGTGAATCCTGACATTGTCATCTTGGAATATGATCCATTGATGGAATAAGCTGCTCATTCAGTATATTCAGGTAGTCAGCTAATGAACCTAGACCTGAGCAACTGCAGCAACCCCAGATCATAGCACTGCCCCATAGCACAGGCTTGTACAGTAGACACTAGGCATGATGGCTGCATCACTTCATCTGCCTCTCTTCTTACCCTGATGCCCCCATCACTCTGGAACAGGGGAAATCTGGACTCATCAGACCACATGACCTTCTTCCATTGCTCCAGAGTCCAATCTTTATGCTCCCTAGCAAACTGAAGCCTTTATTTCCAGTTATCCTCACTGATTAGTGGTTTTCTTAAGGCTACACAGCTGTTCAGTCCCAATCCCTTGAGTTCCCTTCACATTGTATGTGTGGAAATGCTGTTTACTTTCACTAAACATAGCCCTGAGTTCTACTGTTGTTCTTGTTTGATTTGATTTCACCAAACTTTAAGCGATCGCCAATCAATCAAGATTTTTTTCCGACCACATTTCTTCCTGATAGACGATGCTTCTCCACTCTCCTTCCAGTTTTTAATAATGCCTTGGACAGTTCTTAACCCAGTTTTAGTAGTTTCTTCAATCTCCTTAGATGTTTTCTCTGCTTGATGCCAATGATTTGACCCTTCTCAAACAGACTAACATCTTTTGTGTCTTTAGACGTGGTTGTTGAAGAAATGAGAAGCTACTCATTGCGTCAGTTGGGGTTAAATAACTTGTTGTCAGCTGAAAGATAATCACCCCTGCAGTAATTATCCAATAGGAGGCCCGTGGCTATTTGCGTAGTTAAATCCAGGTGTTTTTTTTCTTGGCCAGGCAGTGTGCATTGAAGCATTAATGGTGGAACAGACTCTCCACTGTCAGATCAAAGAACAAAGACAGAGGCACTCAACGGTTTGAGTGAGCTCAGAACTCAGCAACTCCAACAAAGTGATCGGACCTTTGCAGACAACCTTGATCATCCTTATTTGCCCTCTGACTCATCAGCCTTAATGAGGCAGCCAGTCCACAAAGTCTCCACTGAGTGTGTCTGCGGTTCATTAGGACTCTCTCTCTCTCTCTCTCTCTATTTCTGTCTCTCTGGTAATTGAAAGCCACAGCCGTAGATGAAGATATGACGGTGACAGAGAGAGATAAAGTCAGTATACATGGAAGAAAAGAGCGGAGATAATGAGGCCGGGGTGTGAAAAGACTCTTTGTGCCGTGCTCTCCTTGACTTTGACTTGTATGCCGTGGAAAATAGTGACCACACTCTTGTTTGTCAGCAAGAGAAGATGTTGACGTCAATGGAAACCAAAATCTAAAGAAGTCATTATTTGTCACTTTTCAAGAGGATTGTTGCAAAAAAAAAGCTCTTGTTTGTCGCTGTATTTTTCTTTTTCAGAAAACCGACAACAAAGGTGTAAATACAAATTTTATTTTCTATAAAGGCTCTATAATAGTTGGTCACTGTGGATTTGCTGGGCTTCACATACACGTTTGTCGTTTTTTTTGGGAAGGTGTTGAAACAAAGCCGCGATTACATGGGCACAAATATTCCACTAACAATCAGAACAAAAAGGTCTGAATCAGAGGAGACTGGTCGGATCAGAAGGACACCTCAATCAGACGTAGAGGTGTAGTGTAAACCTATGACAAACTGTACAAGAGGACGGTTTCTCTCTGGCTGGAATAAATCCAAACATCAGGTAATGAGTTTCCAGGAGGGACAGGAACATGGAGGCAGCAAAACAACCAGCTGTTCAAACAAGAAGAGTTTGAAATGATGAAGGAAGCCGGAATCGATGTGGGCGGTGAAGTCAAAAACGTAGCTCCATCGTGTCTGAAAGGTTCTAGTGTAGCTGATGTTTTGGGTCGACCTTCAAATACATGGGCCTGCACATCGCCAATAAGAGGGCCACCGCAATTTGAGGAGGTCGAAGTGGTTTGGTGGAGAGCACACCAACATCTGGTACGGGTACTGCAACAAAGACATTTGTCTCAGCGTGGACGACCCCACCCTTCCTCTAAAATGAAGAAGGCTGTGTAGCCTCAGAGCTCAGTAACTCCAGGTCACAAATTATGTCCTATGTCCTTTCATTTTCTGTAACCGCTTGTTCCCTGGAGGGTCGCGACTAACATGGCCAACACCAATGAAACTAACCAGCATGTCTTTGGACGGTAGGAGGAAGCTGGAGAACCTGGAGAAAACCCACGCAATGCTGCTTTTGGGTTCTAGGTAAGCTGCTGTTCTAGGCTTACAAATGTTTAAACGTGGTTAAGTGACCATAAACAAGCCTTGGACTCGGATCATTTTATTTAGTGGCCATGTAAACACTGAAGTTGGAATAACCCTAACCCGACCTGAGGAACGATTTCAGTCAGGTTGAAACTCTATCGTCCATGTCTTTCTAAACGTGTGCCACAGTGCAGTTTACGTCTGAATTCATAGGTTGTCTGATGCAGTGCTCCAAAAGTACCAGGATGTCCAAGTACAGTGCATCTGCTACGGTTTGCCATGGATGCAAAGAACCATGTAATTTGTCCTTCAGAACATGTAGAAATCTTCATGTGGACACCAGCAAATCTCCTTAAGTTTGTTTAGCCTACAGGGCTGGAAGTCAGACGAATCACAGTCCGTCTAACTTGATGGTTTTAATCCCCGTCCATCTGGGAAAATATGGCAGCAGGCAGAGGAGAAGAAACCCCCTCCCTACCCACAACAGCTCTGGTTAAGGCAGCACAAAGGTGACATTACTGAGTCGAAACAGACGTCTGCACAGCTCCTCAGGTGGTGCTGCCATAGTAACGGTAATCTGCCGCTTCCTCCACATCTCTTCATTGAGGCTCTTTGTGTTTGCAGTCCCACGCTCAGCGAGGCATTACAAGGTCACGTCAGGTCTTGAAAGCAGTCACAGAGACGCCGTGATCAGATCTGATGAGTGGCCGGGGACGTGTTTTAATGGCAGGTGTGAACGCAGGTACTTAAAGTTGGTCACATGTGAGTGAACTGCATGGGATGGATGTTAATGCAAAGGTCTGAACGGGGCTTGAGGGATATTTGTATTTCTCTCATAAGCAGGAGACCAAAAAACACTGTATGTCCACCGGGAACGCGATTCAAAGGCACGCTCTTCTTAATCATGTAGCTTTTTGTGATTAATACGTTTAGTTTAGCTAACGACACCAATTTATTTCTACTTTTCTGCTGTGAAACTGTGGTGAAAAATGAAAAAACTGTCGACTGAGTTCATCAGTTACAAGGATATTTGACTGGAACACAAGACTGCAGCAGCACAAAACTACATAAAATAATTTCATATAAGAAAGCTGAGATGCTTTATAATGTGGTAGACAGACGCATGGACAACACAGCTGCTTGATTTTAAGAAGTTACTAGTCCCTCTACAATTCAGTTTATGACACAGTGGGGTCAGCACTGATGCTTCACAGCAATAAGGTTCTGGGTTCGAATCCATCGGCTGACTGGTTCCTTTCTGTGTATAGTCTGCATGTTCTCCCTGTGTCTGCGTGGGTTCTAATCTCCAGGTTCTCCAGCTTCCTCCCACCGTCCAAAGACATGCTGGTTAGGTTCATTGGTGATTCTAAATTGGCCATAGGTGCTAGCCCTGTGATAGACTGGAGACCAGGGCGCCTCTAGTCCAATGACAGCTGGGATAGGCTCTAGCCCTCCCGTCTGCAACCCACAAGAGGACAAGCAGTTACAGAAAATTAATGAATGACACATTGTGCTGACGCCACAAGCCTTTAGGCTGATGTTACTCAAAACTTTATCTATTTATTTACTTCACAGTGCAAACTTGCACAAACTGCATCTCATAAATGACGAGACAAACTTCCCAATTATGTCCTCTCTTTTACAAGCTCCAGTTCATTTCTGCCTTTTGCTGCGTCTCCAAACTAAAAATCAGGCATAATGTTGCTGATTTCTAGAGAATTTAAAGACGCCTCATTGCCTGGGGATGCGCACCTTCCCAAGAACAGATACCAGCTCCTGTCACATCTTTTAAAAAAAAAAAAAAAATAAAACTTTCTGCATCTCCACTTTTTCTTTTCTTTCTACCTTGTTGGAACAAGTAATTACAGGCAAAGATCCAAATATGATCAAGTCACACGCAGAGTAAAAGCAATCTGTCTGCAGGAGTTAAGACTCCGCTCTGCTCATTTACTCTGCTGCTCTTATCGACGTTCCTCCTCTCCTCCTCTGAGAAACAGAATTTACATTTAAATGTCATCTCTCATCCTGCCCAGTTTGTGTTAACTTCAGTGACGATGAGCCATGAGTAAACGGCTACGGTGTTTCTGGCTGCTCGGGATCAGAGAAGGAAAACAGATTTTGGGCTTCCTAAACTTTCATTTGACGGGGGGAGATTCTCACTGCTAAACGACAGCGTACTTTAGGAGATGACGGTTCTTAAACTGCTGTGGTTTTCTGATGGCGTTTAGTCCTTAACCAGCCAAGACAAACACCTGATTATTGAGTCAACAGGTGTGAACACAGTCACCGTCACATCAATGCCACCAAGAGAAAGTAGATAGTGATTGACTTCTAAAGGAACGCAGCCTGCACTGTTGAACATCCAGGTACTGGACATCGGCTGGTCTGGTTGGACAACACTAATGTCCTGAACAAGAAGGGCCAAAGTCGCCTCCACCTGCTGAGGAGACTGAGGTCGTTTTGGTGATCGTAGGACACTATTTAGGACTTTTATGAGACTGTGGCTACATCTACGCTGTGGTCTGCTGGTGTAGCCGAGTCTCAGAAGGACAAAAAGGGTCTGGGCGAGCTCATCAAGAGGGCCAGCTCCATCCTGGGCTGTCCTCTGGACTCAGTGGAGCAAGCTGGTGGAGAGGAGGATGTTGACTAAACTGTCAAACACCAGGAACAACCCCCTATCACCCCCCGTATGAGACAATTGGGAGTTTAGGAAGCTCCTTCAGGCCCATGCTGCAAGAAGCAACACTTCCGGAGGTCCTTTGTCCTCTCAGCAGACAGACTCTTCAACACAACCTACACTGGTGAACATCCAGGTACTGGACATCGAGGGACACTAATGTCCTGTACAAGAAGGGCCAAAGTCGCCTCCACCTGCTGAGGAGACCTTTGGTCCTTTGGTGAGTGTAGGACACTACTCAGGACTTTTAATGACACTGTGACGGCATCAGCAACCTTCTACGCTGTGGTCTGCTGGTGTAGCCGAGTTTCAGAGACGGACAAAAAGACAAGGCTAACTAATCAGGAGGGCCAGCTCCATCCTTTGCTGAAAGACACCAGGAAAAACCCCTGGAACAACCCCTTTCATCCCCTGTATGAGACAGTTGGGACTTTAGGAAGCTCCTTCAGACCCATGGTGCAAGAAGCAACACAGCCGGAGGTCCTTCGATTCATATGTCCTTTTCTTGGACATAATAGCAGAGTATAAACCCACTCATCCCTGTCATTACCTAATGTCTTTTTAGTCTAATACTTGGTGTAACTATTCTATGCATCTTCAAGCTCCTTACAGCCTCAACCCTTTGTTTTCAGCTTTTGGTTAGCTACTTAAACCTGATGCAATATGTAAATCTTTCTTGCACCATAACGTACGTACTTTCATAGTTTCTCTACCTTATATTATCTTTTTGTATCTTGTTGTTCCCTGTCGCTGTAACACCCTAATTTCCCCAAAGGGATAAATAAAGCTCCATCTTATCTGACTTCATGACCTACCCTACTGCTTTGTCTTGAAAGAAACACAATGTGACCTCTGTCGATGAATAAAAGAGAAGCACATTTACATGGTTCTTGGGTACGACCAGTTAACATTTATCGATTTGGGATTGATTAAAGCTACTTCTAAGACTTGGACTGACAAGCTTAACATAGAGCACTACTGTCTCATGAAGAGACCCACCGAAAAGACGAGAGAGGCGACAAAAACAAACGAGACATGCTGGTCAAAACACATAATGCCCTGGATTTTTATTTCATTTTGTGGCAATTCAAGAGGATTCTTAGTCTTTCCCATGTATGTGTGTATGTGTGGTGGTGGTGATGGTGGAAGGGTCAACAAAAACCAAACAAAAAGTCATGAATCAACTGGGCCATTGGAATGGGCATTGGGATTGTGGTACAGACAAAGAAAAACTACAAGTAGCCTTGTTCAGTACCAAACTCTTCACAGAAGAGAGCGATTTGTTTTTTTAAAGTTTTTTTTTTTCCTTTATTCCCAAATGAAGGCACCCGATAACTTGTGGTTCATGGCCTTTCAGCCTTCTAGAGAGTTTTTAAAAGTAGAGAAAACTGTTCTTTTTTTATTCAATTCATACACATTTTTTTCTTATTATACAGAAGCTGGAATGATAATTAATGTCAGTTACTGCATGTTTTTTTTATTGTTTTTTTTTACTCCCTTATAGTTGTTTTTTTTTAGACCAACAAGTAACAAAAGAATGAAGTATTTTCTGTGGGAAATTTAAAAGAAAAAAAAAAGAAAATGGGACATACAAAAATATTTATTTAAAAAAAATAATAATTAAGGAGATGTGGGGGATTATCTTTTTGAGAAAACAAATAGTAAAAAAGGCCATCAGGTGCAAACCAGAGGCCAAAAAAGAAAATTAAAAAATTATACAAAAGCAGCATCAATTATCAATTAAAACAAATTATATAGTGCTTAGATAAGTCAGAAGCAGCAAAGTCTTCATCCCCATTGTTTTGTTACTTGTCTCAGGAATAATAAATGAATGGAAGAGCTTCGTGGAGAGTGATTAACCCACTCACAAACCGATGCCTAACAACAAATTCACACCCGTCTTCTTCTACTGCCCCTGCGCCTGAATCTGTGTTGAACGCCATGGATTCAACGGGACACACGGGAACAACGCCGTCCTGGGGCGAGCTCCCGGCCATGTTCACAACATCCAAGAAAACAAATTTTTAAAAAAATACATTTTTCTTTTTAAATCGATCTAAACACTGACTACAGCACGGGGGGTGGGGGGGGGGGGGGACCTGTGAGGGGTACAGTGTATAAAAAAAAAAAGAATTTAAAAAATAAAAAGGTGTAAAGGGGGGCGGGGGAAATAAACTTTGTAAACACGGCACAATAAATAGATCAAACAGCAGGTTCTGCACCATGCATGTGATGACATACATTTTTTCTGTGGTACAACTCTCACACTCGCACCAGTTGCAGTTTGTCGTTTTCTCTTTTTAATTTCGATTTTCTTCTCTTTTTTTGTCTCTTTTTTTTTAATATCTCGAGTGCAAAACATCACAAATGAACAATTCTGTATTCAAGTAATGTTATATACAAGAACGGGGGCGGGTGGGTGGGAGGGTGGGGGAGTAGGAGGGCGTGGAAGGGGAGGGGGTATTACAAATATGCAGTACTGTACATATAATTGCCATATTAAGAATTTACAGACGATCTCTTATTAACAGTAACAAATAGGAAAATGGGGAAGGGGGGAAAAAACTTTTTTTTTATTACGAGACGAGCATTGCAGTTAAGTCCCAAAACTGTTGCCATGGAAACCCAGCCTTGCTCATTCTGCCGTCGTCGTCCGCTCTCTTGCATTCACGACTAACGAATGATGCATAGCACCAAAAAAAAACAACAAAGAACAGAAGAAGTCACGCTTCCACCGAGCCGTGGACGAGAGGCTACGTCACCTCCATGGCCACTGTGTTCTCTGATAAACTGTTCAGTGCTGGCTTGTCTTGTTCGTGATTCTCCCTGAGGGAAAAAAAAAAGAAAAAGAAATAAAAGATGATAAATTAAACGGTTAAAAGCAGCGTGGGTTCATTCGTGAATGTTTCAACCGCAGGAACTTGGCCTGCGTTTGGTATTTCAAGTTTGGTTTTAACCCAAAACAAACAAAAGGCGCTAAAGTTATCGCACCAATAAAACAGTTGTGCTTTAATTTATACTGTAAAACCTTTAAACAGAGTAAGTTAAAGCTTTTTATAACATGATTTAAGGCTGAAATTCTTTTCTAAAATAAGCCTTTCCAAACGTTTTGTCTATATTTTTTACACAAACTAATCAACATCATTTAAAAACACTTCTCTAGTGACATTTACTATGATCACAGACGGTATAACTTGCTTAACATAAATACATTTCCCCCCTTTAGCGTCGTCACGTGTAATTTTTCTCACCTGGGCACTATGTCGAGCGGCGAGGCCGACGCCGTAGTGACCTTAGGTTTCTGACAGTTGGCGGTTGCTGTGTGGGCGAGCTTTAAGGCGGATGTCGACATGGTGGTGCTCAGCGTCCGGGGGGCGTGGATGCGCTTGGCGGCGGGAACCCCCAGACGGAGGCTGTTGTTGTTGTTTCCCAGCAAGACCTGAGTGGCGGCGGCGTTAGTGGTAGTGGTGCTGGCGGGGTGGGCGGTGCCGTTGTTGTTACTGGTGGCGGAGGTGGAGCTGGTGGTGGTGGTGGCGGTGCAGGGCTGAAGCAGGGCGGGTGTCAGAGTAGTGGTGGGAGGAGCCGGGGCGGCGGGGGACGGGGACGCTGTGCTCGAGAGGTGCAAGCCCTTGTAGACACCTGAGGCCGGGGGGGTGGTGGTGGAGGTGGTAGTGAGGGGGGAGGGGAAGAGGGTGGATGGTTGATGACAGAGGGTGGGGTGTGGGAGGTGGAGAATCAAGTTTTTAATCATTAAATGCTCTTTTTATAAACTTCACTGTGTAAATGTAAAAACTTTAAAAGCTGTGCGACACAGACGGAGGTCAGTTATGAGCAGGGTCGACTCTTTTCACCACAAAGACGTTAACATTAGAACAAAACGTCCTTTCACGGCCGTTATCTGACGTCTGCGTCGTGGCGGTTTTATCTGTGAAGGACAGAGCGGCGGCGATGCACCGCTTTCTCCCGCAGAACAATCTCAAATTGAAAATTACTTTTTGTCACTTTTGTCATCTGCTGGATCCCGCCGCCTGTAACGGCATCAGTTGCCACGGGGACGGCGTCTGCTTTGTGCCGTTATCTGCTCTGTGGTGCACTGCATTGTGGATTTTAAAACTGTAATTACTTTCTCCTCTTTGTTTGATTTGTCTGCTACTGTATTCCACCTCGGGGGAAACAAACTTTGTGTGTTTTTTTATTGCACTACGATTTTTTTTGTGTATCACAGTGATTATGAGGATGAGTTTCAGACATTAATAATGCCAATAAAACTTTATTCAGTGAGACAATCTCCTGTGACGACCAGCTGCTTCTTGGCGGCTACGTGGGGGTGCGGCCATACCTGAGGGGGAGAGGACGCCATTGACTCCGCCTCCCAGGGCTAGCTCCTCCTTGGATTTCAGAGCCAGCAGTTGGTCGGCGGTGACGAGGGCCGAGGCGGCGAACTGAGCGGTGGCCTGGTCCAAAGTATTCGCCAGGCCCTGTTAGGAGGAGAGGGGACGGCGTTAACGAGAGGAAGGATGAAATAAAGACGGACAAGCGAGCCGCGCGCTGCCGGGCCCCGTCGAGCCGGATACCGACCTGTGTGCTGTTGGCAGTGGCGGTGCTGTTGGCTTGCTGTTGCAGCTGGATTTGCTCCAGCTGCTGTTTCTGCATCAGGGCCAGCTGCTCCTGATGCTGCTGGTACTGTTCGGCTGTTAAAGCTGAGAGAGACAAAGGCGCCGTTACTAATCTGGAAACCAGTTCACACCAACGTTTCACCACATCATACGTGAATGAACACGCACAAAAAGAAAATATGCAAAAAAAAAAAAGTGGCATCTCTGTGAAATATTGTTTTAGCTGCAAAAACAAACCAGACGCATTAATCCTCAAGGACCCACAATAATTCAGAAAATCAAAACACTCAAAGCCAGGTTTGATGCATCGTCAGACATTCAACCAGAGCACACACACATCGTTGAGTATGTGTTATACAGTGTGGCAGCTCGTCTCTTTTTTAAATGATGAGGCCACATCTGCTGTACTCAATCTGACAACTCAAACTAAACAATGAAAACAAAGCAGGAAATAAACACTCAGGCCTTTTGGTCAGAATGTCTAGTTTTCAATTTATTTTTGGTGAATAAAACAACACTCGAGTAAGTGACTAAATATGTCAAACAGCTATGTATGAGCAGGCCAGCTGACAGTCTTGCCTGGGCCCCTGCGCTCATCCTCTCTGACGGAGCTATCACACTCAACTGATTCGTGTTGTGTCAGGCTTTTATACAAGCTAACGGACGTTAGCATCAGAGCTACGTTACAAGGCTGGTAAACGTTGGCTGTTTCTTGCTCTACGTTCACTTTACTAGTCCCAGCTTCACCGTCACCACCTTTATTTAAATATTTGTTAAGAAAATCTTTAAGGCTTCTATTTTCTTCGTCTCTTCTTCTCTTTTCTTTCCTTTTCTGAACATTGGATTTGTGCTAACCGGACATTTTGAACGTATTGAACTTCAACATCAAATTTTGATCAGTGGCCAAACCATTTTTGTGTCGGGGGGTTACATAAAAAGCGCTTTTATGTAACTCAAATATTACATATTATTTATTCATTCATTTTTTTCCACAAATAGGCCTATTTAATTATTCCATAATATAATGAGGGCCCAGTTCAGACCCGTTTGTCCCCCCCATTGGCGGACGTGTGCATGAGCAGAACACAGGACTTAAAATCAACTCAGCAGAACTTGAGTTCACTTGGTTTCCAATAGCACCAATGTAACTCTAAAAACAGACTAAATCAGATCCGAAAGAATGTTTAATCAGATTGAGACAGTGGTTTAATAATCCACTTAATGAGAAACTATTATCTCCTAATAATCACGTCAACACTTCATCTGGGATAAATCCATCCTCTCTGAGCATGTTTGCTCTACGTGGGGTAAAAACATCAGGTGAGGGGTTTAAAGCAGGGACAGAAACTTGGAGCTAGAAAAACCTTTTGCTTCAATAAATGTTGAAGATGAATGAAGCTGGAATCTATGTGGGTAGAGATAAGTCACGACGTATGATCTGAATGATTTCAGTCAAGTGGAAGAAACGTTGTCCATAAAACGTAGCCATGGTAACACCAGACAGAAACGTACTTAACCCATTTCCCCCCTCTCTCTCTATCGTAGCATCTATCAAGCACAGTCTGATGTTTAAAGCAATTTAGCAGTAACTCATAAACTTCTACCAGAATCCACTAGTCAGGCGTAATTACACACCATTTACTGACCAGGCCACAGAAAAATAATCCACGCTCCAAGTTAAAATCTGTTGATTAACTCCAGTAAATGAATTCTCTGGCGTCTTGATTTGTGTAGCCTTAGATATCATGGTCTGCTGCATTTCTTCACTGGATCCACTGATCACCAGGTCCTGGAGCACATTTTATACCCCAGCGCCGTATTGATTTTCTCATCCCGTGTGGCTTTTTCATTCAGGTCTACTTCACAAGACTCCTCATCTCAAAGTCACAGCTCGTCCTCGAATGCCACCTTCAAGACCGTTTCTTTCAATCTCACCTTTTCATTTAATCAGACTCCTACACCTGATTATTCCAGCACTGCTCACACACACACACACCCACCCTTCTCTCTGCAGACTAAATCCACCACTGTAGTTAACACACATTAGTTTCTTAGAGGACTTTTTGTTCATTCCATATGAGCCCTTTAGTTTCTTTGTGCAACTTTTCCAACCAGATCTGTTTTCTGAGAACTGATCAACAGCTCATTGTGGTTCATGCACATCAAAAGACACCAGCCACCCTTCAGTAATAACAGGAGGACCAGCAGCGTTTAGTCTGCATTCAACGCTGCACGTCTGCGTGTCCACAAAACCAGTAAATCTTGTGCATCTCATGATTTTATTAAATCCAGTTTTAATTGACACCTTGTGGATGGGATGGGGTAGGGTGGAGTGGCTGAGATGAAACTGTGAATGTGAAGAAACAGCTGTGCTAGGAGAACAGACTGTCAGAGCGCAGCAGGAGCAGAGAACAGACAATGGCCCTACAATTAAAACATCATCGTCACAATCCAGGAAACAAAGACCAAAACAAGGAAGCACTCCAACTACGACGGACAGTTATTAATCACTAGGGACGTCCTGATCAAGTTTTTTGCCACACAATCTGACAGATATTACCCGATACTGAATATTAAAGGACCAGAGTCCTGATCTGATGTTAGATAAAAACATTTTTAAGATTCATAGTCTTTCCTCGTCTTCTCCTGGAGTCCAATAAATCTTTCTGTCACAGTTAATGTAGAGTTGTCACGATACCAAAATGAGAAACCACGATACTATACCAGAAAATCTATCACAGTTCCAGGTGTTACACCGATGAACTGCAATGTATTTGCACAGGTTATAAATACTTAATTACTTATAGTATTGAGAAAAATTAGTGGTGCCACTGATGAAGACGCAGACTCGATGCTGGGCCCGGTGCTTCTGCCGTGGTGAATGTGTTGTCTCGTGTTTGTGACTCTAAGCCGTGCAGCGTCTGGACGAGACAGAACTTTAGCTTGTTGTTTGTTTTGAAGCGATTTTCTATCAAAGCGGAGCCGTCTTCATGGAGTTCGTTCTTGCCGGCAGAAACAAACAGCCAATCAGCTAACAGACGAGCGTTTACAACCTATCATATCGTCACCAGTAACAGGCAAACAGCCAATCATTAAGCTGCTGTGTAGTTCAGATGCAGTAGTTTCCATGTGGGTTTGTTTACAAGGGAGTAGCATGCGTTGAGAAGCTAAGAGGAGAGTAGAGGCGGCTGCTATGTAGTGGAAACTGGCACCGGTAGTATAGTAAACCACGGTAGTACAGTAAACCACGGTAGTACAGTAAACCACGGTAGTACCGTCATGTAGAATTTCTAGTATAGTAGGAACCGTTATGATTTGGGACCGTGGTGTACCGATCAACTCTAAGTTCATGTGTGGAGAGGGTAGCTGGCACCTTGTGTTCTCTACTCCAGAAATGTTCTCGTCATCCCAGCCTCCCTAACCCTCTCTGGAAGATTTTTCCCCTCAACACTAGTTTCCAGGAAACTTTCTGTTCTTTTAAACTCGGCGTTGCTCAATGCTGTTGTTTTGCTGCAGCCTTTGCCTGAGTGGATACCAATGTCCTGACTGGGACATCCCTAGCTGTCACCTCTCCAACACAGTCACTAGTATTTGAAAAATACTCTCCAGCATCAAATGTTCTTTCTGCAATCCAAACAGCTTTCACTTCAAGTTTATTCGCATATATATTCTGGATATTACAAATGATTCTCTCATAATCAAAGCAGGAATTACTGCAAAAACAAAAGCCCAACGCAACACACTGACAATCCGTATTTTGAAGCCACTTACCAGCAATGGGTGTGGGTGCAGGGACGACCCTCGCCGGGCGCTGAGGGCCGCAGGGCTGTCCCCCAGAGACTGGGCGCTTCAGGACTCGGCTCAACCTCCTGAATAGCGGGTGGGCATTGTCCAGCTCGTGTAGTGGTAGTGTCCGTGGTCTAAAGTGCCTCCATCGGCACGACTTTATATTCAACAGTATCTGACTGAGGTCCGTGGAAGTGGGGGAGGAAGGGGGCAGAGAGGAGTGGAAGGTGGAGGAACTTCTGTCCGAGGTATTTGATTCTGAGGTACTGGCAAACTTGTCGGTGGCCGGTGAGCGTGAAGTAGTTGTAGTAGCGGGAGGAGGCGAAGGAGGAGCAGGAGAGGAGGGGAGAGGCAGGTCGAGCATTTCCAGATCCAGTCCGTGGAAAATGTTGTCGTGGTCCGTGTGTGCCCTGTCCAGCAGCACCCTGAGAGAGGAGACGAGGGTCAGACGTTGATCTTAAACACTCAGTCTACGGCTACTACTATCACATTCTATCACGACTACCTGTGTGCACCCTACAAAGCCCACATGCAAACAAGCAGCATATAAGGGAGGGGGGTTGACCGACCTGCCGCCTCGTCCCACGCGCCGTCGAGCCATGCCCAGGCAGCGGCGTGGCACCGTGAGCGTGGTGAGACTGTAGCGAAAGCGAGCTTCTGCCAAACCGCTCTCCCAGGGACCGCACCACGGCCAGCTGCCCACCCGGTCTTGACGAGCCTGCAGACAAACGGGACACTCAGCGTTTTTCCCATCCTTGATCTCGAGATACAGAAGACGTTACTGCTGTCCAGCTGGACAATGACTTGATGAGTTAGTACGCCACACTGCTACGTTTTCATGGATCCTGTGAGCTTCAGGTACTTGTGGATTGCCTCAGCGGCTGTATTCTTTAAAGATGTGAACGCCCACAAGGCCTTTAAAGTCTTAATTTAACGTGCTGTGACCAAAAAGGTTATGTTCCTTACAGCATAGTACTGGCAGCCTGCCTTCCTGCGAAAGGCATAGACGCCATCTGGGTCGTTCTCCTCCTCTGCTTCTGAAGAGCCTGAGTGCAGCTGTGGACAGAAAAAAAAGAGGTCAGATGCTGGAGTGAGGTCAGTGACAGAGGAGGATTTATAAGTTCTGAAGTTAGAAGTTGCGGTTTAAGCTTTTATTTTTCTTCCACCATGTGGTTTAGCAATTTTGAGTGGACTAGTCAGGACAAAGGGCAAAGTGCAGCGAAGAAATCAG
The DNA here is from genome assembly GCA_005024645.1 of Planiliza haematocheilus. NCBI lineage: Eukaryota > Metazoa > Chordata > Actinopteri > Mugiliformes > Mugilidae > Planiliza > Planiliza haematocheilus. The sequence goes on from SRSE01000635.1 coordinate 602,966, forward strand.
CGGAGACGGCTGGAGGAAGCCGCAGTGCACAGCGGTTAGGACGCCGTGTAACACACACAGCATGTGCCCCGGGCTTGAAATCGCTCGTCTATAGGTGTCTGGGTTGTGTCAGGACAACGTGCAGACAGGGAAATACACTGAAGATACAAGTCTGTCCTGTCTTCTCATCCTTTTCGGTCTAACCGGTTTCCTTTTTGTTCCATTTTCGTTCGGAGAAAAGTGTAAGAGCTTCCTCCTTGATACTTCTTTTAGCTTGAAACCACCATTGCTCCATTTTTAAAAAGCTTAATTTCAGACTCTTGTTTATCAAATAAAATAATGAAACTAGAAAACACATGAACAAATTTCACAGGACGAGAGGGTCGTGCTTGGCTCTGAGTGAAGGAGCGTCTCTCTACCTGGGAGAAGGGCTCGTCGTCCGAGCTGGGGAAGTCGTACTGGTTCAGGTCCTTGGCGTTGAAGACGACGGGACCTGCGTGGTGGGGGGTGCTCGACGACAGAGGCAGCACCTTCTGTTTCTTCTCGTACTTCCTCTTCTGTCGGGGAACTTCCGTCTTCTCGGGCTAGGAGGACAGAGCAGATGTTAAATGATCCAGCAGAGGACCTTTAGAAAGGGCACCTTTAGAGAGCGCCACCTAAGGGCTCGCTTTAATCTTACACGGCGCCCTGCTTAAAATATTCATAATATTACCTTTTTCAAAAGGCCGTATTGTCGCTTCAATTTCTCGGCTGCATTTTAAGCAGCTTAGTAGTTTTAACAGAGGCTAAAAAAAAAGGGGGTGCCTCACCTTGGATTTGTAGTCCTTGAGGTCCATGTGGTCCTGGTGTCGGTACTGGTTGGTGAGCGGGACCAGTGGAATGATCTGTGGCCTCACCAGCGCCCGTTCAGCCAGAACCTCTGCCATCACCTCGCCCCCGAAGTCTGACATGACGTTTCTGGGGAGAACGCGAGGGGATTAGACCCAAAAAACATCTTCATCGGATACAAACTCATCAGCTGTAACTGAAGTATGGATGCCAGCATGAATCAAGGCTCTCACCTCTTCTCAAAAATCTCCAGTGTGAGGTGCAGCAGCTCTCTCTTGCTCTTCTCCCTCCGCTTGATCATTTCCAGGATGGTGACGGCCCGGCTGAGATCTCGGCGAAGCTTCAGCATCTTCTCGTAGGACGCCTCGTCGTTCTTACGGTTCTGAGGGAAACGTTTACATAAACACGTTCAGATCCAACTCCAGAGACGCCACGTTGCAGTAATGTAGAATAAATGTCTCGATGACTATACTGAACATTTATGAAATTGCTTGAAGGAAAGTTAACAGATGAGAATGTAAAGTTAGCAACAAGACTACAAGTTAACTGAGTCAAGTGTGTAACGTCTGACCTCCTTTTCCTGGATTAAGAGGACACTTTTTGGTCTTTTGAATCTAAAGCTCATGCACTGATGAACTTGTTTGTCTCCAGACTTGTCCGGGACCATGTCAGAAGGGATCAGATCTATTCTCTCTGTCAGGTGACACAGCGTCTCTACAAGCTGCACTGACTTTCTGTCACAATGTCTTACTGGAAGTACAGACTCTGCCAGTGAAGTGACGTGCTAGATCTCCCTGAGAGCATTCTTCTTTTGTCAGCCTGTCACGTTAAAGCATGGCAGAGGAGTCATGTATAGTGTTTACAACCTCTGCAAGACATCTTTCTAAAATTAAGAATGATTTCCTGCACCGAGACATTAGAATTCATCAATGAAAATCACTCCAGAGATGGATCTCCCATCAGCCTCATCAGAAACACCGACCTTCCTAGTTTGCATCTTCTCGGTGCGCCGTCGGAAGGCCACGTAAGGGTCACCGGTGCTGGAGCCGTCCCGTTTCTCCTGCTTGACGGTGGGGATGAGCGTGTTGGCTTTGCTGTTTTTCCTTTTGCGGCTCCAGTAGTCGTAGACCTCCTTGATGAGCTCGTCGTCCTCCTTCAGCAGCAGCTTGGCCTCGGGAAGACTCACAGCCTACGAGGTACAGACTGGAGTTAGGAAGCTAAACGTGCTTTACACAGCAGTCATGTCTGCAGCGGCATTTAGTTTTAAAGAAGTTAAAACTGATGTTTTCCACATGCGGTGCTGACCTGCTGTCCGCTGCCCTTCTCTAGCCGGTCGATCATCTCCTCAAACTGCAGGTAGCTGATCTCCATCTTCTTTTTCAGCTTGTTGACGAAGGCCTCGTCGTCCAAGTCCAGGTCATAGTCTGGCTGCTCTGTGTCCAAGCTGAAAGCTGCAGGACAAAGTCAGAATGAAGCTAAGTCGGTCTGGTAGGGAGTCAAGACACTGCATGCACAATGACAAACCAAGTTCACGTAACCTCAATGTTTAGCAATCGCTTTGAAATACCAAAGCTGACTTTCTATGAACCCAAACATTTGGTTACGCAGGAGATGCTGCAAACTCACAGTTTAATCCGTGAAACCAGAGCAGAAAATAAAACTGACCACAGCAGCTGACAAGCCCCATAAAAGCCACAGTTCATAACCCAGCTTCAATGCTTGGATAAAAAGAGATGCCGCCAACTGATTTCATGCATTTTAAAACGGCGCACTATAAAAAGTTCCTGCCTGTTACATGACCACAGTGAGAGAGTAAAACAGAAAGAGAACGCTAAAGTAAACGGCTCTGATCTAAAGAGAGCAGTGTATCAGTGACAGACAGCTGCTTCTGCTATAAACCATGAAACTGATGATTGAGAACCTTCACATCCACGTATGAAGAAACATGACCATCGCTTTGTAACTGACAGCTGGTCGCTAGTGGACGTTATTTAGGAGGATGGGTCGTCTACGAATGTAATGGAAGGGATGCGCTCTGAGAGAAGAAAACATCAACACCGCCTCATCCCCTCTAACCGCATCTGGTGTCAACTGTAACAGAGACTGTTTAGTTCAACTTGCTAACCGCTCACTTTGCATCGCAAAAGATTCTTGTTGCCCATCATCACCAACATGTGGACGCTCCTTTACAGAAAATGTGGAGACTGTAGAAACACCACTGACTGAGAAAATGCAGACACCAGGGGTCCCACCATGAACAACCAGAGTTAAAACGTTCTTCGCATGATGTGGGAGAACTTGGGTAAAGATCTGGTATCAATTCATGTCCTTTGTGTGCATCATTTTAAAAATGCACCGTTTCCTGCATCTTCTGGTTAAAAATCTCACAAGCCTAGATTCGCCCGAGTGTGAGGGAGATTCAAAACACGACGGAAGCTACAACTCAGAGCACCGTCTGATAGGGCTGAACGATTAATTGCATTTGGGATAATATCGCGATATGATAAAACGCGACTTTCTAATCGCAACTTGCGCGATTAGAAGGTGGTCACGTGACACGAGCGGCGCAGATAAGCTTCTGACCTGGACGATGTCTCTGAGCGGCGCGCGACAGTCGGGTTGTTTCCCTGTAATTTGCTACTGCTAGTTTTTTTTTTTTTTTTGAATATTTGTCCGACTCTGATCTTGTGGACGAACCATAGCAGTAGCAAATTAATGGTAAACAAGCCGAGGTCAGCTCAGAGGTAAAAAAATCGCAATTAGATTATTTTCCCAAATCGTTCAGCCCTACCATCAGACCTGAAAGCTGATTTGACGACAGAAGAGCTGAACAGACGCAAAGCCACGTGGAAGATTGTTTCAAAACATTGTGGAAATGCCACAAATCTCGACGAACCAATCTCTCTAAATAAATCTGAGACCTTGTGAACCTGAATTAATTCAGGAAACCAGCAGCGACACCCAGCACTTTGTCAAGCTGAAGCCAAACAGCTGCTACAGCTTCAGTTTGAATAAAATAGTTCCTTTTATTGAAGACACGAGACTAACGGCACCGAGTTAAGCAGAAACAATGAGTGCTTAGAGGACAGTCTGAACCGCAGCTGTTGGACATGAAGGCTGAGGACACACTGGATGATTATGAAGCTGAAGCACATCAGACTTGTCCCTTCTTTTACGACTGTTACACTAATGAACAGTTAAGATTATCTGGTTGTGTGTCACTCTATAGCTTCCACTTTTTCCACGCAGCCACCACCAGACGACCACAGCGCTGCAGCGTCTGACAATTTAACGGGAGGCGACATTAACGTGTATAATGACGCAAATGGAATATTTACGCACATTTAAAAACATTACTGCAGTGCTCAGGGTACACACGTCTCTCCGTCCTTTGCTTATGTTCCAGTGTGAGCGTATTCTTGACTTAACTCTGCAACATTTCAACAAAGTCATGTCCAACCACGTCAGACTAATTTAAATCAACGCACTTCCCTTCAGACTCTCGGGCCGCGCTCATGTTTTAATTCAGCGGTGGCGTGTCTCAGAGCAACGACGCTGCCACGTCTGGCAAAAATCAAATTAAGCTAGCTGGCGTCGAGCTACTGTAGCAGCACTCGCAGAAGGAGCAACAATGTGGGTCAAAGTGTTTAAAAATGACAAGTTCAGATTTCATTAAAAGAACATCACTTTCACGTTGAGACAGCAGCTTCAGTCTCTCCAGGGCAAGAAGTTAAGAGTAAAAACAACACGGATTAAACAGAACACACTGTGTTTGTAGAAATTTAAGCAAGTCTGGTAAAACATTAAACTCCTAAGAGCTAAAAATGATCCCGCTCCGTTTCCTTCCACCTTTCCTTCGCCTCAGAGAAAACCCAGAAATCAGGCCGATGGCGATTTGACGGCACAAAACATTTGTCACCTTAAGCTTTCCGCTGATAACGGCGTCTGCGTTCAGGGCGCAGCAAATTGCTTTTCTTTGAGAAACAATCGCGGCAGCCGCTCGTGACACAGACGTGGTTACCGAACTGAGCAATCTAGCAAACTCATTTGCTGCGATATCATTACTGAACGCGGGGCAATCTCACAAACTCATTTAGTTTGACAAACATTTGACAACAACACGCGTGCCTGAAGCCGTTAAATGCACCAACAGCTGATGTGTTTCACTGCCTACGAGCCGGAGAGGTCAGTTTTATTATTACTTGTGTTTAAATGTCATTTCAATTATAAAGGCCCTAAAGATCATATTATAAAACGGTCTAAAGTGAATATTTTCAAATTAAAAAACAAGTATATTAATGTTTATTGCTACAGTTACAGTCAACAGCCCCCAAATGTCATTTAACACATTCAAAATCACTGAAGGGAGTAACATTACAGCCAGCAACCACCACGAGGTCCCAAATACGCTGCATCACAATCATTTTCTCCACTTTCTGCATCATGTGTTTGCCATCAGAGAGGCCCACTCACGCTGTATGTGAATTAGCTGCTTTGGCATCTTGTAGTCCCCAGGGTAGAGGGAGTCGTAGTAGGTGATGTTGCTCTCCGCCTCGGGGACCGGGATGACCATGTTGTCCCGCTTCTCGCCATAGACCTGCTGCGCCGAGATGGCTCGCTGGAGATGGTGTTCCTGCGGAGAGACGGACGGAGAGGGGGGGTTGAGACTGAGACGCACGGAGGACGGGTGTGCTATCTGATGTGATTAGTCAAAAAGAAGAAGCGGTTTTCTTAAAAGCTTCGGTTTGGTATGAGGGTGCAAAAAAAGCAGACGTCACACAGCTTTAAAAAAAAAATCCATTACTATTTGAAATTAAATCAGAGCCGAGTGAAAGAAGTCCTAATAGAAAACACACAAAGGTACACATTCTCCCTGAGACTTCAGGCAGCAAAAATCAAATGTCATGGCCGTATTATTTCAGATTCACTGTGTCGGCCTGTAATAGCTTTGAAGTCATTTACACGTCTCCTGCATTGCAGTTTCTCCACTAGAGAAAAGAGAACAGTGGATTTTGTCCGTTTCTTTGTCACAGTTTAAAAGAAACTAACTAGATTCTTAATTACAATACATACATATACCCTTTAAACTCCTACACATCAACATTAGCATAGGGCACAGAGGGCACTGACTTCACTGTGAGAGTGTTACTCATCACCAGGGTGTGAACGAGCTAGTCAGTGTTCAACATGAAACTACTTCTGCCTATCAGCCTGACTTCTGCTCTCTGTTTACAAGGCTTGGTAAATATTGAACAGCTCATTTCAAACCTCTGTCACAGAGTCAACAATGCAAAACACCAATAACATATCTGGGACACTTCAGACTGATGACTAAGCTCACGGACAGTGGACACCCAGAGCAGCGCCAGGCTTTTTTAATGACACCATTATAGATATAAGTGAATGTCATCGTTGTAAATGGCAAAAAAAGACCATTGACATGCTTTTGATGTCTTTAAAATCAGAAATACTTAATTGCCAGGCTCCAAATGAAGTAACATCTGCCACAACATCTGTATTAAAATGTCCACGCAACAAAACTATGAGTCTCTACTGTCATTTAAAGCTGCACTACTACTTCACCTCTGATGTGGCTATAAAGTGAGGAGTTGGATGAGATGTTTGTTTTTATTTGTTTCTTTTATTTCACACCGTTTGAGTCAAATGAACGGGACTCAAGTCATAGACGCTCACAATAAAAACCTCAGCTCTCCCGTCATTTAAGCGGCACGGCTGAGTAAAAACACTTCTCCTGCCTTTGTTTCAGTTTTGGTTTGTAGACGTACCATGACCTGGACGACTGAGTAACTTCACACATCTACTACAGCTGTTACTGTAAATACGGGAAAAGCTTTGAGAGTGAAACTACACTTTCTTTTATACCAGCTGCTGTAAGGTAAACACGTAGAACAACAACACTGCTCCATCAGCGTTTTAAACAATCACAGAGTGCTTCTTAAACTGCCAGGAAACATTACGAACCAGCTAAAAGAAAACTGTGTGTAGACCAACAGCTAGATTTTAATTCTAGTTTTTCTTTGGAACAATTCTGATTTTAACTAATTTTAAAAATGTATTCAATTAATCCCACTGTGGGATAAATTAAAAGGATTATCTCATCTCATCGTAACCAGTGATGCAAACTCCAGCCGTTGAAGACGTCTTAGTAAGGAGCCTGCATCAGATACGTTAACAGAACCATCAAACCGACTTTTAGATTAAAATGCAGCTGCTTCAGTTTTTGCTTTCGCCTCCTTAACAAGTCCGTATGGAACATGATGCTTCATGGACAGCTGGCGAGTCTGCGTTTGGAAATAGCTTTGAGCATTTATACACACAAACACAAGAGTATTAAGAGACGCACACCAGTAAATAAAGGCACAGCAGATATAACCAGGCAGCCGCAGTGAGTCATCTTGCACCTGGACATCGGCTGACTGGATAAAAGTTGAGCGAGCACGTGGAAAAACCAACTTCTGTCAGATTACATCAAGGTTTACAGATGTGAAGAAAAAAGCCACAAACACAATAAGCTCGTGGCTTTGATCGCCGTTTGACATGATCCAAAAACAGAAGCGAATTACAACGACTAATAACAGTTGAGGTTTTGAACGTTGAATCTGATACACTATATTAGCGACGGGCTCTAAAAGCAGAAGTAGGTGAGGTCTGGAATCTGAACTGCCGTCCAATCAAGAACACAAAACCAGAGGGAAACCTGAAACCGTTTCTGCCTCCGATGTTTAGTCATTTCTCCTTATCTACCTGCCGCCGGCGTGATGAGCGCCTGCCGCTGCCAAGCTGTCTGAGCAGGGGGGAGGGGACAAGGAAGGAAGGAAGGAAGGAAGGCCATAGGGCTGACTAACTGGTTTGCTGACGGGCTGTTTTGTCTGCGCGGTGCCCGCCAGCCATAGGAGGAGAGCCTCTTGGCCCAGAGCTGGGCACCGAGCCACCGCCAGGCAGTCAGTCAGCAAGGGAGGGAGCGTGCTGGCGGCCTCGCACAGCAGCTCCCTGGAGAGAAGGTGTGCGTTTGTTGTTTTCCCCGCGGCTGTCAGACACACAGGGACAGCAGGGAGGACAGGAGGAGTAAGTGAATGAGTCAGAACGAGGAGGGCGCCTTAAAAGAAAAACACTACAAGAGCCCGACTGGTCCGTTATGAAAACCAACAGACTCCTGCCAAAGTAAGCGCTCCGGCTGTTGTGCAATGCAAGGAGAGATGTTGAAAACAGTCAATGTTATCAGAGAGACGGCAGTTTGATTCCTCAGTGACACAACTGTGCAGTAAACACACATAAACACTACCACTATGAGCCATCTACTGCTTTGCATCTGTCCAACACATGTCTGCAGGCACCACTTCACAAAGGCTCAGGTTTGATTTGTGACACTGTGTACTCGGACTGCGCCAATTCATTAGGTACACTAGTGAAACAGTCCCGCATTAAATCTTCATAAAGGGTAAAGCTTAGTCAGCATTTCGTATTAAAGTAGTATACGACATTTAGTAGTATTTTAGAGCTGTATATTTAACTGTCTGGTCTAAACATGCAGAAATGATTTGATTACAATCTGTGGCTACGCTCTCAAGTGTCTTTTGAGTTTATTTTCTCAAAAACAACTGATAAGGACGATAAATCCCACGCCCAGACAACCGACCAACCATCAGACGATTAGAGTCATGTGCTAAATCTTTACTAAAGCTTCATGAAGGTTATGAACATGTATTTAAAGTATCGTAAGAGCCGTTTCTTCATGATCTTTTCATTTTGGAGCCTGTGTTCCTGATAGCTCAGTCAATAAAGTAGGATGAATAACTCTATAGTATTTTATTCTACCCACTGAAAACCTTAAATGTGTGAATACTTTAATCAATAACAAACCCAGCAGATTTGTTTCCACATAGATGCAATGACTCACTATTAAAAGGTTTTAAGACAGAACCAACTACACAGAGTTTACATTCTCAGGATTTAATCGTACTTCGTCAACACAGCTCCTCAGCTTTTGTTCAGAACGACTTAAACCACAGAGGAACACCGCAGCAGAACTGAAACCATTTCAATTAGTTTGATTTCTGAACAATAACCACCTCTTGCGGTTTTGGCGGTTCCTGAAATACAATTGAGGGGGGTAATTATAATCAATACTGTATTATAACGGAGAGCGTCACATGGATTGGTCTTGAAGTGAGCCTCTCGTGGAACCAAACGACGGCCAGAAGAAAAGAGTGACCGCTTCTAGAAAACCTTCAGACGAGAAAGACGTGCAGGAAATCAAGGATGAGCGTCGTTATTTTTCTATAGGCGAGTTCAGCGAGACCTTGAAGACACAACGTGCTGCTCGGCTGCTTTCAGCGTGGTCTATACTACTCCATGTGTTTTCTGTCATACAACAACACAGCATTCAGATGAAGGGACAGCTTTGCCGTCTACAAGTCAAGGACAAGCCATCATCACCAGCTTAAGACCCGTATAAACTAAACTAAACGTGGAAATACAGCTAGATAAAGGGTTAGACAGTTAAATCCAAGGTGTTCAAGTCTCTACAGGCAGTGAAAAGTCTAATTATTAATCTGCTTTTATTTACCAATTATCACAATCACTTTAACAAGCAATATGAAAAGACTTATTGTTTCCTGTTTATTTTACTGTGTCCCAGAGCAACAACATTAGGACCACGGGGGCTCACTACATCCTCCAGAGTGAGTTACACCCGAGGCAAGATATTGTATTTTATCCGTGTGATCCGTTCTGAGGAAGCAGCGACTCCTACATTTGCATCCAGCACTTGAACCCTTCAACCCGTTTGTAGAATTTGCTGCGACCCCATCTGTGCTTGCATAACCTCCACGTTCCTATCCCGACTCCTCCGCCGAATGCCTGAACCTCCGCGTCGACTTCTCCCGAGTCTGCAGCGAGGGAGAAATTCAGAAAACCAAGCGGCCCCGAGCGAAAACACGCCGGCTGCCAAATCCTAATCAAGCCATGTGCTTGTTTACTCTCCCGGCCGTGGCCATTTGCTTCACAATAAATAGACTTAGATTGAGGTGAACAGACAGAATGCAGAGCATTAGCTGGTGCCCTCACACACACACACAGACCGATGTATATAATAACACTCAGAGGAGTCTAGAAATATCTCTTAAATGACCACATTGATCACTGTCAAGTCGACTGAGCAAGCCGGAGCCCGCTCCCACCTTCTCCAGTCTCCTGTCCTGACAGCTACTGTCCCAGACACTGTAAATGCCACTTCACATGACGGACAGCCGCAGGGGATCGTCTGGCGGGGCTGTCGAGGGATGTGTGCAGCACAAAAGCAGTGTCCATGCACTGCGTGGGAGAGGAGGGTTCTTAACTGGCCGTCTGAGTCGGGTGGGAATCAGACTCCGACTCCTCCAGACGGTTTGTGTTACAAAAAGAAATACAAATTGCCAGTTTGTATTACAAGCTTCTCGACATCTTTTTTTTATAGACCCACGTTAACATTTTAAAGTAAAGCTTTCTACTGCACAAATTAGCACGGCAGGTAAACTATAACTAAGAGTACGCTCACGCTAGCTTGAGTTTAGTCTCGCAATCGCACATGAATGCAACAGAACGATCACAACAGAGAAAATCAAAAATGTTTGGTGCATTCCCATCATTAAGGTTATAGCATTCACTACAGAGCTGTTGTTTGTAAACTACTCAACTGTATTGTACCAGCACGAGTTTCTATTATTCCCATTTTAGTCAGCGGTTAGGCTAAATAACAGAAACACTTCAGAGTTTCATTCATTCCAGTTTAACAGCACCATGAACTACATCCTCCAAAATGATCGTCCAGTTGAATTGAAACCTTTCTGACACCGTTTCAACATAAACTGAACATTATTACTACCACAAAGGATGAATTAGTGCCGTATTGTTGTAGCAGTAGTAGAATTAAATGCATGAAAACCATGCAGACACTTGACATGTTTGTTGCTTTTCTGCAGATCATAGTTTCACCTCACAAATCACACAATCTTTCCATATGAGAAGGTTCAGAAGGCACAATTTAATATTCTTTACATTTTAATCGCACACCTCTCTTCAGTCTCTGTCCTTACAAGCTGGATATAAGAAGCTGGAGTAAATGTCACCATATTTCTCACAAGCACCTCAAAACAAAACTGTCTGCAGTAAAGCGGTGCAAAACGACTGACAGGAAACTTTCAATTTCCCAGCAGAGACTTTGGACAGGTGACATGCTCCACATTCCCACCCAGCAAGGTCACACAGCGAGAAACTGGTGGCCCGCCAGAAATGTGTGCGTGTGTGTGCGTGTGTGTGCGCGCTCAAGTACAAGAACCGTGTCTGGCAAAGAGGCAAACACAACAGATGCCTGCGGGTTCCCACCGGGGCCGCAGACACTGACCTCACTTTCACCCAAATGTAAACACAAGACAAAGTGTCTGGCCCAAAACAAACAATGCCGCACGTGCTGAGGGGAATTTCGGCAGTGACGGCGCTTTAGTGGGGCCGGCGTCTGCAAATTACAAAACCACATGTTGGACTGAGATATGACAACAGACCGTAGCCCTGGGTTCAATGAGCAGGGCTAAACACGCTGTACCTAGAAGCTGTTCTGTGGTCTGAGACGAGCTGGGAAGTACAAGGAAGTCCAGTGTGGTGGAAAAAGAATGAAGCTATGAAGCTGCTGCTAAAATAAAATTCTTTCTCAGTGGGTCAAACATCTCCACAACTGCCAAGCACTATTTCAATCCCCAGCATCCACAGACAATGATTCAAAACACATTTCCATCTGAAGTCGGACACAGACGGCTCCAAACACTCAGCGGGGCCTTGGCCTACCTCTTATGATAATACGACGATTACATAACCCAGCACTCCAGCTGAGCAGAGCAACAGACTTTCAAGTGACAGCTACCCCCCCTCTCCCTCTCGCTGCCCCCCCTCCCTTCATCTCCTCCTGAGCGCCACGTGCCGCTGGTCTGCCAGCCTGCTGTGCCATCTGACACACTGAACCCCTGACACCGAGCCTGCACACGACCGGCTGCAGCACAGAACAATAAGGGCAACCAGCGCAGACGCCTGGGGCGGCTTTCCCAATCTGCTGATTCTTTAAACATCAGGTGAGAGAGCCGGGTCAGACACAGAGCAGAGTCCCTGGAGAAGCTGAGATATAAATTTATAGCCTGCTGAATGGAGCCAGAATAAGGGTCTGTGTGTGTGTGTGTGTACGGCAGGAAATAAATGGAGGTATAATTCCCACAGGGTGCATCCAGTTTATAGACAGCCCCCGCATCCTAAGGATAATCAGAGCATCCCTGTGGGATGCAGCACACGCAGGAAGCAGACTTTGTATCGCTGCCTGATCATATGTTATTCTTGTATTTTTCACTTGTTCATATTTTGTTGTGCATAGTAAACATTTAACTTTTTTAATATGTACGTATTTTTTTTCACTTTCTGCTGCTGTAACAACAATTTCCCAAGTGAGATTAAAAAAGTTAATTTAAATATTTATAAACCTCCACAGGAAATCATCACTTTTCTCTGACCAGTGTAAAGAATATATATTTATATATAATGTTATTATCTAGATAATCAAAAGTCAACACAAGGAAACCAGAGTGTAAACTGATGTAAACCCATGCTGTCTCGTTATATCCACAAAGATTAATACATAATAATATTCCTCCAGGACAGTGGGATTAAATATATATCAGAAGCTTGTAATAAACCAAACGTATTTACTGTCAAAGCTTTCAGATGTTTCACTAACTAGAAATCAACTTAAAGCTCTGCAGGCTTCATCATATGAATATGACAACATAAAAGCCAAATGTGCATTATTTGTAGTAGTCAACACACTAATAAGAGTAAAAACACATTCACGTAGCATCCATTCAAGATGACCAGCAGTGTATTTCCTCCAGTGCACGGCAGCACTGTTGACATTTCTGTCTGCCGGTGGCACAGATGCCACATAATGTGGAGCCGCTAGCTCCCCCTTGCTCCGGTCCTCTGCAATTACGCCAACACAAGGCCCCCGTCCTGACAGACCCGAGACAAAATGTCGGAATCTCTCGGGTCACATGACTCCTTTGTACTCTGAAAACCACCTCACGCATAAATGTGCCGGTCGAACCGGGCAATTTTACCCAAAAACGACTCGCCGCGTACCCGCTATGCCCAAACATTAGCCCGAGTCCCGCCCGGGAGCCATTAGCAACAGAAAACCGTCGTGTTTCTGCTCCGAAAACTGGCGGCCATTTTGTGAAAGCTTGCGCAGGAGAAAAAAAAAAGAGGGACGCCTGCGATTATGTAAAAAAAAATAATAATAATAAAGTGTGTATTTTCAAATTTTTAAAAACCGTTAAAGCATACCGATTCCTCTTCTTTCTCCATCCCCGTAGGCATCTGCGGCACTGCCCGGTTAATTGATGCATATTCGTGTAGGTCGGGTAAATCCTCACAACGGAAGACGGGTAGTGGCTTGGAAGCGTCCAGCGCCCGTGCCCGAAACGACAATTTACTCATTTTTCACAACTCGAGATGCAATATAAATCTATCCGATCTCCTAATATTCACAGCGGTGCCGAGTGGAGCTTTCATGGATGTTTCTGTGCGGTTAATCTCTATTCTAACGTTCGAGTGGTGGTAGCTTGTATTTAGGGCGTCGCCAACGGAGCCGGGGGAAGGCCCGGATCTTGGTCGCTCTCTCTCGGACTGTTTTTTTCCGACGCTCCGCTCCCTATCGTTGGTTCAGTGCGCCATGGACAACATGGCGGACATTTAAAACTCTTTTGCTCTGTTTCGCTCGGAGCGGTCCAACCCCCAGTTCGCGGACCGACCATTCCCACACGGTCCCGAGCGCTTGCGCGTTGCGGGGGTGGGGGGAAGGGGGCATTTCTTGCAAACTAACTCCTCTGCACAAATACACATAAATTATTGAAATAAACACCAGATATGGTACGAAATATATACTTAGAAAAAAGAATTAAAAGAAAAAAATATGAGTATTTAATTAAATAAGTAAATAAATAGATGAAAAATAAAGATAAATAATAGAAAAAATAATTACTAGAAGGAAGTAAATTTTGAAATAATAATTAGTCACGGGAAATACTACAACTATTAAATAACGTATACATAAATCAAATATAATTCCCCCCCAAACTCTCATAACATAAATAGATAAGTTTATTAGTTAGTCGAAGTGAAAACCAATTAAATAATTCATCATAATTAAGCCAATTATAACAGGAGTACTTAATACAATTAAAAACAAAGGTCACAATTTTTATTTTGCATTGTTAATAAAAATACTGAATAATAAATGTAAATTATTTCTTTTGCTGGAAGAAAATGTTGTTGAAACAATAAAATAATAATAATTAAATGGATATTTCTCCACTCTGGGCTAAATTAAAGTTACAAACAAGGGCATAATCTTTAGTTTGCACCAGTAATAAAAATATTAAATAATATTTCAATTACATTAATAAAAATTATTACTTTAATCACTGGTAGGAAATGCTTTAAACGTCTGAAACTACTACTACTACTACCACGCATATATAAAATTAATAACAAAATAGATAATGTGGTCAATTAGAAGTACATAAGTACATAAAAGTTTACTCATAACAATTTTTACTAGTATAAATTAAACTATTTAAAAACAAAGAAACTAAATAATGAATTAAAAACAACTTACAACTGAAAAGTATCATACTTTAATTAATGGAAATAAATTCTGTAAAAGATAATGATAAGAACATAAAATTACAAAAAAATGTAATACTCTAAACTGTCAAATCCCAACACACTAAAGTTAATCCTTACAAATATATTGTTTGTTTTTAAAAAAAATAGGTTTGTCTACTTGATATAAAAAACAAATTTGACTTTAAAAACTACAACTGTTGTTTTCTTTCCATTAAATCTTTTATCCTTCATCAAAACAAACTCAAAATACTGGTCTACTTTCCAAAACTAATATTTCTTGTCTGCTTTGATGAAAAACTGGAGAAACAACCTTAAACAAAAAAATAAAAAAGAATAAAATCAACCGCAGGCCAACGCCTTACATAAAACACACGCAACACTTCCTGCTCAATGAGCAGAAAGAAATCCAGCCATTCAATGAACCATATCTTTAACTGATGATCTAAACACAACAACACACCATTAAAAAAAAGATTCCAGGTGTAACTCTTCACCTTCTGAGCAACATCGCCCTCTTCTGGCCTGACAGGCAAAACATCACACTAACAGGTCATCAGCATGTGTGTTTGGATGTGGCAGTGAGACTAAAAACATGACTTTATGAGCGTTTACCTTAAAAACACTGGGCAGGAGTAGCAGCTTTTATTTTATTTTTGAGTATAGTAAAGTTGCTGGGAGCGTGGTGCTTTCAGGGCGCTCTGAACTTAGCTTTAACCCTCTTCAGATGAGTTTAAAGAGGATAGAGCGTGTTCAGTATGCGACACAACCAAAGCCACCAACAATGCTAGTTCTTTTTCAGTCGTTTAAACTCTTTACCTGTTGCTGTGGTATGAGATGGAGCTCAGCCGGGGTCCGGTGGAGGTTTTCTTCTCATCATTAAATCCTTAGACTGCACCACGAGGACCTGTGAAATCAATAAAATTACTTTTAACAGGGACATTTAGCCGGAACGTCAAACCTTTAAAAACAAAACGACACAACAAAAAGGTGGTTCAGAAAAAGGTTTGCCTGAGTGGAGCAAAGCCAATGTATTCGTCCACCACCTGATGGTGATTGTCAGCCGTCCAATGACCACACCTGGCTCAGTTCACAGGCAGCGTCAGACCATGACTTCCTGTTATCGGGTTCAGTTTGCAGCCGTCACACAGAGGCTCCCAAACCGTACGCCATTTCATCTCAACTCTATTTATTTAGTTTTTTCTGGATAACAGCATTACTTTCTAACTAAATCCCACATTTATACGACCAAGATCGCTGATTTAACCTCTAAAGATCATTCCTCTCTCCATCTGTGGTTACTTCATACTTTTAAACAAGGTATTTTGTATTTATTAATTAAAGATTCTCTATTAACAGTACAAAGAAAAAACTTCAGTGGAATGAATTCCACATTTTTGAGGAAAACAAATAACAAAGTGCCTTTAGGAATAAATAAGACTTCTTTTAATCTAAATCCTTAGAGGTTTTCACAGATTTTTGTACGAGCAGTTCATTTAGTTATTATTAGCGGTGGAAAAAAAAGATTGGGATCCGGCTCAAATAACCAGCCATCAAAGACGACTCACGAATCCTGGATCTAGACATCTTTTTAACCTGTGCAGGTGAGTCCTACCAAGCATCATTCAAACATCTTATATCTCACTCAGCAGAGAAACAAAACATACTTGACCACTAGCAAGCAGCGCCAACTAAGTGACTCATACACGGAAAAACAAAACTCAACCGACTAAAAACCGCTGCTCGTGCATCCCTGCTTAACCGAGAGTAAACAGCGAAAATAAACTTTACCGACACATAACCACTACTCGTGGATCCCTCTTTAACCGAGAGCTGGGATAAGTTTCGTTTCTTCGAGTCAGTGGGCGATTCTCATCTGGGCTCATATCAGTGAGTGACTCAGAATGATCCGAATCCCTCCAAAGATCCAGGTTTTACACCATTAGTTATTATTAACAGTCGTTTTTGAACATTTATGAATCAAATCGTCATGTGTCGCATCACGATGAATCTAATAATCGATGCACCGTCACACCCCTACTAGAAATACCGTCTCAGTTTAAAATAATTAGGTCAGAACGATTTAATACACTGCCAATACTTCCCTTTAACGTTTATTTATAAT
This sequence comes from Planiliza haematocheilus, assembly GCA_005024645.1. NCBI lineage: Eukaryota > Metazoa > Chordata > Actinopteri > Mugiliformes > Mugilidae > Planiliza > Planiliza haematocheilus. The sequence goes on from SRSE01000635.1 coordinate 619,617, forward strand.
TAATTTAGGCCAATAACGCTACCAGATAGATTTGTTTATTGGTCCAATGGTAGGATCTTCTTTGAAATTAACATTGATTGTCTACAACCAGTGTGACGCAGTAATCATTGATCCATTGACATTTCCTCCAGTGCCAGCAGCAAGCCAGCGTCTATATTTCTATATGGACGTAGCTTAGCCTTTAATTCACAGTAAACTCCTTCAGTTTGTCAGAAACTTGTCCCGTTGTATTGTTAGCAAACACAGCATCGATTACATTTACATTTATTACCGGGGAGGTGCTGCCTTATGCAAAGTATTATAGTGGAACATGAAACCAGCATGGTGATTGTGTCTGACTAGCTTTTTCAAATTCATTGAATACGTCAACATCTTTTTCTACTTGTGTTCGTGACTGGCTATCAACATAGTGAAAGCAAAAACCATGTTCACTACTGTGAGCTCGATCCTGGCCAGGTACATTTTCAGAATTTCGGTTCCTTAACTAAAACCCACAGAGAGTCAACAGGCCAGCTAGATGAGGTACAAGGAAACCGATCGTACGCACCGATCATTGTCTGGTTTAGACAAACTCCATTTTTAATCAGAATATGATTCTAGCAAACCCGTTTCACTGTGGGCTGCGTCTCAACCGAAACTGAGACAAAAATGTCTCCTCACGCAACTGTACAGTCCTCCAACCAATCAGAGCCATGTCGTTGTAAATAAATTCAACCCAATGCGGCTCAGATGATGTGTAGGACCATTGGCGTTACTTTTATGTCCATTATTATTTTTATTATGCGCACCCAAACGATTTGATTGACCTGGTAGACCTTTGACTGGAGTATAATCAGTTCCCTAATGGAGTGAATCCAGACCAGGTTTACGAGGGCTGGGGGGAGCTCTGGCTACACCTCTGGACTACAATAACCAGATTATCACGACACCTGTCAGTGGGTGGGCTAACAAAGGTGGTAAGTGAACAGTTTGTATTCAAAGTTGATGTTAGACGCAGGAAAATGGACTTGAGCGACACAGGCGAGGGACAGACTGGGACGGCTAGATGACTAGATCATAAAGTGCAGCTCCCGTTGGGTTTTACTGGCCTGCAGTGGTCCAAGGAATGAAAAGGGCGTCCTGTAACACGTCACATTTGAGGACAAAACCTGCAAGATCCAACAACACAGACGAGCCACAGTAGCTCGAACTGCGGTAAAGGTTAATGCTGGTTCTGATAGAAAGGCGTCAGCAGCTGAAGTTGTGTAGTAACACAGGGTGTCCACGCTGTCCCACGTCCACTGCTAAAAGCTCCTAAAGTGGAGCATGAGAAGTGGACCGTGGATGCACTGGAGGAAGGTGGCTGGATGAATCACCTTTGTCTTACGTCACACAGAGCGTCAGGTGCACGTTTGTCGCTTATTAGGGGGGAGCACACGGCAACGGGATGCAAAGAACAACGCCTTGCTGTTGCCATGGGCGTGTGCATGGTCTGCAGCAACGCTCAGGTCATCAGGGCTACTCACTTGACAGGTCGGTGGCTAAACCCCTTCATATATTCTGATTCAATGACTAAACATCTCACCATTCTTATTTAATTTGAGGGAAAAATGCAAATCATTCCAGTCTGAGGACACGGCCTGCTGTGTTTTATGATTATGCAAAAGGAAAAAAAAAGAGTTAGGCTGAAATATTCCCCAAGTTTGTGACCTGGATATGTGTGACTGTGAAGAACGCAGCACTTTCACAGCTCACATACTTTGAGCTAGCCGTGCTAAAAAAAATGCCATGTGGGTGTGGTTTGGTCCAACAATACCCAAAGAATTCACACAATCGCAGCAAAGAAGGGGAAACACACTGCATCAGATTAGGCAGCAGAGGAGACGTGGATGTGTGTGTGTGTGGTGGTGATGGTTATTAACTAATAATGACAGCACCACAGCCACATGATCATGACACGGTGAGGCGAGCTGTAACCCATCCATCCATCCATCCATCCAGCTGGGATTCATCCCTACGGATCATTCAAACGTTGCCTTTTCATTACATCTGATTTGGTAAAGTGTTGGATAATAAAGGAGGGACATGAGGCATGATCCAGACCCGTGCAGGCCAGGGCCAAGCAGTTCCGTGCCAGACCACAGGAGCAGCCTGGCACTGTTCAGCCACACACCCTTTTAAAGCCTAATAATCCAGCTATGTTCACATTTCCCAACCGAGGTGATGAAACAAACACGGAGGAATGATAAATATTAAAACAGACCTCTCCATCAAAGTAACACGAGCAGGATTCATTTTGTCAACTGGTGAATTTTTTAAAAAATAAAATAAAATAAATAAAGACACTGAATCGACAGATATCACATCCTGCTCGAGAGCTCATAAAGTGATCAGGAACTTGTGTGTCTGCTGGTTTTTTTTGTTTGTTTGTGTTTTTTTTTTTTTTTAGAGGGGTGATGAATTGCATCCAGCTGACCAGCCAGGAATTTGATTGCGTGTATGAAATCATCTGATGCCAAAACAAAAAACAAAAAATCTAAATCACACTAAGGGCCTCTTTTCTTTTCTATTCTTTTTTTTTTTTTAATTTGAGGCGACCACATCGAGCCAAGTTGAAAACATAACAGGAAAATACTCACCAAGTCGATCACTCGGCACACGTAAAGGGTTTCAAGGCGGATGAGAAACATTTCTATAAGTCAGAAGTTTATTTTAAAAATAAAAAAGAAGAAGAAGAAACGACAGGCAACACGGCGCAGCTAGCCACAGAGGGAGTCAACTAACACGAACGTTAGCCGCTGCTAGTTGCTCCAGTTGCCCCCGTAGTGAAAACCCAACGGTCAGCCGGTGTCCTGCCAAGGAGGAGCCGCTCTCCGGTTTACGTTCACCGCGTCAAAGAAATTAAATAAAAAATAAAGACAATAAAACGGGACACATCGGTCGATGAAAGCTCAGTGTATTTCCCTGTCGATGTAAGAGCCAGGCTGAAACTAGAGAGGTGGAAACCAAAGTGCTACTGTTGGGGGTTAACAACTTTGCTGTAAGAGACGAGCTGTGATTGGACGGCGGCGGCCACCAATCACCTGTGGAGAGGCGCTGGGATCGCGGCGTCACGCTCCCACGAGGGAGGGGCGGGACGAAACGTGATTGGCTGACGACGTCAAGTTAGCAAGTGCCGTTAGCAGCGCTAGCTTGTGGCTAGTCCATCCGTATGCTAAACTGAAGGTAGCGGTTCTATTTGTTTACATTATTTGACCGTGAATGTAGCTCTTTTTTTTTTGCTTTTACACATTTTATTTCTAGCATATCTGCTTTTAAGGAGTAAACGTTTTAATTATTATTCTTTCTAATTAAAAAAAATAACGTTTTGTGATTAAAACTAGCACAAATATTGTTCACAACATAAAAATAAACCATCATTAAAGCACACATACAGACTAACTCCTATGTCTTTCATTACTGACCTGATTCCCAATACATTTTGATAGGCTTCTTGTATATTAAGCAAAAGAAGCTGCACACCACACACACATTTATTAAAACCAAGTCTAAATACTCTAGTCTTATCTTTAAAAATAATAATTTCCTAATAAATTACCACAAAAATGGTTCATAATACAAACTATTGTTTACAGCCTCCCTCGGTGCCTAACTGCTTTTTTCCCCCATTAGGGACCAGATTCACATTACATTTTGTGGATAAAACAGATGATGAAAACATTTAAAATCACACTTGAGCAAAACTAGTAAAAACAAACAAACTGACAGTATGTCTTGGCCTCCCAAAGTCCGGATGACGACTCAATAACCTTTGTTTTGCTGAGACAAGATCACATAATTTCTTCTCATCCTGGTAGGAAGTGTAAATCTTAAGGCAAACACACCATTAAATTAAAGACAAATCCACTATGATCCTCAAATCATATTGGGGTAAATTATTTTGAAGGTTTATTCAATAAATAATTCCAGAAAACAGAATTGCAAATGTGAAAGTGTTGTAGAAAAAAAAAAAAAGGCACTTAAAAACAATGGTGATGGATGCAACCTACTTTCCTTGACTGTAACGTAAATTTCTAGAGACAGACATTGTTCTCTAACCACTGAAAGACTGGATCACCATTTCTATTCAATAAAAATGTTCGATCGATGCACCGCTAAGGTGTTTTGGGTGGAATCACTGACAGATGGGGAAATGTCCCCAAATTCATATCCTACAAGTAAAACAATGTATTTCAACATAAGCAAAATTTAATTAGCAAATAAGGCAGATTTGTGTGTATTTGGCATTTCTGCAAAGAATTAAGGACCTGAGTTGGCTTTAAAATTAAGCAAGTAAAACCTGGAGCCGAACAGTAAAACTACTGTACACCGATGCCCTTTCATCTAGAAAGGCAGCCCGAGAGAAATATCTTTTCTAGACAAAAAAATACACATGATTGTTCAAGATGGATTAAAACAAACATCGCCTTCAAGCCTGTTCTGCGAATACATGTATGGCTTTACACAGAACCTTAATACGTACTATACATATTTCACTGCTGCCACTCCTGCTGCTACATTTGAAGAGTTCACTCCAAAGAGACGTTCAAATAGAGCAATACGTACTCGGTAAAAATGATCCCAGGCACGGTAAGACCTTTGCTCGGACAGCAAATCAATCTTAAGACCTTTGCTCGTCTGTTTTCGAGACAGATTGATTGTCTCCTATTCAACCGCAGGAGAATTTGGAAAGAAACTCTTCATTTGCTTCCCCGTTATCAACATCCAATTCATCCCTCCATAAAACACTGATGGCTTCTATTTTTATTTATTTTTTTAAAAAGGCACAGCTAGGCTTTCAGTAACCTTGCCAGTCCTGAAAAACTACAAAACACATTCTCTCTCTCTCGCTCTCAAAAAAAAAGAAAAGACATAAACCCCCACATTTATACAGACTGTACACATTTCAGATGATGCATAGAAAATAAAAATAAAAACACAAGTTAGTAAAACAAACAGAGAGTGGCAAAATGCATTGCTATCATTTGGTGACTACAACAAACAGTGAGCATTATAAAACCCTCCCCTCCCACTCCATCCCATCCCAGCCCGGATCTCTTCTCCATACAGTGTTGTCCACGAGGGAGCCCAAGCTCCATCATTTGCCCTCGTACTTTGGATTGACGACCGTTGTTACGGCGCTTTTGTAGATTGGATTCTCACCCTGAGAGAAACACAGACAAAGAGAGAGAGAGAGAAGAGTGAGTAAACAGCATGATCACATTAAAAAGTTCAAACAAACAAACAAAAAAAAAAAAAGCCATGCTGGAGCGTGAGAATAAAGTTTGCTTGGCTTCAGTTGAGAGCCAACGGTTTAATTTTAAGCTGCAGCTGTATCCTCTACATCTGTAGCTGAGAATGAAATGTTACTGGATGTAAATCTAAAACAAAAGCAGCTGGACTTTCACCACTCATACAAGCAGCTTCTTATGGGGCAGGAGTAGCCTGTATTCGTGATATAATGGATAAACTAAAAGAGATACGATTAGCTGGGAGGCTAGGAGGAACTACAAACGGTCGTGCGGAGATGTTCTCTCCTGAATCATGCTGATCACTTGGTTCACCATTTTATTTTCCTGTGTGCCGGTTTGCAAAGCTGAACAGCCAATCAGAGAAATCTCTCCATAAAGAACTAGTGTTACAGACGCACACACGCCAGAAAACCACCAACCAACATCTCAATATGTCACAGTCCTAACATCAATCAGTGGATTATCCTATAATCTGTTCATTTTTGCATCAGTTTGTATCTTAGTACTGTGAACTGTAAGAAAGCTGCAAAGTAAGTAGTGGTTATCGTTAGGGACACCCTGACTGCCACATACAAAAACAATTACATCCACAAAACGGGGATAAGTCAAGTCAAGCAAAGGTTGCAAACTCAACGCTGTGTTCAAAAGAAGAGAAAAGTTTCCTGGAGACAACGTCGAGGAGAAAAGTATTCCAGAGAGGGTTAGGGAGTTTATGGCGTTGGATGACTAGAACATTTCTGGAGGAGTAGGGAACACAGGTTTTCTGGAGCCAAGGTATGAGCTAGTCTCTCCACACTACATTAAGTATGACAGAAGTATTTATTGGACTTAGTACAGTCACACGGTGGACACATCATCTTGGAGAATACAGGAAAGAAAAATGTGTATTTGAAGATCAGATCAGGACTTGAACTGGTCGATACTCAGATTCGGGAGCAAGAAAACTTATCCTTAATTATTATCTACCAGAGATATTAATTCATGTCTAAAGGTGATGGAGATCGTGTATTGTTTAGATCATGGTACACTGTGCTTTCCTCAAATCACTGTGAATAAATGAAAGAATGTCTTAAAAGCTGGTCAACATTAAAAATATTTTTTTATCATTTCCTGTGTCCTGTCCTGGGAAATCATGTCACCCTGTTTTTAATATATTCATTTAGCTTAAAGCATTAAAGCATTTAAGCCTTCATTCGATCATACAACATCACTGGACAGGATTATTAATTATATGTTGCATAAATAACATAATTTGGCCGTAGATGTGAGTGTGAATGTTTGTCTGTCTCTCTGCGTTAGGACAGGTGGTTACAGAAAATGAAGAAATGAATTCATAAATCTAATTATTCTGATATTTCCTGTTAATATCAATAAAAACAACAACATGCAGTTATTTCATGTTTACATTAAAACTGCACTCTTCAGACAGGAAACACATGCAGGTGATACAAACTTTGACCTAAAGGGCGGCGGCTTTATTCCCATAGCTGGGATTCTGGAACTGGTTAATGGGGCTCTTGTAAATGGGATTCCCTTGCTAACGTGAAGAAGGAGAAGATGAAAACAGAAGAAAGAGGAATGAAGAGAAGCAGATAAAAGCCAGTGGAAAGGACAGACAACAGACTGGAGTAAAAACGTTCAGCACAGAATAGGAGAAAAAGTCCAGAAAGCAATATATTATAATGACACCCAGATTAAAGCCTTAAAAATAAACGTTTATGATAAGAAATGCCAAAGCTTTAATTAACACTGTGTATAAATAGGCTTGACGTAATTCCCCCACAAACGCTTGGGTCCTGACTAACGCTGCAGCTGTGACTGCCACACAGCGAGCACAAGCAGCAGCTGAGTTTTTCCATCAGTGGTCATACAGCAGTGCCCTTCTTTCTCTGCTTCATTGCCTTTTATGGTGGTGCAGTGGCAGCGTGTGGACAGTGAGGGGCAGCACTGAGAGCTGAGCAGGAGGCCACTTCCTCAGACAACATAAACTGAACAGGAGTGCAGGAAGCTGGGGTTGATCAGGGTCATAGTGACAGAGAGTCTCCAGATTATTTGAATTTAATCCTTTTCACAGTTAAGGACAGACAAATTATTCAAAGAGGTGTAACCGACTCACCGTGTCCCACTTGGCGTTCATCTTCTCCTTCTCAAACTTGGCGAACTCTCGGCGGTCGTGGATGATCATGAGCAGCTTCCAGATGAGCAGCAGGGCGAGGCCGATCAGCACGATGCCCGCTACCACTCCGGCCACAATGGGGATGATGTCAGGTCCGGCCGGGCACTCTGAAACGGAGGAGGAAAAAAAATGCAATGATGAAATCTACTGCTCGACTTAATTTGTAAGTTGTTTACACATAGAGTTAGCCGGACCCTACCTAGTGTTTCTACCACGTACACCTCCTTGGTTTCATTCCTGACGGCGTAGGTGTAGTAGAACCAGCAGTCGTTGGCGTCCCTCTCTTTGCAGTGGGACAGTGGGAAGTTCTGGTCGGTGGGCTGTGGCAGCTTATCGCGATGAGAGACCTTGACCAGCGTCATGTAACTGCAGTCCTGGTCACATGTGTCCTTCTTATCACCGGCATTGAATGCTTTGCACTGCACACAGTCTCTGTGGAGACACAGATGGAGATGTTCAGCACTAGATTAACTACCTAAAATAACAGAAACCAGCTTTATTTAGTTATTTAACTGTAGTGTTTTAGTTTGACCTAAGTCCCATCCACTAACATGGAGAAGGTGGAGTTTATTAACGCAGCCGGCCACCAGGGGGAGCTCCACATGCTTCGCCTTCACTTTGATGAGCTGACATGGTGTCCACTTTTACTACAGTCTATGCTTTAAACTGAATTCAGTTGTGTTTTGTATACGTTTAAACGATTGTCAGTTGTCTAAAGCAACACTTGTTGAGTTCAGAGTTATATTTTACTTTGAGGACGAGTGTGTCTAGCTGCTTTTGTTTAAAGTCTACCACGACCAGGGTGACTCTTTGTAGACTTCAGACTCACTTGTGCTCGGGGCAGACACCAGGACATGTTGGGCAGATCTCACAGGTTGGTCCTTGGAATTTGGGGTCGTCACATTTGCAGATTCCACACCGACAATCACCACGACCATTACAGATCTGCCCGTTCTTGGCAAGGCAGGTGGTGGTATCCATGGAACAGTCGCAGGCGCTGCCGGTGTAGTTGGCGTCACAGATGCACTTCCTGCATTCACAGCGTCCATGTCCTAATAGAGCAGAGGCAACGTTAAACCTTAACAGAAACACAAATAAACCAGTCTTTCAAATGGAGGCATTTCTTTTAACGCTCACCTCCACAGAGCTTGTTGTTGGAGCGGTCACAGTTGAAGTTGTCGCACTCGCAGTACTTTCCACTGTAGACCTCTGAAGGATTCTCACGCTTCTTGCACTCGCAGGTGCCACAGACGCAGTCGCCGTTGTTGCTGCAGATGTCTGTTCCGTTGTCTTTTCTGCAGTTGGCGTCCAGGTCCTCTGTGCGGACTTCGTCTTTGCTGCACTCGCAAACGCGCCCAATACGTCCCTCGTTACACCTGACACAGACCAAAGTGTTTTAGTTGTAATATGTGTCACCAAATTTTCAAACATTCCGACAGAAAAACACTTCTGTCTGAATCAATGGGTGTGAGAAATCAGATCACTAATACTCCGTCTTCCTGCCTTAACACTTACTTGCAGGCTCCACATTCAAAGGTCCCGTTGCCATTGTCACACTTCTTGCTCTTTGCCTCTCCACGTTTGGCACACTCGCAGTCGCAGATGAAATTCAGAACCACCTCCACCTCCTCAGTGAAGCCCAGCGGTTTAATCGTAATCGTCTCAGACTTGCCCTGAGGCGGACACTTCTGGGTTTCAATGGAGATACTGAACGAAACCTGGCAACCAAAGAGGAGTTTACACGTGAGGACTACTGCGACATGTTCCAGGCATAGATTATCCATAAGCTCCTTACTCGTCTCAACCACGCAATACGCAACTGGACTTGTATAGTCTAGAGGACATTTCATCCAAGTAGGTTGTTTGATGCGAGTTTCTGACACCCACAGATGTACCTATTTCAAACCCTAACTCCCCACCAGTCTTTAAGAACTGAAGAAGTTACGTGGATGAAACATCTTCAAGGAGCTCCAGTTGGTTAAACAATGACCTGGATCACCGAGAACCTTCACAGATACAATAAATAATAAATTCAAAATCTAAAACTCAATTAAAACAAGAAGAAGCATCGTCTTTACCTCGTCTCCGATGGAGATGTTGGAGCACTTCCTGCCGTTCTCCCCCGTTCCCTCCACACCGTTCTTACAGATGGACTTGTAGCTGATAGAAACTCCCTCAGGCAGCCGGCCGTTTTCCAGGATTACCTCGGATGAAAGCGACTGCCCCAAAAAGGCAAGAAAGGTCAAATACTCGCCACTTCAATCTGACAATCTGTAAGGTTTCCATCAATAAACTTGTACGTTCTAGACTCGCTCTCCGTGTAAACAGTCTCTAGGAAGCAAAGACACAGCTGTAGATACGGAGAGCATTCATATAACCTTTCAAACAAATGATTTATGAAAGGATGTGGTCCAGTCATACTCACGTTGTAGGCATCAATAATGAGTTTGATGACATTGCTGGAGTTGGAGGACAGAGTGCCGACAGCGGATTTAGGAATAAGATTTTTTAACTCCTGTCAAACAACAAGAGAATGAACACAATTTAAAGTTAAATCACGTCATGTGAAATACATGAAGGTCAGTAGCCTTTTAGCACAAACCTTGTAAACGGGCTGGAACTCCTCAGTTACAGCAAAGATGGTCTGGATGTTGTGGTCGCTCAGTTTCTGGACCAGATGGGCGATGGAGGGGTAGTCCTACAAAACACAGGAACACACAGACGATTATTAATAAGAGCTGGAAGATAACTGCTCTCATACTCAGCTAGCTCACACGAGGTTAATTACATACATAGTAGTGGCTCATAGTGTACGTGTTGTCCTCCAGATGACACTTCCCGTCGTTTGGCAGGACAATGCCACCCAGTTTCCCGTCTCCAGCGAAGTGGAAACCAGCATCGGTGGAAAACACCAGCAGACGAGTCACATTCCTCCAGCCAATTTGCTCCTGAGATCAAGACAGAAACGGTCTTGTCATGTGTGTTTTCGATAAAGAATGATGCAAACTTTAATCTCCTGACTGGTGACGGCACAAGCCACCACTAAAAAGCTCACCTCGCAAACGGCCACCTGCATGATGGCGTCGAACCCGCCTTCTGGAGAGTCCAGGTTTCCTGAGATCTGCTGCTGACTGACCAGCCGATTGAATTCATTGCCCTTGTCCGTGAGCTTCAGGACGTTCTTGTAGCTGAAGGGGCTGGTGCAGTTCTGGTTCCCGGTGCAGGGGTTTTTGAGCCTGGCTGGTGTGGTGCTGATGTAAGGCATGACCGTCTTCTCTACAAAGGATCCAAAACCTGAAGGGGAGAGGGGAGAATGTCTAAACACAAAACTGTCTTAAACACCGTCTACTTTTGTGCGTTGCAGTGATTTCAGTTAAAGCAACTGGTGTTCAATCATACAACCATGACACACCAGTGCATGAGCATGAACGTCTACAACTGCACACATCCTTTGCAGACAGTTTCTGGAGTTTATTATTATTTACTCTTCCTCACCGATCCTGAAGTCTGAGGTGATCTCCTGCATTTCCTTCATGAGATCGGTCCCGAGGTTCTTTACGTTTTCCAAATCATCTTTCATGGAGAAGGACAAGTCCATGAGGTAATAGAGGTCGATGGGGTAATCCTCGGCACGCTTGAATTTCAGCTGAAAAGTCTGAGGTTCACCTTAAGGATAGAAAAAGAAAAAAAACATAAAAGAATAAATAACAACAAAACATGTCAACCTGCCTGCACCGCACCATTTCCTGCAATTACAACAGACTGAGTATAAGACAGTGATCTTTATGTTCTGCTTGTTTACCTGGTAAGCTTATGAGGTGGGTAAATCCACTAGCGACCAATTTAGATTACAAGAGCTACAAGTAGATGCACTATGAGTGAACTGCTTTACATGTGGACGAAGCTTTGGCCAGGTCTACTCTTCAGTGCCACATACCAGTCAACTATATTATATAACATGCAGGTGACTGAAGTCAAATTTTTACCAGATCTGAGTGTCAGGGTGAGTTTCTGAGGTTGTATCTGGGTGATCTGCTCGGGCATCAGCTTCTCAGGAACATCCTTTTTGCGAACGGTGACGGGTTTGTTCTCATTAATTTCGATCTCTCCACGTGGGTTCTCGATCTCCTTACATTTTCTTTTCTTCAGGGACATGAGATCGTCGCAGCGACCCGACTTGGACTCGCCCTCAGTGAGGAACTTCTACAGAAAGCAGAAGTGGTTGTTAAGGGATGACTCAAAACATTTATTCACTTCTCTTCTGTACCCGCCTATTTATGTTAAGCGTTGCCGGGTCTGCTGGAGCCTATCCCAGCTGTCATTGGGCGAGAGGTGGGGTACACCCTGGACAGGTCTCCAGTCTATCTCAGGACTAACACAGAGAGAAAATCACCAATCAACCTAACCAGCATGTCTTTGGACGGTGGGAGGAAGCTGGAGAACCTGGAGAGAACCCACGCAGACACAGGGAGAACATGCTAACTACACCCAGAAAGACCCAGTCAGAAATTGTGTCCTGTATTTTCTTTAATGTGTTAAGAAATCTTCATGAATCTAATCTGTCACAAAAATGTTTTTACCACATTTGTGCCTCGATAACCTGAAGCACAAAAATATAATCTAATATCTAGAGGCTGTGTCGATGTACAAGAATGTCTGTTAATGGGGCCAACACCAAGAAACATGCCGAGGCCTGACAGCATGTTTGTTGTCTGATGCTTAACAGTGATTTCACTATAATATCCCAGAAGGAACATGAAGTCCTGTTTGAAATCAAACAGAAATAGATGATCCATTTGGAGGCCTGAATATAAATGAAATGTAAAGTAAATGTAGGAGGACTCACAACAATGAAGTCAGTCACCACACACAACACAGCAGCTAAAATCTGGTTAACAGAACCAGATTAGATTATTGAGTTTGCAGAATGTGTTCAGAAAACAGCATGACATACAGAGAAAGATTCAGTTTGGTTATTTTAAAACAGAAAATACTAGTTTTAGAGCATTTTATGGTCCAACTGCTCAGGTTAAAAGCTGACTTTATCTGGTAAAAAAGAAAAAGGAAAAAAGCAAACATGTCTGTACTAAAACCTGCAATCATTTTGTAATATCTTAAGTTCAGTGGTGGGTATCACACGTCAGACTGATTGCAAAGTACAGACAAGACTCAACAGCATTGCAGCTCTGTCTCTGACAAAAACACCAAACCCGGAGATGTTTTTACGTGCTCACTGAAAGACCCAAATTAGTCATTAGAACAACTTAACACAAGCTTTCCAATGAAGCCTCACTGTTCCAGTTCAGGTAACTTTAATGAGAAGATATTCAGGGACTATTGATGGCCCAAAAGACGAAACATTTGTGATGCGGATTAGGGCTGCAGCAACACATCAGTTCTGATAATGTTTAAGTTCTCCAATAATGTTAGTGTCCAAATATATAGAAACATTAGGATTATAGAAGAGTCTGAGCAGTGTCAGTACAGTAGTGCCTCGCTGCGAGTTTCGCAGATTTTTTTAGTGCAATTTTGCATATGCACGGGTTATTTTTAGAACGTAACTTCCGTAATAAACGAGGGACCACTATACTTGGAACACTACAGTGGCTTTCATCTGATTGTTGGTTGGTGGGCTGGGAGTCGTTGTTGTGTCCTCATCAGACAAGAACTCGAAAGACTCTCCAGAGCAGATGCTAACGGCTAGCACGGCAGCGCTACATCTCAAGAGTATTTTAAGTTGATAAGCAGGTTGTTTCTGCACATATAGCCTTATAAACATTAACCATGCAAGTGGGTGGAAGCCGTCTTTAGTAGATAGATATCAAATATGTGTTGAATGCACAAACCCTGCACTGGTTTCCAATCATCATGCTAGATCAGAAGTCTTATGTCAAAGTATTAGTGTGGTCCACATCCACTGTCTGTTGCTGCTGATTAACATCAGCCTCTCTCACAGCACAGCTTGAACATCCAAAACATTTGTCATTTGTTTGAACCATCAGGCGACTGATACGTCCCAGCTGTGAAGGAGTGAGAGAAGGTCTCATTTTAACCTCATGTTCATGATCCTGTAAGCCACTCTCTTCTAATACTGTGGTTGGTTGCCACCACAGCAAGAATGCTCATGTCAGGAAGCAAACACATCTCAACGACTTCATTCAGTACAGGTTTCCAGTCAAGACAAGAAGCTACAGCACTGATGTTTGCAATTAATGGAGCAGTTGTGGTTTAGTCGTCTCTGGCTGGAAGGCAAACATGAACAAGAACTCTTTAATCTCTTAACTCCGAAGTATTTAAAGGGTAAGAACAAGTTGTACGATTTTAAGTCTGAGAAAAATACACCTCTGTCCTAAAAAGCACATGGAATGTATTTGTTTATTAAGGTATGTTTGAAATGTCAATGGTGACAGTGTTGGACATGATTCTTGACAGAGACTATACAGGCTGTATTATTTCATGCCAAAAATAAAAGGTTCAATACAGCGTTAAAGCTCAGCCCATCGATCCAACTTACTTCATCTGTGCACCATCCACACGTCTCAGAAACCTGGATGCATTCCCCACATGACTGTGCGTTGGCCTTGATGCATATGCTTCCCTCTGAAAGAGACAAGTTCTTTTTAGACAGGACAGTTTTTTTTATTGTTTCCATTAGGTCACTAACTGAAACCAGCTTTTGGCTGAAAAACACAACCTTCCCCGTTCACAAAAACTGAGTCATGCTGGGAAAAGCTCCAGGCAGCTCACCAAGCAGTGACTTCATCTTATAAAAAAAGTCTCCCAGAGCAAACCAAGACAACCAACATGGTCATTAAGTCCAGGAAAAATATTTAAAAGACTAAAAATGGAGGAAATTCTACCACTATGATTGAAAACTTGTGTCTAAAACATTCATAAGGATAAAAATCTATGGACTCTGAAGGGGAGGAATGAATACCGTGGTGTCGTACCTGAAAGTAACACTAGAGTTAGTTAATATTTTACAGCGGTGATAAAAATAACAAAGCAAAAGCAGACAGCTTACCTTGCTGAGCCCAGCTGCCACACAGGACTGCCGATAGCGTTGCTATTAAAAGTAGCCGCAGATCCATCTGTGAAACAAAACACAAAATAACTCACCACTGGGTTAAAGCAACAACCTAAACGCTATGCACAAAAAAATGCACGAAACAATAGGTGACAGCTAAAATAAACAAGTATTGCAGTCACACGTAATGTTGTTGTAATGACGGAGGTTTAATATGGCTCGGAAGCAACTCCTAAAACACCAGTGATCACACATGTTTTATACAAATATATATAGTGTATGTATATAGCGCAAACACACTAGGTTTATGATCTAAAAACCAGGTTTTAGTGGAGTATGGTTTCCAATTCAGCTACACAACACACAATCTTAAACCAACTTTCATCTTCAAACCAATAATTGCAAAACAGATGGTCTCCACAAAAACACAATCTAGATTACGACATGAAGCCCACGTTTCAGAGTGAAACAAGCAGAAGCAGCTAGCTCGTCTTAATGCCACCGCCATCAGCAATGCTATTGCTACATCTGGGTTCGCCCAATGCTCCAAGCTCACTATAAGCACGCCAAATCAAGGACGATGTTTCTCAGCCATAAACGATCTTAATTCCCAATCATCCGCATTAGTCGCTCCACTTGGTTGTGTTGCCTTAAAGCTGTATTAGTTCAAACTTATAACAGACCACATCAATTTGCTCAAGGTTTGAATTATTAGTCATCAAGGCTCTGTGGTTTCACATCACTACTAGTCTCATTCTGTCTGTACACCCACTCTCAAATTTGAGATTATACCAGATCAAATTACAGAGGAATGATTTACCCACCAGCCTTAACACAAGGTGTTATCAAAAAGTGATTCATGATGACTAACAGCAGACATGTTGTGACTTCAACAGCAGTATCTCTAATACCAATATGACCACAGAGAAGAAATCTAAACTGGAAAGGAATAAACTGTGGTTTATTATGCAGTTACACCACATGCAATGCCCTATGATGCCCTCATACCACACAGAACAGAACTAAGCCAAGATAAAAATCTGAAGCCTCGCTAAGGCCACAACTACACAACAAAGAGAGGAGGTAGGTGTGTTCACATTCCCATATTTGGTCAGGCCGTCTCATTCCTCTTACTGAGCGTCTGCCATTCCCCACAACTCCAGTGACACACTTCCTTGACTGGCTGCCCAATCCTCAAACTCAGACCATAGTTTTCTGTGTGTGTTTGACCCAGTAAGGCACGCGCAGGAAATATTCTGTTTTCACAGCAGCCAAGTCGACAGTACTGCCTCAAGATAGCCTGTCACTGCTGGTGCACTTTTGTTTTGGTTTTTGTTTTTCTTGTTTACACTACAGAACTACAGTTAAGTAGTTTTAAGTAGAGGTTAAATACACTGTGAGAAAATGTGTGTGCTGCAGCCACACAAAAACCCACATCCTGTGATATCAGCCATTGAGACCAAGTTCAATGCAAGCTTTTCCATGAAGTATGATACTTGGACAAAAAAAAAACACGATGGTGTTCAGATAATCAAGGTGACCTTTAAAAATGAACAAGCTGCAGTGTAATTTTTGTTTAGCTTCCCTTCCTGATTCTTAAACCTGACACGAACAAGAACTTAATGTATACTAAGCTGTAAACCAAGAGTTAATCACACAGCAGAAAAGTCTTCATAAAATTACAACCCACACCAACTGTGAAGGCTTTCTACACCCCAACGACTCCACCCCTACATTCTTAAAGAGCTGCTTTGTTTACCGCTCTGGGGTTTGGCCTGCACAGGGCAGCAAATTGCACAGAGTTGACAGATTGGAAGGAATTCAGACTCTCCATTAGTTGCAGACATTTGTGGTACAGATCTTGGGGCACAATGATCTGTCTGGTAACTCATTTATACTAAATTAAAACAAAAAAAGAGAAAGGAATGTGAATGTATTGAATAGAAGTGCAGGAAGTGTTGTCGGCTTTCTTTCACAGACATGTTGAGGATGTGGATTGAAAAACATCATATAACTTAAGATTTCATTGGAATAATTTCAAATCACCACTACTACTCCCAGTTTAAACCTAGGGGCAACCTTAATAGCTTTATGCAGACACAGCGAGGAGGTTTAAACCATAACAAACTTGGTAAATCTCCTCTCCAAAACTGTGAAACACAAAGGAAGGCCAATGTGTGGTCCATTCAGCAGCAAGAAGTTTAGTGTTGTAAAATGGCATGTATTTGCATAATATTTTACTCATCCATGGTTATATTTTTAGTCAAGACAAATTTCAGTTCCACAAATCAGTGAACATGTAAACCCATGTCATTTCCTTCCTCAGTTCCAGGTTAAGTACTGATAAAGGCACTGATAAATATATAAATTAAAAAAACAAAAACAAAAAAAAACTAAATAAAATTCATGACTATACAAAAAACAACCAACTGTTATTTTAGTCATCCACTTTTCAAACCCCTTGTCTTTACCTCAGTAGATGCCATGGTGTATGAGTAGTCCCAATAAAGGAGCTGAGAGACTAATATTTAGACAAACAGGGATACACTGAATGTAGCCATGACTTTGTATGGTAAGGCTGGAGAAGACAGAGGTGCTCAATGTTAGTGTCACCATGTTTCGTTATAATCCAGCTTCTGTTAATAATAGCCAGAGCTGCTCAACATATTTCCAGCACACGTACAGCAACTGAAACAGTGGTTAGCCAGAAATCTCTCAAATAAAGACTTGTGATTGTAGTAACACAAAACAGGGTCTTACTGAATCAGAACTAAATCAAAGTTTCAGAAATCAGTTCATTGTAAATCTTTTTCTCAACATGTGCTTTGGACATTTTTTTATATTCTGTAGTAAGAACAAAGAAATAATTGTAATGTTGGATGTTGGTCTGAGGGTTAAGTCAATTTTTTGTTCTGCACCAAATTTATATCAAGTAAGTAGCATAGCCTGAAATTCACCTCCCCAGACACAACCTGCAACTACGATTTGACTAAAACGCTTTACCACATTCATGACCATCAGCTACCAAACAGGAAGAGAAAACTCTCCCTCCTGCCTCTACTCCTTTCTCTTTTTGCTTTGTGGTGATTTCCAGGGAAAATAACTGTTGCTCAACATTCGCTCACTTCCAGTCACCATTGTTTTAAGCAAACAGCAATAATCAAGACAGCTAACTAATGTTCTAGTGGAGTTATTGCAGAAAGATGTCAACAAACACATACACAAGTGGAAATGCTTACAACAGTGTAAGTCCCAACATAGGATCATGGTTTGGTATGCATGTTTCAGAACCATAAACCAGGCTTTGTTCTGACCTTCTAGACCACCCAAATGCCAGAAATCAGGAATTTCTTGCAAAATCTGCAGGGAAGAGTCGACTCCCAACAACAATCCTCCACTTGTTGTCATGGTCCGCTGCTTGCTATCAGGTTCAGACAGGTCAGAGGTGTTTTGATTCAATCTGCAGTGTAAAAGTAGGCCTCAGGGATCAGGGTCACACTGATGTAAATTCACAGACAGCATCAGTCTGTTCTCCACATGTCTGCCTACTATACAAGTGGCATTCCTTTATCGTCTAGCAGGCAGAATGTTTTTTACACCATAATGACATAAATATTGTAAGAATATGGTTCCTAAAAACATCTTAGACAAAGATAGTCCATTATAGACTATGTTGCTGCATCATTTAGAACAATTCATACATATCAGTCTTTGTTTAGCCTTTTTCCAGATATCTGACCCACGGCATCAACCAGAAATAGACTGCTTGTTATTTTGTTGTTAAAAATTGATTTTCCAGAATAGTAATCACAATATTATAGATATAAAATGGCATTTTTATTGCGAGGATTAACTCCATCCAAGTGAAAATGATTGCAGCCTGATACAACAATAAATCCTATGTTTTAAAAGTCAAAGGTTTCTTCACGGCATTCAATTTTTTTCTACTTGAAGGTCAGCTTGACACTCAAACAAACAGACTGTGCAGACGTGTCGCCACCACTTTTTTATTTATCTCTCATTCAAAACTCATTCATCTGAGGTCGGAGACTTCCTTTCAACGTGACCACGGGGCTCTTATACTGCACCAGTAACTACTTAATGTAACTTAAAGTTAAGGGTAGAACAGACATGTGCCCAACTCAGAACAAAGGACCCTGGTCAATTATGTGGGTTTCGTCAAGTGAAAGAGCTGATTAAGGACAAAACACATCTAAACTCAGGAGATTATCTGACCTTCCTGACCCGTCTGTGGCTTGTTGCTGCACACAGCTGTGAACAGACAAGCCTGCTGTTGCCTAAAGGTAAAGCAAAGCACATGTGTGAGTGTTTAGAGTCCCCTAACAAAGTCCACGTCGAGACTGTGGATGACCACACCTCGACAAACAGGCTCGCAAATGTTCCTCCATATGGTTTCCGAGTTTATGACTTATGGAACAGAGCTGTGCTTATTTAAACAGGGTTATGTTTTTATGCATAAAATACGTTATTAGAACCCCTGCATCGTCCTCAGTGTCAACTTAAAACAGCCTTCACCTGTCTGTGTAAGTGTTCTCAGTGATTCATGTCATGATAAATCCAAGAACCTTGATATACACAGTAACCTGCACAAACAACTTCCTGCTGTATGTGTTTTGCTGATGCACAACTTCCTCTGACGAACTCATATTGCATGTTCACACGGTAAGAACTATAGCACGATAGAAATACAGCAACAGAACAGATGCCAACATATCACCTTAGTGCTGCAAAAAAAAACTCACCACAACTCTAGCAGGTTCCTCAATGGTTCTTCGTTTTTTGCGAATCGAGGTTAACCACACTGTAGCAGAAGGGTTTGTGTGGCTCACATTTCACCCTTGTGAAAACAGAAGTGCACGTTGCCCTTACTGCCTAGTGTAGTTTTTTTTTAACTTCTCTTTAACACCTACCTCCTACATAATTCAATCCTTTAACTCAACTCTAAATTAATTTCTGTATATTGATCTCTTGCTGTGGAGCCAACTGTGGCCAAACGGTACAGGAAAGCGAAAGCATCCAACACTACGCTTGCAAAACTAAACTAGAGGCTGAACCTAGCAATGCATTTGTTTTTTATTAATTAATCTCCCAATTATTTATGCAAGAATTTGTTGATAAATGTGAAAAACTAGAGAATAACCTTCGAAATTCCAGGGTTAGGCCCTAAAAACAGTTTCCTCGACAAAAACAAAAAAACAAAAAACAAACTAGACAGCAAAAATGTTGTGCATCTAAGCCTGAAACAACTGTGGTTTTATCATCTGCTGCACTACTATTATAGCTACACTTACTTGACAAACAGTTTCAGATCTATTTTGATGTGTGTCTCTCTTTCAGGACAATGTCCACAAGTCACAAGTTTGGTTTACAAATCAATGTTGTGCGTAAAAATAAAAAAGTCAGACTGAACTGAACTGAAACGCTAACTTTTATTTCTGGACAAATGGACACAAAGGCTTTGATTAAACTTTTCTGCTTTACAGGAAAAGATGCTGATTAATGATATGGGAGTTTTAGTGGCGATAGGCAAAAAACCTTTGGTGACAAGAAATAAGCAGGTTCAAAGGGAGTCACAAGGGAGTGACTGATAGAGTTGACTGAAATAACACAAGCACAGAGTTGCCCAAACATAGACCAAGGAAACACAGTCTGGGAGTACCATCAAATGTACCATGCTTGATGGTGGGCTTGGATCAAAATAGAGCGCATTAAGACGGTAAGAAGAGCTAGCTCCGTCCAGACATAAGCAATATTGTTTTTTTTAGATTCTCCTCGTCTCACTTATAACCATTTGGGGTGGGAAATATATTTTGGAAGGATTACCAAGGGAACCAGAGCCTTTGAGGTAACTGTCAAACCTCAGCTACAAAGTGATGGTAAAAAAGCAAATCGCTTTACATTTTAAATGGGCTGAAGTCCATCACCAGCTTTTTTCCCTGTCTATATGAACAAAATGATGTTGTTTAATGCGCATACTTCACTTCAAAGAGCATTGAACACATGCATTTACACAACATTTTAGTTTTAAACACCAAGCTATGTTTGTAAAAGCTTCTATGTCATTATATTTTGACTTTATAATAGCTACTGTGATTAAAAGAGGCTAGTAACTGATCACAGTCACAACCAAATACAGTTAAGATACTGTATTATGATTTTAGAGCTAGAAGTGGTACTGACAGAGACATCGGTCATAAAAAAAAATTTCTACCAGCATTAAAATCAGCACTTTTTGCTTTGTCTGTAAGTGCGTAATTATGTTGTTTAATATCAAAGTGTAAGCTTAACCACTTCCATATATATCTTTGGGAACTGACAGCTGTCTCAACGATGAATGTTGCACTACAACGTTAAGATCTTCCGCGTCAAAGGTGGTGCCGAACACAAGTCTGCATTGTTCTTGCTCGGTGGGTCATCTGGTCGTCCACAAACCAAGCCGAGTGCCCTCCCCCCCCTCCAGGCTCTGTTTGCCACCCAGTCGGTCAGACAGCCGGCCCACACCTGCTGCGGAAAGTCACAGTCCACTCTCGGTCCATTAGGTCCACAAACAACACAGCGTGACTCCCCATCCATTTCCTTAATTAAACCACGCCCAGGCAATGCTCGTCTCCCTGGACAGGATTTTATCAGGAAGTCCTTCTCGCGCATGGCTGCTAAAACAGCACGATTAAAGGAAACCCAGCCTACAAATGGGAGCATCCGCTTCATACATCCAAAATCTGCCATGAGGTTAGACATGAATCTCAAAGCGCTGTCAGACTAAACGGCTTGAAAATAGCTGAATCCGTGTTTTTGGGACAAAGGCATCAAAGAGGGAATGTGTTTGTTCTGGTGTCCATAACTTAACCAGCAGACTATAAAAAGATGGTTGAAAGAATCACGGAATAGGTTTGTTGTCTTTCTGTATACATAAAAACATGTTTGGTTGGAAAAGTATTCTAAATTTCCAGCACCATAAACGCAAAAGACGTTTAACGTGTGTTTAACATCTTAAAGCAATTTAGGAATCCACCAAATCAAGTTCTCATACATGCTGACAGACTGAGCAGACACAAAATGGTACGCTGGAAACAGTTAAATCCATTTTTAACTTGTAGAACAAACTGTGGGACATGGGTGGGGGGTATGCCCGTCATATGGAGGCGATCCCGATCCCCCAGCCTGCCTCGGAAAGATGAGATAATGCATTCCAGTTTAACAAACTCCATACTATGTCACGGAAAACGAGGCCACTGATATATGGAGGGCTATTTCTCTTTTCTCTCCATCGGCCTGATGTCATGCGAGTTCGTTTCCATGTCACAACCAGAACAATCTTACATAAGCTCTGCATTAAGAGCTTGCCAAGGCTGCCTTTCATTTATAGCCTTGCAAATAAAGGGATTTGCGTGGGTCTTTTAAATTAGAGCACTTACAGCTGATTTGTCAGCCTTCTTGTGAATCATGATTCCTCTTCTCAGGCATTTGGAATCTTTTTTTTCTGCTGTGAGAACTTCAATCACCGGAAAACTCGTCATCAATGGCTCACCAGTCAGAGGGGGGGTAAAAGCCTAGTGCTGAGTAACATAAAGTGACCCTTGAAACTGCCCGGACACTCCTAGCTAGCTCAAACAACACAACAATGTAACTAAGGGAAGTGACTCAGAGATGCACCGGGAGCAGTCACCAGACACATCTCCCCTCATGTCTGCAATTACCAGGCCTGGTGTATTATCTGCATGCATTGTGCAACATCAAACACATGTGTTCCTGCACTTTGATTTCACACTGTGGCTATGTTATTTAAATGCCATCTACAAGCCAAGCCAGGCAGGTAATTATTTATTCCCATGTCACTACGTAAGGCCTTGCAGAGAGAGCACGGTGCGCACAGATTACTAGTTTTAACTTTTAAATTCACCAGAGAACGGGGAAGAAAAATAGCACCCCGGGGCTACAATTCCTTTACAGGAAGTGAGCGAGGCAGGCAGGACCAGTCTTGTCCAACTTACATACTACAGTCTCTTAATCACAGCTGTGGGCAAGGCTCAACAAGAGACTCTGGTTAACCAGTAAGATGTCCTGGACTTACAGGGCCCTCAATCACAGTTTATACAGTCGATAATGTGAAGAACAGCTGTGCTCTCCGTCAGGATATTGTCCGCAAGTCGTGACTTTGTGGACAAATGGATGTTATTGTGGGAAATCTATGAAGTAAGTCAGACTGAAGTGAAATATGCTTTTTTTTTTTAAGTTAACGGACAAACACAAACGTTTAAAAGAGCCAGAACGCCAGAACGATCCAAACCAAACGCAGTTTAAGTCACTGAAATGTGATTTTAGGGCTTAAAACGGAAACAACATTCAAAATAGACACAATAAAATCACTACTAAGGTAATTTGTCTATAAGATTACGCCTGTAAATCCTCCATTGTGGGAGTCTGGACTTTTAAGATGATGGCTAACATGATAAATACTGTATAATGATTGCCTAAAATCTGAATCAAGCACAGTTTAAGATTGTGGATTATGATTTGGGAGTTAATGTAGAAACAAAAAACACTCAAGAGCTCCCACAGAGTTGTAAAAGTATATGTGGGAGTTCAAGAAGACAGCTATATGATTTTACAGCTTAACATGGCTGTTACATTCAAAGAAGCCACAACAAGAACGCTTCTACTTGGTAAACTTACCCAGCCTTTTTAGTTTTAAACACCAAGATATGTTCATAAAGGCTTTAAGATGATGGCTAACATGATTAAAAATATCTAGTGTAGCTCACATCCTGAACGAACCCCAGTTAAAGCCACTGTATTATAATTTTAGAGCTAAAAATGGCACTGACATGGAGAACAGTCACAAAAAAATCCCATCTAAGAACATTAAAACGTGTGTTTCACCAAATAAAGTCTTCTTAAAGACTTTTAAAGTGGCAGCAACATTTAAAGCAGTCACGATAAAAGCACTTCTAAGATGATAAATGGGGTAAATTTACGTTTAGTTTTAAACACCAAGACTGTCCCGTAAAAGCTTCTCTGTTGGCTCTGACTTTGAGATGATGGCTAACATGATTAAAAATGTCCTCTTCCACCAGTCTTTAGCCACCCATACTGCCCTCTTTGGTGGGTGTTTTTCTGGCCTACCTTCCGTAAAAAGACCAAATTAAGATTCCTCGATTGGGTTATTTAATATATGACAATATTTCCAAAAGCCTTGGTGTTGAAAACCCGTGTTTAAAGGGTGTAAGTGTCTTCCATCCGCTAGCTAGCTGTCGTTAATCCACACCCAAAGTTTGCCCCTGAAGACATAGCATTCCTCGCCTTTCTACCCTTTTGTCATTTCCACTGGTGGTTTCAGCCTCTTTCACGCGTGGCAGACCGTTTGAATGTGACAAATGTGGGTTAAAATAACACCACTCACCTTGAGATGATTCTTTTCCGATGTTTTGGCAGATTTAAATGGACATTTGCCTCCTGAAAAGTGGCTTATTTAAGCGATATAGAAAAGAGAAAAAAAAAAAAACGGTTACTGAGGCGAAGACAGACGTTGGTCCGCTTTGTTTTAAACTAACAGCTCGCACCGCTCAGAGAGATATAACCGACTGAAAACTCGGGTGGAGCTAACGTTTATCCCCCTATGTTATAAACCAGAAACGAGTAGAGGAGTCGCACGTTAGTAACAGTCGTGGGTCTGATGATAGACGTTTTTCTTTTTTTTTTCTTTTTTTTTTTGTTTAACACTCCAACAAACCACCCCTTCTCCTCTTTTAGACCCCGCCTACACAGGAAGGACCACGGCACACACAGGGCAAAGGAACAAACACACCAAAGAGTAATGAACCCGTGCTCACCTCGGATGTGGAGCGTGTATGCGCATGTGCGGTGCGCATACACGCACGCGCAACAACACTGGAGGATGCGGAAAAACAAATACCTATTATATGAATTTTACTTTTTAAACATTAATCAACCAAGAAAATCTACCTTTATCAAATAGTTCCATTTAAAAGCACTTTTTTTTTTCATTTCAAATGTATATATTTCACTTTGCCATATATTTCATGGCAGTTCAGGCGATTAGGTGCCTTGCTCAACGGCACTTCGACATGAAAACAGCTCCAGCTTTGCACATTTTCATCCCACCGGTTAAATAAAGTATGGCTTTCGATACAGCGACTATAAATATGTCCTAAACCCACAATAAATTTACTTTTATACTCTTTTATCTTATACCATATTCTGTTTTTTTAATCTAACTTGTGATTTTGCACTGTATACACTGCCACTGTAACACATGATTTCCTTAAAGTCTTATCTTAGCTTAGTTTAGCTCAGCTTATGCCTCTGTTATTGTACAAATACAGTATTAGCCACATACAGCACTTTGTCAGCAGCCAAATGCGTTATCTTCTAATATTTCAGGCACCTCTTATGCAAACACAAAGCTTCTACATGTTGAAACGTTATGCGTCACAGTATTTCAAGTAAACAACCCACATTGTTTACCACGTTCTTTTAAAGGTCTGCCGCGCTCGCTCGGCTTCATTTCCTTTGCAAACTCAGAAAGCAATGCAAGTTCCCCTTGAATACTTTTTTTCTGGTTGCTATAGTGACGTGCTTGTGTCATACAGTTCGGGCCTGCAGGAACATTCACCCAGTGCTGCACACCATCAAGAATGCAGACCTAATCATTTTTAGGTGCTAACAGTGCTCAGACCTGCATGCAAGTGCAAACTCATGCATGCATCATCTATCTATGTAAGGCTGTGATCAATTCTCTAAGTGATTTTAATTTAGAGTGTCGTTTGTGGATCTTCCAGAAAGTGTATTCATAGAATCACTGTTCTAAATTTATAACTTCTTCCTTACTCCTAGTTGCTGTAGGCCACTACAGTAGAAGAACATGTACTCATAGAACCAAAGTTACATTGGTAACTTCTTCCTTACTTTACTAGTTACTTTAGGCCACTACAGTAGAAGAACGTCTACTCATAGAATCAAAGTTACATTATTATCTTCTTCCTTACTCCTAGTTGCTTTAATATTTAAAAGTCCTAATCTTCAGCTTTAACTTTGTTTTGCTCCATTTCCTCCATTTTCCAAAACACTAGACACACACACACGTATGTTAAAAAGGACATGTCCTAGTGTCCAGCTTCCAACACTGAGCCTAACTGTGACAAGCATGCAGCAGCCGGTGCTGCCAGCTGGCCTCGGCATGAAGTCACCGTCTCAATTTTACATCAGCGCACAGTCACCCTGCTGAATTCCTCTGATAATGCATCCGGTGAAAGCTTAGTGAGTCCTCTGCGATTAGTTTCAGTCTCACACATATTCATAACACAGAAGAAAAAAAAATCCCAGATGAGTGACAGTCAGAGCGCAGTTTCTTTGTTGGGTGGACACACTGGAGGTGGAGCTGCTGTCCATTGATGGCGGGGTTTGATCCCCTGCCCAATCCATACGCTGGAGTGTCTCCTGGGAAAGATCTTGACCTCTGAAGTGGAAAGGTGAGATATAAGTGCAGACAGTTTGCAGTTTTATTGGGGGAAATGCAAAGACATTGGACTGTCCTATACTCCACTTCCTGTCCATCTCTAATACACCCAACCACTGCAGAGTCATCAGAGAACTTGTGCAGGTGGGAGGATGCAGAGCTGTACAGGAAATCAGAGGTGTGAACGGTGAACAGAAATGGAGGCCGGACAGTCCCCTGTGGTGCATCGTGCAGGGAGCTCCCCCAAACCGCACAAACAGGGGCCTGTCGGACTCATCAGAACGGGCCGGATGGTGTTAAAAGCACCGGAGAGCATGCTCAAATCAACGGGCTGTGTTATTAAGTGCACCGTGCTCCTCTGTGGTGTTAACCAAGGTGAATGTGGCATAGTGGCAGAACTGTAACCCGGAAACCTCACCTACACCGAAGCCACAAGGCTGAGGCTGAACAGAGAACAGTGACTCATTGAGTCAGAGCAGCTGTGAATCATGTGTCGCTGCCGTGGAGAGGACGGTTACAGGGACAACACTGCCACCGTGTGTGCAAAGCGTGGCATGGCAAGACACAACAGACACTATGAAAGACAGTCAAGCTGTTCTCATTGATTCTTTAAAATATAAATATGTAGATTATGTTCTTTATGAGCAAAAACAAGCAAGAGGTAAATCTTTTTGTATCTCCTCCATCCATATAATCTCCACTTAATCTTACATGTAACATTGAACTATGCTGTATTGTGTTATTTTATCAGTTTAATCCACTAAATGATAAAGAAATACACTCATTCGACATCCGTCCACAAGCACAGGTTCCCCCTATTAGCCGCCATGCATGCAAGGTGGCATCAACGCATTCAGCTGCTGCCACTTTAAGTCTCCTGGTTGCCTGGCAACCATGCAACCACGAGAAGAGGCAGCTGAGCAAAACAAATCCAAGTTTTGGCCCAAACAAAGAAACCTAAAATGTTTAATTAGAGCCGGATCACGAGAGGTTTTGGTCTTTTCTTCTTTTCCCCACTTTATTTTTTCCAGATTTTGAGGTAATTTGTCTCGAGGTGTTTGTCTTTTTGGAGACAGATGTTCAGATCGTGTTGTAAACTGACGGCAGATCATACATCAGTCCACCTCCTTTCTTTTTTCTAGAGTGGTTTAACACAGATGTGCTTCCTTTACTCATATTAGAAACCATCTGTCTGCTTGGACTAAAATGTGGACACCTTGTTCTTGAGGTGGAAATGACACTCATTGATCCTCAGCAGGAAAACGCTTCAGGAACATCTAAAAAAAAAACATGAAGAACATCTCAAGGTGTTGACCTGGCCTCCAAACTGATCAAGTATCTGTGGGATGATCCACAGAAGAGGCCCCAAACCCTCAAAGACCCCCCACTAACAACATTCAGGACACCCACAGAAGGTCCATGTCCATTCTCTGATGAGTCTCAACTGTTTTGGAGGCACAAGGGAGACCTGCACAATATTAGGAAGGTGGTCATAATGTTTTAACCCTAAGAAGAGAAGGTGTTGGCCTCCCAAACCTAAACCAGGAGAGGGAGCCAAGTAGCCGAAGAATCTACCTCCCGTTTGAGCACAGTACCATGTGGTACCATGAGGTCTTTGAGACGGAATGGAGCTAGGCCTTTAAGGTTCTTGTGTGTAAAGAGGAGACTGTTTAATCTTAAGTATTAGGGCATTAAATCCATTAAATGGAGTAATAATCTGGCAACCTTCATCAGAAAACAGTGTAACAGTCACCTCTGGATCCAGTATGTCTCTTAAACTGCAAACATTTTGCCTCAGGATGCTGATTTTAACTGAGCCATCATTTATGTTTGTTTAATATGTTGTTCTTCCTGCTGTGAAACGTCAACACGTCTGCTCTGAGAAAGAAGCGCAATTAAAACCCTTTTCCAATCAGGACAAAACTTTCTCTAAGAACAGACACGAGTGGAGAGTCGCACCCGTTTAACACAAAGAAACATCGGCGCAGCGTTTTACTTAAAACATTTATTTGATCCAATTCTTTGGAATGTAATAGTCAGTGATGAGAGTCTGAGACAACAGAGACGGATGAGTCTGGGCGCTGACCAGAAAGTCCAAGTACAAACAATACTTTTAGTCACGTAAGGCCTCACTGCTTTCTACATTTTTATTTTGTTTTTGTTTTAAAACGTCCTTATTATCTGTCATTGTATTTTATTTTATTTTTTCTGGATTCGAAACAGCAAAAAATTACAGAAACTGTACTGGAAATAAAACATCTCTCTCAAAGAAAACAAAAAAAAAAAAAATAAAAACAAAAAAAACGATGGCACGTACATCAGTGACGGTACAAAAACACAAGGTGATAGTATACCAAGTAAATAAAGTTGTTACGTTTCCAAGAGATGCAGTGGGGGCTTTTTCGAGAATGAAAAGCATCTCTGTAAATTTACATTTCAGAATTATCACACTCATCTGAAACCGCGTTTAAAACAAAAAACAAAAAGCAACGATAACACTGTCCTCTCCGTCCGTCCGCCTTCCTCTCTCCTCATAAATCAACATCATAAACATTTTTTTTTTTCATTTTTTTTATTTTAAATATATCAGTGCAACATTTGTTTTTCACGTCGAGTGCTACAGCATCCTTTCTAGGTTAAAGGGGAAGGAGCTTAACTAAGAGACGCATCCTGCCACGGCCGTCCACTTGTCCGGTTATTTTTGCTGTAAACATGTGTGAGTTTAAACATTTTTGGCGGGAAAACTGTGACAGTCAGTGAATGTGAAAAAAAAAAAAAACAGAAGTGGGATTAAAACTGAGCCCAGAGAGAAAATTAGGGAAAGCTTTAAGGGACGTCCACAGTGCGGGAAAACAGAATCCGTTAGTTTAAAGAAGATTTAAAGGAGCTTATAAAAGGTCATTCTTGGCTCTTGGGATGGCGTCATTTCCATCTACGCAGTGCTACGAATGAGAGACGAGCATCACAACATGTTTAGCTAAAAGCTAAGACACAAAAAAGCAATGTCTTTCTTTATATAAACCAATTTTTACCTCAAAAATCCAGATTTGGCTCATTTTGTATCAGTTATTGTTGTTTTAAGTGAAAATGATGAACTGATTATGCTGCGGAGACTTGCAAATTAATATTTTAAATCCAAATTTCAAAACTGTCTTCACATAAACGTGGACAAACTCCGCGTGACGCCGTCCACAGAACTCCAGAAGGTCAGTTTCGAAGCTCAAGCGCGGAGGCCTCAATCGTCGCCATCTTACCGGCCTCTAGTGGCCGTTAGAAGAACTGCAGTCTTTTGGCACTTCTGAACTTGATGCAATTTTCAGCTACAAAATTGCAGATGTTCTTGAAATAATAATAATAATAATAATAATAAACAATTAATTTACTGTTTATTTTTGGAGGAATCTGTGTTTAGCCTCTGCTCGGGTTAGCTCGCAAACGGGAAAGAAGGAAATATGCTCAGTGTTTCTGTCACCTGTTAGGTCAGCTAAACATGCTCTAGTACAGCTCGTCCTCTGATAGTCAAACATCAAACATCAAACATGATTTTTCTTTTTGAGACAATCAGCATTCAGAAAGCTTCTACATCCTGATGAAATGCTCCCGTAGACACACTTGCGGTTAGCAGTTTAACAGTGCGCCAAGCGAGGAGCGTTGATCCGTCTTTTCCTCTTGTCAGCATCTCCGTGGTGCTGAAGTTGTCCATTTTACCCTGTACAAAAAAAACGTCTCCTTGTTTTTAAAATGATAGCCACATCCCGCTTGTTGAGGAAACAACAGGTTTTCCGAATTCAGGGATCCCGACGAGAAAGGATACTGCGGCACTGGCGTCTTTGTTATAGAAAAGGGCGCTCAAATATATTAAAACCTATGTACAATATGTTGGATGTGTCATGTGCCGTGGAAATGAGGCATTCAGGGCTCCTACACGTCTTCTTTGCTTTCCAGAACCGAAATGTACAACTCAGAATTGAAGTATGCGTCAGTGCGGCTGTCATCAAGGCATCTACAGACCAACATGATATTTGACAGGACACTACAAACACTAACAAGTCCGCAAAAGTGGATTTTCTTTTTTTTTTCCTTCGACGTAGGAACCCTGGACGGAACGCCGGGCGATGGGAAAACAAGGCAACAGAAAAACTGGAGGGGGGGAAAATAAAGGCACTGTCGGAACTAGACGCAAGGTCGACAGGTCAGAACCTGCTCCACACACACACAAACACACAGAAAGATGCTAGCACTTCATGTATACAGATAAACACGAGTGTAACGCACACACACACACACACACCTACAGCCACATTTACTCATACACACCATATATTCGGATGTATATGAATGCGACACACTTCCGCGCGCTCACAGGGACGCATGGCCAGCTAAAGAGCCAGATATCAGAAAAGCGAAATTCCACATTCTCTGTGAAATAATGGCATCTGAAAAAAAAACAAAACAATAAAACAACAAAGAAGAATCTTATTTTTCCATAAAAGTACATAAACTTTCATCTGAATTGGTCTCAACACCAGCATGTGATTACTTGAAATCAACGAAGCACGCCGAAAAACAAATAGAATTTTCTTCTTTTCTTTTTTTTTTTTGCTGTACAGATTCTTTATACACAGTGCCCCCTACAGGTCAGTCCTTTCCACTGCCGCTCCTGAGAAATAAAATTACATCGGCTCACTTTTCGGCCCACCCTGCCGTCCCATTTGTTGGCGCCAAGCCCTCTCCGTTGATTGGCCGCATCAACGTGTCCATGAGGAGTTCGCGGAGCTCCGGCTCATTTTCCCCGCTCACGCCTCTGAGTAGTTAGTCTGCCCGTTCATCTTGTCCTTCTTTAGCTTCACGCCGTCCACCAGCTCAAAGTTATAGTTCTCCAGGGCGGATAAGTTCCTGTCCGTCATGCTGCTCTGCGAGCAGGCGCAGTACAGGACGACGCCGCAGATGGCGCCGAGGAAGACGCCCAGCGCGGACATGGCGATGATGGTGATGAGGATGGGGTCCAGGGTCTTCAGCATGTTGCCCGGGCCGCCGAGTTCGCTGGTCTCCTGCGGGTCCATGGCTGCAAGAGACAGAAATGAAGTCCATTAAAAAGAGTGATACCGCAATGGCTTCAGCATCCACACGGGTTTATTTGTGTTAGATTTTCTGACATTATAGCCGCCATTTTGTGTCTGCACAGCATGTTTATGGTGGCATTAGAATTAAAGGGGAACTACTGCTTTTTACAATCTGGACCTTATTTCTGGCATAAAATACAGTTGTTTACTCAACCATATAACTTTGGTGTAATTTGTATTCCTTCAGGAGATAATTAGATCAGAAATAGGTGCCCCATTCACTCCCACTATATATCCATATAGTGGGAGTGAATGGGGCACCGAAATGCAGCCTCTAAATAACCATTATCTGCTGCGAATCTCGTTAATTTCACCAATGTTTTGTTATGATACACTAGTGCTATTCCCCGTTGAGTCCAGAGTTACCTGTTATCATCATCCATGGTCTGTAGATTGACCTACTAAGCTCTGATCTGGATGATGTCATCTCTGAGCGCCACGTGCACCTGTGACGGTCGGCTTGTTTATCTGTAATTTGCTACTGCTAGTTTTTTTGCAACACGGTTTAATATTTTTCCATTTCTGAGGTTGTGGACGAACCATAACAGTAGCAGTAACTCTGGACTCAACAGGGACCAGCACTAGCGTATGATAATAAAATACTGGTGAAATGAACAGATCTAATTATCTCCCGAAGGAATACAGATTACACAAAAGTTATATGGGTGAGTAAACAACCATATTTTATGCCAGAAATAAGGTCCAGGTTGTAAAAAACAGTAGTTCCCCTTTAAGGCCAATGACTGTCCTATACAAGCCTGTGTTCACACTCGCAATGATATAGAAACAAGCTCCAAGCGCATGCCCAACACTCTTATTGACAATCGGTGACATGTCAACCAATCGAATGCATGGGGGCACCATCAACATCAAGAAGCTTGAGCAACACTTCAGCTTGATGCTTTAGAAGCATTACCGCCGTGCCATTTTTTGCAGAAGCTAATGTTCGACGTGCTTCAGACGAGATGCACAAAATGAAAGTGACAAGACATTTTCAATGGAAGCCGACGATATGAAGTGACAAGCTCATGTCCGACTAGAGTCTACAGGGGCCCCAGACAAATAAATGTACACACTGGACTTGGCCAGAGACGACAAAGCTGGACACACTGCTTTGCTAGCTAATACAATTTAAATTTAAATTAAGTAATGTGATTCTGTTGGAGGTTATTTTATCCAAATGTCTCAAAGCTGTACTAGCAGCATTCAGTTAACAAGGTCAGGCCCTTAGTGAGGTCTCCTACTGTCACTGTTATGGAAAAGCACATTGCTGCTGTTGTAGTTTAAAGAATCACGCTAGTGTGGTACGTGTCGGACAAAGAAATTCAGCTTTATCTGTTGTTGCTCTGTCCATATTTATTTGCTGGTATATACCGGCCAGTGGCATCTATTATAAATAGATGTGTTACTTCCATTGTCTAATCTTGTGGGGATGTGACCAACAAATATAAAAGAGTATGCACCACATCAGACACTTACGTAAGATGAAGATCTCCGTCGGCGGAGTTTCGGGATCTGAAATCAAAAAGCAGAGCATGAATCATCTCACGTCACGACTCTTTGTTTCCGTCAGTGTGAGGCAGAGCGAGCATTTTGCACACGCACCCCTGCACTCCTCGTTGCTGAGTTCCTCCAGGATCCGGATGTCGTCCACAGCTATGTGGCCCGCGCTGCGTCTGTCCGCGACGCCCTCCACCACCACCTGTGCAAATTAACACGGCAACAATGAGCTAAAGCTGCTTCTTATATTCTTTATGTTTAAGAGGAGCTGGAGTGGAGAAGGACGCTGCAGATTTGGCATTTTCTCCTTCCCTCTGACGTGTCCTGTGTAGTTTTACCTTATACGAGAAGCTCGAGTGAGGCAGCAAGACTCGTCCCTCCCTCCACTGGCTGCCCTGATGCCCGCTGACCGTCCACAGTATGTGCCCCTCCTCCTCATCCTCCCCCCGACTCTTGATGTGCAGCGCTCCGGCGTGTTCGCCGAACATGTGGTACCAGAAGGACATGCAGAGGTCGGCGTCCGGCGTGGTGATGGGCAGGCTGACCAGCCTCGCCACCTTCTCCTCATCTTCACCCTTGTCTTCGCTGGTTTTGCTCGGCGTGTCTGAGTCAGTCAGCTGCATGTAGATGAAGTTCCCCGGTTGGCCTGCAGGAGGCAGCAAAAGACAAGGTAAGAGGGGGCCGTGTGTGGCGGGTAATGACTCCTGGCAGCTTCAAGTCTGATATGTTGACCCTTTAAAAGTGATTTCATGTCAAAATAAGGTGTTAAAGGATGTAATGCTGCAGGAAAAGCAATTTTATGTACATTCTGAATGAAAACAGGCTTTAGTGCGACAATAAAGTGATTCGGGAACTCATTATGCATTTATTTGATTGATTTCAGATTAATCTGGGAGGAAAAATGTTTCAGTATCTGTGTTAAGCATCTAGCTTCCCTCACTCCCAGAGTAATCACCTTCAAGGACTCCACAAGGTTCTTCGGTGAAAACAAAAGACGCTTCGGGAGAAAACCTGACCCGACACTGCAGAGAGATCATTTTTTTCCACAACTTGTGTTCCGGTTAAGTCAACAGACGAAGGCGAGATCATTCATTTCAGAGCCGCCGTCGTGTCAGTGAAAAAAACATCCATCACACCCGTCAGGCTCGAACGCAGAGAAGGACGGAGAGCGGAGGCACGTTGATGAATCTCGACGCTGCGCGCACTTCTTTTAAGGAGTCAAGGATTTCGAAGACGCCTGTTTCGTTTTCGGAACGTTTTAAAGCTTGTGAAGTCGTCCGTGGGTCGAGGTTTTGTCTCGTTCTGCAGAGCTGCTGCAGCTGGGGGAAGTTTAAAGACGACGCTGAGGTTTAATACTAATTTGAGGCATATCATGTGTTGCCTTTTTTATATTTTCTTCTTATTACTGTTGCTTTTCTGGTGAAAATGTAGATTTTCCGTCTGAGTAAATTGTGTTCAAGTTTCCTAAATATCCTAAAAGACACAAATATTTGATAGAAAGGGACATTTTTACCCTAATATCTATAACAGAAAGACTCTACATGAGCCTGACACCACCTGTTTACCGTCACAAATTCAGGAATAAGACAAATTTCTTTTTACATCACATGCATGTTTTCTTGCTGTTGTGTATTCCCAGCAGCACAGAGGCGACAGAGCGTTATTTAAAGCTTTGTTAACAGATGCTCGGTAACGTCGCGAGCTGCACAGTGTTCTCCCAGAGCATCTGCTGAGGGCATAAAGTGTCCTTGAACACAAAGGTGAGGGCAAGCATCTCGTACCTGTGTGGTCCAGGGTCGGTCCTCTGTGGACGGTGGGGGCCCCGGAGGTCTGGACCAGCCACTCGGCTCCCATACCGGTCTCTGTGGTCCAGCCGCATAGTGACATGAAGTCGAAGTTGCAGACGAACCACAAGTAAGCTGCAACAACAACAACAAAAAGAGAAAGCAAAGAGATTCAGGAAGATGTAGCATCTAAACCACCAGGAGGTGGCCCATGTCCATTCTCTGACTTCTCACAACAGTTTTGGAGGCACGAGGTGGTCATAATGTTATGCCTGATTGGCGTATAATCGGTGCTAATAGTAGCTCTTCCGGTTTACGTGTTTTGAATGATGAATGCAGACTACTGCCACCTGCTGGTACGGAGAGTTAGGTACGTCCATGCGCAAGCGAAACGTATGAACCAGATGGACATTGGCTTTAGTCTTTGTGGTGTGTTCAAGCTGACAGTCTTGCCTGGGCCCGGGACGAGGGCGTAGTTCTGGGGCCCCCCTCTACCTTGGGCCCGTTTGTCCCCTCCTATCGGCGGGTTCAAGTACAACTCTTTGCTCCAAAAACAGGAGATACCACAGTTGGCCCTCGTCGCTGGGAATGAATTTCATGTCAGTTTTCTTGCAAGATGCAAGTGACACAGCGCCTTACTTCTTCATTACATTGTTTGTGAATGTCGGTCTGGTTTTAAGCACTGTAATCCTCTGTTTAATGTTTCCTCTAAACTCAAGAGTGACATCTTGCATGCATGTATAAAAAAGTCGAGAGAAATGCTGTAATCTCAGTGTGGCGGCAACTATTGCAGCTCTTACAGACGTTGCAGTTTTGCTTTGTACTTTTTTTTTTATTCTTCAAGCTTGCACGAGGCGCCGACACTTATTTGTAGATTTGCAGAAGAAGAACGCCAACTGAAGGGAGTTGGGAAGAATCTTAAAAATACCAACTTTAATGAAACAACTATAATTTGATTAAATGCACCCTTCTCTGTGTGAGAAGCCTTTATCTGAGAAGTTGAATTGAGGCCATATGGTGGAAGCTCACTGACATCTGCGGCTCAAGTATCCTTGAGCAAGACATCCCTCCCTCTCCCTCTCCACCCCCGAAACTGCTTCCCTGGCTGCTGCACATGCGGCTGTGATCAATAAAGGATAATTTCTATTTCCAAATCAAGTTGCCCAGCTACTGCTAAAGTTCCTACAGCGATGAGGCTGAAAGCTGCGATCCCACATTTAGGGAGGGAGGAAGAGGAAACGGCCTGAAGAAAGAGCTGCAAACCCCGTGTCATTATCAGAAAAGGCTGCTCCCGCCGTAGCCTACGCTCTCGGGATGAATTGCGTAGCCTCTGGAGAGCATATGGAACCGAACAAAAAAAGCGAGAAAGATGGTTGTGATTATAAGCGCTGTGCCGCGCCGCAGGCCATTTTCCTCCACATCTCCAACTAGATCTGCAACTTAGACGTCAGTGTGGATGCTGAACAGCGCCGCTGCCTACATATGTTTGGGATCAGCGATTACAGAGAGAGAGAGAGGGAGAGAGATGATCTTCCACAGAGAAGGGCGGGGTGCCACCAACATCAGCGGATGTGGCCTCGTGGAGAAAACAAAAAAAAAAAGCTAGTCCCTTTCTCTCTGTGCCAGCAGTCGACTGGCGGCAGCGGTTCACCGCAGCATCCAAATAAATGCAGAGCTCTCCGAACAGTGGACATGTTGTTTCTGAGAAGCTAATAGGATGCAGGGATGACCGTGGAGTCGCACCAGAGCCCCCCTCCTCTAACCCCAAGCTGTCTTCCCGCGATGCTTCAGCTCGGCTAATTGAGACCCAAGAGGCCTTTATTCTTTCTCTGCAGCTCTCGCTGTGGCCTCCCTTCACTCCTCTCTTTTACCTCTCCATCCTCCCTTTTCTCCTCTCGCCTCTCCGTCCTCCTCACCCCCTTTATCTCATTTCTATTCATTCCTCCTGCTGGTTTTCCCTCCATTTAATTCTTTGTCTGAATGTCACTGCTGCCATTTTTCTGGCTTTTCGGCCTTTTCACTCGCCTCCTTCTCAAGAGTTGAATTTGGTGTATTCACGAGGGATGATAAACTGTGACACGAAGCGATGGAAGAAAACCCCAGCTATGAATGACCAAAACAAAGCGCCGTGTTTGGGTTTGAATGTGCACCATCACCAGCACCTGCAGCTGGTCCACAGCGTCTTATATTTTTCCCACCATGTCCCCACGGTTTTCCATATGCTGCTTCTCACGGTAAAGTGTATGAGTTTAAATCGCAGATGTTTTAATTGTGGGTTAATTGTTGAAGATGAATCTGAATCTGTAGACGTTTTAAGGTCATATATCTGTGGGACGCTTTAACCTGCGTACGTAGCCTACGCCGGTGCAAACCATTTATACTTGTGCTCTCATCAGTCTGTCTCGTTCTGTAACAACACCACCCAAACACTAGTAGGCGCTGTGTCGTTTTTTTTTTTTTACCAGTCGGGTTTTTCTTTCTACTTCCTGCTTCACTTTTAACTTTCACTGAAATTTCGCTAAAGACGAGTCGTATAAATGTTTGCATCTCCGAGCCTCCTCAGTTAACCTTTCCTTGATGTGTTCCATCTTTATTGAACCAAAACAATCACTTCTGAAACTGTGGAGATGGAGAAGCAGCCGGATATACTGAAAGCAGAAACACGCTACTACCAAGCGGACAAATCACAGCTCGTAGTTACAAATTAACACGCATTAGTTACTTGTAAGAAATGAGAAAGATGAAAACTTCTTTGCTTAATAGCAAAGCCGTGGACTTTGAGTTTGACGTGGTTGTTGAAACATGCAACCTCTAAGCACGTAGCGTTGCTTCACTGCGTCTAAACCAAACCCAAACATCTGGAGATAGAACACGCTAGCGCAATCTGCAGTACCACGAATGGCCACTAGAGGTCGGCTCCATAAGTGAGTTAATCACCATAGACCAAAATGTTATAGGTCCAACTGTTTACAGCCTGGTACAAACAACAGTTTTAGTCTCTGCAGGTCATTTCTGTACTCATGACAACTCTAGCTGGTTGTTCTTTACATAAATCATCAGTTTAAATTATATTAAGGCTTAAAATTAAATATAAATCAGATCGTCGCTGCTTCGACCACTCTTTCCCCTTCTTGGCCCATTTTTGCCTTAGCTGGGACTTAGGTGGAGGCCAGCATTGCCAAGATGGCGACGGCCAGAGACACCACACAGTAGGGGAACATGGGGCTAACCAAGAAGTTACACTTGAACACATCGCAAAGACAACAAACCAATAAGCGCATGCGTTCTGCGCCTAGCTAGCATAAAGTACGCGCCAGTTGCAGGCCTTCTCACAAAGCTGGCCTCTCCTAAATCATCCTGCAGGAATTTCTTCATGCACCCATTTCTTAATGTCTCTTTTTCTTGTCCTCTTCAAGTGCTATATATTCATCTCCCTATCCTCTACTTTCGATTCAACTCAAACTAAATTAACTGATGAAAAACAAAACCACACTGCAGACGCATTCAACGGCAAAATCCCTCAGCCCTCCACTCTGCAGTCCAGTCGAGCCATTTACTCTAATGGAAGTCAGCTTCACTGTTGTGTTGGTGACACTGAGTGATGGGACCAGGGGCTGAATTATATTTCTATATTTAAAATACATTTCTAAATCAGCCTGTAAAACGGTTTGCATGGTATGGGTAGGTTAAGCTAAGGGCGGTAATCCTCACCTGGTATGTAGTCCATGATGGGGTTAGTCATGGTTGTGTGATCTCCTGCAGAAGACAGATGGGACAGGCAGGGTGAGGTCAGAGTTCAGAGAGTGCTCGTCCCACCCACACAGATGCCAACACAAACACACATCTCTAAACGAAGAATCAACGCCGCGCTCCTATGTTCAGCGAGGAGGAGGAGGAGGAGGAGGAGGAAGGTGAGATTTGCTGGTTTACCTCCCCACGTCTCGTAGTCATCAGGCACCTCGGTTTCAACGCCGCAGTCCAGTTGTCCTTCCTCACAGTCCGGAGCCAGCGTTGTACCGGGGATGGTGATCGGAGCTGTGGTGGTCGCACCAAACGTGGTCATGGGTAACGTAGAGGCGAGCGGAGTGGTGGGCGGCGCCGCAGTCGTTATGTCTGAGAAGAAAGGTGGACCACATTCAGTTCATTATGTAAAATAACAGATAATATGTGCAGTTTGGCTCCTTTATAACAATGTTCATCAGGGAACAACCAGAGCTGAAACAATTAACTGTCTACTCATTTGGCAGCAAATTAATTGGCAACAGTTTTGACAGCTTAGTCAAAGTTTGAGCCACTGACTTGAAGACTCGCTACCAGCTCCTCAGATATGGATATTTGCAAGTTTTTCCAATTTTCTATGACGTTAACCTCAACATCTTTGAGCTTAGGACTTGGTTTACAGGAAATTCAATTAGTAACAACATTTTAGACGCTGAACAACTGATTACTGAAGAAAGAACTATCTTGTTTGCTGATAATGAAAAGACTAGAGGGAAGACAGAAATCAATAAAACGTAACTTTAAAAGAAACAATGCAAACAGATTGGCAATTAAAAAGCCATTACGACCTTCTCCTCCCGTAGACTGGGGCCATAACACGGGAGGATATTGTCGGTGATGTTGTACTTCAACCGTGCGAATGTCTCGGAAATTCTTGATTAATCAAATTATGCCACCCCTGGAGGTCTGGGGCCCCTGAACAGCTGTGCACTTTTGGATAATTCAGCCTCAGGATAAGTTTAGGGTTCAAGTTGGGTAGTTTATAGCGCTAGGATATAAAGTATTATAGGAAGCCTTTGCAGAAACCTTTCTTTAACTGTAAGGTTCCTACTAGGGAGGTAAATATTCTGACAGACTAGACACTATGGGGGCAAATCACTAATAAACACAAACTAAAATATTGTAAAAATATATATATGTCCTGATACCAAATGGTTGTTGTAGTAGAAACAGATTTTTTATTTTACAGTTTATTTGATTGAGCTGATGTTAGACTTAAAGTTAGACTTAGATATACTTTATAAGATAGTTAAAAATAAAGTAGAAATAAAATAATAAAATAATAATTAAACAATAAATAAATAATAATAATAATAATAATGTTTGGTTCTAATTAAATTAAATTAAATTAAATTAAATATCACAATACAACAAATAAAAAAATATACAAGATTTTCATATGTGCAAATCTACAAAAAATAGAAAAACAAGTAAATATAGACAGTATAAATCATGTCTACTTTGGAGAGGCAGCCTCTGAACAAACCAACTGCTAAGTAAAATAAACACAGAAGGCTGCTGGTTTGTTTCATACATTATGATTTCAGTCACGGCGTCTAAGACGTGCTAAAAATGCAGGAATGTTTAACAGACTTTTGGGTCTAAAAAGGCCAAGGCAGGACTTGACGAAGTAAGTAAAAGATTAGCTCAAAGGCAGCGACATGGAGATGATTTACTGAAACTCAACTAAAAACACTTCTTTTTCTCACCAAAGACCAGAATAATAACGACAGAAACTCTTGTATCTCGTTAAATCCCACCACGCAGTCGATGTCTGGTGACGTGTTTTTATGTAAAAGAAACAAATTGAGCTTAAATGAGCACGCTCAGGCTCAAGTAAAACTCACAGATGGTCTGCATGTAATTAAACCCAGCGTAGGAATGACGCTCTGAGTGGGACGGAGGGTTTTTCCTCTCACGACTAACGCCGTTGGATGTTTCAGCCTCGAAAGCTCGGAGAGAGACGACGACACATCCCGACTGAGCCGCCGAGGCTGACGCGCGGGCGCATCATTGTCGAGCTCGTTAGCTTCTCTCCGCGCGAGTTTTTGTGAAAACAGGAAGAGGCTCATTAAAGGAAAACGTGGCTCTCAGATTAATTAACAGAGACACCGTTTGAGGAGGCTTTAAACAGTGAATCCAAAGAGAAGCTGCTAGTTATCTGACACCTTATTTAGAAAGCTTTTGCTTGAGTGCATTTAGTTTATTTAATAGCATGAATCTGGTTTGTTTAAGGGCACTTGAGGCCATAGCTTCATCATTATTTACATGCAGGTGATGCAGGAGAAGGTTGTGATTCACATAGCTGAGAGTGGGAGTGTGTGTGCATCCAACTATGCATGTTTTTCAAGAACATAAATCTGATTTGCATACATTCAAGTGTGCACACATGTGTGAACGTGCTCCACGCAGCCTAATTAAAGTGTCTCTGCTGTGTCCCCTCCTTTTGAAGTGGAGAGACTCAAACAAGCTGATCCAAATATCAGGCCGACTTTTCTCCATAAAATACACCGAGATATCAGGTGAACTCAACACAAGCCTCTCTACAAACAGTACGACTACAATTATCCATCCTTGAAACTGCTCTTTAAAGAGGAACTACCATTATTTTTACAACCTGGACCTTATTTCTAGCTTGAAATACAATTGTTTATTCACTAATACAACTTTGGTGTCATTTGGAGTCGTTCAGAGGCTGCGTTTCGGTGCCCCATTCACTCCCACTATATGGATAAACGCGGATTTAAATATCATCCAAACGACTCCAAATGACACCAAAGTTATATGGGTGAGTAAATGACTGTATTTTATGCCAGAAATAAGGTCCAGGTTGTAAAAAATGGAAATTCCCCTTTAGGCAGTCACTGCTAAGATGGAGACGGCCGTACAGGACTTTTTTGTTTTAACCTTTTAAGACTTTTAAAAAAGCTGTAAATGACTCTGAGAATGATGACAAGCTCTTTAGTCAAGACCAAGGCCGTAAACTTTGAGCTACAAGCGACAAAGGCAACATGTGAGCACAAAAATCTGAAGTTTGGACATGGAAGCACCAAAACTGCAGTTCCTCTAACGACCACTAGAGGCTAGCTGCAAAATAGACTCAACCCCCATAGATGGGGGGGATGTTAAAAGCAGAAATAAACATATTTACAGCCTGGAACTAAAACAGTTTTTTACCTCTATAGCTAATTTGTGCATTTGTGGCTGAATTTTTAAAGAACTCATTTGTTTTGTAGTTACACCAAACCTAAGCTCCACCTCTGCCTTATTTTGACTTAGTCAGGAGTTATGTAGAGTCAGACAGTACCAAGATGGCGGCAGCTGAGACGTCACACTGAGCTTCAAAACTTTCTTTTTCAGCAAACAGTTCTGCATCGAGATAGAAGAAGCTAATTCCTCCACACCACTATCACTTAGGTGACTTTGGTAACTTTCGTAATGTCAAACTTTCCAGCAAGAGTGTTTGACGCCTTCTCTCGGAAACGTTTCCACTGTGTTGCTGTATGTTCTGTACACGGTTTGTATTTCTTTTGCCTATGGGCTGGTTTACTTTTATTGGAGGAGGAGGAGAAGGAGCGGCGCTACATTTATACATTTATAGTTTGCACAAAAATGCAGGCGGTGCCACTGCGACATCCAGGCCAGAAGCTGTGGAGAAAACTAGCCGCCTGTCAGCTATCCTCTGTTAGCTGCAACATGTCAACACGTTAAATCCACTGCAAATATTTAGCTTTGCAGCAAAGACAAGATAATTAGCCGCTGAGAGATTGTGAGCTTTGCACACAGCGCTTCTTACAGGTTACCAGATCTGAGGCTTTCATGTTTTTTTTTTTTTCCATCTACATTATTCCCTCTCATCTTTCCTCTTTCTACACTTTTCTTTTTCCCCTCACACATGCAGAGAGTCTGGCCAGCTTTGGCTGATCTTATCGTTCTCCCTACAGGGCAACCAGATCCTCCACCAGAGAGTCTACTTCCTCCCTTCATCTGTTCCTCCCTCACCTCCCGTGAGAGGTCGAGCCCTCCTCCTCCTCCTCCTCCTCCTCCTCCATCTTTCTCCCACACACCATCAAACTCTGACCACTGCAGCAGCACAGATAGTAGCCTGTGCTGTGGCATGCGTCAGCCTTTCATGTCCTCGCACTCTCTCCCTCATTGCAGTTTGCCGTCTAATGGCTGTTTGCTCGGCGGACTGAGGCCACACGCGCTGTAATGCAAACACGTCCCTGTTTTTAATCCACATTTACATTTTTTTATTTGTTTCCTGAAGCGTTTTAAGAGTTTTAGCCTCTTCAGCGTCAATGCACAGTCTCTTTTCTGTCTATGGACAACATTAAAAAACTTCTTTCTTACTTCCCCAGACTGATTCTTCCCGGATTCCTTCTCCCCTCTGAAGTCGTCCGTGATTCAGCTTCATCTGTGCATGTTATTTGCGCTCGTTTGTCAAAGCTGAGCGCGAAAACCCACAGGAGTCTAACCCTGCTTCTCCGTCAGCCACGCTCAAATATCAGGACATTAAAACGCAGCACGCTGTTGAGTTTTCCAGCGTCACCTGATCCTCCGGCTCTGGTTTTTAGCGTTTACGCTCATAAATAACAACCTTTCGCTTTGAAACGCTGCTTTAACGATCAGGAGAATCCTAAATGATGTAATTTCACCGCTCGTGACACTAAAACGATGCAGTGACGGGACTCACCGTCCAGTTCGCAGCCCAGCAGCTCCAGGCGGAGGCCCAGGCCCTCGTTGGTGGCTCTCTCCGGGTAGATCCGGACGAAGCGGGTCACGAG
Organism: Planiliza haematocheilus; assembly: GCA_005024645.1. NCBI lineage: Eukaryota > Metazoa > Chordata > Actinopteri > Mugiliformes > Mugilidae > Planiliza > Planiliza haematocheilus. Next base: position 662,561 of record SRSE01000635.1, read on the forward strand.
CGAACCGAGTGGTCTCAGCTCCGGGGTGTCGTGGTTCTGGTTTCCCATGAAGATCTGAGGGAAACAAGCACAAACAAATACGTCAAGAAGGACTTTTATTTTTGAAAAACACACCATCTGATCCAACATTTAAGAGTTTATCTGTTGAGTAAATTGACAGAACGCCTTATATTTTTCCAGTATTTGACGGAAAGCAACTAATTCCACCTCTGGATTTGCAGAAAAATCTTGGTTTACACTGAAACTCAGGAGGAATCGCTGCAGCCCCCATTGTTCTGTGACAAGAGCAAACAATACCTCTGCTCTGTTTCCGATGAGGCACTTGTTAGATAAGGAATCAAAGAGCTAAAACCAGGAAATCAGAGCCAGAGGACATCCTTTAAATATTTCCAACATGGAAGCGGAGCAGATGAAAATGGTTACAGTCACACCGAGCGCCACATGCTCTCCTGGATGTCCTAACCGCGGAGGTTTCCTTGTCTTGCTGTCTTGACTTATTAAAGCCTGCAGCGAGACGTTATGAATGGAGCTACGACGTGTTTAAAGGATGGAGGGACTTACAGAAAGTCCTTCTGTCTAAGCTGCATGCTAACACTTTAAAAGCTTCTATGTCTGTTCTCAGTCACCCAAGGGCATGGTGTAGGCAAAGAACAAAGCTGAAACAAAGGAGGACGTTTAAATAAGAACATCTGTGGGAACATCCATCAAATTCATTGGTGAAAGAAAATTCCTCCACCTACAGCTTCTGCTATCTGTGCTGCATGCTAACTCTTTAGCATGCGAGTTGACAAAAGCTAGCGTACTGCATGTGAGCTGCACTGTGTACGCTCCTCTGAGCTTCATGATAAGACGTCGTTTTGTTCTATTTTAGCTGCTTCCTTTAACATTTATTTTTAGAGGTATTTTGCAGGCTTAGACTTGACTTTCATGCTGATCAGTTCACTTTGATAACCACTCAGTGTCCTCTTAGTTAGCGTAGTTCGGTTAGCTTTCCACAAACGTATTCCTAACAAGTTCTGCAAGGCTTTTGGAACATCTTCTTTAATTAATTTTAAAGCAAATTTTAGAGAAAATAACAGTTTAACATTGTGTTGGGGTCAAATGTGACCCGTTTACCATTTAAAATATGTAAAAAAGTAAAGTTTCCTTGTTTTTATTGGAACAAGACTTCATGACATCCTCAGGAACATCTATCTTAACACAACAAAATAGTTTTTCACCATTTTAGTCAATTCTAAAAGCCTCTAAAAGAAAAAGTGACATCTGTGGTGTGGTATTTAAAAAGTTTTGGGTTGCTGTGTGGCTCAAATTTGGCTCAATTTACACTCTCCCCACCACATACCCCCTGTACCACATCCCCCGACTTGTAATTTATTTTTGGTGGCATGTTCTAACATTAATCTTTGATAGTCAGATGGAATAATTGGCCATTGTCTTAACTACGACAAAGATAAAAAGTGAATTTAAATATTTTTTCAAATGAAAACCAGTGATCTATTCTAAGATAAAACCTCTATTTAACCCCAAAATAACATTTAATACAATGATTACATGGATATGAATGCAAAACAAGTTAGATATGAGGTGAAAAACAACACGGTCAATTTTGGGCAGCTGTCTAACACAATATAGGGTTAATATTATAATTCTCTCCTTTTTTTTAGTGAATTACTGAATGAAAAAAGCATTTGGTCGTGCATAACGCTTTAGCTCCTGTGCCACTGCTACACTCAGAGACTAAACGTATCATAGCAACCCATGTGTGCATCCTCCAGGTTATTTTTTCTGGCTGAGGTATGTGCACTCTAAGTCTTCATGCGTGGACCTGTGCTGCATTAATCCGTGCACCAGCCCGGGCCTCTCTGAGAGCCTCCCCGCTGTCTTCAGAAGAAGCTTTTATAAAAAAGACACAGGAAACAGAGCAGAGAGGCCGAGGCGGAGGGACGGGACGAGCATCCAGACCTCCGTCTGCAGTAAATCAGCGGGAGTCCGACGGGGCCATGCCTCGTCCTCCGCCCCGCCATCTGGAAGGCATAGAGGAGGACGTCGCAGCAGCGCGGGCCAGGCCGAGCCGAGTCGGGCCGAGGCGAGGAGGGGAAGAGCAAGGTCTTGAGAGCAGTGACGCGAGTTTCTTCTTAAAGTTTGGGGGCAAAGATTGTTGGATTAAAAAATCTTTAGATTTAGACGAATTAAACCTGATTTTGATTTATTTTTTGTATTTTTTAGATTCATATTTTGTGAAAATTGCTTCGGGTAGACAGTTATAGAGCTAAAGAAAGATATTTATCAGTTTAGAAAATTATATTTATGGCTCTATTGTGGTTCAACAGTTAAAAAACTTTACAGCGTTACGTTAAAACAAAAGCAGCAAATTCTCCTAATTCTGTAATAAAACGTGATTTATGTTCTTTCTCGCCTTATCAAGTCACATACTTGAACCCGTATGCGCTCCATATTGTTTTACAATGAACAAAGTGCTTCTTTTTGGTTTGGTTTTTGGTGAAAAATCGTAAAAATCAAAAAGATTGTCTGTGCTATAATGATGATGGCGGTCTAATAAAACCTGAGGGACCAGACGAGACACTAAAAAATACTATTTATGCTCTATAATACTTTTTAAACCTAATTCAGTTATAGATCTTACAGTTTACAGTAGTTTCTGTGGCGTCATTAAAGGAAAAGTTTGATCAATACACTGAATGTGTTTTGGTGACTCAGTCCATAAGGGACGTCTTATATACCACTTTAAATCGCGCCTCATTAATGCTGCAGCCTTTGCCTCCTTCGATATATAACCACAGTTCATTAATTTTCTTTTTTTTATTACTTTTCTGCAGAAAACAAAAAGCCCCAGAGTTGTTTTGTCTTCATTTATAAATGACTAGAGGGGAGTTAGATTTATATTTGCAGCATCCGTGGGTGGCGTCAACCTGAAACTCATTATTACATTACTAGCCACTGCTGTTTAGATTGGCCTCTTCCTTTTTCGCGATTAGCGGCTCTCTTAACGACCCGTGAACGGCCAGAGCGGTGCCTCGGTCCACCTCAGGTGTCGGGTCATTAACAGTCATGTGAGGTTCAGGTGGGCGCCGTCCACAGATGTTCCCAATAAAAACCCGCCAGCTATTTAAAAAAAGTCCGGTTTTAGCGTAGGTATGCCATAACCCGGCTGACTGACTTCTCCCGCTCCCTGTATTACCCGATCTACAGCTGAAAGCCTTCAAACCAAGCCTCCAACGCTCCACCAAACCGAGCCTCGCACGAATAGCAGTCTATAATTTAGCCGCCTGACGTTTTATTCCAGGGAGGGCGTTGCGGCGAGCGGAGCGCCTGTCTGATGGCTTTCAAGAGGAGGTTCATTCCATGTCAAAAAGCTTTCATCTGGCTTTTCTTCACGACTCGCTTCCTGCTCGTCTGAACTCGCTGAACCAACCTTGGTCTTGGTGGTGTTGTCCTCCTTGACGATGGTCCACTCCTCTCCGTCCAGGCTGTGGCCCACCTTAAACCTCTTCATGAACACGTTCCTGTCGCGGTGTTTGCCGCCCTGGATCACCACGCCGCTCACCATCTTCTCCTGGCCCAGATCCACCTGCAAAGAAGTTCACGGAAAAAGTATTAGAAAAGGCCGAAACCGGATCATCCTGTTACAGGAAACATTAGGTAGAAGAATTGAAAGCTGCAGGAGTTGTAAGATAAGATAAGATTGTCTCGTAATGGAGAAACTGCATCAGCTTACAGAAGAGAAAAAAACACTGGCATATATACAAAAAGTACAACGGACTAGACAGGGTTTTGAATTGCACAGATGGCCGTCAGATGTTTTATATGAGTGAAGAGCAACGGCATGGATCTCATACATCAGTGGTTCTCAATCTGTGGATCAGGACCTCCACAGTGGGTCTCAATGCGACATTTTGAACAGGAAAGAGTAAAATTTGTGCTTTAAATGTCAAACCTAGATCCTCGTTCTCTCAGATCTTTGCTTTTTTTTCCACTTTTCTTATCAAATACCAGATGGTTTTACCTCCTCCTGCATCTCGTAGCAATGAGCCTGCTAATGCTAAACAGTAGAAATGAACTAAATCAGGAAAACGTTCAAGCTCATTGACTTATTTTACTTCTGATGAGGGGTTTCATTCATTTTTAAGAGTCAGAGAAACAGAAACGTTGGAATTATTGGTGCAGATGATGAGATGGTGTAATAGAGTTTAGATTTTGCCCCGTTTCTTGTCAAAGAAGTCCAATTAGAAAACTGTCCCCGTCGTCCTCCAGTACACTTTTGTAGAGTTGATGTTTGACACAACAGTCTTTCTCTTCCTGAGTGTGAACCCACCTGTAGCCACTCGTTCTTGAAGGGCTGCTTGGTCTGCTGCCCCGTCCAGCCCGACCGCCCCGTCAGCAACCGCGCGTTCTCGGCCACCCATCCCCGGTCGGCGTAGGACGAGGCGCTGATCTGAGCGTCCGAGATCTGACCGGACACCATCCCCAGCATCCCCGAACATCGGTAGTCTGTGCGGCGAGACAAAGTCAAGGAGAGAGAGAACAGTGGATGAGAAACTCGTCTGAAAGCTGCACACAGCGTGTGATAAGAAATGCCAACATTATCTTGTCCCTGCTTTAGTCAGCAAATTTTTTGGCCGATGCCCTCTGGACGCTGCTGCAGTGTTTAAACTCCAGAGTGAAAATACCAGAAGGCTCAGGCTTAATCTCTGGAATGAGTTTGTTAGAGCTGTGCGGGGAACAACGAAGCTTTTTGTGAGATTGCAGCACTGCTTCTCCTCTGTGCGGCGATTTATCATGATATTTGGCAGGTAGAATGCTGCAAGCGCCTTCTGTGGGTTTAGGTTGTGTCTTCAGGTAATCCTAGAGTAAATCAAGGAGGGTCAGACCATCACTTGCAGTATACAGTATGCATCCTACATATACTGGCATGTATTCGCTTCGGGGCTGTCCACACGGAGATGCTTTTTGGTTTAAGCGCAGATGTTTTGCATCGTCGCTGCATCCTCATCGGTTATTTTTGGGAAAAGAGGGGGACCGGAAGAGATGCTAATCGTGACGCTAATTGCTAGCATGCTAGCTCCGCTTTCCAGTGCATTCACAGATTGAAAGCAGTATGGTACATGTATAACATAACGTTTTGGTTGATCGTCCACACGAATCCTGTAAACACATTGCCCTAAAACGTTTCTGAAACCTGGTCCCAGGGTGAAAAAATTCCAAGAATGCAGCTCTTGAGTTTTTGTGTGGACGGGGAAAAACGCATATGCCACACCCCTGAAACAGCCTTCCACCTCTTATATCCCGTGAGACGTCTCCTAACAACATCACCAACAATGGTGGACTACATGCTCGTGTTCCTGCTGGAGAAGATATTGAGCCTATTATGGTTACTAGGGCTAAATATCATTTCTCCTTGACTTTGGTTTCTTCTAAAGCCGATTTGTAAACAGCGCTCAAGCTTTATGCGCATGCTCCGCCTCTTCCTCTCTGAAACTGAAACAGCGCCACCTATAGGCCTGGAGTAGGCGTCGTGTTGGGACGGATCCGCGTGGACGCAGATATTCTTGAGACGGAGAGAAAACGGAGGAGGAGGAAAAGATCGTTTTCGTACTTGTAGACGAAGCCTTCATGGGACTGTGTTGGTTCAAAGCGAAAACTGAATGTGGTTTGTTAGCATTTATTAGAAAAATAAATGGCAACATGTATTGAAAAACCCGGTTTATGCTAGAAACTGGTTTATAGTTTACAACTCTGAGACTTTTGAGATGTGTCATGATGACTCATCAACGTAATTGACGACGTTGCCTAGGCAAATACGTCGATTTGCATTGAATATGTCGTCACGTTGCAGCGTTTACTAAAAAAACCCTCATCCAAACGTCAAAACATGAGCAAACGCATTAAACTGAGACTTTTATCCTGCAGAAGGCAGTAATAGCTAAAAAGAAGACGACAAAGTGGTTGCATATTTGTTGCAAATCTTTTGTTATAGTTTAGTAGTTTACCAAAAGATTAATCGACTTCTCAGTTGATAATCAAATGAAAAAAATAACTGACAGAGTAATTGATGGAAACCATAGTTGGTTGCAGCCCTACAATGAATTACTTCACTGGAAACTCAGGTGGGTAAACTCCATGGAGATTTTGGGCCAGTTTGCTTCCAGTTGTTGGAAGACTGGCGCTTTATTTATTGTCAGTTTGGTGTGAACCTTAATTTGGGATAAATCTTAAGTCATCAAAGGGGCATATAAGTACTATACGTATGTGTGTGTTCGCGTCCAGATTCAAGCCAACAGTGACAAACTGAAGTACTGGTGGCGATCTGGTATTGGAGAAATGAAGAGGATGGGTTTTCATGCATGGCTAAAATTGGTTTAAACAAAGCTTTAGTCAGTATAGTTCAGTATTTCTGGATTTTTAACTGCAGTTAATTTTATTTGCATAACCAAAATGACAAATTTGGTTCAAGGGGTCTTTTCCACCCAGGACAAAACCTCCTACTCTTCAACCGTGGATTCAAATGAGACAGAAACATTTACCACTACTGATCTAGAATTAGTATTTTCTGCACACACGCTACAACTCCACATCATCTGAGGTCAAGAGGCAGATAGCAACAGACTCCATGCAACATGTTGGAGGTTTAAAGTCTGACCCAAACGTCGACGGCTGAGGGACACGAGACCTCAAGGGTCGAATACAAATCTGCTCCACTGTCTGGCTCTCGCTGAAGTTGCTATTCTTAGTTTATCTCGTAAATATTCCGGCTATATAAGTGGGCGATTTGAGCTTTCTCCGAATGAGAAAATTTCATTAAAACTCCAAAATACTTGAATACAATGGTTTGGTCAGTGCGAGCCAAGTTTAATCCATTATCCACAACAAGCTAGATCTAATATCCGGACTCACACACTCATGGTTTCAGGGTGATATGTGCATTCGACAAATGCTTCCACAGTCATATCTGGCGTTTAACTGCAGCTCCTGGGGATAAATTCTTCCCTGATGTGAAAATACAGCGATTCAGTGTTCTTTATGGAAACCCCCTACAGTGCAGCCTCTGTGTGTTCTGGTGTTTTTTTAGTTTACGAGCACCAAATGTCCTCCGAGGGGATAGAAAATCTGGGTTAAATGTGAAAAACCGAGCTCATCTGTATGTGTTTCACGCATGCTTTGGGTTGGGAGTTTTGATTAAATGCAGAATTTTGGATTAAACGTGGTCCAAAACGCGGATCAAGTTTAAAGTTATGGATACTCGGCGGCCCGTACTACACTGAGTCACAGCCTAATATCTACTTTCCCTCTGAGCATTGCTCGTGGCACATGAAGGAGTGAGGTTTATATAACGCTAAAAGGATGAGTAATGACACAGCGCGACTTTCCTCTGCTCAAATGTAGTGAATAACGGCGTCCTTCTGCGGGAGTTTGTTCTCGCTTTTTGGAAGCAGCGATTATTTAAATTCAACACAGGAGCAGCGGGAGGTTTTCATCCGGCAGCCAAAAAGATGGGGGTTTGATTCACAATATGGAAAAGCTGAAAGAAAATGGTAAAAGGGAGAGAGCGCAGTCGGAAAAGAAAACACAAACTAGGGACGAAAACAGGTAAAAAATGTTTCTTTGCACAAACTCTTTGCCTGTGCAGTTGTCGCATGCTTAAACCTGGGCCTTATTTCTAGCATAACTTTTGTGTCTTTCTAGTCAGCTGGGAGATAATTAAATCAGCATATATCTATATAATGGGAGTGAATGGGGCACCGAAACGCAGCCTCTAAATAACACATTATCTGCCGCAAAATTAATTAATTTCACCAATATTTTGTACAAAATTTCTAGTACTATGGTTCGTCCACAACCTCAGAATCGGAAAAATATGCAGCCATGTTGAAAAAACCTAGCATTAGCAAATTACAGGTAAACAAGCGGACTGTCGCAGGTGGGTGTGCCGCTCAGAGATGACATCATCCAGGTGAGAAGACATCATCCGGGGGTATGTAGGTCAATCTACGGACCCCAGGTGATGATAACGGGTAACTCCTGACTCAATGGGGAATAGCACTAGCAAATCATAACTAAATATTTGTGAAATTAACGAGTTTCGTGGAAGATAATGCGTTATTTAGAGGTCGTGTTTCGGTGCCCCATTCACTCCCACTATATGGATATACGCAGATCTAATTATTTCCTGAACGGCTGCAAATTACACAAAAGTTATATGGGTGAGAAAATGATTGTATTTTATGCTAGAAATAAGGTAAAGGTTGTAAAAAAAACAGCAGCTCTCATTTAATGTCCTAAATTATTAAATATATGCAAATTAGAGAAATCAAATGTGTGAGCAAATGCCGACACCGCATGCAGTATATATATGTGTGTGTGCACTAGATAAGGAGAAAATTTCGATTACATTAAACTTCAATCATCCCTCTGGGGACAGGGAAAGTTAATTAAGAAGAAAATATATGAATGGAATATGTAAAAACATGGACTCCAGCATTAACAGGCCGAACCCGAGTTATTGTAAAGCATGAATCAATATGTATGTGCACCGATGTTACCTGATGTCCTGCAGCCATAGATCTCAAAACGCATGCAGATGCCCTGCTCCCAGGACATGGGGCGGATACGAATATAGCGAGCCAGCGTCTGTTTGGGCAGGATGGCGTGAACTTCGTCCGTCGGGTTGTGGTTCCCCTGGAAGATCTGAACACAAGAAAACAGGATGCACGCACTCAACGTAAGGTTCCTTCAGCCGGTTCAAGTCAATTGTTTCGCTGATTAGAACTGCATGGATGTGGTTAGACAATAAGTGACTCATGGTTACCTTCGGCTTCGAGCCCTCCTTGACGGGAATCCAGTCCTCTCCGTTGGAGCTCAGGTCCACTTTGTAGGAGCGGACGTAGTAGTGCTTCCTGGTTTCTTTGGAGATGGCGCCCTGCGTCCCGATGGCTGTGACGAATCGGAGGAACCCCAAGTCCACCTGGAAGCACAAGCGGTCACAAAGAGAGTTCAACGGAGTACGGTAGGGTCATGGAGTACTCTGTAAGCGGTAAATATGTAATATTTAAGCTGTTAGAGCAGAAAGGTGAAACAGTGAGCTAACCAAACGTGGGTTAACTAAAATAGTAAGCAAAAAACTAAGGGAATATTTAGCTAACAGTAATAGTATCAGGTTTAACGTTAATGAAGAGGTGACATGTGACTTCCAGGGCTGTGGGGTCACGTCGGAGACAAAAAGAAGTTGGGCTTAAACCCCTGGAGACGACAGATGCCTTCACCTTTTCTCAACAATAACTGTCAAAGAGCACTTAAAGGGGAACTACTGTACTTTAGATCTTTAGATCTGCGTATCCATATAGAGGGAGTTAATGGGGCACCGAAATGCAGCCTCTAAATAACACATTATATACCTTGAAACTCGTTAATTTCACCATTATTTTGTTATGATACGCTAGTGCTATTCCCCGACGACGGCCAGCTTGTTTACCTGTAATTTGCTAATGCTAGTTTTTTGCAACATGGCTGAATATTTTTCAAATTCTGAGGTTGTAGATGAACCATAGCAGTAGCGTATGATAACAAAATATTGGTGAAATGAACGAGTTTCGTGGCAGATAATGCGTTATTTAGAGGCTGTGTTTCGGTGCCCCATTGACTCCCACTATTATTGTGCATATCGGATCTAATTATCTCCTGAATGACTACAAATTACACAAAAGCTACATGGGTGAGTAAATGAAATCATATTTTAGGATGTAAAAAACAGTAGTTCTCCTTTAAGCAAGTAAACAAAACTACGTAGAACCAAATATTCTCAGTATTCTGGTCTAATCTAACCCAAATTTGTTAAAGCATGAGATTTTGTTATTTGTCTCAGGCACACACATTAAAAGAAAGCTGAAAATAAGCCTGTTCTTGGGGTTTAGTTAAAATTCATACAGTCATACACGCATCAAAAACGCAGCCAACCCTTGTACCATGTTTGACTCGAAGCATGTGGGGAAACACGGGCTCAGATCGCATTAATTATACCGCGATCCATCCGTAAGAAGACAGTGAAAAAATTTAGAGCAGGACGCGGGAGAGATGGGCGGCTTCCTTTTGTTAACACAGATCCCTCACATGCCAAAGACTTTTAGGGAAACATTATGCAGTCAGTACAATCCACGAGTAAACTGCTGACAAGTGTTATAAGCAGTGAACACTCTACTTAATCATTAGAGCGTCCACTTGAGACGGCGCTGCTGACAGCTTAAATCCTCCCAGTCATTTAAGATTTCAAACTCTAGAAGTGGCTTTAAATTGAATCTAAACAGGAAATATTTGTTTTCACTTACTGACATTTGAGCTGATTAAAATATTCATGCATAGTGTGGTGGAGCACGACATGTGATCTAGGTCATGTGTTTTCGCTCAGATGGGCTGAGTCGGGGGATTCGCCGCAGGCTGAGCCTCGGGCCGCTGATCCGTCAAGGACCTCCACAAGTTTCTGAGATACTGACGAGTGTGTGTGTGTGTTTGTGTGCGAGACATCAAACTCATTTACGACAAACCAGATAAAGTGTGTGTGGACGTGTGAATCAGCACAGGACCCAATTTTACGCTTGTCCACCCACATCACTAATGACTAGTGTGTGACCTGTGGTGTGTGTCTGTTTGGAGCCCCCGAGGTGAAGAGGTTGCGTTAAACCAACAGTGGATTTTATGAGACTAACTTCAAGCAAATAAGGACTAAATACGACGATCAGCCACAACATTATGACCACTGGCAGGAGAACTGAATAACGTGGACCATCTTGTGACCATTCAGTGTTCTGCTGGGAAACTTCTGGACCTGGCATTCATTCATTCATCATTGGTGTGGATGTTACTTAGACATGTAGCACCCACCTAGACCAGACCAGGCACCCCCACCCCATAGCAATGACACTCCTTGATGGCAGCAGCCATCCCCAGCAGGATGCAGCCACAAAAACACTTTAGGGACAACTAAAAACAAAAACATGACGAACATCTCAAGGTGTTGACCTGGCCTCCAAATTCACTAGATCCCAAAAGTATCTGTGGGATGATCCACCCCTCAAAAGCCCCCTATCCTCAAAGGGCCCATGTCCATTCTCACAACTGTTTTGGAGGTACAAAGGAGACCTACGCAATATTAGGAAGGTGGTCATAATGTTATGCCTGATGGGTGTATATTACTGGAACTCGGAGTGAAGGTTGGGGGATAAATTGTAGAAACACACAATTACTAATCTAAAAAGACGCCTGAATTGACCAAAACAAACAAACAAACAAACAATAAAGCCGTATAGACCTTCCATAATTACAGTGACTGATTTTATTATAACCTGTTACCTGCTAATTTTATTTAAATATCTCCATTAAGAGACCAGCCTTGATCTTAAATTGGACTAAAAAAGAAAGCGTTTGGGTTTAAGTGAGCAGCGTGATGAGTGTAACAAACCATATAAGCTGCATTTGTCTGGGTTAGGTGAAGGAAAACGTCTCTGATTGCGAGGTCAGAGTGACTAAAGTCATTGTCTTGTGACTAATTGAGTTAAAATATCGTGCTTCGAAAACAAAGACCCAATTCTCAGAGCACACTTCCCAAATGCCCTGAAAATAGAAAAGAATTCCAACTGGGAATTATTTAATTTAGTTTTTACGTAGAAACCAGACAACAAGGGCTAACTCAATTAACATTTTTAATAATCAAATACCACCATCTCTTTTAATTCTTCAAAGAAATTCTTGGATTAAGTCACGGCAACTGAAAATTTCGTGACATCTCTTGGGAACGCTTCCTCTCATGAAATCATAATCAGAGGGCTAAAAAAAGACTTTTTAATCTCACTGCAGCAAAGCGGCGTCCAGACACAAGATGGAAAACGATAGCAATAAGATTAATAAAGTGATAGTTCACATCAAAGAGAGCAGCAGCGATAACAGAAAGCCTTAAAGTGGCCTTCGTACCATCCACAAACGCTAACGCTTATCTAAAATGAGAAAATACTCCACCAACACCGTAAGAAATTCCACATATAACTGTAATAAAAGGATGAAGTGGATTTAAATGAGACGATGCGCCGTTTCTTTCCACTCGAACTAAATCGCTTGTTTGTTGAGTTTGGAAATTATCAGCTGCACACCAAAATACACTCAAAGCTTCAGTATGTGGGATGCCTGTAATATACGGTATGTAATTATATTACCATAGAGACGCTGCTGCTCTGATACTGTACATGGGAAGGTCCCAGAGGACGGCATTTGACTTCTCCCCAGCGTTGTGTTTTCAGAAAAAGAGCAGAAAATAGCTTCCCACAGGTCTGTGTGGGCCCTGTGACTGACAGGGAGACGACTGGGAAACCATGTTTTGTGGGCACTCGCCGGCACTCCCAGCCTTGTTCTCATCTAAATTCCCACGAGGCGTATCGCCCGCATACACTACGCATACTGTAAGTGACAAAGAGGCTGCACAAAGGAAATTTTGTTGTGAAATGACACAAACAAGCTACTACATCAGTCTGTGAAGATTCTCCGTCAACCATGTCACAGTATACCAAAATAAAAACCAAACAAAGCTGAAACAAGTTCTTTGAAGGCTTCAAGAACGCCAACCAGTCTTCAATAAGTCTTCAAAAAAAAAACAGAAAAACAACACTCTTCAAAAAGTCTTAAAGAAACCCAACCAGTATTCAAGAGGTCTTCAAGACACACAACCAGTCTTCAAGAACCCTAAGTAGCCTTCAAGAAGTCTCCAAGAAACCCATCCAGTCTTCAAGAAATCCAACCAGTCTGCAATAAGTCTTCAAGACACACAACCAGTCTTCAAGAACCCTAAGTGGCCTTCAAGAAGTCTTCAAGAAACCCAATTAGTCTCCAAGAAACCCAACCAGTCTTCAAGAAATCCAACCAGTCTTCAAGAAGTCTTCAAGAAACCCAACTAGTCCTCAAGAAGTATTCAAGAACCCTAAACAGTCGCCAAGAAGTCTTCAAGAAACCCAACTAGTCTTCAAGAAGTCTTCAAGAAACCCAACTAGTCTTCAAGAAGTCTTCAAGAAACCCAACTAGTCTTCAAGAAACCCAACCAGTTTTCAAGAAGTATTCCAGCAAACCCCACTAGTCTTCCAGAAGTCTTCAAGAAACACAACTAGTCTTCAACTAGGCAATTAGTCTTTAAGAAACTGGTCAAGTAACCCAAGGTCCAACTACGTGTTTTTTTTCCACATATTTAGAATTTCCTCCACTTTTCTTTTTTCTCAACTGACAAAAATTACACGACTACTGGTGACTGAATGTTGAGACCTGTATTACAGATTATATGATGATGATGGTGATGATGGTCATGATGTTCAGCTTTGCTTTCCAGCACGAGGGATTGCTGATGACTTCAGATCAAAAATATAGAAAGAACTCCAACCTAAAATATATCCAAGTTCCTGCACATACAGGTAAACACTAGATGTAAATATTTTAATATGCGACGTGCAATTTTTGATAAAACTTTCTCAAAAGACTAAAGACTGTGCAAACCACAGTTGATACTGTCGCCCCCTTTACGGAGTAAAAGCCTCAACATTTGCAGTAATCCATTACAGGTTTATTTATTTCAATTGCTCAACCATCTTGTAATTACTCAACACTTGGCAGTGCCTACCATTTATGCCACAGAAAATGGTCACACTTAGAGCTTTTTAATGCCGGGAACAAAATGCAGGAAGGGGACATAACTCAGTCTAAGTGTGGCTAAATGAGATTGAAGAAAAACACTTCGACTTCCTGCCAGAACAGGATGCTGCTTTAGCAGTGATAGTAAAAGAAAGAGCCCCAATTACTCCACTGTCATCTGAAGTTTTAGTGTTTACTTAAGAGTGCAGGACTTTGGGGTGCAGTGGGGTGCATGCTAAGACAAAAAGATCTATTTTTTACTTTAGAAACAAGACAATGATATGGTTGGACGTGTGTAAAACTACACGACGGACCATCATCATTGTTTTATTTAATTTGTTCAACATGAGAATCCTTCCATGTGAGTTACTGACGACTTCTTCTCCAGCAATTTTCATTTGACACCAAACAAAACCTCCAGGCCTGAAAAATCAACCAAACACAGAAGAGCAGAAAACTGCAGTTCCTATATTGACCACTTGGGGCTGGCCTCAGAAGCAATTCAGTCCCCAAAGATCTTCGTGTTAAAAGTTTAAAGCAGAAATAAACAACTTTAGCAACTCTTTCCAGTCATTATGGATAATTAAGGGCGTGGCCACAATCCATCGAGTGGCAGTTGGATGCCGTCTCAGGCTGCTAGCTCTAATCGTAGACGTCTCTCTTTAGAAATCCTGTAGCTGACGTCATATACAGTCAGTGGTTGACATACATTCAGTTAACCAGGAATACAGCGGCCTCAGTCTTACTCCTGCTTGTCGTTTTTCGTGGATGGCGCTACAAGTAGTTCTGTATTGGTGACTGTTTTCTGTTGTATTAATGAAACGAAGAGCTTCTGAAATTGTCTCTGTAACACACTGATTAGACAACGTTTCCTAGACAAGACCAATTTATGAGTCTGCTAAGTGAGCTTAATATCCCCATGGATCTGAACAGAAACAAAAAGTCGCTTGGAAAAGACAGATAACATTTGGAAAATATGCAATCGTATGAGAATGATGGCAAACCTATTATTTAGCAGAGTTAAAAGTGGCAATGGACTTCAGCACAGTCCTTTATAGTGGCGCAGAAAACCCATATGGCATGTGTAAGTGACTTTTCAAACCGCTAGATCTTTGAAACCTGTGAAAACATCAGTGAGAACTTCTGCAACCTCCAGGTTTCCATGCAGAATTAAGTTAATTAAGGTTCACGAGTCTGCTAATAGGTTTCCATGCTGTGAATACGTCACGTTAATGTAATAGCTGTCAGAAATCCCCCGGCAAATTAACATGCATGCAAAAAAAAAAATGAAAAAATATAAAGCAAAACTCATTATGGTGTGTGTCAGTTGTAGGTAAAGAGCTAAAACCATCTGAATTCTTACTGTGAGATCACATGTGGAGGCTTTTGTTTGCATCTCTTATCTAATTATGTGACTTTTATAACCACTGTGTCCTTAAAATCTTATTACAGAATTACTAAATGACTCCTTGGCACTGATGAAAATGAAGGAATTTTGTTCTCACTGCCATAATACTTTGATTTAGCAGTCTCGAGGTTTCCACCCAAAACGAGCAACAGGCTAATTAGATCAGCTCCGGTTTTATTTTCATGTCTTCACGTTTTATTTTTTTGGCCTCTCATCTTCTGCTGATTAAGAAATTTGATTAATGATCCTCTCAAGTTGTTTTCTTGTTGTCGGGAAAGTCTGAGTCAGTCGTCCCTAAGGTTGGGAAGTTCTCCGTGGCATTCCTCCAGAGGTCTGCTCTGGATGGCGCGACCCTTTTAACGTTCTCTGTAGGATCTTTTGTCTTTGGGTTTCCTCCCACCCCGGCTCCGACAACACACCTCGCAACGCGCAAGAGGCCTTAATGCGTTCTCCAGATGCACAACACTGAGCTCTTCCTGGTGGCGTCAAAGAGATCCTGAAGACAAACAGCAGGGCGTCTATAAATACCTGAAGTCAGGAGGGGAAGGAAGCCTTTCCTGGCCTTACGTCACTGCTCTCAATAACAAGTCCATTCACTGCAGCTTGTAAAGATGCACCTATCGCCATTTTTAGCCGCACATTTTGCATTTAAGCCATTTGTGAACTTTGGGGACATCGTTGTCTTGTATAGCGCAGATTAATCTATAATATCTTACTCTATCTTCCCTGTTGCTCAAGCAAAAACAAAGTATTTCTGCTCTCTTGAATTTAATTCATCTGTCAGCTCCTTCTTGAATTAAAAAAAGAAAGAGACTTAGAAATATGAAGCTGTGGTTCCCATTAAATTCCAAATATCCAGCGTGCTGATGAAATTAGTCACTACGGTGCGAAATATGATTACAGATTTATATAAAGCCAGATAATGAGCTCACGGTCTGCCGCCGTCCAAATTACCACCGGGTAACATCACCCCGACAACATTATGAATAGTAACCCGAAAATAGTATCAATAAAATATAAATGCCTTTAAATGAATAATAGAGGCGTCTGCAGCGGAGGAGGAGGAGGAGGAGGAGGAGGAGGAGGAGGAGGAGGAGGAGGAGGAGGAGAATTAACTAAGTCATAATTTTCTTCTCAAGTAAGATGAATCGAACGCCGTGAGGCAAAGCACGCCGAGCAGAGGTGGCCGCGCAGCACGCATAATCAAATAAAAAGGAAAATTCACTTCACAAAAACCACCAGTCGTAACTCATACGCCTCACGGAGTCGGGGGCCGGCGAGCAACGGCGCTGGATCAGAGGCTATAAATCACCGTGGCAGGGGGGACGGTCCTCTCTATCAGGAGGCACTGCCAACAAAAGGACACACTTATGGAGTCGTCACACGCCAAACTGGAGGCGGCGGCGTTGGGATTTTGGGCTTGAGGCAAGAGCACGTGACCGAGAAGTCGCCGATGAGACTCAAGAGCTGAGACGTCACCTTCTGCTGTATCAACTTTGCAATACTGTGCCCAAGAAAGGTCAAACCAGGTGTTCATGCATTCAGTTTCTGTAACTGCTTGCTCTTCTGGAGAGTCATGGGTGTGCTGGAGCTTATCCCAGCTGTCTCTGGTACACTCTGGACAGGTCGCCAGTCTATCACGGGGCTAACTCAAAAAGAATCACCAATGAACCTAACCAGCATGTCTTTGGATGGTGTGAGGAAGCCAGAGTACCCAGAGAGAACCCAAACTCTACACAGAAAGGCTCAGTCAACCAATAGATTCAAACCCAGAACCTTCTTGCTGTGAGGCCTCAGCGCTAACCACCACACCACTGTGCCACCCCACACGTACAGTATATCATGAGACACAAACAAGCAAGTTTGTGGTAATTTAGCTCAAATCCGATGCAACTAAACCTCAAAACCTGCACAATAGAAGCATGTCAAGGACACAGGTAAATTAACGGTTAATAATTAGTTTCTGAGTAGATGCCTCAGGACCTCCACGTGTCACTTGGTTTGTAATTATTTGATTAGTTTCAAATTAAGGCGCTTATTGAGGGTTACAAAAAAGTTGTACAAACATCTAGTTTAATTCTAACTAATACTGTTATATTAGTATGTTAAGGTTTAATTAAGTGAACACAAAATAACCTACGGGCCAGAAACCCACGGTCATTGTTTAGGCCTCCTCTGAGGTTAAACTGACCATTTAGAACAACATACAAACGTACAAACTTGCACAAAGTTAGCAATAAGGTGTCAAAAATACACAGTAACATAAAGTTTATGTTTAAAACATCATCAGACAGGTGGTGAAAACGAAAATACAGTTAAATCAACAGCTCTTTTGAGTTATTTTGAACAAATACTGAACACCATAACCTTCATGAAGCTCGGATTTGGACTGTTACATTAGAGTGTACTCGCCTTCACTAGTGTACCTAATGAACTGGCGAGTGAGTGTAAATAGAGTACTATGGCCCAAAACACTGCTACGGCAAAATATTGCAATAATCTACTAGTTAATAAAGTAAATGAAGTCATATGAACTGTCCCAGAACTTTGTCTTATAGGACGATGAACAGACCTGAGGCTTGATGATGTGGGGTCTCAAAAGTCCAGTAGTTTACTACTTGACCCAACCAGTAACTGAGCCTTACTTGATGATTACATATTGTACTGAAGGGTAAAGTATAAACTCTTTATTTGGCTCCCAAGTCCTTCTTGATGTCTACATATTCAAATAGTAGATAATAAGGTGATGCCGGGTGTTGACAGTCATAAGCATTTGCTTCTGTTTCCAACCTAGTTTCTATTTTCTCATTAAATGCATCTTTTACTCCACTATAATTTGCATCACACAGTAAAAACTGATAATGAAACATTTCACGAGGCCTTCAGGTAAAGTTAGCCTCTCTCCATGCAGAGGCTAAACCCATTAACCTCTATTAAAACTCCGTCCTTCATATCCTTGCCTCCCAGAGGGCTCAGCTGTGAGCCAGTAGCTAAAACAAGTCCCAAGACAGACAATAGAGAGCCACGCGTACCAATCCAGCGCTGAGACCGTCTTCCTGTCTGCTTCCTGTTTTAACCCCCACGGGAAGGAAGTGAGGGTCTGCTCTTATTGCGAGGGGCATTGTGAGTCTTCCTCTATGAGTTCCTGCCCTGGACAATGGGGCCGCTCTGGACTTTAACGACACCTTAATAGCGGGCTCATATATTTTAATTTGTTTTCTTTGGTCCAAACCATATTAAGGAAACCACATGCTTGTTTAGGCTTTCAAATCCCTAATATTGAGTGAGTCTGCACTCAGTTATCTTGAGCTACATTTCTGTTTTGACCTGATAATTCAGTGCCAAGAGGAATCTAAACATTTCAGAGTCTAGTTCCTTCAGTGTTAGCTAACTCTGACAAACCACATTCTTTTTCTGGGGTGTTTTACAAATAGTATAAACTGTGGCTGCTATTGTTCAACAGTGTCAGACCTTTTTTAAAAAACTGCCTTCAATCCCGCTTCTAAAATATATTTTTACCGTACAAATATTTAAAATCTCTGTATCAAGATCACTGTAGACATAATGATGTTTACATTATATGTCAAAATGCTGCCGTAAAAAGTACAAAAACCAAAGGCCACTCTCGGCTTGGTAACCTAGAGTCAACAAAAGAGAGCTTACGCTAACGAGAGAATACCACAAAGCTAATTTTATTTGAATTCTGTCTTTCTAATACTTATATACACTTTATTTTGGTGAGCTGGCAATTTAATTATTACATTATTAGCCAGCCAAACTACAGTAGAGCACATTTAGTCATAAAGAAGAAAAAAAATCCAAGTGAACTTATTTGGCTAAAATGGAATTAGCCTAACTAAGCTAAGTAGCTGCATGCTAACTGTGTTCAACATCAGATTTTCACACCTGAACTGACACAATTTAATGGTATTTTGATAAAGAACATCTGGATAGTGTAGTAACTAATAACAATCCTAGTTTTAAGCGAGCAAGGAAGTTTTTATCTGGTCTGATGATTGAAAGAGGAATCTAAACAGCTCAGAGTCCAGCTCTTGTAATCTTTAGCTAAATGCGCTGAGCTGTATACAGCAGTACTTAAATATTTGCATCAAACTGTCTATAGACCTAATAGATTTACAGTATAACGTGTAAAACATGTGCTAATGGGCTAAAAGACTAACGCAAGAGAGCTAATGCTAGCTAGAGAGAAGATAACAAGCTAGCTAAAGCTAATTTTATTTTATTTACCTGCAATTTAAACATCTCAGAGTCTAGTTCCTTCAGCGTTAGCTAAATGACAAACCACATTCTTCCTAACGCAAGAGATGTAATGCTAGCTAGTGAGCTAATTTTATTTTGTTTACCTGTAAAATATGAGCTATGTAAGTGATTAATTAAATGTTATAATTAAATAGAATAACACATTTAGTCATAATGAAGAAATAATGTGTTTCTGTAAAAGCTAGTTAGCCTTTTCGAGCTAAGTAGTATGCTAACCGTGTGAAAGTCAGATTCAGGACACACAAGTTAATGGTAATTTATAAAATCCCCACCAATATTGTGCTAATCACATAATAAACCGTTAACAAAACATTTCTTTGCAAACCTGGTGGTAAACAAACTTGTCTTCCTCAAAACATTCTGGATAAGAAATTCAGATACGAGGCTGTGTTATTTCTGGTTTCAGTGTTTGCACGCTGTCAGACTTCACAAAGACGATAAGAAACGTCAACTCTGCTAGAGAGGCAGGCTTCACTGAATAATGCAAGTCGGCTTTTTCTATTTTTCACCCACATCTAGCGTCGCCCATAACGTGCAGAGTTGTGGTACAAATGAGTGAACAATATTCAGACCAGATGTGAGCAAGGTCTCAGCGGTACCGTCAAGTGCAAACACAGTTTTTCCACTGGGAAATGAGGATACTTTCATTTTGAGATCAGGCCCTAAAAATAAAAGCCAGCGTTGCATAATTTCCGCTGCTCCAATCCAGACTGACTGGAAATGAAAGTGGATGCAGTGTTAAACGTATAGGATGTGATTTATCATGTTTATTATCTCATACTGAGCCTTTAAATGAGCCTAATTAATATAAAACATGTTCAAACGTTACTGACCTGTATCCACTCCCTGACGGTGTCGTCTGAGGGCGTCCAGCCGTTCTCCTGGTAGTTGAGACGAGAGCGTTCGGGCGACCAGTTGGAGTTGTACTGGGACGAGGCGGTGATCTGCTCCGAGGAAATTTCCCCCGACTCCATGCCCAGTGGCTCCATACAAGGGAACTCTGCCAAAGACAGAAAGACGTCAGACAAAATGGTAAAAATGGTAAAAATAAAAAATACACAAATCTATATATTAATTCTCATGCACATAAATAATGTTGAGGTCACAGAGAGACTGGTTTGTTTGTCAAAATGACACCGACATCCTGTTTAATAAGAGTTTAAAAAGTCTATTACACACATCATTAGCTGGATGAGCTGAGCTTCGGTATTTGGCTTTTCATGCCGTCAAGGCTAATGGCTGAATTAATCTAGACCTTGGCTCCTAAAGTTGTGGTCATAAATCTATGTTGGAGAATAATAATAATAATAATAAAAAGTTAATTCTGTTTTCTGTGCAAGTCAGGCAAGAAAGTAGTGGATGTGTGATTAGATTAGTCTCCCAGACGCCCAGACTGTAAAGCCATCGGCCTCTGCTCCCTGCACCGGTGGAGACTCAGTACATCGATGTGGCAGGACGCCACTCATACCATTATCAATCCAGCTGTACAACAACCCACCTTTCTGCACCTTTTTACACCTTCCTATGTATGTAATATATATTTTCTTCTGTCTCTATTTCTTGTACACATTTTGTCCAAGTTTTTCTTGTTATATTTTATTCTAATTTATTTTATTTAAATTAAATTAATTTTTATTTTTATTTAAATTAATTTAATTATTTTTTATTTAAATTCATTTATTTTATTTTATTTTTTTATTTAAATTAATTTAATTATTTTTATTTTTTATTTAAATTAATTTAATTTAGATTTATTTATTTTACTTTACTAGATTTTTACTTTTATTTTTTTTAAGTATTTTATTATATTATTTTTTAACTGTCTTTACCTATTTTCATTTTTACTTGTGGTTCTCGAGTGTTTTTTTAAATTTTATTTTATGTCCAACTGAGCTACTGTGACCAATCAATTTCCCTCAAGGATCAATAAAGTCTATCTAAATCTACGTCAAACATGCACAATGTCCTCTATGTGCAAACTAAGATAAAATCAGTGTAACGACCGACCATTTTTACTTCTCTTTTAGATTATTTGAATGATTTCATGTACAAAACGCTACTAAAGCAGTGTTAAATGATGCATAATGTGCATCCAGATGAGTAAATTTACAACAAACAGAAGATTATTAGTAATTAGCTCATAATCAAATCTATCAAATAATTCAGTTTGTTGAATAATTTGAGCAACGCCTGCTTGTTCTTACTGACGAGCTTGTCTTTATCTCCAAGGTTAGCTTTGCTCTACATTACTGCAAATTTAAACAGATTTTGTTTGTTAAATCTTCAGATTAAACATTTTAAAGATGATTAATCAGAGTCAATTATCTTTAGGTTGATTAGTTGCGGCCTTATTGTGCACAGAGGATTTTCCTTTGATTAAAAAAAAAATCTTGAACAGGAAGATGATGTGATGCACAGAGGAAATATTTTGCAATCCCTTCTTGTTACAAAACACTTTCAAAAAAACAACAACAGTATTTTCTTGGACAGAATGGAGCTGCATGTCTGTATCTCTGAGGCAGCAGAGTCCACTCTAACAGCAGGGGAGCTGCATGGGGGAAGGAAGAGGGAGGGAGGGGGGAGGGGGAGGTAGAAGGAAATGTGTGTGTGTTTGTGTGTGTGTGGGAGGGCTGTCTGGAGACACAGGGTCTGCCAGACTGACACAAACACACTACATCATTCCAAGTTCCACAAATAAATAGGGGAGAAAGTTTTCTTGCGACATCACAGAGGCTGCAGAGATTTCTTTTTTTTTTTTTTATATAACAAATTTCAGGCCCAAATCCTCCAATTCAGAGCTTGTTTTCTTGGCACAGCACAGACGGCAGCTAGACAATGAGAAAACGCTCTCGTCCAGCTGATGCGTCGGTATCCGGTATCCCCCGGCTCCCAACGGCCACAAAACTTGCTCTTTTCTTATTTCCATTCGCCAGTCGACCCCTGGGCTTCACCTCACAGCAGGTACGATGGGGACAGACATCAGCCTCGCCCCCACTCGGTGTGAAAAGATGGAGAGGACGTAAAAACTGACGCCCCTGCTGAAGCTTTTGGGCTGATCAAAGGCCCCCGTGGAGAGGGACGGCCGTAAATTCACTGCAGGACGCCGGCTTTTGATTCCTCCGTAGCAAAAAAGGACTTTTGAACATTTTAAGAAGCTGAAAGGAGCAATACTGGAGTGAGAAATCAAAAACTGTTCAGCACGCTTTTGAAAATCTTCAAATTAACTGATCTATTTTAAAATATTTCCCCCGGGGCACCAGCCGGCTTACGCCCTAAGGATCGCACCTCTGCTCTGGAATCACAGTTTACAGCATCAGAGCGGTTGTAAAAACTCCACAAAAGGCTTTAATTCAATCTACCGAGCCTAGCTGGGGGTCTGTGGGCAAAGTAATTGCCTCCCTGTGTGTGTGTGCAGCATAATTACAGCTTTGTCTAACCCCGGAGCTGCTCTCGGCGATCCTGAACAACAGCGGAGATACGGATTTATCTCCTCAAAGCGCACGCAGCAACAGGAAGATAAAGCGGACACATGTAAGGGCCTCATCATCGTCCATGTGTTATCGCATTGTCATGGACGCTCAGCATCAGCATCAGATAGCGGAGCAGCAACGCGCGGGCATACGAGCCGACGACACCCACGTCTTACGCCCACGGCGAAAACAAACAAGAGAGAGGAGGATAGTAAATAAATAAATAAATAAATAAAACATTGGAAGAGGATGACTTTGACCCCTCTGGTGAAATGAGTGATTCACTGAGTGGTGAATAGATGCAGGTAAAATTTTACAAGCCAAACTTTTTGATTTTTTTGATAAATATAAAGCTCCAGAATATTTATTTAGTTATTTAGTGTTGTGTTTTATTTTATAAAATCTCTGAGGCTGTTTATTTCCTACACTACGTTACCCTGTTGTTAGCATGCTAACCTGTTAGCCCCGGAGGCTTCAGGATGCTGACAGTTGCCTAGCAACACAGTTCCCATGACTTGCAGCTGGTGCTATCGCTGGAGCGCCAAGAGTTTTGTGTTTTAATCGTATTCCTGTTTGGTTTTAATTTGCGTTTATCGATACCAGCTTCAGACAAGTTCGACTCTGGAGGACGGGAGGGACGCCTGCCAACACACAAGTTCTGGGATACCCTGGCTGTAGCAAGTCCACACACAAGTTACCTCCTGATGCAACTTTGATGAAAATAAATAAATAAATCAACACATTTGGGCGTTTTGACGGTACGTGGGCAGCTGTGTACTTAAACAAATGGGTTTCAAGACCTACTTCCTCATTTGTTTGTGTTTGCTGAGTGGTTCATGCAGCCTGGGTTGATGTGTTTGCTAATCTATAGATGTCTGAGCAGTTTCTCTCTCTCCCACTCACACACACACTACAGACATTTACATTATTTAAAAGATTAATGTGTTGTCTTCACGTTTCGTTCTTCCTATGAGCCGGGACGCGACAGACTACTGAGCTCCCAGTTACAACACAGGAAGTCGTGTGTGCAAAACAGCTAACGGTTTAGCATGCTAACGGCTGAGCAACTCAATGTAAGAAATGCGAAACGATAAAGGAGCTTGTGCAAAGACTTGCTGAACCATGGATCTTAGAGTAACGCCACTCCAGTCCTCTGTACGAGCTGCACATATGGCAGAATTTACAATAAAGCAGATTTTTGACTTTGAACATTTCCTCAGATGGTAAAATTCAAAGAAAAACAGGTTTTAGCTAAAACTAACTTCTTGTTCTGGCTATATTTGAGTTTTCATCTCCTCACGTGTCGGTCAAACCGATTGAAATACCTTCCTAAGAAATAAATACAATCTTGAATTTATAAAGTTAAAGCTACATGATTTGATTAGTCATGCAAACGGCCAAGTGACTTAAGGTTGTAGACCTTGTAAGATAAGGTCTAATTTTACTACATTATGTCTACAAACGTAAAACAACTCGTGAACTTGCATCTTGTGGAAAATTTTCCGCTTAAGAGGAACCTCCAAACCACAAGAGGGCGCCGTCTGGCTTCTTGGTTTCTCTTCTCTTTCTTCTCTAATGTTTTTTTTTTTGAGTTTTGTGACTCTGTTTCCACCGTCTCCTCCATTTGGATCCTAAATCTCAAAACAAGTCTTTAAATATCAATTTAGAGCCACGAAACGTAAATGTTAATTTCTCCCAAAGTGCCCTCCCCCCAGGTACCTCGGGACCTTACAGAAACTCTCCTCTGAAAACATGAACACATTCCTAAAGCGGGGTGAGCGAGGTCGAGGTTACCAGAGTGCAACAACCATACCGCTCCAACATAACTTAAATCTCTACAGGCATACCAGCGAGGTCAGGGAAGTCAATGGCCTCCTTTTTAAAACACGTGGAAAAAAGAAGAAGAAGAAGAACTGAGCACAACAAAGAACCTCCTCTGTGATATGATTTAGATCTTGGTTCTGATATTTATAGGTCAAGAATACGGTAGAGATGAAAGAATTTTGTAAGAAAATGAGGTTGATTGACTTCTTCTTGAATTTACCGTAAAATCATTTGGTTTCAACCAGAACAAAATATCAAACAAGTTTAGAGCAGTTTCCAAATGGTTTCTTAACTCGACACGATGAACACAACTGAATGATGGTCAGATCAATTAAAATAAATGAAGTAGGAAAACTCTTTAAACGAGTGCTTAGCTATTCTATTTAACCTAAATAAACAGGCTACATTTAAATAAAATGCAATAATGGCGTCAAATACTGGTTAACCTCTAGACGCAATAATCTATTAAAGGGGAAATACTGTATTTTACAACTTGGACCTTATTTCTGGCATAAAATACAATCGTTCACTCACCCATATAACTTTGGTGTTATTTGTAGTCATTCAGGAGATATTTAGATCAGCGTATATCCATATAGTGGAAGTGAATGGGGCACCGAGACGCAGCCTCTAAATAACACATTATCTGCTGTGAAACTTGTTCCATTCACCAATGTTTTGTTATAATATGTTAGCGCTATTCCCTGTTGAGTCCGGAGTTACCTGTTATCATCAGACACCCACCACAGTCGGCTTGTTTACCTGTAATTTGCTACTGCTATGGTTCATCCACAACCTCAGAAATGGAAAAATATTCAGCCATGTTGCAAAAAACTGCAGCAACTATCATAAGCAGATGATGAGAACAGGAAACTCTGGACTCAATTGGGAATAGCACGAGTTTATCGTAACAAAATATTGGCGAAATTAATGAGTTTCGCAGAGGAATGTGTTATTTAGAGGTTGCGTTTCGGTGCCCCATTCACTTCCACTATATGGATATAAGTATATACGCTGATCTAAATATCTCCTGAACAAGTGGAAATGATAGTAATGTTATATGAATGAGTAAACAGTCGTATTTTATGCCAGAAATAAGGTCTAGTTTGTAAAAATCAGTAGTTCCCCTTTAACGGTTCCTGAAAATAAATTCCACATGTGTTTTCTAATATGTGATGTAGTTTCGCTTCTCGAACATGAATAACTTCCTGCTTTCTTTATTTTTATGTATATATTGTATTTTGTCACTGTTGAACCAAGCAGGACAATCTCCTCGTGTGTGAAACCCGTCATCAGGACAAAGTATTAACAGGAAGTCGGATGAAAGGATGGAAATTTAGATAGACAAATGTTTTGGTTTTATCCGTCGACTGACTTCTTTTGTTCTTGCATTTGCCTCAAAACCACATGTTTTTACATGACAACCAGAAAGATTCGTACCGTTTGTGACATGAGTAATAAAACACGACTGTATTTTTTTTATAGATTTCTGCAAATCTGTATCCTTTAAGTTAAATACTACAGAGTTTCAGGATGTTTAACTGAGCTGGGGTGAGGGCTTTCCTTCAAATGATCACGTCTTTGCTTCTATTTCACCTGAATAAACAGATTTCAAGCTGTATTTAAATAAAATCCAAAGGCCAGCTGCTGCAAATTACTGTCGAACCATCACGTGAAACTGATTCCCAGAAAATAAATTTAGGGTAACTGTTGTAACTGTTACGTTTAGATAATTTATTTATCATTTCTGGTTAGCTGCTTGTTTTCTCTTCTCTATGCAACATTTATATGTATTATATTGTATTTTGCATGTTAAATTTTTAAATTTAGATTAAAAAAAATATGCATTAGCACGAGTGAACGCTGTGTAGTGGTGCTAAATCCAGCAAACACGATTTCCTCTGCTGCGTATTCCCTTCTCTCCTCGTCTCGTGTTCAGCAGAGAGGTCGGAGGTCACAGAGAAGCCCAGGAGTTTGTGCATCGTGCTCAAGGACACTCCGGTGGAAGCCGAGCTGCAGGGCTCGGTTCCAGCGCCTGGCGTTCTCCGAGACTGAACAAATGAGCCGCAGTCCCTCCTAATGCCGCGTGACATCCCCACATTCACTCATCCAGCTGCTCACCCTCATCCTCGTGTCCAGGGGGGAGGCTCCTCTCGCGGATGGTGTAGTTGGCGGAGAATCCCTCTTTGGCGATGGCGCTGTCGGTGGTGATGATCATGGACAGGATGCCGGTGTGGGAGATGACTCGGCCCGGGGACTTCTGGCCGCAGTATCTGCCAATGTGAGGACCCACTGAGAGGAGGAGGAGGAGGAGGGAGGGAAGAAGAGGGAAGAGGGAAGAGGATGGGTAGCAGGGAGAAAGGATGTAAGTCATATTTTACTGCTTTTATTCTTCACTTTATCCCCTTGCCGTCTCTGTCCCTCTTTTGACCCCGAGCAAAAAGTTCATCTTTGCAGAACTTCGGTCTGAAAATAGATTTACACTTTAATCGGCTCTGATCAAACCCAGAGAGCAGCTGGTCTTCTGTCGGCTCACGTCTCTCGCCTCACACGAGTGACAAGACGCCTTTGAGACAGGAATAAAGGTGAGACGGCAGGTTTCATATCCACCGCCTATTGTTTTGACACTTATTCTCGCAACACTGTGATTTACAGACCAGGTACAATAAAGAGACGCACGTTATGTATTTATTTTTGACGTCTTATCTCTGATTTAAGATTTAATGTCTGGGCTGGAACTAAACGCTTTGTGAAAACAGAGCGATTCGTTCTCAGATGATCAGACTCTCAGATGTGAGAGGAAGGAAGCACTGCAGAAAGATAAAAAAACCCAAACGGAAATATTGTGTTCATGTAAAATGGGAAAACTGTGACCTTTGAAGCTAAACAAACGAGACAACCAGCCCCCGAGACATTTGCCCAGCAGGCTTTTGTCTCTTTTCATCCATGTTTCTTGTTTAATTGTTGAAAAACTCATTGCATTTTATTTCTAGAATTCCCCATTGTCTATTTTTATTTTCCACAGAATGTTTCCACTTAGTATTAACATAAATAAAAAGATAAAAACATACATTTAAAGCCAAATTAATGTAAATTCATGACAGTAAATTGAATGTCATTGGTTTTCTGTGCCTTTCTATCGAGTAAATACTGGTTGTATACTGATTTATTCAAATTATATCATATATTACTGCACTATTTCCACCATTATCTTTACTTTTATCATAATTTCCATATCTATTATTGATATTAGAACAACATATGTACATAACCTTGCATGTGCAAAGGAAAGTGTGTCGCATTGCGAAGAAAATATATGAAAAATGAATTGGAAATTATTCTGAATTCTTAAAATACAGACGTGATGAACTTGATAAAATACACTTTCATTAATTTTCAAAGCTGTAAAAACACCAAATATTTTTAGGTTTAGCCAAATTAAGCTGAAGTTGAGCCTGAAAACGGATTAAATTTGGTTTAATTGTGCAGCAGATGCATCGTGTCGACTCCCAGTCATCCAGGTCATGGTTTATCCAAAAAGTTTCACCATTGTCCAAGTGGATTCTTCAGTGTGAACATCTGTATGTGGTGCACACCTGAAACTCACATGACTACGGTCTGTAACGACCAGATTAACTCACCTGTAACTGGAGGTAATTTATCTGATCCTTCTTCAATAAATCTTTTAGAGCTAAAGAAGCTACACTATATCACCAACAGTCTTCACTCACCCGTCCAAATAACTGAATTCAGGTGTTCCAATCACTTCCACATGTCCACAGGTGTATAAATCTATCACCTAGGCATTCAGACTGCTTCTATAAACATTTGTGAAAGACTGGGTCTCTCTCAGGAGCTCAGTGAATTCCAGCGTGGTACTGTGACAGTCGTAAAATTTCCTCACTGCTTAATATTCCACAGTCAACCGTCAGTGGTATTATAACAAACTGGAAGCGATTGGAAAAGACAGCAACTCAGCCATGAAGTGTCAGGTGATGTAAAATGAGCAGATGCTGAGACTCATAGTGCACAGAGGTCACCAACTTTCTGCAGAGTCAGTCACTACAGACCTCCAGACCTTCAGATTATCTCAAGAACATCGTAGAGAGCTTCATGTCTGTGAAGGTTCTAAATCATCCAGGTCATGGTTTATCCAAAAAAGTTTCAAAAAAGGCAACTGGACTTGTAGATTTGATGAAGAAGTCCAGTTTTTGGATAGTGAGCTTCATGAAACGGGTTTCCATGGTGAGCAGCTTCACCCAAGCCAAAGCGTCGGATGCAGAGGTGTAAAGCACGCCACCACTGGACTCTAGAGCTGTGGAGACGCGTTCTTTGGAGTGACGAATCACGCTTCTCCATCTGGCAATGTGATGGATGAATCTGGGTTTGGTGGTTGCCAGGAGAACGGTACTTGTCTGGAGCTGGGCTTGGCCCCTTAGTGACAGGAACCCTGAATGCTTCAGCATATACCAAGAGATTTTGGACAAGTCCATGCTCGCAAGTTTATGGGAACAGTTTGGGGATGGACCCTTCCTTTTCCTTCATGACTGCACACCAGAGCACAAAGCAAAGGTCCATAAAGACATGGATGAGAGAGTTTAATGTGGAAGAACTTGACTTGTCCTGATCTCAGCCCAACAGAACACCTTTGGGAAGAATTAGAGTGAAGATTGTGAGCCAGGCCTTCTCGTCCAACGTTGTGGAAAGCCTTCCCAGAAGAGTTGAAGCTGTTATAGCTGCAGCCTATGGAGTTGAAACATTTTCTAGAAACCCAACGAGTCCAGTTCTGAAACAATCTGACTGATTTATCTTGCAGGGAATTGATGCTAAAAGTAAAACATGAGACCAAACATCACCTGGGACGTGAGGTATTTTTAATTCAACTGTCTCACGTCCAAAGACATCAGGCTCCTGCTCGTCCACAGCTATCCTCCCGTTCTTATCTATGAGAAACAAGGTGCTGCTGTTTGGCGGTAGATACCGTATCTCTGCAGCGTCTCTCCGGGACTCAAGGAGCAGCGTACGGGAAAACCTCACAAAATCACAAAATTTCCAAACGAATAAATGTCCTCCAGCTTTCGGAGGCAGAAAAGAAAACAGGAAGCGGGTCGCACGCCGGAACGCCGATCCCCTGTAATCTGATGGATTACGTTTATCGGTTACAGTTTAAAGCAGGTATGGTCGTCAATCTGTGACGGATTACGTTCTGTGCGAAAATGGATTTCGCTGGGAGGCTGTGAGCTGATGCAATCAGATTCAAGCAGCAGAATATAAAAATATCTGAAAGCGTGAAGGTTCATTCGGCTTTTGATCGCATCTCGTGGCTTTAATTTGCACAAATTTGCCCGAAACTAATGAAGGAGTTAAAGAAATGTGGTTGAAGCTGGAGGAACCTTGTTGTGAGAGTCAAAGAGATGAGAAGAAAAAGCATTGGTGATACAAGCGTTTGATGTCTGCTTGTCTCATTAACGCCGGTCAGATCATCTCCTTTTGAAGAACAACAACACAGAGCGCGATGGGGATGTTTGCGAGCGCGTTTGACGGGATGAAGAACCGCATCCCGGTCTTAACCTCCCCCACCTGCTGAGGAGCTTTGTTATCTGCTCTGACGCACGTGTTCGCTCAGGAAAACACAAACAAACATCTGACAGGAAAAGCCCTGGCGCGGCATGCATGCTGGCACGGCCTTAAAGGTGTACGTCGCAGTCTGTATACCTGCGCCAGGCTTTGTGTCTCCGCCTTGGCTATAATAATAATAATAATAACGATCGGGCAAAGCGGCGAGTATTGTGGGCATCCTGGCAGAGCGGTAGCCAGGTATGCAGCTCCTGCCAGTATCTACGGCTAATTAGACGAACAATGGACGAAGAGGAACGGCGTCCAAGAGGAGTGTGAACAGAGGGTACAGCAGGTTGCGTCCACGTCGGTAAACGTGTGCGAGAGAGACGTCGTTGGCGGAGGAACAATGAGCAAGCTGTGAGCTCGCTTTCAAGAACAGAACCACCCATTACCATTAATGTTACCGATCAGTCATAACATTATAACCACCTTCCTAACATTGTCTAGGTCTGTAGATCTAGTGAGTTTGGAGGCCAGGTCAACACCTTGTGCTGTTCTTCAAGTTGAGTTGTTCCTCAAGTGTTTTTATGGCTGCTGCCATCAAGGAGTGTCATTGCTATGGGGTGGGGGTGTCTGGTCTGGTCTAGGTGGGTGCTACATGTCTGAGGCCTCGTCCACACGTACCAAAACGATCTTTTCCCCCTCCTCCGTTTTCCCTGGCATCGTTTCAAGAATATCTGCGTCCACATGGATCCGTCTCAACACGACTCAAAACGCTACTTCATACTCCAGGCCTATAGGTGGCGCTGTTTCAGTTTCAGAAATTCACCAAAAACGGAGAGGAAGAGGTGGAGCATGCGCATAAAGCTTGAGCGCTGTTTACAAATCGGCTTTAGAAGAAACCAAACTCAAGGAGAAATGATATTTAGCCCTAGTAACCATAATAGGCTCAATATCTTCTCCAGCAGGAACACGAGCATGTAGGAGACGTCTCACGGGATAGAAGAGGTGGAAGGCTGCTCCAGGGGTGTGGCCATGACATCATTGAAATGCTCGTATGCGTTTTTCGCCGTTTTCCCCGTCCACACAAAAACCCAAGAGCTGTGGTGCGATTTTTTTCACCCTGGGACCAGGTTTCAGAAAAGTGCATTTTAGGGCGATGCGATTACAGGATTCATGTGGACGTTCGGACAAAACGATGCAAAACATCTGCGTTCAAACCAAAAAGCGTCTCCATGTGGACAGGCCCTAAGTAACATCCATATGAATGAATGCCAGGTCCAAAAGTTTCCCAGCAGAAAGCTGAATTGTCACAAGATGGTTTAAATGTCTAAATTTACTTCCCCTGTTGGTGGGGATACAAATCTATCCCAGGGCTAACACAGAGAGACACACACTCACTGCTGCCACTTCTTTGTTTTCTAGATCTGTAGATTAGACCGTAGATCACTTCATAAATGCACATCTTAATTTAAATTTCTTTTTTCCTCTTTTTGTTTTTAACTTTTAGCACAGGAACTGAAGGGTGGAACAAACCGAAGGTTCGTGAGGCACGGTGGCGTCACCTTGACTCTCACTTCCTCCAAACCTGAGCACCATCTGCCAGCTACAACATTCACAAACTCTCATCTCTCAGCGCCGCTCCTCCTAGTCCCTATGCATACTCACGTATTACGTGTATTTACAGTATGTTTTAGATCTTGTAGTTCTTTATTCCAAGTTCTTGACGTGCTTAAATCATTTGCGATCGTCATGTTTGAAGTTCAACCAAAACAAAAAAAGTCTGTTTTCAAATCCGTTTGCAGAAATTGACGTAATCTGAACTGAATTATTTCCTTCCCCTTTCAGCCTGAGCTAAACTAAACTCCCCCCTCCACACTCCCCGTCCTCACCTGCAGGGAAGCCGTCCCAGATCTCCAGCCAGTCGTAACGGCAGAGGGCGCCCGGCGGCGGCGTGGTGTCGGGCTCCATGTCGAAGCTGTCGAACTCCACCACGATCTCCAGCATCTTGGGGGCGAAGATCATGAAGGTGCACTCCAGGTTGTTGGGGTACTTCTCGGGGAAGCCTGGCGTCTTGATGACGCCTCTGGGAGCCGTGAAGTTCCTGGAACACTCCGGTCCTGCGAGGAGAAACAAGACGGATGAGATTTAAAAAGAAAAAACACAAAAAGGCAAGATGTGTTTTGACAGAGTGACTGATTCGCACCCGGACGGAGGTGTGAGGGTTAGAGGTTCATCATGTGTTCTCACAACACTGTCACTTTTAATAGAACCTCAGATAAGTTTAGTAGTTGCCGTCTTATAATGAAATGAACTTTTGTGAAACTTTAAAGAAAACTAGTTCCACACGTTAACATTTAGAAGCTGAAAAAAAAGGACAGACTGTTTTTATCTGATCCAAAAACCCCTCTGATGTCAGGATGTAATTCTTTTTTCCAGGAACTATTTACTGCATCCTCTACAGTTTAGATCTGTGACCTTTTCCGTTTTTACCGCGGTGAAAAAGAAAAAAAAACATTTTGGAAACACAGAAATAAACCGTCCGTTCTTGACCTTTCCGGGTGGCTAAACGTTTGGCAGCTCCAAACACTTTTACAGCTTTGACCTCTTAACACCGTCTTTATAAGCCTTAAGGCCACATGATATCATTTTATTTAAAAAAAAAAGAAGAAGTCACAGGTCTCCTAGACAAGAAAGACCACCCTTTTGTGTAAAAACTTCTGCAGCAAAACGACTCCAGACTGACTTCTCGTCTTCATCTCCGTCCAATCAGACGAGCTCTGCCGTGATTGGGCCCCCTCCCTCCCCGGTCGGAGCCGTCTGCGTCTGTGTTGTGACTGGGGCGGGGGTGTTGGGCTGGTATTTACTGGCGGTCCCAGACGGACAGCGTGAGACCGATCGCGGTCAACAAACAGACAAACCCCATTAGCTCATTAGACGCTTCCAACATGAGCGCGCTCTAATCATGTCGTCACTTGTTTTGCAGTATTCTTTCTTGCAGACATTAAAGTAATATTTTTTTTAGTTTATCAGGGATGTATTTGTATTCGTGGTCATGATTAATCCCATAAACATCCTGGTTGTGACCACGCTGACATTTGGGGCCTGTAGCTTCTTTGTCGTCTTAAAAGCTCAAAAGTCCAGTTGCCTGAAAACCTCACAAGCATCCCACGCTCCTCTACATCTCCAAACTTTGCAGTGAAACCTTGCTCCAAATAAAAACACGTGGCAGAAATGCTTCCGCCGTTTTTGTGCACACCGCCGTCGATACCCCTCATGAAAAACCTCCGCGTCGGCTCGCATCACTCATCCCGTGCTGGCAGTTTGCACCTCGCTTGTCGCGAGGCAGCAGTGACTGATCTCGGTGACGGGGGAGACGGCGCGAGGCGTGGACGAGGGTCAAGCGCCCCCCGGAGGCACGGGGGCCAGTGTTTGTGTATGCGAGTGAGCGAATGTGTTGGGACGGGGAGGGGGGGTTTCTCGCGTTGCCAGGCCAGATGTGACCTGCATGTCATCTGAGCACACCGGTAAACATGAATCCACACACTCTGGCGGACCCCTCGCTGTTGACACAGGTGGTGTCATTAAAAGGGGAGACATGATAAATGACGAGGACGGGCGGCGAGGGACGACGCCGGCTTCGATCCCGCTCAGCTGGCGCACGTTGGAGCGCTTGAAGCGGGCAGATGGGTCGCGTGAATCTGGGTTGAGAGATCTGCGACGCTCCGTGTCGGTCGGGGTCGGGCTGTTATGTGATTTCAGAGCGTTGAGCATCAGACAAACAAATGATGCTGTAACCTAGAAAGAATTTAGAGGCTACAGCGCATGAAAACAAATAAATCGCTCCTTTACCCGTGACTGATCCGTGGAAACTTGAAAATAAAACAAACTAAAACGCATTACTCAGTTAAAAAAACGCCAAAAACATGAAACGAGTCAAAGGAATCACTGCACCATATGTGTGTGTTTGCATATCTGAGTGTTTGCTCAAAGACACGAAGCGTGTCCGTGTTACTGTGTTATCTTATCTCTCATTGGTCCATCCATCTTTGCTTCACTTTCATCTTTTTTTTTTTGCATCAACGACCCTTCAATCAGTCGCCCCAGAAGGATCCCTCCCTGACATGTGTTTCTGGTTTGAGAACCTGCAATAAAACGAGGACGCGGGGACAAATATAGTTCCAGGACGACGGCGAGGCCTCGCTCGGCTATCGCCTGTGCATGAAATGCGGCCAGCGGAGGGTGGAGTTATGGTCGCGGGAGGCGGATGCGACCGGGCGTTACAGCCCCGGCGCTCGTTAGCCCCGAGATTTGCCCGCCGCTGCCGATCTTTAAAACCAAACCGAGCGTCTGAATGAGGCTTTCTGTGGCAGCGTTTAGAGGTTTGCTGCTACTAATGACAGACGAGGGAGAGAGGGAGGGAGATGAGGGATGAAGCCACGACCGAACACGCAGAAAAACAGAAAGGTATAACACATACATATGTCAGACATCATCGTAAAAGAAAAAAAGGGCGTTAATTTAATCTGCTTGTTTTATCTGAGAATGACGACACGTAATAATGCTGACTCTGTCGCTTGTGGTCATTGCTTTCAGAAAACATTGCTGCAGAACTGCTGCTTCCTGTGTGAAACCGTCCTCTCCAACTTCCTCACAAAGAGGTCATGGTTTAGCAGGTTAGCAAAACTGCTGCCTTTAAATGTGTGATAACACCCTCATTAAACGCAACACGTTTACTTTAAATAAGAAAGAAGAAAACACAACTGTGATTTGGTTTGCTGCAGTTATTCTTAAGATCATACCCCTGGTTCAGGAAACCATCTTCCTGAACTAACTCTAACCCAGAAAAACATTATTTTTTAAGTGATGGATAAGACTTTAAGCTGTAAACAAAACCAAACCTGAAAAACAGATTAGCAGACCTGCAGTTCCCCAAACGACCACTTGAGGCTGACTCCAAAAGTGAGTCAATCCCCGCAGACCCTCCATGTTCACATGTCCAACTTTTATTTTTCATATAACTCACTTGTTTAAATTATATCTAGCCAGTCCCATTCAGTCCCTCCGTTGCCATTGGTTACCCTCTTGCACACTTTAGGACGCATTTTAATGTGAACACAAAGCTCGATACTTGTGATCAGGTAACTCAGGACGCATTTTGAAACAGTCTGAAACGGTTTCTCCACAGCGTTGCGTCATTTTGCATTTATAAAACACTGTACTTAGTGTGATCCCTAAAAAAAAACCCCACACTGCTTTCTGGTATTTATCCCGGTAACGATAAAAATGACGATAAATAAACAACAATTCAGCCTAATCTTTTTGACTATAATGCACCAATGTATCACTCTAAATTGGTTAGAGCTAGCTCTTTTTGCCACTCTGCATTTGAAAATATAAGAAGTGGTCAACGCCGCTACCGTCTACGTTCACCTGAACCTCCAAACCCACTCCTCTCAGCCAGATGGACATGGAGATTAGTTTGACTTGTTCAACGAGGCTTTCTTTTCTGGCCTTTGTTATCTATTGTTGCCGTATCGCTGCTAGCCTCTTCCTGTTTGTACACACCTTTAACGTTGTGCCTGTTTTGAGTGACAGGTGGACGTCCCCACAGGTTGCTAGCGGTCTTCCTAGACGTCCCTTGCCTTAGCTTCACCACATTTAATCAGGCAGTGGTAAGATGGCGGTGCACGGAGCTACCGTGGTTCGCTTCAAAACCGCTATTCAGAGAATGTATGGCTGACTGCCAAGAGGAGGACAGTGAACGAATGAAACACACTGTACCTCATGTATATTTGTGTTTTTCATGTCTCTTTTACAACCCCACACATGTCGCCCTGATACTTAATAGTCGACCGTTTGATCCACTATTGGTTTCATTGAAAAAAAAAAAAAAAAAAAAGATCTGACATCAAAGGACAAGAACAGAGAGAGAACCAGAGGCACGGAGACAAAGCAAGAGGAGGTCTCAGCGGAGTGTGAAGCTTGTTTGTAGCCAGAGCAGCTCCATTTAGTTTCAATATGCCGCTCCGACTGTAATGGATTTTAAATGTGGCGAGAAGGAAGGCGGCAACGTGGCAGTGGGGATTACCTGAGTGAGTACAAGTGCTGTTTTTAACTTGTTAGGAGGTGGAGGACCCAGATTGAGGCCAACACACAAACACATGAACAACCCCCTCCCCTCCCCTCACACACACACTACCACACACACACACACACACCACATCCTGTCCTAGATTCAGAAACCCCTCTTCTATGCCAGAGCATCCATCTCATCTGCGGGTCACCCCTGTTGCCTCCAAGGACAAACAGCCCATTAGCTAAATGAGCCTGAGGTCCCATCCACCTGTCTGTTACACACACACACACACACACAAAGAAAAGCCAATACACTCTGCATCACAAAGAAAGACGGATAGACGCAATGATTAAACGTGTCTATATACAGCCAAGCAGGGCTAGGGCAGTCGGACGAGCTTAATAACAGCTTTCACATCCAGCTCTCTGGCACCTGGTTGTTTAACCATATCTCTGTTCTTTTAGGGGCATTTCCTGTTTTATTTTGAAAGGTGCTTCACTCTCTGTCTGCTCCAAGAGGCAAAACACAAGGGGGCTGAGAGATAAAGCACCAAAGTTCCTCAAATGTCTAATTGAGACTGGCTCCAAAAGTGACTCCATTTGATCTCCATTGACCTCCGTGTTGAAACGTCCAACGGTACAGGAGTGACTGTGTTTTGTATGACTCAGCTGGTTCAAGGCTTTAAATTATGCATAAATATAAGGGTGTGGCTTCTTTGAATTAGCTGGAGTTGGGTGGAGTCCGGCAGTGTCAAGATGGCGACGTCAACAGACGCCACACTGAGCTTCAAAACCTCTCTTTAGGAAGGTTTGTCCATCTTGAGTATAAGAGTCTGGGTAAAACGCCTTTTGGATTTCACCATGGGGCTTGTTTCAAGTGATACAGAGAAGTAAAATACATCTAAATGCAACTTGGGTAGTCCTTCAATCAAACAGAGGTACTTTGTTGCGAACAAATTCAACTCCATGGCGCTCAGATGACGTGTAGCCTACGTTGCCATCGGTCTTCTGTCCATCACCGCATAAAGCCCCACCCAGATGATTTGATTGGACCGACAAAGCCTGATAAGTTCCCAAAGTTGAGACTCCAGACAGAAGTTTGTGCCGTGAACATACCGGAAGTTGGTCTGGCAAGAAGGGGTTAATCGCAAGGTCCAAACTTGCTGTCCTAACGCCCTGGACTCTTGTTAACATTCAAATTCATCACCAGGTGCCTATTTCAGCAAATTTAAAGAACTTCATCCAAATGAAATTGGCAAGGTGACCCAAGCTCCACGACAGTCTATGAATTCC
Source organism: Planiliza haematocheilus (assembly GCA_005024645.1). NCBI lineage: Eukaryota > Metazoa > Chordata > Actinopteri > Mugiliformes > Mugilidae > Planiliza > Planiliza haematocheilus. The sequence continues at coordinate 700,145 of SRSE01000635.1, forward strand.
ACTTTTGATCCTGTTACTCAAACATAAATCATCCGGATCCTTGTGGAAGTTGCACATTTGAAAAGAATCCTAAATGAAAAATGTTCGGGACCGGCCTTCCCTCCTAAGCCACCGATACGCCGCTGACCCACTTTAAAAGATTTATTACAGCGGGCTCTCTAATGACGTCCCGTCATTCATCAGTCACGGCTACACACTGCACGCGCCCTGGAACTGAAGCCGACACGAGCGGACTTTTAAAGAAGAAGGCTCTCACTTTGTAGTTTTGAGTCTAGACAAGTGAAACGGCGGGAGGAGATCCTGTGTGAACCCTGCTCATAATGCTGCCTCGCTGCTCCTTGTTAAGCACAAAAGAGCACTTGTCTATCCATTTCTCACGGCAGAACACTAACATACCTTGGGGTTGCTATTTCGGGATCCTGTGATTCTTTGAATGGTTATTACTCTCTGGGGTACAAACAAGAAAATGAAGAGGGCTCTCACGCACGTTCCCTTTTTATCTGATTTATCTGCAGCCCCCGCCCCCCTCCCATTGCTGGAAATTAAAGTGGTCACAGGAGACTCGGCGTTCTGGGCGGCTACTAAAGTGGACCCAAGAGAGATGAACAAATACAAATGTAGGACACAGGAGCGAGGGTTCCTTCCTTGACAGTCGGTGTTTATGTAGGCCTATCCTGCTAGCATCCTGCCCCAGCTGGGACTCGCTTCTCCTCCTCCTGCTCCTCCACTGAATTCTGGGTCTTTGAGATTATTCGGCCAGCAACTCGGAGGTCAGTGGACCACGGGTTGAACTGCAGCTGTTTAGACAACCTTGGACCTCAAATACAAAAATATCTTTCAGAATGGTTATTCATGATTTTATCAAAACAGACCAGCTTATATCAAACAACATCAACACTTCCCTGGCATATAGTTGTTTTGTTTTAAATACTTTTGTGGTTTCCTGGTTTAGATCTCGCTCTGCCACGATACACTTGACACACTGGGATCCACATAGTGATTTATGTAGCTTTACATGGCCTACAACAACATACATAGAGTGCAGCTTAAAGGCATATGCAAGAGTGATCAGCAGTTAGTGGAAACATTTAGTTGCTGCACAATTTCATGCAAAAATTTGGGAAATTCTTAAGCGGGCGAATACTTTTAAGGTCCAGACCTGCTTCAAGCTTCAGGAACAAATATCACTAAAGAAGAAAAACAGCAGCCAGGAATTGCTAACATCCGACTAAACCATTGCAATTTTCTACACTTTATACCTAAAATGTTAATAATAATGCCTAAAGATCAGCAAACGTGGAAGCGGTAAAACAGTTTCCAAGCCAAATTTAGCACCGTTAAACCTCGTCCACGTACAAAACCATCACTGTCGCCAACAGTTGGTCACTAGCGGACGTTCCTGGCGGTGGTTTCCGAATCTTTCCGAGTTAATTTAACATAAAAATGTTGCAAGGTTTGGATGGAGCCGCCTATTCTTGCCGTTACCACTCTTTAATCAAAAAGAAAATATCATCAGCGTCACAACCGCTCCATCTGGGCTTACCCAGAGAAGAAGCAAGGAACCAAAGTTGTGGACGGTGTTTCCTCGTGTTTTATATGCCAATCAACTTGGGTCAACCATTGGTCATCGCCTCAAAGTTGTGGTTAGCTCAACTTGGAAAGCCAACATTTGTTCAGCAGCCTGTCGAGCCTCAAACCCAGAATAACAATCCTCTAGAAACCTGGCTCAACCGTCAAGAAGGTTTTATGCTGCTCCTCTTCAGATACAGAGAAGACATTTCAACAGTTCTGCTTGATTTGACTCCACACACCTGTCTTGAAGACCTCGTAGCGGACGGAGAATCCCGCCCCGTGAGTCTCGTAGTCGGAGACGAACTTGATGAGGAGCTGGCCGCCGGTGGAGATGATCGGAGAGGGGGCGATTTTCCCACAAAACTTCCCCAGCATGCGCGAACTCTCGTTGTTGCCGCTGTAAACTTCCACGTAGTCGTACCTGCGGAAGAAGGGAGGGAGGTAATGTGTTAGCAATGAATGAATATGAGCTCAAATGCTGTTTATTTACTTGAACCAAAGGTCACACAGAAAATAAGACTTGTTCCACATGTAAAGATGCTTCCTGGATAGGAGGACGTCAACAAAAACTGCTGCACTTTTCCTGAACTGACAACAGTGCAGTGTTGCAGGGACAGATTTTTAAAATAACTCTTCATATCTATTCTTGAACGCGTCCCTTATGTTCTTTGTTCCAAACCCCTCGTGACGCTGAAACTGCACCCACAGCGTGAAGCCACAACCGAAGGAGGATATCGTCTTTGTTTTTCTCGCACATGTCGCCGACACCGAGAAAGACCCCCCCAAAATACAAACTGACTCGCTTTGTTGTGTTGAAATGTTCTTGGAAGATGTTTTCACTGCTCATCCAAGAGGCATCTTAAAAAAAAAACGTCTGGAAAGAGCGTTGTTTGTGAAAGAAGAGCTTAATCTGAACGTCGTCCTCTAATTCAGGTGAGCATTCGGTCAGATTACAGACCTGGTCGTGAAGGTTTCAGGTGGACACCACCAACAGATGTTCCTAAGAAGAAGCTAAACCGATCAGCCATATCATTATGACCAGGAGGAATAAATAACAATGACCATCTTGTGGCAATTCAGTGTTCTGCTGGGAAACTTTTGGACCTGACATTTATTCATGTGGACTTAGACATGTAGCACCAACCTAGACCAGACCAGGCACCCCCACCCCATAGCAATGGCACTCCTTGATGACAGCTTAATGAAGAAAACATGAAGAAGAGGATGTATCAGCCCCCTGCAGCGTGAACGGCCTCATAGAGAGATTTGACTTGAGGCTCCTCTATCTCTAGAGGCGGTGATAACAGCAATATGAACTCAAGGCGCTATGAGGCACCGGGAGGGTGTGGGGGGCGTCCCACTGAGAGACTTCATCAGGCTCTGCAGTCGCCGTGAACCTCCCACCGCCGCTGCAGCACCTCATCCTTCACCGGCCGCCACCCTTCTGTCCACCCACTGTCCGATTCGCACAAATCTCAGGCGTGCGACCGTGTGTTTTTGTGCAGGTTCTCTGACGTATTTAGTTTAAGTGGATTTTAAAAGGATGGGAACGTCTCAGAAACTGCGTCTGTGGTTCTGTTTTTGGTGCTGAATCAAGTGAGTCTGCAGCGGCTTCACGGGTTACTGAGATGCAAGAGTCCAGACTTCAGTATGATTCAGCCTCCGTGGAAATAAGAGTAAAAATCTCAATTTAGCATACAGCACATTGTCTCTTTGTCAGCCTTGAAGTGTCTGCTCTTTCTTGTGCACAGGTCAAGGAGCATGTCGTGTAGAAGTTAACTTTAAAGCTTGAGAAGCTCCAAAACCCATTAGAAAATAGATTTCAAAGAGAAACTAATAGCATTTAAAAATGTAAAGCTGTAGACCGGGGTGCATATACAGTCTCAGTCATGTTTTATGCTATCAGGAGGGTTCACATCATTGTTAATGTGCTGCAGCAGCTAAATAGGTCCTGATGGTCCGTACCGCTGTGGGGTCCTTAAATAAGAAAAGAAACTCAACTTCCTCTCTCTTCTGAGGCCGATAGCGGCCCCTGATCTATCAGACAACGCTGCAGACACTTTTCCAGAAGGCAGAACGTCTAAATACTTGTTTAAGAACGTATGGGGCCGCAGGAATGTGTGTCCAATTTAGACCCTAGAGAAATACAGATTCATAAAACAAGCCTCTTCATTTCAGATACCCGTGAAAACTTCAATGCAACCAGAAGGGATTGGAAAAAACGCAGACGGCTTTCCCACAGAAACTTTATCAGCAGGAGCCGCCTGAAGCTCGTGCGGACAGTTGGCAGGTCTCAGACTGCAGGCTGACGGTCTTCCTCACGGCTAACAGCATTAGCATGGACAGAGAGAGAGAGAGAGAGAGCTTGTTTTCAAAGAGTCTCTTGACAACATGGTAAATTTGCTTTTCCTAATGATGCAGAACGGATTAACAGAGCTACTGTACACCGATCAGCCACAACATTATGACCAGGAGGACATGAGAAGTGAATAACATTTAAACCATCTTGTGACAATTCATTGTTCTGCTGGAAAACTTCTGGACCTGGCTTCATTCATTGGTGTGGATGTTACGTAGACATGTAGCACCCACCTAGACCAGACCAGGCACCCCCACCCCATAGCAATGACACTCCTTGATGGCAGAAGAAAGAACAAATCAAATAAACATGAAGAACATCTCAAGGTGTTGACCTGGCCTCCAAATTCATGGTCCAAAGAGGCTCCTGGCCCTATCTAACTATGATTTATTAAAAAACATCTAAAAATGTAATCCCCTAAAGGTTGTACCACACCAAGTCGACAGTCGGTCGCTTGCTGGGGTTGGATTTAGCTAAGGAGATGTGTCTGTAGCTCTTCCTAGCTTCTCAGCTAACAAGGTTTTCTTTTATATGACAAATATATACAACCGAAACCTGCTGGTTAAAGGGTTGTTTCCCCACATAGGTGCATAACATATGTGCCATCTGGCCGCCTGTCTTCAAGTACATAAACATAACGCTCATGGCATGGTTTTTATTGTGTATTTTTCTATTTTTTGCTCTTTAAAAAAGTGTCTTGTTGTTGCACGTCATGCTGCTCACATGTGCCTCAAATTGCCCCCCGGGACAATTTAACTCTGCGCATTTAAGCACGTTGTCTTTTCTTATTTTTCAGCAAACATACAGTGAGTCACAACTGAAAAAGCAGAATCTAACAGAATCATTCGGGGGGAAAGCTTCAGTGCACAACAACTGAAACATGCAGAAACATTCAGCACAGACTCGCTGCAGCAGAGAAGACCGGTCCACTGTCTCCACAAACATAAGCGAACCAATACGGGCAACATCCCACGTCCCGATTCTGACTAATCCACGTAACTGTACAGACAAATACAGTAGCTCTCCGAAGCTTGGAGCATAAACAGAGTTTGAATTGAGGCGTGCCGCAGATAAACAACTGACTCTGACTTTATTTTTCCCTCCGTCTCCAAGTTCTTCTCCACTTGTGTTCACACGCTGCGTTACATGCCCGTCGAGAAATGGATTTAAGTGCTCACTTGTAAAGTTTTAAGTGCCGGCGGTGATGTTTAGGTGATGGCGTTTTTATTCATAGCATCAAACTCCCCCTACCCACCCGCCCGCCTGCCCCGCTCATGTCTTACAGAGGCTCGTAAAAGAAGAGCCACGGGGGGACAGACAGGGAGGTTTGTGTGCGGCTGCATGCAGATGGCTACGCTCGCTCTCTCAGTCACTCCAGTCAGTCCTGCAGGCGGCCGGTGTTTACACAGACAGGCCGTTTAATGAAGTGGGTCTGTCTCTTCACACTCTAGTTAAGGAGAGTGTCTCATGCTGCAGCCCCGCAGCCTCCTCTCCGTCCCCTCACATCACTCATTAACCGCACCGGCTAGTCGTGCCCTCCAAACGCAGCTGTCCGTAGCGAATGCCTTGCTCAAGGGCGAAAGAGTCGTCGCCATTCCGTCTGGAGGCCCGGCAGCAGATGTTTAAATTTACATTTTTGTGCAAGTATCTGGGACGTATCCCCTCAGTGAGGTCCAGAACGGTAAATGTAAAGGGTCGGAGGAAGAACAAACTAACAATAAGGATATAAAAATAATAATATGATTCACTTTTTCAATAAAAAACAATCAATTGTGACCTTTTACTGTCCTCATATCATAATCCAGATCACTGACTGCACATAAAGATGGAAAAAAAACCCTCTGTGATATCAGAAAGTTTATTAAAGAGCAGTTTTGAAGCTTTTGTCGCTGCTTGATAAAGTTAAAACCAACTGTGCTCCTCTGGGTTTGAGCTCTTAGGCTATGTAAAGTTTTTTAAGGTTGTACACATATATAATCTATGCTAAGCTTAAAGGAATTACCAATTTTTACAGCCTAGACCTTATTTCTACAATAGTTTACTCACACATATAACTTTGCTGTCATTTGGAGTCGTTCAAAAGACATTTAATTCAGCGTATATCCATATAGTGGGAGTGAATGGGGCACCGAAACACAGCCTCTAAATAACACATTATCTGCCACGAAACTCATTCATTTCACTAATATTTTCTTATGATATGCCAGCGCTGTTCCCTGTTGAGTCCTGATGATCAACAGGATGATGTCATCTCTGAGCGTAGCATGTGGCTTGTTCACCTGTAATTTGCTGCTGCTAGTTTTTTGCAACATGGCTGAGTGTCCTTACCGGTTTTGAGTATATGGATGAGGAGCTCGTTGAAAGGAGGATGTGGAGGCAAAGAGAGGAACAGCTGGTCAAAGAACAACAAACACATAGATAACAGCTATCTTTGGACTCAACGGGGAATAGCACTAGCATATGATAACAAAATATTGGTGAAATGAACGAGTTTCGTGGCAGATAATGTGTTATTTAGAGGCTGTGTTTCGGTGCCCCATTCACTCCCATTATATGGATAATACACGGATCTAAATATCGTCAGAACGACTCACCAAAGTCATATGGGTGAGTAAACGGGTGTATTTTATGCCAGAAACAAGGTCCAGGTTGTAAAAAATGGTAATTCACCCTTAGATAACATAAATAAGGACAGAATTCTTTTCAAATGTGATAAAATCAATGTTAAACAGGTGAAATATTCAGTTTGATAATTAAGCGTTGAGTTATAAATGATATGAGAATACGAGAAGTCCTAAAAGTACCACAGCTCTCCCCAACTTCCTTAACTTCACCCTTGACCACTTCCTCACAAAGAGAAGCACTAATGCTTTATTTATTTAAAACTACGACTGAGTAGCTGTTTAATTTCCTAAAGGACCGATTGAAAAAAGTTGACACCGAAGAGCAGCTCCTCAAACGACCACTTGAGGCTGCAGAAGTGAGTCAATCCCCAGCCCCACTGATGAAAAACAAACCTAGCTCACAGTGGAGAAACACCCATTAAAGTCCATCTAACTGATCTCTAAGTGTGAAGCGAACTGACCACAGCAGTGGCCGCTTAGCGCAGACGACGCGCGGCCAAATTTAACGCAAATGAGGATGTGGCAGATTAAAATAAATCAGATCCAGATGGAGAAGGGGAATTTTCACACACTCCTGAATTCCTCTCCGCCTCTACTTTCCCAAGCTACCGGAGTCCCGAGCTGCGAGCGCCAGCCCTCCCCGCGCTCCGCTCGTACATTACAGCTCATTAACATGTTCGTGGTGCCGTGTTGCGTTCCCCCTGCAGCTGATTTCTCAAAGCAACATCTGGAAGGTATCACAGGAGCGTTTGTGGAGCAATGTTTTGAGTTATTGTTACGTTTGCCTCCCGCAAAGCCAGAGCTGGGAATGACTCAGTGTTTCTGCGGCGCTGCGTCAGACATTCACCGCTCTTTCCCTTCGTCGACATCTGCCTGTGCAAACACTGTCTGCTCTCCACCTTTCCTCTCCAGACGTGAACAGGTTCTTCCAAGAGACCTCCGTTGTGCAAACCCAGACGGGAAGATTCTCAGGTGTTAAGAGTTTGATCCAGTGCTGCAGTAAACGTTTTGGCATGGCCACATTTCTCCAGCAGACCTCGTCCACCTCTGTCTCATTCAGCGATTTTCTTCACTGGTCAGGATGGACTTTAATCAACTCAGCAAAAAAAGACAAACATGTGAACTTGTTGCACTCAGCTGGGAGCGACTGTGTGTCAGTGTGTCAAGCACTTTACGTTTATATATAACTGTTTTCTTTGGAAACAAGCACCAGATATAACACGACTTCCTGTTTTCTTTTTGCGAGAAGATACAATGGAGCGGTGGTCTGCACAAAGGAACAAAGTACGTTGCATCTGTTTTCTGCATCAGTTCACTGCAGTGACCTCTCGCTCTTGCAAAACAGCTCGATCATTCATGTGCAGGCATCTCATCAGATCTGAATCTGAAAGGAAGTGAGTAAGAGACTTCTGGGGTGGTGCCCAAATTCTCTGAGACCTTTGGTGCAATGCAAACGAATCCATGTATGCGGCAAACATTTCTTCTAATGAAATGGAATTAGAGATTCCACCAATCAGCCACAACATTATGACCACTGACAGGAGAAGGTGAATCACGTTGACCATCTTGTGACGATTCAATGTTCTGCTGGGAAACTTCTGGACCTGGCATTCATTCATTCATTCATTGGTGTGGATGTTACTTAGACATGTAGCACCCACCTAGACCAGACCAGGCACCCCCACCCCATAGCAATGACACTCCTTGATGGCAGCAGCACAAACGCTTTAGGAACAACTCAAAAAAACATGAAGAACAGCACAAGGTGTTGACCTGGCCTCCAAATTCACGAGATCCCAAACTGATCAAGTATCTGTGTGATGATCCACAGAGGCCCCTCCCCTCAAAGACCCCCCATTAACAACATTGTGTTGCCAGACACCACAGGACACCCTCAGAAGGTCCATGTCCATTATCTGGTGACTCACAACCGTTTTGGAGGCACAAGGGAGACCTTCACAATGTAAGAAGGGGTTCATAATGTTATGCCTGATCGGTGTATGGTTCAGGATCATCTGAGCTACAGGCTTCATCAAGAAGGAAAGTTACAACCCTAACTTTTTGCGTAGAGATGGTGTCAGGCTCCCAAACCCAAATCAGGAGCTGGTTCCACAGGAGACGGGCCTAGTAGCTGAAAACTCCACCTCCCATTCTAGTTTCTGAAACTCTAGGAGCCAGTAAGTGAAGCCTGCAGTTGGAAAGTGATGTGATCTGTTGGTGTGAGGTCACAGGACACCCTCAGAAGGTCCATGTCCATTCTCTAATGACGCACGACCGTTTTGGAGGCACAAGGGAGACCTACACAATATCAGGAAGGTGGTCATAATGTTATGCCGGATCGGCGTCTGTGCATACATGCTCTTAAGCGTCCATGTAAACAGAGCCACAGTCAGTCCCAGTTATAAACTATAGTCTTGTCAAGTGGTTTTAAATAGCCACTACAGAGCATGTCTGACCCACAGCTCTAAAAGCAGACTGGATGCTTTTCTTTACTGGGACCAGCTTTTGTCTCCAAACCTGAGCCAAATGTGAACAGACTCTTTTTTCGTCCTCCCAGAGTAACACATACTGTACACACACACATGGAAACACACACACGAGGGACGCTGAGGGCTACGATGTTGAGATTTCGTAAGACACGAGCGCTTCCTGCGTTTCACCGCAGACAAACTCGGCCTGACCAGTCACGTCCCGGGCTCCGCTGGGAGGCTGCAGATGGCACATGTGTAGAGAGTGTGTGTGTTTTGTTATCTGAGAATATGAGCAGGAAACACACTATGATGCCACCTGCCATCACACACACACACACATACACGAGTCCACCCTCCATGTTTCTCACCTCCCCCGTGTTCTTCCAAAAAACTCATCTCCTCATCACCGTCTTACTCACTATTCACCAACAATACTCTGAATCAGTCCCAGAGAAAAGACCGACATACACATGTGAGCATTTACGCAAATATGTGTTTGTGAGCGGGGTAATGACTGACGTGTTGTCGGCTAATCTTGTTTTCATTTCCAGGAGATTCCTTTAATTTGACGCCACTGAATCACTGAGGGAATTATGGGAACAAAAAGCAAGGATTGGAAAGTTTATTTTTCATTAAAGCAATGAAGATAAAATCTAGAAGAACTTCTGATGAGTCACCACATCTGCACCACTACTTGGATGCAAACGAGAAGCAGCATGTTTCAGCACAAAACTGTACCAAAGAACATGATCTACGCCAACGAAGCACCAATGAACCTAACCAGCATGTCTTTGGACGGTGGGAGGAAGCTGGAGAGTGGAGGCCCCAGCCGGCCTGGATTCAAACTCAGAACCTTCTTGCACTGTGTTGTCCCACAACATAAACATGTTTTTTTTCTTAAATAAAATATGCATCAAAGCTTAAGATACTGAATTCAGACCAGCTCAAATCTCTTCTGGTCTGTTGTAGCTTCTGGGAGATTGCAGGTTGACACATAAACTCCTGTTTAACACACAATCAAGAAGCTCTTTCAGAGATAGTGATTATTCTGGTACTAATTAAAAACACTCGCACGTCTCCACAGACCAGCCGCCGGCAGATACGAGCTGAAATGCAGCAGCGGCGGCTCAGTAGTAAATCGTTATTTTGCATCTAACATCTACCAGCAACTTTGATATTTTACCAGAATTTGGTGATATCGACAAGTAAGGAGACGCTGAGCAAGATAAACCTTTGCCTCCATCTAACCTAGACTCTTTCTCTGGGCTGAGTCTACCAAACGTTTGGGCCGTTGTATCCGCTTTTAAACCTCGTGCAGACTCATTGCAATCAATGCCAAACACGTTTGACATGATATTTCAAATCTTGCTGTTCTCTTCTCTCTTTCTTCTGTCTGTACCCGGCTGGCCTCAGGCAGATGGATCCCTCCATCTGAGCTTAAGGTTCTGCTCAAGGTTTCTTCCTGTTAAAAGGGAGTTTTTCCTCAGGCTTGCTCTAGCGGCTTCAGTCCAGGTTTTGTAAAGCGTCTTGAGACGATTTGTATTGTTATTGACGCTATGTAAATAAAATAAAATTGAACTGAATTGAATATTTAGGATTTAAAACTCGGGGCGGTTGCATCAGTAACCAGTGAGATGATATTAGCCAGAAAGAAGAAGCAGAAGCCCTCCCCCTACGTCTTTTGGTTTGATGGGAAGTTGGCTAACCGGCTTAGAGTGTGGATCAGATAACTATTGCAAGTTGTTGCTCAACAGTCTCCGTTTAGTTTAGCTCCTGCACGGGATCAGATAAGGTGGTGCGCTCGATGCTCTCTGATCTCTGATCTAGTAGGATAATCTAAATTTAGATTACAGAGAATAGCAGCATGTTTAAAGCAACCTGAATTCAAAATTGGGTGGGATTTTAAACTTTCCTGCAGCCTGAACGGCGCTAATAATAGAAACTGCCTCATTCTGGATAAGGTCGCACCGATACAGAGCAGACGATGGCATCGCCGGGACCTTTCTAACGCTAGCTAGCACGCTCCCGTCGATAGATAAGCACCAGTAAAAATCTTAATTGTGTCTCTTGAGTTATGACCTTACAGCACGTTGTCTAAGTTTAGCTTAACATCTGCTTCGCATTGACTTCACATGAGGCGTTGCATTCAGCGTCAAATCCTCCGGCGTGCTGTTATTTCCAAATCCAGTAGTGTGCACAAGTTTTAAATTAGAGAAGAATATCTGAGAGGTTTATTTTATTTAAGCGTATAACATAAGTGATTTAGCAGTAGTACGCAGCTTGCAATAAATATAACTTAAATATTTAAACGCTGTGTCACCTTCCACAGAAACTGGTCCCGCAATGAAACCTACACACATAAATATGTAAATATGTGCAGAAATAAAAGCACTAAAAGTCGCCCACGCACGTTTAAATTGCCCCGATGGCCGTTTCCCAGATACCGCAACTGATAAATTCTTCCAAAAGCTCTGGGTATCTGCAGTATCGTGACAAAGAACACAGAGAAAAACATATTCAAGCAAATCCTATTAAAGCCAGTGGGATCATACCCATACAGCCACATAAAAAAAAAGAAAAAAAAAGTCCCTCCTCTGCCCTGAAAGAAAAAAATAAATTGGGCCAAGCAGCCGAAGTAAGAATATCCTCATCCTTCACCTCGGCCGTGCAGACACAAAGCCACGGCAGCGCAATCCTGCTGGGAAATTAAAACGGAGGCGAGGAGGAGGTGGAATTTGTTCTCATTTAGGAAGCCTTAATCCGACAGAAGAGGGAAAGAGAACGCCATTTATTTATTTATTTATTATTTTTTTTTTCTTCACCCCCACTCGCAGACAGGCTGTTTAGGGACCCTGAAGGATGAAATGAGATTTGGTGCAAACTCATTGGTGTTCAAAGCGGAAAAGTTTAAAGTCGACATTTTTGTACTTCAGAGTCGAAAAGTTTCTTCGAGCCTCCTCTAAAAAAAAAAAAAAAGTCTTATTACTGTTTTTTTAAATGGAAGAACAAAACGAGATTGAGTTTTCGGGGTTTCGTTGGTGCGAGTTCTTCCGTCGTGCGCAGAAAATGTGTCAACGCTGAATCAGCTTCATAACATCCTGAGCACGCCTGGGTAACTTTAGACTAAAATAAACACAGAGGGGCGTTTCCGAGTCTGAATGGAGAGTAAGGGAAAACTCCCGAGCCCGTACCTGAGAGATTTGGGAGGAAAAAGGCCCTTTGTCAGCCGACACTCCGTCCTCACCTCTCTGAAGAGAGTTTAGGGCAAAGCAATAAACACCGTGTCACTTCCACTGCACTTTGACACGTCGCGGCTGTCGACAAGTTCATTTGCATGCACGGAGAGGTACCGCCTCGCTGTACACCCCCCCTCGCTCCCCCCAAAAATAAAAACACATGTGACACTAATTACCCAGCTCTGTTCAGATGCAAGTATAGTAACTCCAGCAGGGTTTCAGAATGAGGGGGGCTAGCTGACAAACAGGGAGGGAGTAAGAAAGAGCGATAAAGAGCAAACAGTTGGAGGCTGAGAGGCCGTCTTCATTACGGGAGAAAAATTATGCTGTGCAGGACTTAATGACTAAAATGTGAAAAATAAACCAAGTTATATGGAGATTAGCCCACTTAGAGAACAAGCTTTTCACCAATGAAAGCACAAACACGCAGCTAATTCTTTGGGGGATTACCGTTTCTGGAGCTAACATGCTAACGCCTTAACATTGTAATGAGTATGAGACATTCTCTCTGATTTAGCCATAAAACCTCAAATATGCTCCAATTTGAGACTGAAGGGACACATGAACTAGTAACAATGTGGTGACAAGACACCATGTCATAATGAAATGATGGAAAACAAATTGGCGAATGGTACCAAGTTCAATTAATCATCAAGCTACAATAGATATTCAATAGAAGTTGGCGATATGAGGCGGCAGGCTGATGTTCAACACTTGGCTACGTGTAGGGCGAGACGTGCAACAACACTGTGCAACTAGTATACGGTGACGCGTCAGAGTTGTAGCTTTTGTCGCCAACCAATGGGAGCCAGTTATACAGCTGATTGACATATGACGCAAACAGAGAGTTCCCGAAAGTTAACGTTGACTCCAAGGAAACCGAAATAGCGGTCTTTGCTTAAAGCTAATATACTGTAGAGTGGGAAATAGACAGCATAACCTATGTACGTAGCCTACGTCAGTGTGAGCCATTTATATTTGTACGCTTGTTAGTCTGATTCCCTCTGTAATAACACCACCCAAACATTAGTCTGCGCTGTGTCTTTTTTTTTATCAATCGGGTTAATTTTTTGTTTCTACTTCCTGCTTCACTTTCAACAATGGTGAATTTTGGTGAAACTTAGCCAAAATTTAAACTAATTTAGCCGAAATTTCACCGAAGACGAGTCAGTTGACCTTTCCTCGACATGTTCCAACTTTATTGATCCAAAACAATCAATTTGAAAATTGCGGAGATGGAGAAGCAGCCGGAAATACGAAAGCAGAAACAAGCTACGACCAAGTGGACCAATCACAGCTCTTGCGTTCTACATCGCATAGTTAAACTTCTAGAGACTTCTAGAGTTAAGCCTAAACCGTGTCAAACATACGGCCCAGGGGCCCAAACCATCCCGTAAGAGGGTCTAATCCCGCCCGTAGGATGAATTTTCGAATTGCAAAACGTACATTGATGACATTAACTGCAATTTTTCCAATGAAAGTACTTGCTATTCCTAGGGTTCACACAGATTTAATAAGAGTAGTGGATATAACCCAACACTGAACCCCAGAACTTCTTTGCATTAAAACAAAAGAAAACATTTGGAATCATCGTTATTTATAGGTAAACATCGTATTATTGGTCCGGCCCCCTTGACCTCAAACTGGGCTGTATGTGGCCCCTGAACTAAAATGAGTTTGACACCCCTGGTCTATTAGATTGTGTTTAGTGAACTCAGATGACGCGGCGATGTCTTTGACTGTACTTTTGTTTTCAAGTAGAGAGCAGTGGCGGCAAGAAGAGCTAGCGGTAAGCTAGTCGTTTCACTTGGAAATACAGTATTTGAGGTAGGTAGTATACAACAGGGTTACCTAGGCAACCAGAGCTTGGAATGGTCAACTAGCAACCAACCGGTTGTTCAGGGATTAAATAAAGACTTGTGTTAATTTATAGTTGGTAAATGTGACGGTTCTCTTTTGGTAGCAACTTTCTATTATCCCTCATCATAATGTGAACAACACTACGGCGCATAATATTTTGGTGATGTGCTGATAATAGTGCAGTCTTTGCTTTCATAACTTAGGGCTGACTAATACACTCATTTCCTTTAAGACATGCTGAGTTTACTTTTTTTTTTCCCCCGGCAGCCTGAAAATTACTAAGAGCTCATGACACAGAGTCACTCCAACGTTCTGCAGAGTTAATACCACAAGGCTTCACAAACTCATATCTAAATAAAAGCCCCTGGTTTTGTTTTGAGATAAAGTGTCAAACTGATTCACGTCTGCTGAATCCTTGTTTTATTTTTATTGTTCATGTATCTCTGTGTCCCACATATTAATCTCCTTATCATCTGCCCGCAGGAAGTATCTTCTACCAAATGCCTCTACATGCTGGAGGTCACCCTTGGGCGTTCCTTTCCAGACAGATACAACACAATCCCCCACAAGCTGAGAAATAAAAAGACTTTATTGTCCATCCTGCTACTGAATGACCAGTTTGACTCCACCGGGTGCCGTATTTTTCCCGTCACGCACATTTAAGAAGGACAAAGCGTCCCAGGCTGCTCATCCTCCCCGTTCAAAACACAGTTCGACCCTCCGACTGACCTCCAACCCTCGTATCCTGACACTGACCCTCTGTCCGGGGCTCGAACATCTTGTTTTCATGGAGCTTTTTAAATCTGGAACCGGAGCTGAATCGTGGGGGGGCGGAGATCAGTCACGGTCGTTTGAGATTTGATTACTTGAAGTTTGAGTGATGTCTTGTGACTTTTGGGACGCGATGACACATGTAGGTCGGCTGGGTTTTTAGGCATTTGACACGGAAAGAAGTAGGTCGAAGCTTCTCTCCGTTTCTTCCTAAATTGGTTCATGTTTACGGCTTAACTCTAATATAGACACTTTAAAGGTGTTTCATGTGGGTTCATGTAGGGCCATGTTTTTACAGGGCACTACTGTACATCAGTCCTGAGGGAAATATAACATATAAAGCTTATTTTTATTTGGTTAAAATAAAGAGGAATATCTTGCACATTTACTGAATCCATCAAATGGAAAACTCCTGAGCCCGTACCTGAGAGATAACCCTAACCCTAACCCTAAGACCTAACCCTTTACGTGACCTTAAATCATTCTGATTTTGCATTTCAACTTGTCTAACTGTTGACATGGCCATTAAATAATACGATCTGATCAGATATATGTGTTTACATGCCCCAACAAAATCACAGCAGAGTTCCTTGACATGTGCAAAGTCGTTCTGCTCGCCGTGGAGCATCAAATTTCCCGGAAATACACCAGATATTCGCTCCAACCAAACATGGTCATAAAGATTGGATTTATTCCATTGTTTGCATGGTTCAGGGGCTAATATTTCCCTATTGAACAGATTATTAGAGGTTTACACCAACCCCTCTAAGTGTCCATGTAAACAAAGATAATCTTAATCGTGTTTTGTGATCCCTACAACAGACTTGAAGTGTAGTCGGGTCTAATCCCTCGTAAAATACAACAGTAGCCGCCACCACATTAAATATAATCCAAAATGTGTCGCCTCTTTGTGTAAGCACAGCAAACCTCCTCAACCAGCCAATCCAGCGATCCATCATATCGTGTATTTATGAACATCTGTCATGTTCATGGTTCTAACAAATGTCTGCTGTGGATATAAACACGTCGAGCTTTGACGCAAGATTAAATAACAGCTTAATAAGATGCAAAAACAAGCTTTATCGTCACTGTGAAATCCAACTGTTTACTCTGACGGATGCCCCTTTGTCGCGCACGGGACTGTGTGTTGGCGACATCTGGACTGCATCAGCGAGTGTATTCTTTAAATCCCGGGATTGCAGCTGTGTTTCTGACTGCCGTCCCCCCGCCCCTTCCCTTTTCTCCCCCTGCCAAACTCTCTCCTTGTTAATCTGCTCATTAAGGCTCTAATCTGACATGTGTTTTCGTTTGTGTGTGAAAGTGCGAGTGTGTTTTAGTGTGCAGATTTGCGGATGAGAAGGGAATTCACTGTAGGTCCGACTACATTCGCAGCAAATTATGGCATCTGTGGTCCTGAGTGTGACGTTTGTTTGTGTGTGCGAGGCATGTGTGCTATTGTTTCATGTCTCGGTACAGTATGTGTGCATCAGCGTTCCCGTATGTGAGAGGTGAGTCACGGAGTTTGCTGCCATAATTGTTTAGAAAAGCAAATCCAAACAATATTCACTTATATAAGAGAAACAATAGCCGAATTCAGAGTTCACCCTTCCGCAGATTAAACAAATCTCCGCTGCTGAAAGACGAGAGTCTGCTGGTGAAAGTCCGTTTGTTTGCCAGTGTTTGTTCTCTGTTCTGACTCTGACCTACAATATAAATGGTGGAAGTCAATAATTCTATTTACCGCTAAGTAAACTCTAAATTTGCAGCACCAAGCAGCCTTTTAACCTTTCTTTCCAAACAAAGCTATCAAAGAAACTCTTTCAAACTGTTTGAATGTGTCTATCTGTGTGTTTATGGGCTGTATTTGTCAATTTCATTACTGAAATAAATCAAATGAAGGCTAAAAGTTCATTTCAAGCCTTTAACAGAAACTTTAAGGGAGCTAGTCAAGTGTTTTATCTTAAATAACGGACAAATTACAAAAGGTCTTAATTATAACTGAGATATATTTAATGCTGGATGTTGTAGCTTCACATCAGAATACATGACAAGCTAACATGTATTGCTTATTGTAGAAACACACAATAAAATGTTTGCTAATAGCTAACTGATACTGTTTGCATAATGATAGCAACAACAGGTCAGCAAGGTTCAGCATGTTGAGTTCAAAATACAGTTTTGGTTCAGTCTCCCACTTTGTTTTCAGATCAAACTTGCTGCTAGCTTAAAGGGTTCCAATAGCCCCACTGTAAACTACCAAGAATTTTTGCTGTCTTAACGTAAAGCACTGCCATTTTTATCAGAGTGTATACTGACAAGGCCACAAGAAACAGGACTACAAATGAATGCTTATGCGACAATCTACATGCTGTGCTAACACGTTAGCCACGTTAATATGCTAATCACATTTCAGCTTTTTTTTTAATGCATCCTTAGCTACATTATCTGAACTTTGAACGCTACGGATGCATTTTTTTTAATGCATCCGTAGCTATATTTAGTTGAACTTTAAAAGCTAGCTAAAAGATAAACACAGAGTACGCTAAGTGCCTAGTACCAAAGGCTAACAAAGGAACAAAGAGGAACATCTGGCAGCAAAACAGTTATAGCTATTTGTCTTCAAACAAGAAACAGGACGACAAATGAATGCTAATGCAGCTATCTGTGTTAATACGTTAACCTTTTTGTTTTAAATGCATCTGTAGCTATATTTAGTTGAACTTGAAAAGCTAGCTAAAAGATAAACACGGAGTACGCTACGTGCCTAGTACCAAAGGCTAAGATTCAAATTCAAAAGCAGCTAACTAGGGAACAAAGAGGAACATCTGACAGCTAAAGAGATGTGTTTGTTAAGTTTAGTTAAAGGGGAGAGTGTTTATTGAACATAAGGCCATCAGAAACAGGTTTACAAGTGAATGCTAACGTCGTTCTCCGCCTTCTGAGTGGGTATGCTAACACATTAGCCATGTCAATATTCTTACATCACAGTTTAGCTTTTGTTGCATCCTTAGTCGTTGCAAATTGCATTTGGTGACAACATAGTTCAGATATAAACAAGTGAAATGTCAAGCTACAGTTTCAGAACCCGCAGGGGATACAGTGTAAAAGTCACCATCATTAATTATGATCTAGAAGACGAAGAGCGTGTGACGAGCACAAGAAAGAAAGTGGGGTGAAAACATGAAACAGCTGAACATGAAGAAGAGAGAGAGCGAGCACGACGACGGGCAGAGAAAAAGAAAGTGATGGAGCAAGAGGAGAGTGGATGAAACAAGTGACAGATTAGCCTGAGGCTGGAGGAGGAGGAGAAACAGCGAGAGGTCCGTCACCGAGGTCAGGATTAGACCGACCATGACAGCCAGCCTGAAGCCTCTCTGAGTCTGTTTGGGCAGCCGTCTGATCTCTCTTTTTAGCCGCCCTCTGTTATTTTTCTCTTCCGCTCTTTCTTATTTTGTTGACTCTTCATCTCTGAGAGTCTTTTTTTATTTCATCTCTATTTCAAATGTTTTTAACCTCCGAGTCCGAGCGCTACGACGGCAGTACAATCGCTCATTCAGACCACAAGCAGTAAAACAAACAAGGATCATTCATGACCTAATTCTCGTGGTTCTTCCATACATCACCGTCGCAAACAAAAGAAACACGTCGCAGCAAAACACAGAACAAACAACTAAATTATTTCTTGCAGGCCTCACGCCTCAAATTCCTTTGGATGCCGGCCACAGGCTAATCGTTCTGTGACAGCAGCACATTTAGCCTTCCTGTTTTGTGGAACTGGAAAACACAACCATCTGGAGGGGACTCTTTTATTTTTCTCTGAAAATGCAAACGTCAGGCTGCGTGTTGAGCACAGGACCACGGGTGCAGTGACGCCTCGGTCTGAAGCCACACATAAAAGGCTGACAAGTAAGACAATATGGTGACACGGCACAAACACAAGACTAAACAGCCGACGGCAAGTTTATCCAACTGTACGTCCGTATATATATGCAGCAACCGCCCTCCGATCCATTCATCCTGTCAATCTATCATCAGTCATCTAGAAATGCATTCATCCACTTAATCATTCTCTGAATTTTCCAACCACTGAAGCATTCATATCCTGCCATCCCTTCGCCATTCGGCTGATTTCTTTATCTTCCCTGCCATTTATCCATCCATCCATTATTCAGAATCCGTCTATCCGATGGATTTATTGCTTGTGGATGGGCAGACCGGTCGTCTAGACGTCATCACCCTACAATCCATTCGTTCTCCGGCTACCTGTCCTCCATTTAACCCATTCATTCATCCATCAGTTCATCAGTCCTGCTCTTCTTTCAGCCATCTGTTCATTCACTCATCTGTCCAACCCATAAACGATCAAACTACCCATCCCGTCATCTTTACGTCTATCATTCATCCATTGCCAAGTGACTCAGTAATTCAGCCAAGCATAATCTAATGACAATTTTAGCAATCTACCAACCACCGGCGATAAATCAATCCGTCGAAGCATCTTTCTCCGTCTTGACATCCTTCCCATTATCGCACAATAATCCATTCATTCTCCCTCCGAGGGCGTCCCGCCACGATCTATCAAACGATCCATCTTGTCGTCTTTAAAGCCATAATTTGAACATCCACTCATCCATCGCCGAATAATTCAACCATTCATGATTCATCGTTTCATTCTGACATCAATTCATGTTATTGTTCAGGAATCCACCACGTTGCCGTCCATCTTTAGACTCGTCCATCATCTACTCAGACTCTTTCGACCATTAGGCCATCCATCGACAGATTCAACCATCACCTGAAGGCATCGGTTCAGATTCATAATCTTGCATTTGTCTATTGACTTTCGTCCATTCTGCCATTCGTCCATGAGTCCATCCATTTGTTTTTTATTCATTCGTCTAGAATGCCAGTTTTATCCAGGATCCATCATTCAGCTCTTCAATTTATCCATCAAACAATTAACCATTAACCATCAATAAATCCATCCATGTTTAATCATTCATGTCACCCATATTCCTTTTATCTGATACACAATACATTCTGTATCTAATTCTTCACAATACATTGGTCCATTACATATGTATACTGATCAGCCACAACATTATGACCAGAAGAAGTGAATAACTTTGATCATCTTGTGAAGATTCAATGTTCTGCTGGGAAACTTCTGGACCTGGCATTCATTCATTCATTGGTGTGGATGTTACTTAGACATGTAGCACCCACCTAGACCAGACCAGGCACCCCCACACCATAGCAATGACACTCCTTGATGGAGCAGACATCCCCAGTAGGATGCAGCCCAACATGGGAAGAACAGCACAAGGTGTTGACCTGTCCTTCAAATTCACTAGATCCCAAACTGATCAAGTATCTGTGAGATGATTAACAGAGGAGGCCCCTCCCCTCAACTCACAAGACTCCAAGCACCCCCACTACACCACAGGACACCCTCAGAAGGTCCATGTCCATTCTCTGACGAGTCCCAACTTCTTTTGGAGGCACAAGTGAGACCTACACTTTATATAATATAGGAATATTAGGAAGGTGGTCATAATGTTATGACATCTGAAATGCTTCAGCCTGTCCTGATCCAGTTCTTTAAGGCCACCAGACACAAAAACACAAACACCCTCCGAGTGAGTGTTTCCATTCATGTGACTCCTCCAGGCGTCGGTCCTGTGACCGTGTGTCTCCGCTTGGGGAAAATTTTCGTCTAATCGTGGAGCTCTTTGCCTCGGGACGTTGCCGTTAAGAGCAACCGGTCCTTTCCGTGACAGTCTGGAGGAATTTATAGCATCTCCCTCCCCCCCTGTATTTCTCTTTTAGTTTCCCTCCAGCTTCTCTTCTTTAGGATGAAGAGCTCAACTGTTTATGTCCCTGAAATGTCAAGATGCCACAAATATAAAGTGTGATGCCGGGAAGACAGAGAGAGAGAGAGAGAGAGAGAGACTGCTTAGAGGAGAAAAAAAAGTCCTCAGATACTCTTTTATTTGTTATCACGGGGTGGTCCAGACACTGTGGTTATTCCGTGATGAACTGCTGTAATTATCTCCTCAGCTGTACCCACTTTTCCTCAACCAACCTCATTTACACTTGGTGGGTTTTACACCCACAGTTTATCGAGTCCAGTGCAGACTCAGTGCTTTTGGTTTTATCATGAGAAGAATCAAAACCAAAAACATCTGCATCAAAATCGTGCTGAACGTACGGTAATCCCTTGGATCCGTGACAGCGCGCTGAAGAGACAAAGACAATCAGAACAAGTCAATTAACAGTGGACACGGCTGACGCAGCTAATAGGACAGGAAGGAGAGGATTCATGTACTTTGGATTGCCCTGGTTTCCTCTGTTCCCTCAAGACTGTGCAGCCGTCTACTGTAATTTGATTTTCATCGATTTGTGTCATAAAGTTCCCCGATTATAAACGGTGTGTTTTAATGGCTGACTAAAGGAAAACCCCAAATTAATCTTAAAGTAGGGACCAACCAAACCGAAATGGACGAACCACCAATGAAGGTCACTTGAACACACCGCAAAGACTACAGTGAAAGGAAATAACTCTTCATACCAGCAGGTTGAAGTAGTCTGCGTTTGTCGAAACCAGCCAGAAGCGCTAATATTAGCTGAGATGCTATGAGCTGACCATGAATGAATGACGCCGATCATTCATTCATTCATTCATTAATTCATCTCCTGTAACTGCTTGTTCCTGTGAAGGGTTGTGGGGTGGGTTGGAGTCTATCCCAGCTGTCATTGGCACGAGAGGTGGGGTACAACCTGGACAGGTCTCCAGCCTGTCACAAGACAACCATTCACACTTAGGCCCCGTCCACACGGAGACGCTTTTTGGTTTAAACGCAGATGTTTTGCATCGTCCACGAATCCTGTAAACGCATTAAATGCCTTAAAACGCACTTCCCAGGGTCCCAGGGGGAAAAAAAACGCAAATGCAGCTCTTGAGTTTTCATGTGGACGGCCACCTCCCATGAGACGTCTCCTAACAACATCAACAACAATGGTGGACTACATGCTCGTGTTCCTGCTGGAGAAGATATTGAGCCTATTATGGTTACTAGGGCTAAATATCATTTCTCCTTGAGTTTGGTTTCTTCTAAAGCCGATTTGTAAACAGAGCTCAAGCTTTATGCGCATGCTCCGCCTCTTCCTCTCTGAAACCGAACCAGCGCCACCTATAGGCCTGGAATATGAAGTAGCGCTTTGAGTCGTGTTGAGACGGATCCGTGTGGACGCAGATATTCTTGAAACGATGGCAGAGAAAACGGAGGAGGAAAAGATTGTTTTGGTACGTGTGGACGAGGCCTCAACCAGCATGTCTTTGGACGGTGGGAGGAAGCTGGAGAACCTGAAGAGAACCCACACAGACAGAGGGAGAACATGCAAACTCCACACCGAAAGGTCCCAGTCGGCCCATGGATTCGACTCCTTCCCCCATGTGATTCAACATCCTCAGTTGTCTACAATGCCCCTGACAGCCATCCAAATGCAATGACGCGATGACATGCAGGAAAAACTAACCGGCAAACAGCCGAAGGTCACTAAGGCGAACGCCATTCTTTCCATAGATGCTCACATGTTTCTCCCATGTGTTATTTTTATTCCTTTTTCCTTTGTTTATATGAGTGTGCATCATGGGTTTGGCCGTCTGATCTCTAAATCTAATATTCATCACCTAAAGGGAAGAAGACAAGGTGGACTTTCCCTCTTGGGCATCGGCGCTGGAGAGTCTGCCGAGTGTCTGTACTGTAGCTACGTGCACGCCAAGCACGCCGTACTGTAAGCGACGGAAAGTTTGTGCTGCCTGTGTGTATGCGCGAGGCGCAGACTGTGCCAGCACAGCCTCGTGTAGGAGGAAACAAGTTCAGCCAGCTCCTAAAAAGATGTCCCAAATTATCCGGCCACCGACGCATGTTCCTCACCCTCTGCCTCTGCTCTACTTTACCGAGCTCCGCGGGGATTCACTGTGTCGGCTATTTCAGACGTGGACGCGAGACAAGGCTTGCTCTGGTGCCGCTCCAGATTGGCTGCGGAGGCCCGAGCCGGCGGATCTTAATGCGTCTGAGGGAAAGTGTTACTGCTTCTCGTCTGTTCGCCGAGCGCAGGATTTGTCACTTGAGAGTTTGTGGAAGTAAAAGGTCGTCGTCGGAGCTATCACCCAGGCTGACTGTTAGCCAGGAGCTTATGATGGCTTCATGAACCACTGACTCATCTACTTAACCTCAGAGTTCATCTCCAAAGACGTTTATTTTCAAAATTGAGCAAATCACAGTCAGAGATAACATAAACCTACACTCCAGTGCTTCATGTAATAAAGTCATTGTTTCCGCTCTGATGTAATTTTAGTACAAAGCTCCTCCCAAGTGTCTTTCTTCATCCACTAGAGAGAAAAAAAAAAACACTTCCTGGCTGACAAATATGTATTTTTAAAAATGCTGTAATTAGGGATCGTAATTACAGGCCTCAGGTCGTGGGGTTGCACGGGGAAGATATTTTGTGACACAGATGTCGGATATGCAGCCGGCGTTCGCTCGCGGATGCCAGAGCTATGTTTTTCTTGTAAACTGCAGGCACGCTTTACAGAAACAGGAGCATGTTTGTTCCGTTTTGGTCCAAAAAATTTAATTACGGTACGCGAGCGGGAGAAACGGGCAAGCAGCGGCACGCTGTCTAATGGCGGAGGAGATGAGTAGGTACGTATCCCAGCGGTGAATTTGAACTGGGAGGATGTATTTGAAGCAAACGGCGAGATAGATTGAGAACAAGGCGCTTTAAACAAGCACGGCTGCTGTGAAGGATGAAACAATGACGTTGAGTTTTATCTTTACTGGTGTTGAGCAGCTTTTAGGGAAATTAAAGCTTCATCTTAACCATTTCTGAGAAAATAAAAGTCATTTAATAATAAAAACTAAAATAAACCAGTAGTTTGTTGCAGCTGATCAGGCATAACATTATGACCACCTGCCTAATATAGTGCAGGTCTTCCTTGTCACTCCAAAACAGTTGTGACTCATCATATAATGTTGTTATTGGATCATCCCACAGATACTTGATCAGTTTGGGATCTAGTGAATTTGGAGGCCAGCTCAACACCTTGAGATGTTCTTCATGTTATTTTTTTTAGTTGTTCCTGAACCGTTTCCGTGGCTGCATCCTGCTGGGGATGTCTGCTGCCATCAAGGAGTGTCATTGCTGTGGGGTGGGGGTGCCTGGTCTGGTCTAGGTGGGTGCTACATGTCTAAGTAACATCCACACCAATGAATGAATGAATGAATGAATGCCAGGTCCAGAAGTTTCCCAGCAGAACATTAAATTGTGACGAGATGTTTTAAATGTTATCTACTTCTCCTGTCCTGATTTTAATGTTGTGGCCGATCAGTCTTACACAATCTCATAATGATGCATTCAGATGTCTCATTTCAGCCTTCAAGAAGATTCAAGCACTTAAAGAAGAACCAGAGAAGTCCAGCGTCCACTCTGGGAAGAACCGGTCCCCCCAGAACAGTACCGATAGAAGTCCATGGACATTCATGTGAGGTTCTTTAGTCAGTATAATTTTTGAGTCTGATGTCCCGGTACATCCACGGTCTGGTCTGTTGTTAGTTATCCCTGCCACGGTCGCGGGCTACACAAGATAGAAGACTCGGTTCTTGATTACAGTTCAACGCAGCAGATGCTTGCTGTCCAAACCTTCGACCTTTAAGACTCACACCCTGGAGCTGACACCGTGCCACCCGTCAGCAAAATGAAAACTCTACAATATCATCTCAGGAAACTTTTTAAGAGGGACTGCGGTCTCACCAAAGGCTCGAGGCCCCGCCACACCCCTCCCTCCTTGACGGCCATGTTTTGAGCATTTGACTCCCGAAAGCAAACACCACCTCTGCCAAGTCAGAAAGCTACGAGCTGCACCACGTCACCGCTTCCAACATAAACTCACACAACAAATAACGAAATCAATCGAGCAAAGCCGGGGCTGACCTGAGAGAACGGCCCAGTGACACGTTGAGGGCCGCTGCAGGGCGGTCAGGCTGTTTGTCAGAGTCTTAATGTGGAAACGACTGCGATCACACGACCTCAGCACCAGGCTGGATCTCCGCCAGACGCCAGGAGCCTATCTGCTCCCGCCAGCTAATACGAAAACGATTAGCTCATGATAAACCCTGATGAAACGCTAATATTTTACATCACAACGGCCTCATTCCTGCACATTAACCTGCGAAAAAGTAATTTAGGTTGACAATAACGCTCGGCTGGCGGTGTGCTACGGAGCCAAGCGCTGTCGAACAATTTTATCACCCGGATTTATGACTTTTCATTAAGCACCTAAACGGCATCATTGCATACTTATACTGCTCCCTGGGTTACCATACAAAACAATGCCAATGCAGCATCAGCTTTTGAAGGCGGGGGTAGACGGAGAAGGTGTGCAGTCCACCCGTAAGACACATGATATCCACTATCTATCCCGAGCGCTAATGGTTTATTAGTCCCTCGGCGGTGAAACGTGATCCAATAGTACTGGAGGACCCCATCTGCGAGACAGAGCCCGGACGGCGGGTCGTGATTTACACAGGAGCCATTTATGGAGCTTTTAAAAAAAAAGACAAGAGGGGGGTAAAAACAGACTTATTTATGGAAGAGAGAGAGAGAGACAGCAACACACGGGCCGCTGTGTGGACGCAAACAAACAGAGTGTGTTTCTGTGTCAAAAAGGAGGGATGGTTGGGTGGGGAGGGGGATTGTTTACGGGTTCTGCAGAGCGATGCACAGGAAAGCGCCATCAGTCATGTGCAGGAATGATTCCTAGAGTCTGTTAGCAAGTTTTCTTTTAAAATGCGCGTGATGCAAATTCCCGCAAACCTCTGATAGAGACAGAAACACGGCCGCACGGCTATTTTTCACGAGGCTGTTTAGTCACAAAATGTCATAACAAGTTGCTGCGATCCACGATGCCGGCATCACTTGCTTGTTTTGTCTAAACCAAACCCAAATACCGTGCCTTAACAACGAAAAGGGGAAAAGGCAGCACAGATCCAGATCAATCGACGAGCTGGTTGAGTTTTTCACGAACAAATCACCACAATTCTTGCCGTTCATCAAACGCACCGTTTACACATGACAAACAATGAGGTGAGACGAGCACAGCTGCAGATAAAAGCGTTGTTTCTGTCTGACGCAGCAGCAGCAGCGCTTCAAACCTGTTTGAGAAATCAAATTCAGACTCCTGCAAACCGGCGAAAAGCCCGACAGACACCAACGGGGCGAACTCTCCCACCAAACGAGACGTCAACACAGTTTTCTCTGTTCCTGACAATGAGCAAACTTCCGTCGATCAAAAAGCTGGTGCGACCAGAGTCTCCTCTCTGGGGTAAGCGGGGTGGGCGGGTATGAGACGCCCTCCCTCCTTATCAAATATGAATTATAAAACCTATCAAACTCAATTTCCTCTGAAGTAATTGCCAGCAAACCTCAAAGCCATATCTCATCCTCACACCTCCACTTCCCTGGGAGGAGAAGATGTGCACATCCTTGGCCAATAGGTGGCAGAGTTTCCCTCTGTATCCAGGCAGGATTGAGGAGAGAGAGCAAATGAGGGTGTGAGGAGAAACGAGAGAGAGAGAGAGAGAGAGAGAGGGTGAGGAGTGAACTCTTACTTGCATTCTCTGTCCTCCAGATCGAAATGCGGGTTGAAGTTGATGAGGATCCTCTGGCCCGGCTCAGGGGCGGTTATCAGCCACTCGCAGTGCTGGGAGGGCGGGTATGCGCTGGGATAGCCCGGGGAGGTCAGGTAGCCCGCGGTGGAGAGCTCTATATTTTCCCCGCATTTATATAAACCTTTAAAAAAAGAAAAAGAAGACACAAAGTTGTTCAGTTTAGACGAGAGGGGAGACTCTGGGGAGCTAATGTTGAGCGATGTTGCGTTTTGGTGCAAAAAAAAGCTTCATAAATCATAAAAAAACAACTTTCCACCGCCAAGAAATAAAACTAAACAGCGTTGATTTACAAAGCCAAGCATCTTCATTTAGCATTAGAACTATTACATTCACGCGGCAGCGACCTGAAAGCGTGAAAATGCGCTAAAACTTTATTTTGGAATTAGGTGCGGCAGCCTGTAAAGCGCTGTTTCTCCGCATCCCAGCGCCATAAGGTGCGATTACGCCCATGAAGGTGAGGTTGGCTGCTTCACCGAAACCACCACCAGCAGCAGCAGCGGCAGCAGCAGCAAACAGTCAGGGTGATTACATTTAATTTTCCCAATGAATGATTTATTAAATTGCTTGTAGCCTGGATCACGCTTCAGCGGCACACGGAGAGCTCGAAGAACGACTGAAGAGCTCCAACACCAAACGGAACATTTCCCTTTTTAATAGAGAAATCTTGATAGAGACTTGTTGTGCGTCTATGCCTGCGAGTTTGCAGTGATTTTAAGGGAACTGCGCGCGTTTTCGCGTCGCTGTAAACGGCAGGTTGCGTTTGCCGTAATCAGATTTTGGTTTATTTTCTGCATTATCCTTAATGTTGCGCATTTGTTACGGGGGTTAGAGTCCAAGCGTTTTAACTTGAAGCCCCGCTCTCACAAGAGAAGAAAGGGGAATAACAGGTGAGAGGCAACAATGGTGCAAAATGATGCAAAATGGATCAATACACAGCCAAGGCTGCTTGTTGTCAAGACACATGTATTTCATACGACCAGTCAACACCTACCAGTCTGAGTCAACGAAGCAGCCAAGAAGACTTGGGTGAAAAGGAACAATAGGAATCCAGAAGGCATCATTATTAGATGGAGAAACTCAAACTGAAATAATAATAATAATAAAATAATAACGAGAGGGAACGTCCGAAGAGTTTACGTCCAGAGAGGAAAAAATGAACCGAAATCTGTCTCAAAGTGAGAGGTCTGCTTGTTGTAGGGTCCCCTGCATCCTGCGAGCCTCAGCAGCGGAGCCCTGTGTCTGTCAGGGAACAACTTGCCATCATCTCCTGGAAAAATAATCCAAATGCAGAAACGAGAAAGCAAAAAGGTGGGAACAAAAATAAAAAATGCAAAATCCGTGGTGCCCAAGTGTGCGCCCAAGATCCTCGCTCAAACCCTCTCACTTCTGACACCAATCAGGGCCAGTAGATATACTTCCAAGCGGGAGATTGGAAAATAAAAATAGAGAAATCACAGTTAACCGGTGTTCAGTGGGAAACAAACGCGGGGAACATCGGAGCGCCGCTCTCCAGATCTTTACTCCTCCAGCTCCAGTTGAGCTCTGCCTCCGTCTGTCTCCGCCTCTCTCCGCTCCCAGCCACTGACTGACCGAGCGACCGACCGCCACAGCACAAATGTCAGGAATACGAGGCGAGTCGCGAAAAGTAACAGTGGAATTTCCACTCCCCAAATTCCTGCTCCGAGACGCCGCTGCGCGCAACCAGCAGCGACCGACCGCTACAAAAAGAAAAGGGGGCTGGAACAAACTGACACCGGCGGTGCGCCCTCCGTGCGCGCCCGACGCGTGCGTGAAAGGCTGGGAGCAGGAAGAAAAAAATGAAAATGCGCACGCAAACTCACGCTCGGCATGTGGGTCTGGCTCAAGGTGTGGACGGTCGGTGAGTGGAGGAGCTGACGAGATGCCACTTATGAGAAACCGAGACAAGAACGATGTGGTCGTTCGGTCTGAGGTGACCTACATCTGGTGGCGTGTCCCACTGACCAGACATGATCATAAATTAGATCATTTGTTGGAGGAAATGTGGAGAATTTAGTGATTCAGGTTGGAAGAGCAGCCTGACTGCACCTCGTTCTTTGTTTAGTTTATGCGTGAATTTGTCAAAAATAAAACTTTAACATCTCGATTAAAAGTAATAAATCTTCTATTCAACACTTATTTATTTGATTTGATTTGGCAATAAAATATTAATTTATTTTATTTATACATATATACTGAAGATGCCACTATATCAGCCACAGCATTATGACCACAGCGACGGGAGAAGCAGATAACATTTAAACCATCTTGTGACAGTTCAATGTTCTGCTGGGAAACTTCTGGACCTGGCATTCATTCATTCATTGGTGTGGATGTTACTTAGACATGTAGCACCCACCTAGACCAGACCAGACACCCCCCACCCCAGCAGGATGCACACATACACACAAAAACGCTTTAGGAACAACTCCAAAAACATGAAGAGCAGCTCAAGGTGTTGACCTGGCCTCTAAATTCACTAGATCCCAAACTGATCAAGTATCTGTGGGATGATCCACAGAGGCCCCTCCCCTCAAAGCCCCCCCCATTAACTACATCTTGTTGCCAGACACCACAGGACACCCTCAGAAGGTCCATTCTCTGATGAGTCCCCACGAGGGAGACCTACACAATATCAGGAAGGTGATCATAATGTAAAACATCTGTTGTCTGGACTTTCTTCAACCACTGCGGCTGATCTGTTCCTACATTACCCAGAATGCCCCTCTTCCTCACCCAGAGAACGTGTCTGAACTTGTTGCATACAGCCCACTGATAATGAAAGAGCACCAGTTAAACAAAACACAACAGTTGTCGTTGCTCTGTCATCTTCTGTCACCACTAACGCTGATATCTACTGATCTGACGGAGCTGAGGCGTAACTTCAGCCTTCAGCTCTCTGGACACGCAGGAGTTTTTAAAAGCTTACATCCAGACTCGTTCACACGTACCAGAAATCATTATGCAGAAGCACGGCATCCACGCTTACATCAAATCAAATGAAATGCGGCCGTAAACAATCAAATGAGAAACTGGAGGACTCGTGACCTCCGTGACCTTCTGCGGTAAACAGCGAAAAGCCCTCAGCTCCCAGACGTAGACGTCCGTAATTAATGAACGTCGGCTTGTTCAGCACACGCTCCCTGGACAGGCAGAGATAGAAATGTGCTTATTAAAGCCGCTGCAGAGACGAGTTCTGCTTCAGTTTGTGCTGCTGATGTATGCCGGCCTTAATTATGGTAGTTTAGATCTCATATTCCGTTTCCCGTGTTTTTTTTAAATACTTTATTACAGCATTAAGGAATGCATAACGTCTTAGCAGTAAATAATTGACTCCGTATGTGAGAACTGGGCACAGGCTGCTAATGAGTTGTGGTGTATGGCTGCACTTAAAACACTTCAGATGTAACTGGTGTCTGTTTATGTCTTTATGTTTAATGGTTACAGAACCACACACACAAACCAACGTTAATGATGACGTCCCATAGTGATTACAGCAACAAACCAGCCTCTTACACCGATCAGGCATAACATTACGACCACCTTCCTAGAATGCGAGGTAGAGTTTTCAGCTACCAGGTCCCTCTTCTGTGGAACCAGCTCCTGATTTGGGTTTGGGAGGCCGACACCATCTCTGCCTTTAAAGTTAGGGTTAGAACTTTCCATTTTGATGAAACCTGTAGCTCGGATGATGCTAAACCATCCTGATCCTGAACCAGATACACAAATCAGGCATATCATTATGACCTTCTTCCTAATATTGTGTAGGTCTCCCTTCCTTGTGTCTCCAAAACACTCATCGGAGAATGGACATGGGCCTTCTGAGGGTGTCCTGTGGTGTCTGGCAACAGGATGTTGTTAGTGTGGGGGCATTTGAGGGGAGGGGCCTCTGTGGATCATCCCACAGATACTTGATCAGTTTGGGATCTAGTGAATTTGGAGGCCAGGTCAACACCTTGTGCTGTTCTTCTTCCTAAAGTGTTTTTGTGGCTGCATCCTGCTGGGGATGGCTGCTGCCATCAAGGAGTGTCATTGCTATGGGGTGGGGGTGCCTGGTCTGGTCTAGGTGGGTGCTACATGTCTAATGGCGCATTTCCACTAGCACGGCTCGGCTCGGTACGGCACGGCACGGCACGGCACGGCTCGGCTCGGTTTGGTTGTGTTTCCATTACAACTGGTGCCTCCTCGACGTGGGCGGGGTCGTCATAACACGGCTGCGCGAAACCGCTGTGACGTCATTTACACGGCGCCGAGCAACGTACAAATCCGGAAGACCGGCAACCAGAGTCAGGAACGTCTGGACCTCCTCCACCGACCAAGGAGCGGATTTTTTCTGAGAAGCCATCTCGTTCCAAGTCAAAAAGCAGTAAAAAGTGGTGTCTTGTCTCGCGTCTTGTTTTTATTTACATTCTAGGCGGTCGTCGCGCGGTTATGACGCTTCCAGTGACGACACTCATCGGCCAATCAGTGGAAGGCAGTCGGCTGACGTCACGTTTTAGTAACGCTTCGGCTCGCTTGGAACCAGGGCTGAGGTGATACCAAAAATGTACCCGGTTCCAGGTACTGCGTGCTAGTGGAAACACGCAATAGCGCGCCGAGCCGTGCCGTACCGAGCCGAACCGTGCTAGTGGAAATGCGCCATAAGTAACATCCACATGAATGAATGAATGAATAGTAGGTCCAGAAGTTTCCCAGCAGAACATTGAATTATCACAAGATGGTTTAAACGTTGCTGCACTCCAGTCATAATGTTCTGGCTGATCGTAAATAGTAACAAGAGCAACACTTAACAGATACTTAACCGGCAGCTGTTCTATAAAAAACACTGGTATTTCAGATGGTTGGCCAAAAGTACTAACAGATATATCACTACACGGAGGGACAACGGTTAAATTAAAAACTGACAAAAAATATAATAAATGCTTCTAGTGCAGTTACTGGAGCTACTAGATTTGAAGTGCATGCATCTGTTTGAGGGATTCAAATTCAACACTGACGTCAAACCACAGTAAGAGTTCAGCAAATGAGTAGCGGAGCGAGTCTGCGTTCGGATGTGACTGAGCTTCTGAGTTTTGGTCTTGGTCGTACGTGAGCGCCCGAGCGTGGACTATAAAAGATCCCTGGCATCGTGGCACGCTCTCACTACACTGCCAAGCGTGACTGAAATAGCACCAGCGGGAAAGTACATGGCTAGTGACGCACAGAACACAACTCCTGTTTGTGTTGTGATAACAGATCTCAGACGCCGATCACAACTCTGTTCGTATCGGCTGCCTCTGATGGCTGGTATTAAGCCTTAGACCCCCCTCCGGCTCTATTTTCATGCAAAGTATTTGCAAGAATCAGAGCCATTCATCAGGATTTAATAAAAGGCCAATAACAGGCCAATAAATCACTCTAATGCTGCTTCGTGTCATTAATTATAGGGAAAGTGTTTTCACCGAGCTTGTAGGTGAGCGTAAGTGACGTTTAGAAAGTACGAGTTTAAAGTGTCAATCCAAGAAACACTTTGTGCATTCTTGATCAAACTATAGCACATTTCTCTTTCCTTTCGCCGTTTTCTCTACAATATCTTTCACGCCGTGGCACTAATTGAACTGATTCGCACCTGTATTTGATTCTTGCCATAACATTCCCATATTTCTGAACAAGCAGCACAACGCACACTCTCATGAACAATGTCAGGTGGCCGCGAGCTGGAACCCGTCCAGGGCTCGGCTGGATATCAAACTCCCTGGAATGAATCATCGGCACAAAAGGTGCGTAACGGACGTTAGAAAATATCTGCTTCTCTGAAAAGATAAAAAGCCTAAAAATACAAAGATATCAGATGGGCTTGTTTGAAATCCAATTAGTCTGCGCTGCTAATGTTGAGCGGAAGCTAAAGATCACACGTTGTGGAAAGCAGACGAAAGGCTCAGCTGCGGCGGTGCAGTGTTTCATTGTCACATTTATTGCAGCTCTGATTTGGGCTGTGACTCTCCAGTTCCCCTGACTGAGGGTCGCGTGGTGTCATCTGTCGCTGCCTAACAATAAAGAAAACCTTCAGGATGACGGGAGTTAGCTGCAGAGGAAAACTCCTCACACTCCTGGACA
The DNA here is from genome assembly GCA_005024645.1 of Planiliza haematocheilus. Classification (NCBI taxonomy): domain Eukaryota; kingdom Metazoa; phylum Chordata; class Actinopteri; order Mugiliformes; family Mugilidae; genus Planiliza; species Planiliza haematocheilus. Next base: position 732,887 of record SRSE01000635.1, read on the forward strand.
CTTTCCGTTTAATTTCATAAAGCAACCCTTAGTATAAAATATCTTTTTAACCAGTTGGCAATGAGCATATTTTCCTCAACTAAAGCCCACAAGACAAGACTGCACTTTTGCCAGATGGGTTCAATTTTGTTACCACTTCCTGCTTCACTTTCAACAATGTCGATTCAAACTGTCATTGAAAAGTCAAGTCGTACAAATATCTCCGAACCTCCTCAGTTAACGTTTCCTCCATGTGCTCCATCTTTATTGATCCAAAACAATTGATTTGAAAATTGCGGACATAGAGGAGCAGGCTAGCGCCAAGCGAACCAATCACAGCTCTTGCAGTCTGCATCGCCGCGACAAGTAACTACATTTCTGAGGAGGTTCACGTCAGCGACGGGCGCTAGCTGATGAAGGTAAGCTCTTCATCTGGGTAGCTGGTCTAGAGCCACGAGATTCACGAGAACAACGACGTAGATGATATACAGATGTGTGGACCAATCAGCGTCCAGTGAGCAACAACTGGCAGCTCTGGGTGTCGTTTTAGGCGTCATGGTGGTCACTCCTGATGATGCGTTCAGACAAAAAGGTGGAAAAGCAACAAGCTAAAAGCCATGTTCAGTAGAAGTCAAACCAAATTATGGTTGATCTCATATTTTTTCTCTTATTTTTGTTTTGTTCAGTTTTACAAAATCTATCAAAAACCTTTAACCAGCTCCTAGAGCTATTAAACCATAGCCTGACGTAGCCACATTAGCGTTTGTATGCAACCAGATAGCCCTACAACCAATCAGAGCCATTTTGTTGTAGACAAATTCCACTCCACAGCGCTCAGATGCTCAGATGCTCAGATGCTCAGATGGCCGGCAGATATTTGCTATAATCAGTTGCCAACGCAGCGACTCAAGACCAACTTCTTCATCTTCTGTAACTGCTTGTTCCTGTGAGGGGTCGTGGGGTCTGACGGAGTCTATCCCAGCTGTCATTGGGGTGAGAGGCAGGGTCCACCCTGGACAGGTCTTCAGTCTATCTCAGAGCTAACACAGACAGACACTCACACCTACGGCCAGTTTAGAATCACCAATGAACCTAACCAGCATGTCTTTGGACGGTGGGAGGAAGCTGGAGAACCTGGAGAGAACCCATGCAGACACAGGGAGAACATGCAAACTCCACACAGAAAGGAACCAGTCAAGCCCATGGATTCGAACCCGGGACCTCTCCAGATCAACTTTCCCACAAATTATAGTCATCAAGAATCATCTACCAGCATGCTAACTGCATAGCTAGCCACTGTGGATGATCATAAACAGAATAATTCTTTGCAACAAACTGTCTTGCACCTCAGGCTACCACAGCTCCGCTCCTCTAAATAGCTTGCAGGGTAACTTGCTGCTGTAGCTTCTTTCTTTACAACTTGTAGTTTTTGTTTCAAAGTGTTTCCCAGAAATGTAAGTGCAAAAATAGTTTAGCCTACATTTGCTGTAAGGTGGTGACAAATAAAAAAAAAACCTGTTACAGAAGCTGGTGGAACAGATGCTAGCTCAGCTCTCTGTGAGGCCCGAATCCATTCACAATAATAACTTGCCTTTACGTCCTGCTGCCCGGCGCTAACCTGTGCACGGCGCGCACGCACGCTCACAGCAAGAAGCGCGAACGCACGCCCACACGCATGCACACACACGCATCTAATGGCCGAGGAATGATGGAGGAGGGGCGGTATTTCTATAATGACACAGTCATATCTCAGTAATTACAGGAGACACTGACAGTGATCTATTAGCCCGCTGTGGTGGGCCGAGAGCAACAGCCGCCGCATACCGGCTAACGCTGGGCTCCTGCTGCACACACACACACACACAAACCAGCGGTGTTTTCATGCACGTATGCGGTTGTCATGCGCGAACACATGTACTGAAACATGCATTCTTTGTTTGCTGTGTTCACAAACAGGCACAAACACACTTAAGGGCTCACATTCAGAGCTCGCTGATGAGTGTCATTATGGTTCATTGTTGTCCTTTACATCCAGCTCGCTCCACTGTTCTTTTCTTCCACTCATCCTCCTGTTTTGATGGTTTTGCAGTTTGTACACATTAACACGGACGAACTTCTCTCCAGGTTCACTGTAGTAGCATCATAATGTAACACAGAAACAGTTTTCCTGCGCCGTTTAAATGCTAATGTTAATGCTAATGCCTTCAAAAGACAAACAAAGAAACATATGTTTAATTTTCACAGCCTCCCACATCTGCTGAACCCGGATCAGTCGCCCATGTGGCACTTAATTAAATCAAAAATACACACTCTAAATGATATGATAAGCATTTGCTGAAAATATGCACCAATCAGCCACAATATTAAAACCACTGACAGGAGAAGTAAATAACTTGTGACAACCCAGTGTTCTGTTGAAAAACGTTTGGACCTGATATTCATTCATTGGTGTGGATATTACTCAGACATGTAGCACCCACCTAGACCAGACCAGGCACCCCCACCCCATAGCAATGACACTTCCCCAGCAGGATGCAGCTTGACACGGACACACAAACGCACACAAACGCTTCAGGAACAACTAAGAAAACATGAAGAACATCTCAAGGTGTTGACCTGGCCTCCAAATTCACTAGATCCCAAACTGATCAAGTATCTGTGGGATGATCCACAGAGGCCCCCTCCCCTCAAAGGCCCCCGCAATAACAATATTGTGTTACCAGACACCACAGGACACCCTCAGAAGACCCATGTCCAGACGCGCCACAACTAAATGCGACAATATTAGGAAGGTGGTTTTAATGTTGTGGCTGATTGGTGTATACTTACACATATTTTTTTTTTTAATTGTTTCTATAGAGATTTATGAGCCCAATTATCATATTTCTACTTCTATACCTGCTGTATAATTATCGTTTTGCACAACCATTCTATAGGCACATACATTATGTGTGAATGCGACCGCATAAAAGATCACGTCATCACACAAACATGCATTGAAGTGCTTAAGTACAGATCCATATCACGGTTACATATACCCCCCCAGACCTCTCAACGCACCCACTCTCTGTTTTCTGAAAAGCTCTCCGGCGTAAAAAAAACGCAGAGCTTTAAATCACATTTGTCACCCCCTCTTATTTTTTCCCACACATAAATACATGCACAGAAAGCTGACACACACACACATACACATACACACAACTCCAAAAAGACATTTCAACACAACACAAGGTCAGGGCACCCTTGATAAGATCTCACCGCCTGGCACTGAGCCAAACTGCCTTCTCTGGTTCACACTGTGGGATCAAGCTTTTGTGTCTACACACACACACATACATACACAGGCTGGTTTTGCAGTGGCTTTGCCAGTTACACCTCCCGAAGGACCTCATGATGATGAGAGTCTGGATTGGGGAGTGAAATGGGCGACGCTGGCCAAAAAACGCCTTGTTTGAGGACTTGGATTGTGATAATTACTGTCATTACCAAGGAGGCGATTTGAAAAAGGACGATGCAGCCGTCGTCCAGCTGTAAATATGAGAGTGGGTACATCGTGGAAACGGCCAAAAGCTTTTTTTTTTTAGCTTGCTGGAAACAATAAATTAGATCATGCGTACGTTTTAGCAAAATCATCGAGTTGGCAAATGCGCCAGAAATACTTTTATTTACAAGACATATCAGTCGTTATCGAAATAACGCATAAATATTTAAAACAACTACATGTTTTTGCCTTTTCATTGAGGTTGCACATTCACCGGCAGCCAGTGGATTGTTTGACAAATGCTTAATGTACATTACGCTCAATTTTTGTCGAGTAAAAGTTGTCACATTTTTTTGTATATTATTAACTTACAAATTCATAAAAATAAAAAAATGACAAAAATGTTTCTTTACATACATCATAAAGTTCCAGTTATTGTATAAAATGTACTTGTCAAAACAGTATTGCAGTTTAAAATGTGAAGATAAACCAAGTATTTGGACAAGTCAAGGGGACCGAGGACCAAACCCTGTGGAACTCCACAGACAAGCATTTTACAGTTTAATCATGTATAGCTGATGTCTTTGTTTGTTTTTGTTTTTTTCAAATAGAAAACCTATGAAAAGAGAGGAAACTTCTCAGTTACAAATTTACAACTTTACAACACTCATTAAAAGGTTATTTCCACAACCGTGTGGAAATATTGAACACTGTCAGCTCGGTGTTTGGGTAGCACAGCGGTTTGCCAGCTGTGGCATATGGCATTAGTTAGCATGATTTGTATATATGTCGTCGACCTGTCATCTCGGGTGAAAATCTATTAGGCTCCGTGCAGTGCTCTGAGGCGCAGACCCTTGAAATTTCAACTCACTTTTCTCAACACAACAAAACTCAGACAAGTCCAGAACAAGTTCAGGACTTAACGTTTCCCGTCGCAGAACGGGTCAGAAATATTCCAAGGCTGTTCTACGAATCTGATTTTTCCATCAGCTTGTCCTATATCTGAAGAGCCGTGGCATTAAACGCTGAGTCATATCTCAGACAGAGACAGCTGAGAGTCATACCTTTTCTGCTTGTCAGCTGGAGTTGAGCTCCATTACTCAGTGGGCCCACAGTCGCACTTATCAAGATCTCCATCTTGGAGCAACAGTAATATAGTAAATCTAATATAGAATATCAAAATTTAACTGTACTAGTTTATCACACAATTAAAAACAAATATAACGATCATTAACAGAATATATGTAAGTTTAGAAGCTTGCATTAACTTACAACCTGGGCAATCCTATTGCCAAGTGGTCAGCTTCTGCTACCTGTGGTCACACCTGGCATTAAAACATGTCTCCACACGTGTCCCAAGCCAGCACTTGAGATCTGAGCTCAGTTTCCTGCTTTGTAGACAAATAAACAGCATCATCATTTGATCATTTGGGATGTCTTTACTGAATGAATATGGCGAAACTCGTCCTGGATCTGTTCACACCTGTACTTTAAACGAGAACTACCATTTTTTACATCCCGGATCTTATTTCTGGCATAAAATATGATTGTTTACTCACTCATATAACTTTGGTGTCATTTGGAAGTCGTTTGGAAGATATTTAGAGCCACATATATCCACATAGTGGGAGTGAATGGGGCACCGAAACGCAACCTCTAAATAACACATTATCTGCTGCGAAACTCATTAATTTCCAATATTTTGTTTTGATACACTAGTGCTATCACTATTCGCTAGGGTCCCACAGTGGTCGGCTTGTTTACCTGTAATTTGCTACTGCTATTTTTTTTGCAACACGGCTGAATATTTTTCCGATTGTGAGGTTGTGGACTTTGTTTATGACAGCGAGAGGAACAGTTGGCCAAAGAACAGCAAACCGCTGCACGTCCACGAATAGATAACAGGTAACTCCGGACTCAGCGGGGAATAGCACTAGTGTATCATAACAAAAATTTGGTGAAATTAACAGATGCTGCATTTCGGGTGCCCCATTCACTCCCACTATATGGATATATGTGGTGCTCCACTGGAGCTAAATATCTTCCAAAGGACGAAAAATTAAAAATGGGTTAGTAAACGATCGTATTTGGTGGTCACTTGCTATCAGATTCCCCAAGTCAGATGTTATCGTGAAGTCTGAACGTAGGTCAAGTGCTTCCATATTTTGTTTTCCTTTAACTCCAAATGTGTTCATCATGAGATAGCTTTCGATAAAAGCTGTGAAAGACCCGGTGCTTTCATGTGATTTATGCTCGTAATGGTTGAACATGTGTGGAAAAAGCATAGGGTGTTGGTTAGAGCCACAAAGTCTGCAATAAATGAGACATTCCACCATAACAAATCATCAAAAGGAAAAGTACTGTAGAAAGCATCAACACGTTGCATTTCTGCCTAGCTGTAAGGCAACAGTATATTTATAGTGTTTGCATGAAATTCTTCTCAGCCTCAGATATGTTGCTTGTTGTTATTCCTGTTTACACGGAGTATATCTTATTTTGAAATCTGATGTTTTGCATGCAAAGTTGTTCCCGGTGTCGTTTTGATCCTCTTACAGTATCCAAATCAGGTCACGGAGTGAAACTAAGACCCCTTGTGTTCCTCGCACATCTCTGCACCGAATGCCGCTCGCCGCCGTTATTTTCAGGGACAGCTGCTGAAAATGTTCCCTTTCATTCTCTCTCTTGGCAGAGTCATCATCGATTTAGCCTAAGCCTTCGCTTGGCACCGAGCGGCTGCGCGGGAAGACTTAAGTGCAAGTGCCAAAATCTGACACTTGCAGACACCCTGATACTTTGTCAAGTGATACGAAGAGCTGCTTGTCGAGAAGGAAACACTATCCCACGTCTCTGTGTGAGAGGGAGGATGATGCAGTGCGTGGCGTTGTATTACAACACTACACAAGAAACTGACGCCTTACAATACATTATTCAGAACGTCGTATGAGAAGATTATCAGATCCAGGAAACAGGACTTACTCTAGAAGAATTATTCTAATGTATTCCTTAGTTTGTGTGTTGACATTTTTATACACTGCCTGGCCTGGCCTTCTCCAGTGTCACCACATTTATCTCCATCCAGTGTTTCATTCATTTTCCACCAAGATCTTGTATTGATGATGGAGAGTCTGACCACTGCTCAAAGCTTCTCCAGCTCATCCCAAAGATTCTCAATGGGGTTAAGGTCTGGACTCTGTGGTGGAACAATCCATCTCATGCTCCCTGAACCAATCTTTCACAACCTGAGCCCCATGAATCCTGACATTGTCATCTTGGAATATGATCCATTGATGGAATAACCTGCTCATTCAGTATATTCAGGTAGTCAGCTAATGAACCTAGACCTGAGCAACTGCAGCAACCCCAGATCATAGCACTGCCCCATAGCACAGGCTTGTACAGTAGACACTAGGCATGATGGCTGCATCACTTCATCTGCCTCTCTTCTTACCCTGATGGTTCTCCACTATCCTTACAGTTTTGTTTTTAACAATGTGTTGGACTGTTCTTGACCCAGTTTTAGTAGTTTCTTCAATCTCCTTACATGTTTTCTCCAATGATTTGAACCTTCTCAAACAGACTAACGTCATCCACAACCACAGGATCTGTCTTTGGACATGGTTGTTTAAGAATTGAGAAGCTACTCATTGCATCATTTCATGACTCATCCTGCCCTAGTGGGCGTGTACTAAAATGTTCTCACAGTTCCACGCCCCTTCTTCATTGGTCCTTCACCAAATGAGGGCGGAGCCTGCTAGTTTATCCTACAGCTATCTTATATTAGGCTAGAGTTACTGTGGGAAAACCACTCTGAAAATAAAATAGAATGAGCTGTAAGAAACGTGGAGGACCTCCTGGAATCCAATAGCACTTTGTGTTTTGTTTAAGAATTTATACTTTTTTTTTTTACTTTAACAACTTCTTGAAAATTAAAACTCAGTTAGCTAATGCATTTTACTTGGCTTTATTTTGGACAAACCCCCTGAGAACACGTTTGTTTAAATGTTATGACTTGTATTTCACCCCTGACAGATTTCTCTGATGATTCAAAGTCGTCCAGATCAAGGCGCATCCAAAGAAACGAAGCTAAAACAAAGGGATCTGGATTTGTTTGAGATGTATTGAAGATGTTTTGCCACGTCTCCAATTGGGGCGTTTAGGTTTTTAACAACCTCGGCTTTCTCTTTTTTAGTCTTTTCTCTGAGTCAGCTGGGATTATGTGAATCTAAATAAGATAATTTAATCCTTTAATTTATCCCACAGCGGGGAAACATCGCCAAATCCGGTCAACAGTTTTTGAAATACTAAACTCTAAATAGCACGATAATACAAATAACTCGTCCCCAATGATTTTTTAGACATTTAGCGGCAAATATTATTATTACAGAGAAATGATTAACACTAACAAGCAGCCTGAGCTCCTTCTGGGATGTGATACCTGCAGTTATTCCTTAAAATCCCTTAAAATGAAGCACAAACTGTTGCGTTAAAGACTCAAATGACGACACCTTTCAAAAATTTCATAAAGATATTTGGGAACATGAAGATGGACGACTCCACGGAGCACCACAAATTCAATTCCAGCAATTTCAGGAATGCTCCACAACCGTCTCTAATTAGGAACGGAATTAAACAGGAACTCAGACTGATCGACACGGATGTAACGAAGCAAATCGAAGCAAATTGGAAAGAGAGAGCATCGTTGCCTAGAGGGGTCACGGGGGGTGTGATCAGTGACCCGGAGATGTAGGCAGGGGTCTGTTACTCATTCAAGGAACAGTGTGTGTGTGTGTGTGTGTGTTTGGATTGTGTGGACATAAATCTGTGTTCAATTTTAAGGGTGTTGACTTGGTTTGAGGTCGGGGTAAGGGTTTAGTCGAGTAGTTATGGTTTAGGAAAGTCTAACAGTGGTGGTATAACATCTGGACGTGTGTGTGCACAGTGCAGACAGGGAAGTGCGCGACTGACATGTGTAGGAACGAAAAACCGTGCGGGTTTCAGCTTGTGATTTACGAGAGAGAAAGCGTGAGAGAAAAGTGTGTTGGTGTTTACGTGCAGCGGTCAGATAAGACGTTATCACTTTCCAACATGCTCCAACCAGCCCGATTACAGCATAGCAGCTATCAGGGGTCAAAGGGCGGCGAGGTCGCCTCGGTTAACTTCTGAGGACCTGAGCTGTTAATTGGTGAGGGAGAGCGAGTCGAGGCCAGCGGCTGTTGTTTTGAGACGTTCCAACAGGGCTTTCCTTAAACGTCTTGTTTGACAATTAGCCAACAAGTACATCACAGAGATGCATTTTTACCAATTTTTTTTTTACAATATTCAATATACTTTTACGTTTTCTCAAATTTTTTTGTTTTGAATGTGTCTATCAGGGAATCACAAGACCGTTGCACAGAATGACATAATTTCAATTGTTTTTATCACAGACAAAGAAACACCAGGTTTATCCAATGTAAAATTAACTCAACCCTTTAAATTATGTGGGTTTTATCAAAGAGTGGGGGGGAGGTTATTCTTCTTTAAGTTTCCTCTGAAGACGTTTAAAGGTAACGCCACACCACCGATGCAACTGATTCTTAGCCAGGAGCCGGTTCAGTGGCTTGGTCCATAGCATAGACTGTATATAAATATGGACAATGTGTCCCCACTTCCTTGCATTGGCCAGACAAATGCCATTTTCCTGGGGCTACACTACCGTTCAAAAGTTTGGGGTCACATTGAAATGTCCTTATTTTTGAAGGAAAAGCACTGTACTTTTCAATGAAGATAACTTTAAACTAGTCTTAACTTTAAAGAAATACACTCTATACATTGCTAATGTGGTAAATGACTATTCTAGCTGCAAATGTCTGGTTTTTGGTGCAATATCTACATAGGTGTATAGAGGCCTAGTTCCAGCCACTATCACTCCAGTGTTCTAATGGTGAAATGTGTTTGCTCATTGGCTCAGAAGGCTAATTGATGATTAGAAAACCCTTGTGCAATCATGTTCACACATCTGAAAACAGTTTAGCTCTTTACAGAAGCTACAAAACTGATCTTCCTTTGAGCAGATTGAGTTTCTGGAGCATTACATTTGTGGGGTCAATTAAACGCTCAAAATTGCCAGAAAAAGAGAACTTTCATCTGAAACTCGACAGTCTATTCTTGTTCTTCGAAATGAAGGCTATTCCATGCGAGAAATTGCTAAGAAATTGAAGATTTCCTACAACGGTGTGTACTACTCCCTTCAGAGGACAGCACAAACAGGCTCTAACCAGAGTAGAAAAAGAAGTGGGAGGCCGCGTAGCACAACTGTGCAAGAAGATAAGTTCATTAGAGTCTCTAGTTTGAGAAACAGACGCCTCGCAGGTCCCCAACTGGCATCTTCATTAAATAGTACCCGCAAAACACCAGTGTCAACATCTACAGTGAAGAGGCGGCTGCGGGATTCTGGGCTTCATGGCAGAGTGGCAAAGAAAAAGCCATATCTGAGACTGGCCAATAAAAGAAAAAGATTAAGATGGGCAAAAGAACACAGACATTGGACAGAGGAAGACTGGAAAAAAGTGTTGTGGACGGACGAATCTAAGTTTGAGGTGTTTGGATCACAAAGGAGAATGTTTGTGAGACGCAGAACAAATGAAAAGATGCTGGAAGAATGCCTGACGCCATCTGTTAAGCATGGTGGAGGTAATGTGATGGTCTGGGGTTGCTTTGGTGCTGGTAAGGTGGGAGATTTGTACAGGGTAAAAGGGATTCTGAATAAGGAAGGCTATCACTCCATTTTGCAACGCCATGCCATACCCAGTGGACAGCGCTTGATTGGAGCCAATTTCATCCTACAACAGGACAATGACCCTAAACACACCTCCAAATTGTGCAAGAACTATTTAGAGCAGAAGCAGGAAGCTCATATTCTATCGGTGATGGAGTGGCCAGCGCAGTCACCAGATCTGAACCCCATTGAGCTGTTGTGGGAGCAGCTTGACCGTATGGTACGCAAGAAGTGCCCATCCAACCAATCCAACTTGTGGGAGCTGCTTCTGGAAGCGTGGGGTGCAATTTCTCCAGATTACCTCAACAAATTAACAGCTAGAATGCCAAAGATCTGCAATGCTGTAATTGCTGCAAATGGAGGATTCTTTGACGAAAGCGAAGTTTGATGTAAAATCTTATTTCAAATACAAATCATCATTATTTCTAACCTTGTCAATGTCTTGACTCTATTTTCTATTCATTTCACAACGTATGGTGGTGAATAAGTGTGACTTTTCATGGAAAACACAAAATTGTTTGGGTGACCCCAAACTTTTGAACGGTAGTGTACGTGCAATGTCATCAGTGTGCACATAGCATCAACATTATATTAACTACCCAAAATGACAGAAACCATCCTTGAAAAACAATTATTTAACATGTATTTTAGTGTTTTAATTTGGCCTAAGTCCCATTCACTCACATGGAGGGGGTGGAGCTTATGACCTATACTGCAGTCAGCCACCAGGGGGAGCTCTACTTGCTTTGGCTTCACTTTTTATGAGAATAATTACCAATAAGAATCAATGACACTCAACTGTTCAACAAAATAATGAAAGGTTAAAGGTCACCCATCATCTAATCCGAACATTAAAATAAAGATATTTTCACGACATGATTCAGGAGAGGCCAGCCATGTACGACTCTAACTCTAGCTAGCCACTTAGCTTAGCGTCTCAGCTAATAGTAACTCTTCCAGTTTCCTCTTTTAAATGAACACACACACAGACTGCTGCCCCCTGTTGGTATGAAGAGGTACTTTTCCCTCATGCAGAACATATGTACCAGCTGGTTGTGGGCTGTTGTCTCTGTGGTGCGTTCAAGCGCAACTTTTTTGTTTTGGTCTAGACAGAGGTGAGGTCAGCCTCGGTTGTCGGTAGATCTTTGATGTCTGGTTGTGTCTGGGCTTTAAGAAGTTGTTTTTTGACTTTACTGGAGTTCACTGAACAACAACTGCTAACAGATGGAGTAAATTTCATCAAATTGTTGTATTTAACTGACACGATATGCATATCTTTTTGGACTGAACAGAGATTTGATGAAAATTTAACCAAATCATTATTGTATTTGTTGAGATATGATGGCAGTCAGAGCACCGGGACACATTTACCTACACTCCAAAGCCGATGGTCGTAAATTTTTATTGTCGAGACTGAACCGTTTAGTCAACAACGTGTGAAGAAAAGTGCTAAGATGTGTTTCAGTGCCAACAACTATCCAGTAAAGACCTTTTTTTTTTCATATATAACAATAAACAGCTGTCACATCTGTAGCTACAGAACACACTGGTGTGATTTCTCGCATCTGGTAACGGGCTTTTGACTCCTCATTTGTTTTCTTCCGTTACACCGAGGAACAAAACAGAGATCGGGGATTAAGTTTCGGCCACCGTAATCGGATAATCTGCTGATATTTGTTTTCATTTGTAGCGTGAGTGGAAGAAATAAATAAATAAAAAGCACTAAAGATGAGGGGGAAGATATTTCTGCTGCACATTTAGTCGCCGGGCTCTCATTTCGCGAATGAGTATAAATGTAAGTACATTTACGGCGCTATATGATGCATGTGCCGTCTGCTGCACCGACGGGAAACACCAATCAGAAAGACTTCTTGTATAATAAACCGAACACTTGAAGAAACATTGCCAGGGTTGATTTGTGCTTATTCTTCTGTAGCACACTCTTAACTGAAAGTCATCCAACACAGTGGCAGACACGACCAGCAGTCACCAGCTGCATGTGTAAACCTCAGCATGCTACACTGCGATAATCATCAGCGTCAGTAAAAGGGAAAAGACACTGACCACCGCACTTCTGCACACGGCCGAGCCGGCAGCGATCACTGTATTTACATTACCCAAAACAAATGACCCTAATCGAGTGCGGCTGCAGCTCCTAAATCAGTGAAAACAGCCACTGCAGCCTGACAACATGTTCAATTTCCCAGCCGCCTCACCTCATTTTTATTCTACGTGTAACGTCCAGAGTCATGGAGCAGCGGTTTCGAGCACGAGCACGAGGAATGGAAAGGGGGGGGAGGGAGGAGTGGGGGAGGCTGGCAGAGGCCTACCGTGGTTTAAAGCACCATGCATCTTTTCTATCTGACGGACTCCGCTGGTTACCGAGTCGATGGTTCACTGGGCCATGAAGGAGCCGATTTGTTCTCCTCCCCGAGACGTGCTCTGGATTCAGCGGACCTCTGGGGAAAAAAATTAATAAAAGAAAAACAAAAAAAATCCATCTCAACAAGTCATTTAATCTCGTATCATTTCTGCGCACTTTAAAACATAATTCTTTATCATATTTAGAAACCGATCAGTCCACAGAGCTTTCCGTTTGATTAAAGCAAATTCTAGAAACGTGGCGTCGACACGGATGCGGCTTGTTTCACCGGGTTTTTCAGTCCGCCGTTTGTTTTGTCCTGGGAGGTGGTTTGAGCTCAGTTACAATCAAAACCGGATTTGAAGACTCACTGCTGTAGAGAGATGCTGTGTTTGAGCGTATGGGGAAACTGGGGTGAAGCTGAAGGAGGCGGACAGAGCTAGAAACCACCTGATGGCTTCAGTAATCTGAGGTGTTCTTCTAAAGAAGGTGCAAATGAGTATAGGACCCCGTTGCAGACATCCTTCGAAAACACTTCCAGACGATTAGATGGAATCATTTTGCAGAAAAAGCCAGTCTTACAGAAACTAGAGGTCTTCCTGCTTCCCCCGTTTGAATGACGAATACAAACACCTTCCTAATATCGTGTAGGTCTCCCTTGTGCTTCCAAAACTCATCAGAGTCATCAGAGAATGCACACTGGCCTCCTGAGGGTGTCCTGTGGTGTTTGGCAACAGGATGTTGTTAATGGGGGGCCTTTTAAGGGAGGGGCCTCTGTGGATCATCCCACAGATACTTGATCAGTTTGGGATCTAGTGAATTTGGAGGCCAGGTCAACACCTTGAGATGTTCTTCATGTTGTCTTGAGTTGTTCCTGAACTGTTTTTGTGGCTGCATTCTCTTGGGAATGGCTGCTGCCATCAAGGAGTGTTATTCCTATGGGGTGGGGGTGTCTGGTCTGGTCTAGGTGGGTGCTACATGTCTAAGTAACAGCCACACCAATGAATGAATGAAGGCCAGGTCCAGAAGTCGTTGTAGTGACGATGGAGGTTCTGGGAGAAGAAGCCTTTCCTTAATCAATAAGTCTATCTCCTTTTTCCTGATGGCAAGAGGACAAACAGACCATGATCTGGATGGGACAGGTATTTATTGATGCTGCCAGCTCTCTTGTGTAAGGATACACAGTGCACAAACCTGGAAGCACAGTTCCCACGGTCCTCTGTGCAGGTTTTACCACCCAGGCCAAGTCCTTTTCTTTTGAGCTGGCACAATGACAGAGGGTGAACTTCTGCAGAAGTACCATGGAAAGCATCAACAGCCAAGAGCGAAGGCTGGTCTGGTTTATCTTGGTTTGTCTGCACAAAATGTATGCCAGTCCATCTAATAGTTGATGCAGTCTGGATCAAAGCGGTGGTCCAACCAAGCTACCATGAGCCCCCCGACCATCACTGACTGTAGCATTCGCCTCTGATCCACTCTGCAGCACAAACAGAAATAACTACACTGGAATGATGATTTCATCCAACACGGACAGCTTTGTCAAGTCTAGTTAGGATCTAACTGCTTCCACCCAGCCTAAATTCAGCTTTAGAGGCGCATCCATCCACCCGCTGAAAGCCTGCGGAGGAGCAACAATAACACAGCTGATTTACTGCGACGTTATCTTCGGGTTGCGGGGCCCAAAACGGGCAGAGAATGACTCACTCAGAAAGTAGCGTCTCTGTCAGCGGAGACACTGTCGCTCCATCACATCGATTACTCGGTCAGAGCAGACGACTGTTTACAGGCCGATCAATAGTCAGTGCAAATTGTAATCACAACTAACACGCGCACGCAAATGAACGAAAGCGGCCGTTCACTCCGATCAGTCGGGGAGTTTAGGAAGTGTGGCCGCGTATACGCATGCATTGATCACGTACCCTCCCCCAAATAGGTCGGCTCGTGTGTGGGAGTGAACAAAAAAAAAAAAAAGCACATGGACACTTTCCAGCTGCTAAAAATGTGCAACCGGTCTAAGCGTGAGTGTTTGAAGGTGTAAACTATGCAGCTGGGCCCTTCCACGTAAACCTCATATTAATCTGGAGCTGATGGTTGGCAGTCCGATAATTACTGACCGCGTTTTCCTTATTTATGTGCTAATCTGGGCGGGACCGGGATTCATGCATCTTTTAAATGGAATGAAGAGCAAATGAGTCTCAAGATAGATTCTCTTATTCCCTTTGGAGGAATTAAAGCTCCTGCTACCGGGGTTTATTTGCTGGAAAGCTGCTGCTGTTGGTTGATATTTTTTTTTTTGTATTTATACTTTGGTGTGTTGCTTGGATATTGGTTGCCTGGTTGAATTGATTAAACAAATAATCTACTGCAGGGACGGTGTGTGCATGTCTAGACAGGAAAATTATATCTTAAAGTACATCTGGGAAGTTTAAGTTACAGATTCTGTTTCTTTTATCACGGTGAGATCAACATATTGCATGAAAAACAAACGCAGATAGTCTTATTTGGGATTTGCTTTGTTAAGGGACCCCTTTAAAGACATCTACGTCCACATTTTTGACCAACTAAGACGTATAGTTTGAAGCAGGAGGCCTCGTTCAGGCTTAGCATTAACATCTGTCCTGGACAACCCAACTGCACACATACCTTTGGTGCTGTGAACAAACAATGAGTCCTGGTTCACATTAAAGACCACCTGCTCATTCATTCAGAGAAAAAAAAAAATACACAACTGCTATTATAAATGATCGCCCTGAAAGGAAAAACCACCGTCAGCAATGAGAAGCTTTTAAATTATTTATTCCTTGAAGTTAACAAAAATAATACAATGTGTGTGAGTCCGCCATTTAAAAAAAAAACATAATTGATGCAAATTATTGATGTATCGTCGGACAACGGTTGCTGAAACTGAGTGAAGTGATTTCGACAGCGTGGGAAAGTGAAAGCGGTGGAGAGAATGGATCAACGGGAGAGAGCACAAATCGACTGTGGAGGGATAGAAACAGAATGTGTCAGCTGAGCTTCCTTATCAAAGATTCATTTTGAAAAGCTTAAAGTTTAGACCGAACTGCTTTGTAGACGTACAAGGCTGCAAGGAGAGAAGACTGGTTTCCATTGTGACTCAACATGAATGTGCATGAAACTCTTAATTTTGAATCATCAGTGAAAAAATGGTTTTAAATGCAAAACAAAATTTTGTATTTAAGAAAATAAAATTTGAGTTCAAGCACAGTGGTCTAACGAAAATACAATAATCCACCTGCAGAGATTAAAATGTGGTGCATACCTCTGCAGGACATAGACGCCGTAACCTACGTATGTCTGGCTAGCTCTGTAACACCACCACCCAAACACTAGTCGGCGCCGTCTTTTTTTTGCCAGTCGGGATCATTTCTGTTTCTACTTCCTACTTCGCTTTCAACAATGGCGACTGAAACTTTCGCCGAAATCGTGGAACAACCTCAGTTTACCTTTTCTTGATGAGTTCCGTCTTAATTGATCCAAAACAATCAACCCGAAAATCCCATAGATGGAGAAGCAGCCGGAAATACGCTACTACCAAGTGGACCAATCACAGCTCTTGTGGTCTGCGTTGCCGTAGTTACATTTCAGGGGAGATGCATGGCGGGTCTGCGTAGCGTCTGGGCTAATGCCAAAGACCCTGGACTTTATTTCTGGCATAAAACACGGTCGTTTACTCACCCAAACACCGGTTCTGAGTGAATCTGAGCACAAAATGTGTCACACAAGCAGAAAAGGAAGCATTGTAGGTAGGTTGTGCCAAATTTGGGAGCAAATGGGCTAAAGTATTGTTGAACCTCTGTGGCCTTGTACACACGTACCAATCCAAGAACGGTGCAGAGACAGTGAGAGGGCGACAAGTTACGATTCATTTTCAGTGAAACCTGGCAACATGAAGCAACAGGCTGAGGTCTGACACTTATCGCTGTGTGTCGGGGCGAGAATATAGGCTGTAAAAAAAGATGGACGCCACAACAGCCACTCTTAAGTGAAACCAAAGCAAGTAGAGCTCCCCCTAGTGGCTGGCTGCAGTGTAGGTCATAAACTCCACCTCCTCCATGTTAGTGGATGGGTTTTGGGCCAAACTAAAACACTAAAGTACATGTTAAATACTTATTTTTTCCCTCCAAGGATGGTGTCTATCATTTTATATAATGCTGATACATGTTCAAGTGTTATTTTTTCTGATAAGATATGGTATTTGAGCATTATTTTAAAGGGGAATTACTGTTTTTTACAACCTGGACCTTATTTCTAGCATAAAATACAATCGTTCACTCCCCCATATAACTTTGATGTTATTTGGCGTCGTTTGGAAGATAATTAGATCAGTGTATATCCATACAGTGGGAGTGAATGGGGCACCGACACGCAGCCTCTAAATAGCACATTATCTGCCGTGAAACTCGTTCATTTCACCAATATTTTGTTATGATACGCTAATGCTATTCCTCATTGAGTCCAGAGTTATAGACAACAGGTAACTTGGGCAGATAATGCGTTATTTAGAGGCTGCGTTTCGGTGCCCCAGTCACTCCCACTATATGTATATACGGGGATCAAATATCTTCCTAACAACTCCAAAAGTTATATGGGTGAGTAAATGACCATACTTTATGCCAGAAATAAGATCCAGGTTGTTTTTTCTTCTTTAAGGTGAAATAATTTCACCAGAAACCAAAATATAAATCAGATGCTTTGTTGTCACATTATTTGTGAGATTGTTTTCTCATTGTTTTCTCATTTCTGGACATTACGATTTTCATTTTATTAGTATATTTTATCAGCTACAAGCTTACGCCAACAGAAGCTGCCAAAAGCTCTCGGCTGGCAGTTTAATACTCCAGTGAAGGGTCTTAGCTTTGAACATGAGACTGTCCAGAAAAAGGCTGAGCATGAAACGCTTCATTATGTCATGAGTCCAAAGAGTCAGTGACGTCACCACTCGATGATCCAAGGAAGACACAGATAAATAAAAGAGCAGCATTGTCTGCTGGGGTAGAGACAGTTAGCCTTCTGACACAGCCCTCGGGTGGTTTGAAGGCTTTTTACTTTACCGGCAACACAACGGTTAGATTTATGCTTTAATATTTGTGTTTTAGTACGTTTCACTTTTACAAGAGGGAGGAAATTTAAAATGAGGAGTAATACTAGTGCCGCTATAAACTGAAATACTATCATCTTGTTTTATTCTGTGATTGTGTAACCAGAAAAATTCACTCCGCCTTGTGGTTCGGGTTTTAAAAACGCACTCTACAAACGTACCACTTGTGTTACAAACACATGTCACGCACGGTGTCATGTGGAATCAGACAAATGCCGTGAAACAGAAGATTTATTGCCAACCCCCGAGATGACATAGCAACACACACAGACACAAACATAAAGCAGCATATTCACCCCCGGCCACCGGCTGTATTTGAAGTACATTTGTAAGTGAATTTCATAAGTGTGGCAGAATTGAAAACAGAAGCCTGCAGATCAATATTTGAACAGAAGTGCTTCGGTTTACTCCCATGCGAGTGTGTTCACATGCATGTGTGTGTGTGCGTGTGTGTGTGTGTGTCAGGATGCCTTGGGCAGCGCTAGTGGGACCGATGCCAGACACTTTACTGTCTGGAATTTGATGGAGTCTGGTAATGTTGTATATGCACTCGTCTCCATGATGCATTATGAATGAAGCCCACCTTCCATCAAAGAGACAGAACAGACAGAGAGGTATCAGATGCGTCGTGAGTCGTGTCATGTGTGGATGTGCGTGCATCAGAGTGTTATTCTTTAACTTAAACACAACATTTTTCTTGAAAAACGATCGTTCAGTCTTCGCCTGGAGCTTCCTCTTACGTTGTGGATTCCCATATAACTAAAAGCTAACCTGATTCTAACCTGAATGCTGATATCATTGTTTTGTCATGAAGCGAGTTTAGTCGTTGCGTAGCCTTCTTGTTGCGTAAGCATTCTTGTTGCCTAGGTAACCATGTTATTCATTTAACACGCCCAAACTTTTGTGAGCAAAACGAGCAGAAATAAAATCAATAAATTCTTCCATGAAAAAAATAGTAATTATAATCAGTGGAGAGAAAAAAATCTCAGCAAAAACAAAACCACCATCAAAATACAAAATGGCCATATATGATCTGTCATCATTTAAGTTGAACTTAATATATGAAAGAATGGCAAATATATAACGTTGCCGACTGAGTCAAGCTTCCTGTTGCAACCTTTCAATCACTGGTCCTTGCTCAACTTTTCTCACCAAAAGCCCAATGCTGAACCTTCTGACATGCAAAATCACTTATCAGGTCTCTGAAGTCCAGCTTTCTAGCCAACTGAATCTCAATTGACAACATGGCAAGAAGGCAAAGTCTTTCCTGAGACATTGTGGACCTCAAATAAGAAGAATCCGTCTCCTTTTACAATCTCCACAACAAGCAAAAGGCAAACGAAACAGTGGGGAGCCGACTCTCACTCGTTGGGAATCGGCTCTTCTGATTCATTGAGAAGAACTGGCTATTAGAGGCGGCTCTTTTGCTCATGGCACATCACCAAGAGAAAATAAGAGCGGGTAATCGATAACCTGTTTCGCCTGTATCCCTGGGATACTGGCCTCAGTCATCACATGCTACGAGGAGGCAGGAAGTGGACATGCATTGTCCATTTCATGCTACACACTTTATGGTACACATGCAGCAGTAAAAATTTCAACTCTCACACAGTGACCCAGTGGGACACAGAGAGAGGGACAGACCTCATTTGATGATCCAACAGTCCGGCCTCTCTCAACCCCCGAGGTCTCTTATTTCCTCACTTTCCCACAGACGTCTCCTTCGATGATACACTATTGATTTATTGTCCGCCACATGACAGAGAGACCGAGCGAAGGATGCCGAAAAAAGGAACAGAGCAATATTGAGCCAGGAAAGCAAGACAGACAGAGAAAGATGTTATTAATGTTGCTGGACTGGCTGTTGTCGCCGTTGTCAGTCTGACACCACGTAGTACGGCGACAATGAGCAACAATGAAAACGCTCCTTTATCTCTGCTGAAATTAAACAAATGATGAGTCCAGAAAATGAATCACCTCCACTGCAGAGTTTTCAAAGGTCGTTTCTTAATGAGTATAAAGCAAATGAATTATTGAGTGCGGGAGATGAGACGCTGGGTAGTGCATTACGGTCTCCTTGGTAACATATTGACTTTTGTGAGGCTTAAATTAGCCAGATGACTTTTTAAGTTTGTCTTTTTAGTTTCTTTGGATAAAAACATGATGAAGGTCACTCTGCGTTTGCACACTCGTATCCTAATTAGTCTCTCAGGTGGATTTAGCTTTTTAATCTTCTCGCCAGACGAGAGCGGCGCTACAGTTTATATATCTGCACTCACAAGTCATACAAGGATGAAAAATAAAAAGCCTGGATCTGCATTTCTGAAAATCATTCCCGTGTTTGTTTGTGTTATTTAAGCTGGAGCTACTTAAGAGCTTGTTTCATATTATCATTACATGTGTATTTTTGAGTTACTGCTACATATGTGGTTTGCAAGGTCACAGAGACGGTTTGATCACAGACAAAAGCGAATACTGATGATAAAGAAATTATCTCAAAGCCTTCCTGAGATTTCTCGTCATAGTCACGCTGGCAGCCCAACACGTGTGGAATATTGACAAATTGACAATGGTGGAAGGTGGAGCAGATACGCCGGGGAAGGAGGAGCTCGTTCCTAGACGAGGCTCCACCTCCATTATCTTCAACAGGTTTGGTTTTAAAAGTCTAATGCCTAGCAGCAATTTACAACATGCAAGGTTTGCAAACAAAGGACAGTAACGCCACTAAAACTCAAACCAGAATATGAAGAAAATGCGCAAGAAGCAGCGTCGACTTCATCCAAAGCCTCTGGTAAAAAAACAAACAAAACAAAAAAACTCAGAAGAAACTTGCCAATGCTCTACAGTCAAAAGGATTTGGCTAAAATGATATTTTAGTTTATTTATCGTCATTTTTATCGTTACCGTGATAAATAGCAGAAATTATCGGGATACATTTTTTTCGTCCATATCGCCCATCCCTACTAACTATATAAAATGACAGGAACTATCCTTGGGAGAAAAAAAAAGTATTTAACGTGTTCTTTATTGTTTTAGTTTGGCCCAAAACCCATCCACTAACATGGAAGGGGTGGAGCTTATGACCTATACTGCAGCCAGCCACCAGGGGGCGCTCTACTTGCGCTATGTTCTCGCCCCTTAGTCCATTTGCTCCCAAATTTGGCACAAACCTACCTACAATACTTCTTTTTCTGCTCATGCGACACGTTTTGTGCTCAGTTTCACTCAGAACCGGTGTGTTTTTCTTTTTAAAGCTTAATGCGCTGATCAAGAGGTTCAAGGGGTCACATTTACCTCAAACAGATCCCATTCACTTTGCATTTGCATGTAGATAGAAGCGCAGTTTCCGTTGGATTTAATTTATTTCTGATTCAAGACGTATCAGTCAATAAAAAAGCTGAAAAGCCGCATTGTAATGTAGAATACCTAGAATCCAATTGAAGGAAGCTCGCCGACCTCTGACCCCCTTACAGATGGCTGCACACAAAAGAGTTTGACAGAAAGTATTTCACGTGCAGACGCATATTAAACGCGCCACGCAGCGAAAAGCATTTCCCTCTTCCTGTAACAAACGCGCAAGAACAAACCTCCTCGACGCGCCGAGCAGCTCATCAGTCTCAGGGAGTCCGACGCAAAATTAGGGCCACTCTCTGCTCCCAGTTGCCAAGGCAACCACTCGGAAATATAGAGGCTTTCCTGCACGGGGGGGGCAGACCAGCAGCGCGGCCGTATTATTTACCTCTGGCTGAGGCTGTAATCCCTGTCACCTACCCCGCTGTGTCACAGACTACACCTCTGGAAAAGAGCATCCACATCCCCTGCAAGCAGCTGCAGCACCCCCACCACTGCCTCCACCCCTGCAAACACACACACACAAACACTCACACATACAGTATGTTGTTGTGGGTCTCCGGTAACAGCAGGGCCACGGTTACCATGGCAATATCGATAGTTATCTTTTTTTTTTTTTTTTGCTCCCCCCTGCACGTCAACAGGTGAGCGCTGCAATGTAAATTTGTCACGCTGTCACACACGGGATGAGGAAGTCCGCAGGGGAGAGCACATGTGCACACACACAAAGTCCTCCCTGTGTATATGTGCAATAAAATAAAAAGCTGGATAAACATATAAATATATAAAAAGCGTGGAGATTTGCATAAACGTACAAATAAAGGAATGTGAACTGAATGCATGTGGACGACAATACACTGATTAAGAATCCCCCTGCTGCAAAAAAACCCCCATACATGAACACAAAGATGACACAAGCATGTGCACGTCTCTCACAAAACACATCAACCGCCCCTTTCCACTCGCCCCCCCATCAGTCAAATCCATAATTGGCCGTCCAACACGCCAGAGTTCATTTGCATGGTTCCAGTTGAAGTGTTTACCAGATGTCTGTGGGTGTCGCTAACACGATTAGGCCGCCGTTCCGCTAATTCATCGGGCTGATCCTCTGGGTGCTCGTCCATCATCGGTCGCATTCAGAGAGCACCCGAAACGTCAGGTTGATGTCTGCGACGAGGACGGCCTTCTGTCCTCTGTGGATGTAAAACGCTGCTCGGGACACCTTGTTGTCTTTGTCCCTGGAAAAACAAGCTGTCATCGGGTCTCTGTGACAACGTAACCCACGTAACAATGATGAATCTCAGCGTATTTATCATGAAGCTGACAGGTTGCTACGCTGAGGCAGGAATGTCTCAGAAGACGGTGTGTGACTTGGTTTTGTGTATCCTGTTTCATTGTTTTATTGCTTCCCAACCACCAGGGGCAAAAAGTGGTGCGATCCAGTAAACATATGATCCAATACTAAAGCAAAACAAACAGTTTTAATCAAGATTTTTAGGCAATAATTGGTCTTTTTATGTCACTCTGAGAACGTAAAAGTAGCCCGCAGCTCTTCATCTAACAGATCACTGCAGCTTCCTTCGCTGTCAGGAAATAACTGCTTGAACGTGCCTTCAAAGAGGGTCAAGTTTATTGTGTTTACAAGAAAAGTCGTTCCTTTCTTGTGCTTGTAGCTCCTGTGATGGGTCATGGAGGGGGCTAGAGCCTATCCCAGGGCAAGTCTCCAGTCTATATCAGGCCCTGTCCACACGGAGACGCTTTTTGGTTTAAACGCAGATGTTTTGCATCGTTTTGTCCGATCGTCCCCCATGAATCCTGTAAACACATTGAACTAAAACTTTTCTGAAACCTGGTCCCAGGGTGGAGAAATTCACAAACTCAGCTCTTGAGTTTTCATGTGGACAGAGAAAACGCATACAAGCGTTTCGATGATGTCATGGCCACACCTCTCGAGCAGCCTTCCATGTCTCATATCCGGCGAGACGTCTCCTAACAACATCAACAACAATGGTGGACTACATGCTCGTGTTCCTGCTGGAGAAGATATTGAGCCTATCATGGTTACTAGGGCTAAATATCATTTCTCCTTGAGTTTGGTTTCTTCTAAAGCCGATTTGTAAACAGCGCTCAAGCTTTATGCGCATGCTCCACCTCTTCCTCTCCGTTTTTGGTGAATTTCTGAAACAGCGCCACCTATAGGCCTGGAATATGAAGTAGAGCTTTAAGTCGTGTTGAGACGGATCCGTGTGGACGCAGATATTCTTGAAATGATGCCAGGGAAAACGGAGGAGGGGGAAAAGATCGTTTTGGTACGTGTGGACGAGGCCTTGGAGACAGACAACCATTCACACTCACACCTACGGCCAATTTAGAATCACCAATGAACCTAACCAGCATGTCTTTGGACGGTGGGAGGAAGCTGGAGAACCTGGAGAGAACCCACGCAGACACAGGGACAATCAGAACCGGCAAGTTAGAATATGGATAATTGAGGTTTCTTTTGTAATTTTAATGTCTGAGGAAAATTTGCATTCCCAACTATCCCATTGTTTCATTGTGTTTCTACCAACACCAGTTACCTGTTAAGCCTCAGTGGTTTCTAGATGCAAACAGTTGCCCAGCCCTGGTGTTGCCACAATTTGGGGCTGATGTTAGCGCTTATAGCTGCAAACGCAATTTGTGCGCGACTTCCCATGTTGTAACCACAAGCTCATGAGCGCCATTTGAATGGGGCTTGTCCACTGGAGGTGCTGGAGCCTATCCCAGCTGTCACTGGGGCGAGAGACGGGGTCCACCCTGGACAGGTCACCAGTCTATTCACACTCTTGACAGTGGGAGGAAGCTGGAGAACCTGGAGAGAACCCATGCAGACGCAGGGAGAACATGCAAACAGCACACGGAAAGGAACCAGTCGTCATAATACAAATGTAAAATTACACAAACTAATAAACTCACAAGAAAGGAAGGAAGACATTTCTGCACCTTATTCAAAGTTGCATTCCAGACTCATCTCTTAGGGCCCAGTCATAATCTGTATTTTATTCCTTGTATAACAGACATCCAGACTGGATTATGCTTCAGTGAAGGTCTGAATAAATGTCTTTGTATGTTTCATTATTTTCTTCCCGTCTAAATTCTTCCCGTTCAGCTGCATTCAAACCTCAATCAGCGCCCTCCCCGCCGCCCCACGACGTCTCTCTGCTCGCCATCCGCCCTCAGTGTTTCCTCTCCAACACATAAACACCAAAAATAAATCAGAATTCATATAAAACAAATATCGCAGAGGAAACAAGGTTGGCCATTCAAGTAATAAACGATCGACTGCGCAAGACTTTTCATCTCGTAAACAAGGGAGGCGTCTGCCGCTGCCGTTCAGACAATAGACGCTTCCATTCCGGAGACAGTGATGGACGCGTGAACGCAGAATTAGCTCACACGTGCTTCCACTGATTTGTTGTGACACGGTGCACGGAAACACAGATACAGACGAACACAACGACACCTGCCGCAGCGCCGTCCGAATCCACGTAATCTAAGCGTGTTGCAGCCTCTCATTCGCAACTCAGAGACTCCCCACTGTCACAATATTACATGTAATGGACGCGTCAGGTCTCAGCTTCACCGAGACGCGTGTTTTTATCCACCGTCTCCACAAGTGGACGAGCTGAAAACCAAATGACATCTGAACAACACGGCTGGGCCTCGTGTGAAATAGCAATCACCAGATGTAAATGTCACGGGGAATTCGACTGGAGGGTGTTTTAAGGGACGCTCTGATCCCGGGATTTAAATCCAATATCAGCGGCTAATCTGACTCCTGTACGTCCCGCGTCCCGAGGACGATGGGGGGCTTCAAATGCCAAAGCAAATGTCACAGGTTTTTTACACAAATGCCAACGTTTCTATACGACTGATGAGTTTTACATTCACTCTAAACCGTCGGCGGCTTTGGGGAGGAATGCGAGTAACGAGCGTTCACTCAGATATACACTTGGATTCTGTGTCAAAAAACATGGAGCACGTGTACATGTGGTGGCAAATCTGCTGTATTTATGCAAAAACAAAATGTTGTGAATGTTGCTGACGAGAAAAGCACAGACTGGATGCATTGGACTGTATATTGGTAAATCTCTCTTGGCGCTTGGGCGGGGCCTAAATATGAAATATGAATACTTATATTATGCTTACAAGCTTTTCCACACAGTTTAATCCAAGGGAGCTTTGAGGGGAGGGGCCTCTGTGGATCATCCCACAGATACTTAATCAGTTTGGGATCTAGTGAATTTGGAGGCCAGGTCAACACCTTGAGATGTTCTTCATGTTTTTTTGAGTTGTTCCTAAAGCGTTTTTGCTGCTGCCATCAAGGAGTGTCATTGCTATGGGGTGGGGGTGCCTGGTCTGGTCTAGGTGGGTGCTACATGTGTAAGGAACATCCACACCAATGAATGAATGAATGAATGAATGAATGGTAGGTCCAAAAGTTTGAGTTGAGGAGTTGTGACAAAGAGATGGAGATCAATGGTGCTCAGTTCTCCTGTCAGTTGTTTTAATGTTGTGGCTGATCAGTGTTTAATAAATGTGTTCTGAGTGGAACAAATATACAAAGACATATGCGCATTATCTCAGTTCACTGGGAAAAAAAGTATGGATTTGATACAACTGACTAAAAACATGAAAAATGTCATGTGCTTCTTTATTAATATTATATGCTTTATTCTTAAAAATCATAATACATTTGTTGTCACTATCGGTCCAGCAGCTAAAATGTAAAAAACAAAATGTTATGTCAGTGTTGTCTCTTGTGTAGAAGCTTTTCTTTTCGCAATTTTGACATTCACGTTTTATTATTATTATTATTATTATGCTGATAATCCTCCTGCAACCTATAATTATGTGCTGAATAGATCTTCACTCCTCCGGGGAAATCAATTAAATCTCAAAGGCTTTTTGTTTAATTTATGGGCGATGGGATTTTAATTCCACCGGCTAATGAAAACTTACATTCAGATTTCAGTCCCAGATCAGCATATCAATAGCAGCGACGCAGGGCATTTCAATACATTATCCAGCCTCGGCGAAGGATCCGTTATCAAATATTACCCCGCAGCTTATCGACGTGTCCTATCTGCTGCACGCTCTGCTGACACACGGAGACACTTGGACTATGAATACGTCCAAACGTCGGCTCAGGATGGACTCCTCTGGCTCGGAGCAGGTGGAAGTGAATTCTAATCCGGACACAGCGCCGCGCGGCTTACTAATAAACCAGCCGGAGCGCAGGAGCGAGGCAGCATGCACGCCTGCCTGCTACCTCTGAATAAAAACCAACATCAAGGCCAAAGACTGAAACCTGACTCCGAGGGTCCGACCTTGAGGTTACAAAGCCTCCATGTGCACCGGCTGAGAATAGCAATAACTAGCCTATAAGTCTCATTGTTACAACTTCTACGTCTGCGCTTGTTTAACTTAAGATGCAAAAGATATTTCAGCAGCTAGGACCCCGAGCGCCTCTTTAAAAGTCAGGTCAGAAGCGTACAGATTAAATATTCACACACACACACACACACACTGTATAGAAATTGATTGTGAGGAGCATTGTTGTCCTTATTGGCACGGACACAGCAGCTACTGACAGGAAATGTGGGAACGGAGATAAAGATATGCAACAAATGTCCCTGACTGGACCTGAACCGGTTACACGATCAGCATAGCAAACTCCTAGAGCAGAGGGGGGGTCCAACTCATATTGGTGAAGGGGCCTCATACGGGACAATTTGATCTCAAGTGGGACGCACCCGTAAAATAACAGCATGATAAATAATGACAAGTCCTGATTATGACCAGGAGAAGTGAATAGCATTGACCATCTTGTGACAGTTCAGTGGCCTGCTAGGAAAGGTTTGGACCTGGCATTCATTCATTCATTGGTTTGGATATTTCTTAGACATGTAGCACCCACCTAGACCAGACCAGGCACCCCCACCCCATAGCAATGACACTCCTTGATGGCAGCAGCCATCCCCAGCAGGATGCAGCCACAAAAACACAACTCAAAAAACATGAAGAACATCTCAAGGTGTTGACCTGGCCTCCAAATTCACTAGATCCCAAACTGATCAAGTATCTGTGGGATGATCCACAGAGGAGGCCCCTCCCCTCAAAGGCCCCCCACTAACAACATTGTGTTGAAGTAGGTCTGGCGTCTCTCTGTTGAGAACTGATTATGCTCTGGTGAAGATCTGCTGGACCAAATCGTCTGGGTGGACTGAAGAGGAACACGTTGTGATAGATCGTCATTACAAAATGGTTCTGATTCTTTCTGGAGTTATGAAGAAGTAATGTCAACTGATAAGAATGGAGTCTGGCTACACGAGGTTACAAAGGCATAATAAAAGGATGAAGCTGTTGATCAGTGGTGCCCAATATGTCGTTCTCAACGCTAGATCGCCATGGTTGAGCAGGTAAACTGCACAAGCTGCTGCGAAACTCTAGCTAAGTACATAGTCTATCCAATTTATATCAACTAAAGGAAGAGTATAATGATAAGTAGGAGTGCTGAACAAAGTAAGTTTGCTTCAGACTGGCTATCAGCAGCCATTATCAGGACTATAGAGGCTGTAGCTGAGTAGGTAAAGCAGGTTGTAGTCGAACCAGATCATTGGCGGTTTATTACCCACATGCTCCTTGAGCTAGACTCTGACCCTTCGCTTGTATTTTACTTTCAACCCTGGCTGCCACAGTTGAAGACTTGTCTAATAATAGCACTCCCTTCCCTGGTTAGGTCTGAGAGGACAGAGGCAGGACGTCCTTCGTCCAGAATGCGCGGCGTGAAGTCGCACGCTAAAAACAAAACGAATGCATACCGATAACAAGGCACGGAGTTAATCACATGCACGGCGTATGGTAGAGCTGTTCCACAGAACTGCACAGCTGCTCCTAATAAAGGGCTCTGTGAGCGCATTGTTTTTATTCAAATTGCTGTAATTCAACTTTATTTTGGAGGTAATGGAGATGGAGGACGAGTCATTTTGTTCCCGAGCATCACCGAGCGATCGGAAGCCAAAAAGAAAATGACGCTAAAGCTCGGGAAGATTCATTCCAGGGGTTTAGTTATAGAGCCGCACTTAGTACAATATATCTGCTGAAGATGTTGAGGCTGTGCTATTTTTATTACCATCTACTGCAGCAACTTGCACTTCCTGTTCCAGGTATTTCTGCTCCGCAAAACAAGTCTATAATTACACCGGGCCTGCATATTGCAGAGCGGGAATTCAGCCACGTTTTGGAATCATCATACAAATGATGTTGACAGATTTTTTATTTTGCTTTACACCTGCCTGCCGTGTTTTGTAAAACTGCCTTCCTCTCAGCAAGTTCATATTTCCAGTATTACCCAAGTGACAGAAATATTCAGTTTCCCCTCTGATATCTGGGACGACGACAACGGATGCTGCTGCATCCTGCTAATGACTACGCTGGCGTGCAGCTGCCATCCAGGAACGTGACGCTAGTGCAACAATCCTGAATCAGGGTGACAGTCTGAGACACACTGGAAGCTATAAACTAAACAAAATACATAATGCATGATTTGTTTTTTAAGATTTACATCAATCGGGCATAACATTATGACCACCTTCCTAATATTGTGTAGGTCTCCGTTGTGGTGACTCATCAGAGAATGGACATGGGCCTTCTGAGGGTGTCCTGTGGTGTCTGGCAACACATTATTGTTAGTGGGGGCCTTTGAGGGGAGGGGCCTCTGTGGATCATCCCACAGATACTTGATCAGTTTGGAATCTAGTGAATTTGGAGGCCAGGTCAACACCTTGAGATGTTCTTCACGTTGAGTTGTTCCTAAAGTGCTTTTGTGGCTGCATCCTGCTGGGGTTGGCTGCTGCCACCAAGGAGTGTGGGGGGGTGCCTGGTCTGGTCTAGGTGGGTGCTGCATGTCTATGGCCCCGTCCACACGTACCAAAATCATCTTTACCCCCTCCTTCGTTTTCTCTGCCATCGTTTCAAGAATATCTGCGTCCACATGGATCTGTCTCAACACAACTCAAAGCGCTACTTCATACTCCAGGCATATAGGTGGCGCTGTTTCCGTTTCAGAAATTCACCAAAAACAGAGAGGAAGAGGTGGAGCATGCGCATAAAGCTTGAGCGCTGTTTACAAATTAGCTTTAGAAGAAACCAAACTCAAGGAGAAATGATATTTAGCCCTAGTAACCATAATAGGCTCAATATCTTCTCCAGCAGGAACACGAGCATGTAGTCCAGCATTGTTGTTGATGTTGTTAGGAGACGTCTCACGGGATATAAGAGGTGGAAGGCTGCTCCAGGGGTGTGGCCATGACATCATCGAAACGCAAGTATGCATTTCCGCCGTCCAAACGAAAATTTTTTTACCCTGGGACCAGGTTTCAGAAAAGTTTGTTTTAAGGCAATGTGTTTACGGGATTCGTTTCGACAAAACGATGCAAAAAATCTGCATTTAAACCAAAAAGCGTCTCCGTTCGGACGGTCCCTAAGTAACATCCACATGAATGAATGTCAGGTCCAGAAGTTTCCCACAAGATGGTCAATGGCATTCACTTCTCCTGTCATAATGTTGTGGCTGATCAGTGTATTGTTATAGTTCTGGTTTTGAAATATTACCTTTTATTTAGTTTTGTCCCTGCTTTGGCCTTTTGCCTAGTTTACATAGAGCCATCTGCTCTATGTTCCAGCCCTCATCTTATAAACTTGGGTAGTGACCAAAAGAATAGCTTCATGGTAATGAGGGCCCAAAATGACAACAACGAGGAGCTTGGGCATCCAGAGGGAGGTCAGAGTAGAGCAGATGTTCCCTCGCACGAATGCCAGATCCAAAAGTTTACCACTGTATTGGCACAAGATTGTCTTATTCACTTCTCCTTTCAGCGGTTGTAATGTTGTGGCTGATCTGTGTACAAGAGCCTGTGAGGGGAGGAGGAGGAGTAGACGCTGAGTTCATGCATCCCTCCAGGACTTATTAGCTAAAACTTTTAGACCTGCATCCTAAAAGGTTGCCAGTGTAGATTTGACTCAAAGGCAGGTCCAGTGTGTTTTTCCACACCAGCAGCTAGCGTTTCCCTTGTAATCCTTTTACACGCCGCATAATCCCACCCAGCCTCACTGCGATGCCATGTCACTCACCAGCTCCGACTCGGACATCTGTTAGCTATCTGCAGACTCAGGCGGAGAGCGATAGTGACAGACACTTGATAGAGGAGTCCTTGAGTTGACAGGAGGGGAGGCTGAGACAGACAGCCCGGTGTGCGGGGTGAAGAGTCGAAGGCCTGCCAGAAAACCTGCCCTCCCACCCACAAGCCTCCAGACCCGTCGCCCCCCCCACCCCCAGCAACCCACCCTACCGACTCCACCACCCCCGGAGGGCGCGAGCTGGTGTGTGTTCGTGCCAGCACTTGATAGCAGCCGGTGAGCAGCCGGTGAGTGTGTGCATTTTTATGCAATGTGTAGGAGTGTGTGGCTGAGATGAGGCCAGCAGAATATATGGAGATGGAGATGTGTGGCCGTGATGTGAGCGAGCACAATGAGAGAGAGAGAGAGAGAGAGAGAGAGAGAGAGAGAGAGAGAGAGAGAGAGAGAGAGAGAGAGAGAGAGAGAGAGAGAGCACACGCCTGCTTTGATCTACCGCCGAGGAACTTAGGCTGCATTCATGTGCTCATGATTTAATCAAGAGGAACGGACTTGAAACTAATGATGCACTAAAAACCCAAAAATGTAAAATTAGCCTTCATGCAGCTACAACGTAAAAACTTCCAACTATGCTTGAGTTTAGCCTACATACAAATACATTTCAACGCCCCAGTCGTCAGCTGTGAGCCAACCATGAAGCTACAAGTCGCAAACTGACGCCTGACTCTTGTTGCAACATAGATCCAGCTGGCCTCTAGGCTGAAAGTCAGTCTGGAAGGCCTCAGCTGGGAACCGATTGTGCTCCGGTAAAGATCAGACCAGTCTAGAAAAAAGCATTTGTCCAGATGAGATATGAATCTTTCTACTCCAGAGCTTCTTTCAATCACCCTTGTCTGGTAAACCTTCAAAAATGAGGTCCACATAGCGTAGGTATCCTCAACAAATGTCCAAACCATCTCGTTTCTTTTGATATTTAGGAGCATCTGCTCTACTCTGACCTCCCTCTGGACGACCAAGCTCCTCACTGTTGTCATCTTGAAGCTGGGCCCTGTGTTTGAAACTTCTGGCCTAGACATCAGGATGCTGATGTGTGCATATACAATGATCAGCCATAACATTAAAACCACAGGAGAAGTGAGTACCGTTGAACATCTTTCAACAATTCAGTGTTCTGCTGGGAAACTTCTGGACCTGGCATTCATTCATTCATTGGTGTGGATGTTCCTTAGACATGTAGCACCCACCTAGACCAGACCAGACACCCCCACCCCATAGTAATGACACTCCCTGATGGCAGCAGCCATCCCCAGCAGGAAACGCTTTAGGAGCAACTCAAAAAAACATGAAGAACATCTCAAGGTGTTGACCTGGCCTCCAAATTCACTAGATCCCAAACTGATCTAAGTATCTGTGGGACGATCCACAGAGGCCCCTCCCCTCAAAGACCCCCCCACTAACAACATTGTGTTGCCAGACACCACAGGACACTCTCAGAAGGTCCATGTCCACTCTCTGATGAGTCACCACAAGTAAGACCTACACAATATTAGGATGGTGGTCATAATCTCAGACCCAAGAGAGCTAGCATTCTTGTTGTTTACCGTCATCCTCTTTTATTAATACCAGATCTCATGTGTTGCAGGATAAAACATAAATCTATGATTCATTAACGAGTCTTTTTCTCTCTTTCACACTTCCTAAATCATACCGACAACACGGGTAAACACATTCCCTGCACACATATGCAGCTTCAGGTGCGCCGAGGCACACACACCTACACGCGAATCACACACTCGAGGATTAAAAAAAAGAAAAAAAAAATATCAGAGATTGGCAGACACTACGCGGGCTGGGAGAGAAAACAAGGCGAGGACAATATCAAGTATCATGATTGCATGTGCGTGAAGCGTTAGATATCATCATGATCTGCTGATTACAGCCGACAAGAGCAGCGACGTTTGTCTGATCTTCTCACACTTTTAAGCGTTTGATGTTTTCAATTCTGTTTATTCAAATCGGATCGTGCTTCGGCTGCGAATGGACACACGCGGCGAATTAATAAAACAAAACAAATACGCGAGGAGACGTATGTAATGACATTTCGAGCGTACGTATTTAACATAAGTGTCCGACCCAGCTTATCATCCTCATGCTCCGTGCGTCCTAGAATAAAGAATATAAAACATGCAGGGGCCTGCATATGTGATGGACCCCGTGCTTTGTAATTATCGGGGAAACAGATTTAAATATTAACATCATAACACAGTTTTAATGGAATATTATATTGGGAACACTGATATATTCCATGAGTCAAGTCAGTTAATTCAGTAACTCTGAAAATCACAAAATAAAGACGGTAAAGGCTCATTTAAAGTACTGCGGGACTAGACGCCGTAACGGCTACGGCTACGGAGTTCATTTTTAGGTTTCTACTTCCTGGTTCATTTTCAACAATGGCGACTGAAACTTTTGACGAAAGTTCACCTTTTCTCCATCTTCATTGATCCAAAACAATCCATTTGAAAATCGCGGAAATGGAGAAGCAGCCGTAAATACTAAAGCAGAAACACGCTACTACCAAACGGACCAATCACAGGTCTTGAGGTCTGCATCGCCACGATGCACAGTTAAAGGAGAACTACTGTTTATTTCTGTCGTAAAATACGATCGTTTACTCACCCATGTAACTTTTGTGTAATTTGTTGTTTGAGATAATTAGATTGGCATATATCCATATAGTGGGAGTGAATGGGGCACCAAAACGCAGCCTCTAAATATCACATTATCTGCCGCTAAACCCGCGTCAGTCAGTCAGTCATTTTCTATACCCGTTTAGTCATGTTAGGGGTCACGGGGGTCTGCTGGAGCCTATCCCAGCAGTCATCGGGCGAGAGGCAGAGGTACACCCTGGACAGGTGAGAAGACACCAGGAGCTAACTCCAGACTCAACGGGGAGTAGCATTAGCGTAACAAAATATTGGTGAAATGAACGAGTTTCGTGGCAGATAATGCGTTATATAGAGGCTGCATTTGGGTGCCCCATTCACTCCCACTATATGGATATACGCTGATCTAATTATTTCCCAAAGGAATACAAATTACACAGACGTCGTATGGGTGACTAAATGACCGTATTTTATGCCAGAAATAAGGTCCAGGTTGTAAAAAACATTAGTTCCCCTTGCATTTCTATGGCGTCAGGGTCTACACTACGGCGTCAAATTGACACAGAAGCGTCTACTGTCTGTACGTCTGTTTGAAATCAAGTCTGTTAAGTTTGGGCTTTAATCTGAGCAGGTTAATGCCAGGAATGAAAGAACCTTAGCTAGGCAACGTTTACTATATGTCTTATAGCAAATTTTCACTCCTGCTGCTGTCCTCCTCAGAGAGTGGACTCTGTCATCTTAATTTAATACACGGATTCACTTTGTATCAGCTGCTCATAACAGGTAATGAGTGCTTAAATTTTACATCACCCCAGGCGCTCGTAGAGTACGGCCGGCAGATATTAAAAACTTCTGAAAGTGTTTTTCCTCCTGCTGCTGCTGCTGAGTGCTGAGTGCTGCCCGTCCAGCATCTTTAGCACAACCGAGGCTTGTAACTGAGTCAGGGTGATTTAAGTGACCGGCAGATCAGTTAAGGTCGCGTTTCTTATTTATCCAACGAGTGCAGTGCCGGTTCAAATTAGAGCCTGTGCAAAAACACGACGACTGCAGCTTGCAGCTTTGTAGAGAACACTTCATTAAAAGAAAATGCTTTAATTGTTTGTGTCCTGGTGACGATGAACAGTCCAGGATCTGTTCAGGACGCCCTGATTACGGCTCATGTTGTTGAAAATTGTTACCAACATCTGCTGCAGAGGTGCCCAGGTAGAGCTAGGACTATATCCAGAGATCTGCCATAATGCCTGCAGCTGGGGCCGACTGTCAACGCCCCCCCCCCCGATGAGGAACAGTGGTGCCAGACACAGCTGATGGCTTCCAGCCCAAAAGCTGTTTCGTCAAAAAACACACAAAAGTATGAGCTCCGTATATTACGTAGTACTTTGACCACCCAGAACAATGAAGTCAAAGCACAGAAATCATCCAGTAACAAACTGCAGCGGCCAACCACCACAAATACTCACATCTGGCTGCTATGAAGCCACCGGATGACGTCATGTAGTCCACTCTTGAGGCGGATGGATCTTTGTACAAGCAGTACGAAACTAAAGTAAATGCAGTTTAGTTTTGCTTCAAATTAATTACAAAAACTGCAAAAATTATCCCAAACCGGACCAAAATTTGTTCACCTACCCAACTTTATCATTACCATAAATATAAAATGTTTAAAGATGCTTAATTGTACATGAAACCATCCAATCTGGTAACACTGATGAAGAAGGTGCGCATGTATCCCTGTAGTGGGAGTGAATGGGGCACCGAAACGCAAAAAAACGCATCTGCCGTGAAAAGGGGAGTAGCACTAGCGTATCATAACAAAATATTGGTGAAATGAACGAGTTTTGCAGCAGATAATGTGTTATTTAGAGGCTGCGTTTTGGTGCCCCATTCACTCCCACTATATGGAAATATGCTGATCTAATTATCTCCTAAAGGAATGCCAATTACACAAAAGTTATACGGGTAAGTAAACGACCGTATTTTATGCCAGAAATAAGGTCCAGGTTGTAAAAACAAAGTAGTTCCCCTTTAAATATCTGTGGAGGTGCACGTCAACAGCAATAGTGGGTTAAAACAACCTTTAGCCGAAAATATGCTATTTGCTAATCGAAACAACTGCAAACTCTTTATTTCCTTTGATCTCAAGCAGTTCATCCACTAATTGCAAATAGGGTTGCCAGCTTTCTTTTGAAAAACAGAACCATATTTAGAAACAGAAGTATGCGTCCTGTATACTGTAAACACGGTAAACTTATTCTTGCTCTGTGACCAATCAGCTAACGGCAAGAATCCCGTTCATCTCATTGGTCGAAGCACTGACGCTTGCAAAGAAGATACCGGAAGAAAGAACAAAGCAGCAACTTTTATATTCATTTCTAGTTTTAAGTTAAGCAGGACAGGTTTCTGTTTAAGAAAGATATTTATTTTATTCTGTTAATTTTGTTATTATATATTTAAAAAATGTTGAATTAGATTCATATTTTTGCTCAATATGAACACATGGAAAAACAGATTATTATTCAATTCAGGTTCGAGTCAAATAGTTAAAAACACACACAAATAAGGGCTAAAATTCACCATGCTGGGAAGAGTGAAGGGTGAATGAGGTGTTCCGTTTTTATTTTTCAGGGAGCTGGCAACCCCAATTGTAAAGCAGACCGAATGAACGGTGATCCCTTCCTTCCTTAATATTTGGTTTCCTGAAAAACAAATATTTATCATATCGACGACGAGCGCATCCGAATACCACTATCTTCGTAGCTCCTGCCTTTGTTTGCCTTATTAAAATGCACGAAGAAGAGAGGAGCACTTCGCTGATCACAGGCGAGGCGTACCCTAACACGACAGCCACAAACCGCGCTTCCAAGCCCGCTTGATGAATAGCCTCGACGTGTCTCGCAGCGGAACGCGACGGAAAATGAGGAACAGGCAGCTCGCGGGGGTGAAAACTACAAAACCTACCTCAGGGCGAAGGCCATTCATCACCTAACAATGGCTATTCCAAAATGTGACAGTTTGGCGACGCGAGATAAATCCTTCACCCTGTTGAGTCATATAAGTACGCGAGGCCGCGTTACGCAGAGCATGAGTGGCATAAAAAGATGAGGGACCTCCCTCTGCAACTTCCCGTTACGCCGATTTCGCTTTGTGTAAAATAAAAGCATCGGCGTATTAATCACGCGTGGTGGAAATAGCGAGCCTGATCTAGAGCACAATCCAATCAAATGATGGATTCGTTTGTTCACTGAGGCAGGAAAGCAAGTGACAGAACATCTCAGCGTGAAGGCCCCCTTCCTCTCATTTCTCCAAGCTATATATAGCAGGACTGAAGGTTTCCTTATATCTCTAGTTGATACCAAATGTCCTCGCTCTGCAGGTGTCCTTATCTGTGGCTAATATTAGCCCGGCACAGAGCTGGATCCACCAATAGCCTCGCTGTTGAGAGGAGCGAGGCCGACGGCGATGCCTCTCCGGTCCCCTAGGACCATCTGTCTTAGCTAGGCACACGGCAGGGGATAATGGCATCGTGTACCGCTGTTTCTCTCATCGGGGGGATCCTTAGATGCAGCTGCAGATTTCATCTATCAGCTCCCGTGACCTGGCCGAGGAGAACGTCTTGGTATTTAACAGCTGCCGCGTGTGTCGCTTGCATACAAATGAGGAAACCATTGACCCTCATTTGAATGAGGAGGGTATTAGTGCGAACAGGACGTCAGTAATTAGTGTCTTTTCTTCTCGTGGCTGGCACTTGTTGAGTCGAGGGTGAGGCCGGTCAGATACAATCACCCCCACTGTCAAGAGGAACAAAACCGTAACCTTTACAAAACCCGAGGGACCTTTAACTGAATATTATTAAGCAAAATACCAACCAGAGATCAGACACACTGCAATCATTGAGGCCTTGTAGCCAATGAGAGGCGGCAAACTAAACCAACCGTGTCTACCCTCTTTGTCGTCATTCACAGCCATTCTAATCCAGAGAGCAAATCTCCATATGCCTGGACAAACCTAATTAACACCCATCACTTATTAACACACCCGCCCGGCGCTGAGCTTTTCTCCACTAATTAGATGGCTTTTATACGAGCCATGGCTCCACAATGTTGCGTGGCCTTGAACGCGTCACAGAACATTACGGGGTCTTTGTCTTCACCCCCCCCTCCTTCCTCCTCCCGTCGTTCTCTCGTCTTTGGATCAGCCGCATTTATGCGAGTCGGCGCCAGGCTATTAATCACCAAGTCATTAGCTATGCATCAATTACCCAAGATGCCCACCACACTTTTTGATTAGAGGCTGGGCAAACTCTGGAAGACTGATTTGGTGAATATTTAACAATTATCTGTTAAACGCTTGCCAGTCGTGTTCCTCTGACACCCCCTCACCACATCAAAAACCCGGAGCCCATCTGGCCGAATCAAGAGCTCCTAGAGCATTTGATTTATTTAAAAAAAAAAAGAAAAAACAACTCATAAATATTACATATATTTTCCACAATCTGCTCTCCAGACTCTTGCAATTACCACAGTGTAATTTCTGTTTAAGTGTGTATTTTCCCTTTGACGCTGGGCTTGGGGGAGATAAGTTTGAAATCAGGTTCATTACAAGGTTCATGAACAAAACCAAACAGATATTCTTGTCTCAAATCTAAGAACTCAGATCAGAGAGCCCTGAATGCACCACCTCATGTAAAGCAGCCAGTTGCTGTATTTATCTGATCCACATTCCAGTCAATTATGTGGCGGGTGCAAGCTGGTTCACCAACCTTCAATCAAACTAGAAGATGTAGAAAGAAGAATTCACAATAACTTCATGATACTTTGCACCGAGGAAAAAAAAGCAGAAGGCTAAACCACTGTGGATAAGAAACAGGTTTGGGCATCTATCAGGAGTAGTAGGTTAGCTAACATTAGCCTCAAAGACAAGAATTTAACCCCGTCACAAGCAGACTAATCTCATTGGTTAAAGTACTGTAATGGTAACTGTATCTAGAGTTTAAGTTCTAATGAAATCCTAATTATTATTTTTAAGCCCAAGATGATCCTACAAGTGTCTTTAAACACCTCACATTACCAGATAATCTTGGCCAAACCAAACAAGACTCAGACCTGATTTCTTCCACCAATTGTTAAGGGGGAAATACTTCTGGCATGAAATACGATTGTTTACTCACCCATATAACTTTGGTGTCATTTGGTTAGAATGATATTTAGATCAGTGTATATCCATATAATGGGAGTGAATGGGGCACCGAAACACAGCCTCTAAATAACACATTATCTGCCACAAAACTCGTTAATTTCACCATTATTTTGTTATGATACACTAGTGCTATCCCTGGTTGAGTCCAAAGTTACCAGTTATCGCACAGCTTGTTTACCTGTAATTTGCTAATGCTAGTTTTTTTTTTGGCTAAATATTTTTTCAGATTTTGAGATTGCGGAAGATGACTTTGTTTATGATGGATGTTCTTGAGCCAGATTATATGGATGAGGAGCTCATTGAAAGGAGGATGCAGAGGCAGAGAGAGGAACAGCTGGCCAAAGACGACAAACCACTGCACGTCTGCGAATATTATTATTATGTTTTTAGAGGCTGCGTTTCGTTGCCCCATTCACTCCCACTATATTGAAATGCGCAGATCTAAATATGACATATGAACAATTCCAAATGACACCAAAGTTTTATGGGTGAGTAAACAATCATATTTTATGCAAGAAATAAAGTCCAGGTTGTAAAAAACAGTAGTTCCCCTTTAGGAAGGGATGAATTTGAAAG
Source organism: Planiliza haematocheilus (assembly GCA_005024645.1). Lineage (NCBI taxonomy): Eukaryota > Metazoa > Chordata > Actinopteri > Mugiliformes > Mugilidae > Planiliza > Planiliza haematocheilus. The sequence continues at coordinate 771,554 of SRSE01000635.1, forward strand.
AAAATTTGCCAGAAACTCCTGCTGTCTGTATGAGGTATCATGAAACAAAATTTGGCAGCAATTTTGAAACAGCCCACTCCCAATCATTTACTATCCATGACTGGATATTAATCCACAACGATCTTCTCGATTGGTGGTCCTTCAAAGTGTGTAATCAGCCATCAACAAACCTTCACTGAAAAGGCTGAAAACTCTCTACCATCAGCTTTGGTTTACCTCGTTTTGGATTCATTAGTCTGGTGAACTTGTAGCAACCTCAATGTAACGTACTGCAGATAAGTTGGCAAAACGGATGTGGGCTGGAAAAGTGAAGCAGTAACGCTCTTGAGCCCTCGTGCTACCCTCTTGCATGCTCTCTATCTGGCCGTCCATTCACTTGAGGTCCCACAGATCCCAAAGGTAGCACGAGGGTTACCAAAAACCTTCATTGCCACTGTGACGACTCATCAACTGCTTAGAACTGTGCGGTGAGCAGCAGTGTGGTTGTTCTGAGTCACGTCCCAGGTGTGAGAGGATGTAAACAGAGCGAAGACCAATCAAATCCAAATCGATCTGCAGCACAAAGCCCGTCTACAGATCTTAGTCAAGACCATGCAAGTGTATTCAAGCCTTTTCAGGACACAGTGTACAGAAGATATTCAACAGTGGACTTTAATTGGTTTGTTCTGAATGAAAAAATACAAAGCCAACCCAAAAGGGTTAGGTTAGTTGTGTTTGTAATGATTAAAATATTCTGTGGCATATGGATTAAACCAATGGAAACAAACCTGAGCAATTCTGTACGAGCTGCTGGTTTCTGGGAATATTAAACAACCTGAATAAGGCTGCATGTGGTTGGAAAACAACTTTCCATCTAAATACCTGTCATTTAGCACAATCTGTTGCTTTGTTTTCAGTCTCCACGATTCCCTCAGGAGACGCTGAATTAAAGCGCCGTTTGCCGCAGAGCTCACTGGGGGGAGGAGATGATCTCAAGCTCCCACGGGAACAGCGGGAATAATTGTTCATCCAGATGCTGTAATGTCAGTGTTCGCCACCGGAGCCATAAATAAAAACAGATGTGCAACACATGAGCACTGACGGAGCAGTGACAGACGCCGTCCCGCTGAGGTTAATGAGTGGAACCTGTCGATGCTGACCTCATTTCCTGCTTTCAAACTCGACTTCTGTAAGCCAGCGCGCTTCAGATGTGTCCAAAGAGACGTTCACAACATGCTTACAATATGTTACCATCACTATAACCCAGGCAGAAGCTTACAGTGAGGAAGTTGAGTTAAATAGACGGGCATGAAAAGTAATCAACTTACAACACAACCTTAACCAAGGAGGAGCCTGAACTACCGGCAACAAAGACCATCTATGTTTCTGTCTGGACCAAAAAGTTGCACTTGAACACACCACAAAGTCTACAGCCATAGGCCAGCAGGTATAGGGGTTGCACAATTTCAGCTTTTTTATGGTTGACTGTTATGGGAAGTCGACACTGACTAGTCACTGATAACGTCGCTAATAAAAACACAGTAGAAAGTAATGCTTTGCAACATTTGATTTGTGCTACACACTGAGCTGTATATGTACAGTCTGTATAAAAACATGCAGCAACTCGGCATCATCAATAGCATTTACTAGAACTCCACATCAGAGGTTGCGCTTGACTTCTTCATTGTAATTTTGACTGACAGGGTCATAAAAATCCCGTCATAATCTATTTTTACCCATTACTTTAATTCTTTAAAATGATAATCATGACATATTCAAAAATTGACTAACTTTAAGAACTTTTTCAGAACAATATTGACTTTAAATGATAAAAAAAAAAAAAAAGGAAAAAAAAGTTGGGGCTGCCGACATGTCGTGTGCGTACTCGGTCAGACCGGGACTGCTAGCGCTAACAGCTCTTAGACGATACCGTAGGGTTGAAGTGCTTCGGTGATATGCAAGTTCCATTTTTGTAGCTGTTAGACATGGACATAGACATATAAATAGTATGTCTATGGTTAGCCGAGCTCTGACGTGTGCATTGGTGTAATCGGTGTACCTGGAAATTGTTCACTGACAAAAGTTCCCCAATGTCTGGAATACAAATTGCGCCATTTTTAAAAAAACAGACAATGACGGAAAATATTCGGTTAACGCGACCCCTGCTCCACACTGTGTTGTAAGATGGGTGTAGTGTACTATGTTTGTATTCCCAAATGCCTCCTTCTTTCATTATAACTTTCCTACATTAAGTTGCACGTTAACTTGCTAAACTCTTTAGCCTCAGTGGGTTCTAGAGGACAATGGTTACCTGGCGGTGGTGTTCCTGCGTCTTACGGATGATGTTACCACTTGAACGCCAAGCATTGTACGTGCACACCAAAAGATGCCCAGTTTCATTACATTTAGCATAGCATACATTTCTACTAATGGTATCAGAAGCCGTCAAACTTAGACTTGTTCCCTTCTACCGAATCCTTGCAGGAAGTAGGAAAACAAACCAGGACAGAGTTGAATCAAAAGCCACACCAATGTAGGTCTAGCACCATCATGCTAATCACAACACGACGCGGGTTAGTGTAATGCCTCAGAAGGCTGTTCAGCTCCAAAAGCAGAGGCTCGGGATAAGAGCTTTTTAATAAAAACCTGGGCTAGTGGACATGAAAAGAAAGTGCAATGAAAAGCTTCTCCAGATTAATTGACACTCGTGGGTCCATTAAATACTCGCAATAGCCCGGTATAATTTCTCTCGATCAGAGCACTCAATGCGGCGGGGTTCAAAAGCGATCATGGGAGTTAATTACGTTCAAAAGAGTGCCGCGGTTTCATCACACGAGGACCGTGGTGAGGATTAATGGCAGGCGTCACGGGGAAATCCAATAGAAGAGTGATTAGCATTCCTCGGAGATAGTCGAAGATTCGGCGCATTTGCTTGATAATCAGAGCGTATTACTCTGCCTCAACTTGACACACAACATGTAATTTTATCCCAAAGGGAGAGCAGATTCATCACACCACAGAGAGGTGGATCATTTTTAGGAACACTATTATGAGAAGGTCCTGTTGTCCTTGAACCACGCGTGTCAGTGCCGTGAAGCGAGAGGATACGGATATATCTCTGTCAACCGGGCTGTTCCTGGAATTTATAGAGCTCACTTAACGGTGACCTAAAACATATATATAATACAGAGCTGACAATAACAATGCTAATATTTTGACCCTAAATATGGTCGCCTTGTTAAAGTGATCGATAGCCTAGAGCAGCCGGAGGTCAACGACACTTTGAGGAGCTTCAGGCTCAAGGAATGCTCCAGGGGCTTTTGGTTTCTTCACGTATTGATAGGAAAACTTGGCGTATCATTTTTGAATGATATGAAAGCTTGGACTTATCGACTGTTCAGAATCTTCCTTTCCTTCTGGCTGTTCACTTCAGGGGCCCCCACAGCAAATCATCTGCTTCTCCACCTTCATGTCCTTCACTACATCCACAAACCTCTTCCCGTAGACCTCCTGCTCGTCTAACCTCAGCATCCAATATATTCCCCATCCCTCCTCTGAACAAACCATCTCAGCCTGGCCCCTCTAACTTTATGTCCCTCTAATGCACTCATACCTGATCTTATCCATCCTGGTCACGGCCAGAGAAAACCTCAACATCTACCTCCAGCTCTTCCTCCTGTCTCTAAAAAATCTTCAAGAGCATTCATTTATAAAGATGCTCAATATTCCCGTCTCTAAATGCGCTGCCTGGTGCAGGGCAGGGGAGCTTTCGGATCCAACATCTCGCCAACCTTGAATAAGACTCAAAAAGTTCAAAAGCAGTGAAGTGGTGGGCCGTAAAAAAACAACAAAATAATGTGTGAAAAGCTGCGGTACTGCTGAGGGGAACTGTGGAGAGGTGATTCTCAGAGGACTGGGCAATATGAGTGAAAGCTTTCACCTTACATTAGTTGGTGACCTGTAAAATAACATTTTAAAAGACAGAAAACAAGATACAGGGAAACATTTACTGACTTCTGATTGATTCCTCCTGCCCGATATGAACAGCAGTGGAGGTAGAAAAACACACTCTGGTTGTTTTTAAGCCTCGACTCGCTGCCAATTTCTCAAACCTGGCAGGATGGAGTACGATCAGAAATCTGTCCTTTAGCCACTCGAGTCTGCATGACTCGCCGTTCGTATGTCTTGCTTCACTCGTCCGTTATTAGACTGTGATTGCACCTTTCTCTGCAGCGGGAGGGCTGACCATTTACACTGCTGCAAAAATAGCCCGGCGGTTCACACTCCTTGTTCATGCAGCTACACTGCTGTGATCACTCAGGGGGAGTCTGGGTTGTTTTTGTAGCGCCTTGCTTCAGAAGTCAACTAGCGTCGGAATTTATTCGCCTTGAGTGCCGTTTCTCGGCTGCTTAAAACGCTTGCATTAGCACATCTGCATACCAAGTAGGAATTTATCATTTGTGCCTAAATCCAGTTTACACTCAGACAAGGGAGCAACAACAACAACATCCGAGCAGACGCTCCACGTCTGTTTCAGACTTTTAGCTCGGAGCAAAGTCACGACACCTCGCTCGTCTCCTCTGCACACGCTCGCCTTCGCCTACCCTCCGCCGACTGTACAGTTGAGCTGAGAAGCGGTGAGATAGCGACGCTATACATCCACTCCGAGATCGTATCATGTGGAATTATCTTGCTGCACTGGTCGACAATTGTTCCCGAGATGAAACTGAGGGGAGGGTTTATGGCTCAGCCCCACTGTGCCTGTTTATCAGCTGGATGCTGTTGATTGGATTTTAATGGAAATTTGTGGATTGATGCATAAACTCTCAGCTCCGGCACCTTCTAATTTATGGTGATTGTCCCAAGGGGGCAACAGTTTGTCTAGCTCTCTCCTCCTCTCTTTCCCTCTCTCTGCAACACAGTTAACTTGGTGTAAATATTATTCTTCACCAGTTTTGAAATCTGACCTGATTACCTACTTTCCCTAGTTTCTAATGTGATGCATCACAACCACAAAAGACAAAACAAATGAGGTTTTCAGAAACTTGTTCTGAGATTTCTGATAAAGAAAACTGAAATAAAACTTAAATGCTTGCAAGTCTGGAAGCAAATCCCTCGTGCTCATTTCTGTTCCTTTGCACAAGCATGCCGTCACAGAAGCACAGACCTGAGCACACTCATACCCTTCCGGCAGAGTATACAGATATACTGAGCCGATAGCCGCTTTTTAATAAAAACTGACCGGTGACTCAGCACTCTGCTGTTATGACGGAGCGCCACAAGAGGCCTGCAAACCGCGAAATGAAACGTGGCTTTCTTTACACGTTTAACCTGCAAAGTGATGTTTTTTACTACATTAATATTAAGATATCTGTAGATTAACCTGTAGTCTACGGTGCACAAGAAAACTCAACGCATTGCTTCTTCATCAGGTCGACAAATATAGAAATGCATCGCAAGTAGTGCAAGCAATGACAGGAAAATTTGATAAACCTGGATGGAATGCACTTCAACGCTACGTTACTCGTCAGTGATGCTGGAAATGAGCTGAAATGCAAGTGTTGCTTTAATTTCTAACGTCCTGATTGCATAGCTCATAAGACTTTTACTAATTATTAGCTTGTCGGAAATGTATTCTGAACCTCTTCTTTACTCTTTGAGGTGTTGAGGTGTGTTGAGCATATTTACAGTGCATGTGCTGTCAAACTTTTCTTAAGTGTCTTGTGTTTTATCTATTTGCCTGAGTTTACTTTAGTCGGTGTTGAGCTCTCTCAGCCGCCGTAGTAGTCAGCCATTTTCACGAAACAAGGTCATACAGTGTCGCGTGCCCTTACCCAAGAGACAGAAGAGAAAGGCGAGAAGTGGAACGTCTGAAATCTGAAAATACGATCACCTTGTTTAAATAAAATTGAAAACTGTGAGGAAAAAAAAAACGTTGCTGGTAGACTGATGACTATCACGTCATGTTATTTTGAGGGATTTGGATGCTTTTGGGAGAAAAAACGGCAACAAACAAGGTGAGGTTTTACTATATTTATGATTTTCTTTAAATCCAAAACTTCCCCACGGCATAGAAACATGCATTTTACTTGATTTGTGTCAACACAGTGTCAACAGCGTTGGCCAAACCTGAACATGAGGACGGACCAACAGAGGACAGACAGAAGCTAATCTGGAAGCTGTAGATAATATTTGGTTTATGCTCATTCTAGAGAGGGATCGATTCCAGCTACGCTATGTTGGAGTATTTAATCATTACAGTTAAAGTGAACCAATAAACATACTGATGGCTTCTATAGTGGTCTGTTAGCTAAAAATAAAGGTATAGCCAAGATGATGACCATTTGGTGTGAGAAGTGTTTGCTGGAGGAGAATCTGATATTTTGACCCTAAATATGGTCGCCTTGTTAAAGTGATCGATAGCCTCGAGCAGCCAGAGGTCAACGACACTTTGAGGAGCTTCAGGCTCAAGGAAATCTCCACGGGCTTTTGGTTTCTTCACGTATTGATAGGAAAACTTGGCGTATCATTTTTGCATGATATGAAAGCTTGGATTTATCCACTGTTCAGAATCTTTCTTTCCTTCTGGCTTTTCACTTCAGGGGCCCCCACAGCAAATCATCTGCTTCTCCACCTTCATGTCCTTCACTACATCCATAAACCTCCTCTTTGGTCTTCCTGTAGACCTCCTGCTCGGCATCTCTAACCTCAGCATCCAATATATTCACCATCTCAGCCTGGCCTCTCTAACTTTATGTCCCTTTAATGCACTTGTTCCTGGACTTATCCATCCTGGTCACGCCCGGAGAAAACCTCAACATCTACCTCCATCTCTTCCTCCTGTCTCTAAAAAAATCTTCTACAGTATTCATCACTTAAGATGCTCAATAGTAATGTGCTTCCTGGTGCAGGGCAGGGGAGCTTTCGGATCCAACATCTCGCTTCACGAAAAGCCGTGGTACTGCTGAGGGGAACTGTGGAGAGATGATTCTCAGAGGACTGGGCAATATGAGTGAAAGCTCTCACCTTACGTTAGTTGGTGACCTTTTAAAGAGAGGGATCCATTCCAGCTACACTGTGTTGGTGAACCAATCAACATACTGATGGCTTCTATAGTGGTCTATTAGCTAAAAATAAAGGTATGATGACCATTTGGTGTGAGAAGTGTTTGTTGTTTGCATGATATAGTCTGACTCAGTCCAATCAGAGCATCAGTGTAGTAATAAACCTTTGGGATTTCATTCTGAGGTGTGTTTTGACCCATACAGAGAAAAAAAAACTGTGCATACAGCTGGATACTCCTACAGCTAATCATTTCCCAGACATACATGACTACATCACCGTCACCACATGAAAACCCTTTCGAAAACGATTTTATTTCCCTGGCAGATCTTTGCTGGAGGAGAATCTGAGCGACTCCAGACCAAACATTTTGTAGACGAGGAAAGCTTGGCTCCTTCACCAGCTCAAACCCAACATTTTGATCGTCATAATAAAATCACGTGGGTTCGTCTAGTGAGGAAGGACATGATTTAAGACAGTGAACACATTAAGATGAGTTCATTTCAGCTGTTTCCTATCCCCTGTCGTATAAATACTGCATATTTATGTGACATACAGTATTTGGCTTCGTTACTTGAACTCCATGCAACATGCTGCAATCAAACCCTGAAATCAGTTTCTTATGGCCTTATGGGCCAGACTTGTCCAATCAAGTGAAAACCATCTGCCTGCGTGTGGAGGAACATATCTGCTTCCAATGAAGGTTGATTTTGCGCCTGCAACAAATGGCCCAGCTGTGGCCCACGTATGCTGACTTTGACATAAGAGAGCGCACAAACAAGCATCCGCCACGGCAGGCGCATCCCCAAAATCCATCCACTCGCTAGCTCAGGTCTCCAGAGAGGTTTTTTTTTTTTTTTTTTGGATGCGCCGGGCTCCGCTGACAGCGCTCCAGCATCCAGTCTTCCCCCTCCCATTGGGTGTTGAAGCATTTCATTGCCCCGCCCCGTCTTAAGCCCTGGGCTCACTTTATTTCAATTAATTAGCATAAATGTATGTGTGTGTGTGAGTCCCCCCCTCCCTCTCCCCCTCCCCTCCCCACCCTCCTCTCAGGCACCCCTGACAATCTAGTATGCAAATGTTAATTAGAAATTGATGTATTGCAGGAGGGTTTAAAGTAATGACATCCCAGGGGGAAATCTTCATCATAAAATGCGGTAATCCTCACTGACAGTGTAGCTTCTGTAGCACAATGTGTCTTAGAAATGCCCCTCCAAGCCAAAATTGTCTGCCACACATTACGCACGTCAACTGTTGAGATAAACAGAGCAGGATATCACTAATTTACCGTGGTAAATTTGAAGAGGAACACGCTCTGAATTGCTGAGCGTTAGTCCTCTGATTTCAAACACTCGTATGAAGGAGCTGTGAGCAAGTAAATCAACGGCTCCCTGGAGTATTTCATGTGCTGCGTTTTCAGGCCCCGGCTTGAGCCAAAAGCGTACAAGGGGAAAAAAGGACCAACAGAGGGATAATGCACGGGTCAGTTGCTGAAGACAAAACTATATTTGGAAGATTTACACTTATTGTGTGTATGCCAGCAGGTTGCATGCAGGATTACTTATAATGAGTGTATGGCAATGACTTGATAGATGAATGAGCAAAAGGAAAGTGAAGATTAACGAGTTTATCCTCTTAAAACCAAAGAAAAAGCCTGCGACTGTATATTTTATGATTGTTATTCTGTTGTGATTTCAGCTGCAGGTGGAATTGGAGCACGGTTTTCACACGTACTTTTGTTAGTATAGCTGCTAAAGCTTAAATCATTTAAAGGTTAAGAACTTGTAGTGTTGTGGGTGGGTGTGCAGTCAGTGAGGGTCTTTGAGAATTGTGAGGCTTGAGGTCAGTCGGGTTTTTTTGCAAGGCGCATAAAAACAACCAAAAAAGCTGCAGTTCCACTAATGACCACTTGAGGCTACCTGGAAATTCGAGTCAATCCCATGGACCTGTATATAAATATGGACAATGCGTCCCCACTTTCTTGCATTGGCCAAACTGATGCTATTTTTCCTGGGGATACAGCAGGTGGCGCTATTTTGCGAGTTTGGAGCCAGGGTCTGTGCAGTATGATCCGAGAGTGGAGCAACGATGTTGATGCCCCGCCCACACTTCCTCCAGACTCTACCTCCACCAGTTACAAGAAAATATTGGATTATACACAATACTTATTTATTTTTTCCAACTTTCATGGTCCTGCTGCACCACTTCACAGGGTGGTTGGCATGGCGACTCATTATGATCACAATGTCACATCCTGTTTCTATAGCGTCAAATAACTAACAAAACAAAACTCATCCAGAAAATGGACACATGAGTATTAACTACCTAAAATGACAGAAACCATCCTTGGAAAAAGTTATTTGTCGTGTATTTTGTTGTTTTAAGTCAAACAAGTCCCACCCACTAACATGGAAGGGGGTGGAGCTTATGACCTATACTGCAGCCAGCCACCAGGGGGAGGTATATTTGCTTTGGCTTTATTTTTGAGGAGCAGCTCCGTCGTCCATCTGTGGTCAATCCCCACTGACCGCCATGTTAAACTTTACTAGCCCAGCTCTGCCACAAATACAGTGGCCCCTCGTTTATCGCGGGAGTTACGTTCTAAAAATAATCCGCGATAGGCGAAATCCGCGAAGTAGCCAGCTTTATATTTTACAATAATTATAATGTTTTAAGGTTGCAAAACCCCTCACTACACACTTTATACACTTTTCTCAATAACTTACCGCAAACTGCGAGGCCGCGAAAGGTGAACCTAGCGAGGGACAACTGTATTTTGTGATAGAAAGTTGATCTGGATTCAATTCATTGGGAACTAATTATAAGATCTGTCAGGCCAATTAAATCGTGTGGGCGGGGTTTGTGCTGTTTTTTTGCTTCTACATCAAACCATAATCAAATTAAATGACGTGATAACAGACTCATATTCTGATAATGGTCTGGCTACGCTCGGCTTCAACTTCACAGCAGAAGTAATGCCAAGATAGTGACAGCAAGCACAACAGTTAGCTCTATCTTTGAATACAGTCAAAGTATGAACTGTGTGGGTTAAATAGGTATTTGTAGAAATATGTAACAGTATTTAATCATCAACTACTTAAGGGTCAATTTAGCCGTTACATTATTATGTCTTTATGCCTTCTTTTAGAAGTGTACGGACCATTGACACTTGTCTCTTTCAAGAAAGTGGGTCATATATTCTGAGTGGGAGGAATTTAAAAGAGCATAGAATAAGAGGCACTACACTGGATATAATTAACATTACAATTATATTTCCATACACCACATGACAGGAGCTATGACGAAAGAAGCTGAACGGACAAAGGAATACGTTATGCTCCGTATGTATCAGCGACATGGTCACATAATGTGGAGCACGGGGGAACGACCAAAGGTTAGAAAGTACGAAACGTGTCATCACAATAACCCACGGATGGTTTATTTTCATTTTCAGGGTTAAAAATGTAAATCTGATTGAAGAGCACCCAATAAAGAACCGACACACGTTGCACATTTAAGTTGGAAAACCCGTGATAAGCTTTGTACACTGGCTCTTTGTGTGAATATACAGAGATGATTAACACTGATCTTAAGAGGAGGAAACCGTAAATAAATAAAGCACTAACTCTGCTCCTTAGTCCTGATCTATAAAGTGATTATTCTCTCAAGGCCCTCTTCCAAACGAAACGCTTTAATTCAGAGGACCAAATGTCTCGCGCTGCATATCCCCCGCCGCCCCACCCTTCTCCAAACACCAAATGTATATTTCATGGCACGGAATTGCATTATGTGCACAAAATGCACCTTGGGGCGCCAAGTATCACTTTCGGTGTCATGTAATGAATGAATTTCTTGCAAAAAAAAAAAAAAAAAAAAAGAGAAGGAAATGAACTGGTAATAATTATAATATGATTACCATATCATTTCCATATTAATCTGCAACACTTCCTGGCAGTTTACTGGCTCATAAATGTGCAAAAGTTATGCTACGTGTGACCCTTGGTAGCAGGTAACCTGACACAGCAAAGAAGAGAGCCCACAGTTTGGTTAATAAGTAGAGAACCTGGTGTTTAAACTGCAGAATGTGACGGGTAACAGGAAACAGAGCGAGCAAGTATTCCTCTAATACGACGCTCTCGTCAGATGAATCTTTGGTTTCATTGTTTGGGACTGGTTTCACTCCAGTGTAACGGAGCCAAGGGGAATTTTGCAGAAAAATAATCTGCACAGCTCACAGTTTATTTGGCTGGATAGTACTTACACCAATCAGCCATAACATTATGACGACTGACAGGAGAAGCGAATAACATCGACCATCTTGTGACTGTTCAATGTTCTGCAGAGAAACTTCTGGACCTGGCATTCATTCATTCATTGGTGCGGATGTTACTTAGACATGTAGCACCCACCTAGACCAGACCAGGCACCCCCACCCCATAGCAATGACACTCCTTCATGGGAGCAGCCATCCCCAGCAGGATGCACCAACGCTTTAGGAACAACTAAAAAAATATGCAGAACATCACAAGGTGTTGACCTGGCCTCCAAATTCACTAGATCCCAAACTGATCAAGTATCTGTGGGATGATCCACAGAGGCTCCTCCCCTCAAAGGCCCCGCACTAACACTGTGTTACCAGACACCACAGGACACCCTCAGAAGGCCCATGTCCATTCTCTGAGTCACCACAAGGGAGACCTACACAATATTAGGAAGGTGGACATAATGTTGTGGCTCATTGGTGTACACTGTGCAGGAAGAGGCCACTCTGAATCAGTTTCCCAGTAGAGATGAGATGCAAAGAGAGAAGATATCTGAGTAGATGGTATGTGTGTGCGGCTGTTCTTGTCACCCAGAGACGTGGACAAGAACATGAATTTCAGACCAATCACAGCTGCTGCAGTCTGCGTCTCCAGAGCAAACAGTGAATCAATATTTTAAAACCATGTAGCGTTTTGGGTGAACAAATGCATTAGCCAATATGGAGGAGTCTCCAGATCACTGATGCGATTGTCAAAGCAATTTAATTATTTAGACGTTGACTACATTCATGCGTTTTGACAGATCTGATACATGCGCCTGTATTTAACGATCCGCACCAGTCAGTGACATGCGGTACGGCCGTATTTATGTACGTCTTGGCAAAGTATGTTGTGCATTTCGACAGCACACTTGTCCTCGTCTCTGCAAATGCATCGTCTACATGCCAGCGGCGTATGTGTCTTACGGTCACCATCCACTCATCTTCACTTCAGTGCATCCGACGTGACAGCTACTGGTGTTTTAAGACCAAAGGACCTTGAAAACGGTTCCTACAGTCAGGGACAGTGAGTGAGTGACGGCGACAAAAACAGCAATACCGTGAAGGAAGCAGAAGATGGAGACGAACGGAGCAAAGGAAGAAAGAAAAATCGAGCACTGAACTTATCCTCACCGCAAGCTTTTTCATACACAGAAGAAAGAGCAGCATTTTCTTTAATTGAATTAGCTAGTGCTGAGCTAAGCTATCGCAAATACAGCAGAGTGCACGGAGGCATCCCAGCGCTGGCAAGGGTCCTTCAAAATCCCAATGACTTATGAGACAATAAGGAGTAGAGATGCTACGACCGCAGAGCTGGAGATGGCAGCGTGAGCCTCATCCATCAAAATAGTGGGTGCACAGAGAGACATAAACCATTACGTGTCATCATTCAAAGTAAATGTCACACTGTCAGGTTCTGCAGAAGCAATAATGTGAGTTTCTTGTAGAAAATATTGATGGGACGACTGAAAGTGACGCATGGATTGTACAGGAACAACCCGAAGAGCAGCGCTTTTAAACGTCTAGAGGAGGGTCACCGTGTCCGTTGACTCAAGACAAACTCAGCAAATCAGTAAGTGCATAAAGTTTAAAATGCTGCAAGTTTTTAGTATATTCCAGCTCTCTGGTTGTAATGTTGTAATTTTATTATGAGGCTTTAGGACATTTGCCGCAGGAACGTGCCCCAGGGTCTAGGAGGCTTTGGAGCTACACTGCAAAAAACTGTTTTCAATTTAGAGACTTAAAATACATGAAATTATCTTCCAATAAAACAGAATAATTTTACTTGATGACAGCTGGGATAGGCTCCAGCAGACCCCCGTGACCCCTAACAGGACTAAACGGGTATAGAAGACGACTGACTGACTGACTTTTTCACATCATCTCTACTTGATCAATATATCCTGAGCTTACGACAAATTAAAACTAGGGATGCTCGATATTGGCTTTTCTGCCGATATCTGATATTCCGATATTGTCCAACTCTTAATTTCTGATACCGATATCACCCGATACCGATATATTCAGTCTTTTTACACCAAATTGTTAGGTAACAACATAACATATCACCTATTATGGAATTAACACATTATGTCTAATTTTATTGCGATGTCCCACTGGATGCAAACATAAATGCAACATGGCTTTTCAAATGTAAACACTGTCTGTGCAAAATAAGTTACTGAAAAAAGTGACAAGTGTCATTTTTTTTGTGTGTGTGTGTTTTTAGAGAGAAAGTTTTGCCTCAAACAAAACTACAGACAATATCAAAACAAGGAAGACAAATGTAGCGTATAACTCTGCATGATTCTTCTTGAGGTGGGTGATCAAATTTGATGTATTAAAGGAAGACGCCTTGTTTCCTCCTCTCATAACCACCTTTGCTTTGCAGTCATTGCAAATCGCAAATTGGAAATACTTCCAAACCACGGACATCTCATACACCGGGCGAGCTAGCTTGTTAGCCACAGTTAGCAACCTACGACTAGGTAGTAAGCCTACAGAACAAACATCGGTTATAAAAACCAGATACTGATAATTCCCGATATTACATTTTTAACTCAATATCGGCCGATAATATTGGAGGGCGGATATTATCGGACATTAAAACCCATTGAAATGATTAGCAAAATGAAACTGAATTTAATTCCATCAAAGATTATTAAGAGATCTAACATGTTCAGCTGGGTAGCTGTGGTGCTAAAACAGAAAACACCATCCATTCAGCCATAAGTAACAGTTTATGTATTATGCTAATTTACGTGACATTAAAAATTGCATTAATTTTAAATTCTGGGCTTTTTAAAGGACCTTCCCCGGTGTTGGGATTCTGGATACTTAGTTCTCCCCTCAGCGTTACATCCCTGATTATACACCCCGCACAAACTGTGATATTTTTAATTAACTGTGGAATATTTTATGATAAAAACCCACCTGTTTCCCTCGGACTGAATACCAAAAAGAGCTGCAGAGGAGGAAAGCGTCCTTCTGCCTCTAATTGAGACCCTGTAGATTCACCCCGGTCGTCCAAATTAAATTCTGGACACATGCACGGATCAACAGCTGCTTTTTGTCTGGAGTTCTGGACAGGTTAGGAATCTGCTTCATGATATTCAGACAAATTTGGTCACTGTGTGTGTCCTGTAGAGACGGGATAGTTATGTGGTGCAAAACAAGGGGAGATGGGCTGAAATTGGACATATTGAAGCAGCATAGCTAGACATGTAGTTGCCATGAATTTCAGGAGCATGTGTCACTGTCAAAAATTCAAAAAGTCTACCCAACCATCTGCCATATTGGAAATTCTACTCCACTTCTTACCCTCAAACATCCAACTTAAGCAAATAAAGAATTAAGAAAACATCTGTTGCATGCCCCACCATCAGGGCCAGCGTCATTACACGCTTCTTAGCTCATTTATCGCCAAGGAAAACACGCGGCCGGTTCACTGGCAGCCACATCAAAGGCTCAAACCCGGCTTTGCACCATCCTCCAGAGATGGATCACAGCCTCAAAAAAGCTGTCCTGATTAAGTCCCCCATGTGGCAAGGGAAACGTTCCCTTCCTTGATCCGCGTCTCTCAAATGACCTGATTCTCTCTCGGCGGACGTCTTGCTGCTGCGAGAAAAACGCCTCGCGCTCCTCGGAGAAGATTTCACGCATTTTAGTTACATTTGACGGTGCGCCCGAGCCAGACTGGGAGCTGTTGGACTTTTAATGCCTCTGTTTTACCGTACACTGTGTTCGCATCATGACCTTATGAGTCTGTTATGACTTTGAGAAGTTAGAAGACTGAATATATTCAGGTCTGATGTAGAAGAAATGCCAAACTTCTGACAAGTATTGCAGAGCTGGATAAAGGTTTCAGAGTGAAGAACGCTCTCTGGGGAGACAATAAAGAAGTGTGTGACCTTTTTATGTGGGAACAGTAGTTGTACGAGAGTTTCAATAGCTTTCACTTATAAGGTCATAGTGTCATATCAACTGAGAAACTGATTCAGAGCTGCCTCTTCCTGCACAGTGTATATATATATATATACACACACACTAGAGGTTGTACAAAGTAGTCAGTTTGTCGACTTTACTACCGTGCCGTAATGCTTTAAGCATCAAGTCGACTTGCAACTGATCACGTGACAATACCAACATGGACGCCTCCTCCACTGATTGATACCTCCACCTTTGTATAACAACGACACAACTAAATGTGTAACCTGTGCATAATCCTTTATGTAACATCTCTATGGTTGAATTTAGAAAGTTTTCTCACCTTTATAAGGTCATTGCATTGAGGATATTGAAAGCTACAAGTGATAAGGGGCCGATGGCGCTCAGATCACCATGGAAACCATGTACCAAGATTATCTGTATTAAAACTGAGTGTGTTGGGGAGGTAGCCTGAGGAGCTTCTCTGCGGAGATAACCTCTAAATAGACTTTTTGTGAATCGCTGATTAAAGAAAACTTTTTGACTTTTGACCCGAGTCTTTCGAAGTTCCACACACTTGATGAACTAGCAACAGTTCATCAAGTGTGTGGAAATACTTCGCTAAAGATTAATCCCATAATACCGTGAAATGTCAGCCCTGAAATACAACTAAAGTGCTACTGCAGTGCATTTGAAAAGGCATCTGCTAACGCTAGCAGAGGAACGGCCAAGTCCTCTAGATAGCAGCCAATTAAAAAGTTCAAACATCCTGCGGTAACAGAGAGGAGGAGGCTGTTGGTGAATTTCATTGTCAAAGTTATTAGACCTTTATCTGCAGTTTCTGGAGAAGACCTTTGAGAAATACCATTTGTGGAGCACTATTAAATGCTATGGACGGTGTTGAGTTGCTGCCTGTTTTTATACAGGCTATACATATCTGCAGCTCAGAGTGTGTAGCACATAAGCTGTTGGTCAAGAATCTGGATTTAATTGCTGCAAAGCTTTACTTTCTACTGTGTTTTTATCAGCAACGTCATCAAAGGCTAGTCGTGGTTGACTTTCATCAAAAAAAATGCTAACTTTAAAAAATTGGAGCTCGTGCAAACCCCATATATACACACATCAACATGTTTAGCCCATGCCAGATAAAGACAGCGGAGAATATGAGACGATCCATTTATTATCACCATGTAGCGTTTATCCGTCTTTTCAAACGTGTACTAAAACACAAACTAAATATTATTTCAACACATGTGTGATGAGGTGCATTTTTCTAGTAGGTGTGAGACGTTTGCAAAATAAAAATTAAATCCGTGTGTTTTTTGAGCCTTGGCTGGGCCGAGTGCACCGTTAATCAAGCATCAGAAATTATAATGTCATGGACTTATTTGTTGCAGCTGCAGTTTTTATTCTGTTGGTTTGGCTTTTGGCTGAATTTGCTTTAACAGTAATTATCAGTAAATATCATTCATTGTTTGTTTACCTTTTCTGCTCTGTTTTTTGTTGTACAAGTTGAAAATTAAATTGAAAATATAGATGGTAACTTAGAATTAGCTTGGCCATTAGTTGTGATAACCTGTTCGACAGGAAGAAATCAGCTCCTTATAACCAGTTGATATAATCCGTGCATTTCTTTCTGGTTGGAATACATTTAAACAGATGACCAGTTTTCAGAAGGGACAGAAACACGGAGATAGCAAAACAACCTGAACGATGACACACAAATGCGTTTTTCCCTGTCCACACGAAAACTCAAGTGCTTACAAATTTTATCACAATGTGGGCAATGTGTTTACAGGATTAGTGTGGACGATCGGCCAAAACGATGCGTTTAAACCAAAAAGTGTCTCCGTGTGGAGCTAATAAACACATGAAGAACAGCACAAGGTGTTGACCTGGCCTCCAAATTCACTATCTCCCAAACTGATAAAGGCCTCCCACCTACAAACACCATTGTGTTGGGTGTTTAATTAGTCAGTTTTCCCAGCAGAATCCTGCTTTTTTGAGAAGTCCTTCAAAAGGCCTTTTCCTGGATCTGAATCCATCTGTATAATCATCTCCTTGACCCACATGACCTCATGTGTCAGCTGCATCAGCCACGAGCTTCTTCCTTCACCTTTCTCCTGCCGTCCCTGTCCATCTCCCACCACCTCATTATCTAAACTCCTCCGCTGCACTGTCAGGCGGGAGAGTCAGGGTGTGGAACTCGTCAATTACCTGTCACAGCTGTCATAAGAAAAAGTTACCTGATTCACAGCTTGATCACACGCCGTCATTCAGCGGGCGAGTGGGCGAGCGGCACAACCCTACAGATGAAAAAAAAACACGATTTTTATTTATTTATTAATCAATAAAGCATCCAGTCTACAGATTCCGCATCTAAAACTTAAAGTTTGACATTTTGAAAATGAATTTATCACATGTGCCGGTGACCGTTAAAAGCCGTCTTCCATCTGTGCAGCAGTATCCGGCCAAACGAATCTACCTGAAGACAAAACTGGCGCCTGTGCCAGCGAGTCTGACTCATGCGGAAACCAGCATCACATTCCCCGGCGCCGCTCTCGTCTTCTACACGGGCCCTTTTCTAAAAGACCGTCTTTGGGGCTTCTTCTCTGCAAATGTCAGCCTACTTCAGACGTCACTCTGAAAATGTCACCCCGCTACCCTTTTCATTAGCTCACCGGCTCTCTTCTCGATTATACACCATTTTCCATTACGGGGGATCACACACCCAGGGCAAGGCTCTTTTGGAGCTGCACGTACTGAAGTGTGATTGCGAGGCTGAAAGGACGGCTGTTCTTGGATGTTCTGGCACTCAGCTGTGATGGCTCGATGCTGTTTGCTCGGCCGTGATCACCTGTTATTGAAGACTCGCCGCCGTTTCCCACGCCGCGCTGCTGGAGAGGAGCAGAGCGCCTTCGCGAGCCGCCAATCATGTCTGCAGAGGAGGGGGGAGAAGGAGGAGGAGGAGGAGGAGGAAAAGAAAGCTGCAATTTTTAGGTGTTTTAGCTTCTTTGAAGTGAGAGTTTTTCAGGTGACGGTACGTCTTGACTTCAGTGAACTCCAGACATTTGAAATCTGAGTGAAAGCAGCAGTGAAATTGGTGTTTTTATTTAGTTTTCTTCCTGGGAAACTTATTTCTGCTGCAAAGAAAGAAAGCTATCAATTGCTTACAGACATGAAATACAAAAAAACAGCACAGATTAGATATAATATAGGGCACAGACATCTAAATTGGTTCTTGTTCAGTTTCACTGTGAAGAAATATTTTGTATGGCATAACATTATGACCACCTTCCCAATATTGTGTAGGTCTCCCTTGTGGTGACTCATCAGAGAATGGACATGGACCTTCTGAGGGTGTCCTGTTGTGTCCATCAACACAGTGTCATTAGTGGGGGGGGGGGGGGGGGGATCATCCCACAGATACTTGATCAGTTTGGGATCTAGGGCCCGTCCACGTGGAGACGCTTTTTGGTTTGGTTTGCATCGTTTTGGCCGATCGTCCACATTGCCTTAAAACGCACTTTTCTGAAACCTGGTCCCAGGGTGAAAAAAATCGCAGACGCAGCTCTTGGGTTTCCGTGTGGACGGGGCAAAACGAATACGATGATGTCATAGCATTGATCAGTTTGGGATCTAGTGAATTTGGAGGCCAGGTCAACACCTTGAGATGTTCTTCATGTTTCTTGAGATGTTCCTAAAGCATTCCTGCTGGGGATGGCTGCTGCCATCAAGGAGTGGGGGTGCCTGGTCTGGTCTAGGTGGGTGGTACATGAGTAAGTACCACCCACACCAATGAATGAATGAATGCCAGGTCCAGAAGTTTCCCAGCAGAACATTGAATCATTGCAAGATGGTACGCGTTATTCACTTCTCCTGTCAGCGGTTTTAATGTTGTGGTTGATCGGTGCGTATGGCAATTTTTTTTCATGTGGTCAGCAGCTCCCACAGGGTTCAGGTCTGAGCGCTGTGGTTGTGGTAGGGTTAGGATTAGTCAGCCAGGGATGAGGTAATGAGGCCATGGTTGTATACAGAATGCTTTAGGGTACATATACAACTTTTATCATGCAACGCTGAACTTATTCATTACAAAAACAACGAGACCGATTCACATTTCCACATGCACACACGCACAAAGCTTGGTAGTCGTGCTGACTTTTGAAAGCGATTGCCGGGCAGAGCTTGAAACACTTGTAATTAGAAGCCACATTGTGCAGATCAGCTCATTAAATCAACAAAAACGAGCTACAGGCAAGGAAAACGGACAGGTGGTCATTTTCTAGTTTGTCATTCCAAGAATCCTCTGTGAGACCCTTGAACACGGTTGCTTTAACTGCTGAACACTGCTTCACTAAAAGACCTCGATCTGACTGGCTCCCCGCAAAAACCAGACCTTCACCAACAGCCTGACAACAGTTTCCGTCTTCTTCAGTCTTCATGGGACTTTCCGATGCTTAGAAAAGCCATTACCATCATCCTCCTCCTCTGCATCGAAGCCCATGGAGGAAATAAAACACCTCAACAGCCTGCGTGCAGCGTCTCAGTGTGAGGAATCTGAGGCAGTTTCCTTCCGAAATGAAAATCTAGAGATCTAATATATTCTCAAAATAAGACCTCGCGCTTACAGAGGCGTCGTGAATCTAAAGTGGATGGATCCTCAGAATGAACACAATCACTTATTATTTCACATTTCCGGCGCCATCTCGTCACAGTTCTCCATACCCGTCAGAGGTAAACCTATTATTTGATGTCTGTCAAAGTCAGCGGCACGCTCTTCGCCTCCCCTTACGGGCCGAGGGTAATATTTGCTAATGAGCTGCTTTGCCGCTGCCATGGCAACGGGCCGATCACCACAAGAGTGTGAGGCAGGAGTGGCGCCCTTGACACCAAGCCATGAAATAAGACGCCAGGGGTTTAACAATCCAGGATGCATAATGCAGCGCCGCAGCCCTCGTCCCATCCGTTCCCCCTTCTCTGCGTCCCTCCTTCCACTCTGTCTTCTCTCCCAATCATTTATTGCATCTGGTTTATTCACATCTACTGGAGGGCCCGTCTGCGCCCACCTCAACCCCGTCTCCCAAATCAGAAGCGGAGACACTGACAGGAAGAAGAAAATGTGGTGAGGGTTGCTCAAAATTTGATTTACAGATTTTTAAGACCGCTTTTAAAATAAGAGCTGTGTTTACTTTGAGTTCAGGAAAAAAGTCCACGTGATCTGTTTTCCGATTTGTGGGATTCGAGACCTGAAAGGTGGAATTTATCGGAAAGGTCAGAGTTCATGACTTGTCACACATTAAAATAGTATTTTCTTTTTAATATCAAATCAATATATTGGAAGAAATATCTCATCCATCTCATCTTTTCTTTATGTCCTTGCATTTTCTTTTCAATAAATTAGACTTAACTCTACTGAGCCACAAGGGAAATTTAATGGTATATAAACAAATAAACACTCTAGAAAGAAAAATAGGTGGAAGACGGGTAAAATAAATAAAAATCATCATCACAATAATAATTAAATGAATAAAATACAATAGTATAAGCAAAAATATATATATACACGTGATTTGCATATGTACAAATCTACAAGAAATAGAAGTAAATATACACAACATCTACAGGAAGGATAAATGATAAGTTGCAATAATATGGATGGAAGCGGAGACGTGGTTGTAAGCTTGAGCCTCCAAGCTTCTAGATTCCAACAGACTAACGTTTACTTCTTCTTATCTCTCAGCGATGTGCTGATAAGAGACAAAGGTAGCGACATTTCTTCAACGGGCGCCCCTATAGCTCACCTGGTTGAGGGGGGAGACTCATAAACTGAGGCTTTAGTCCTTTACTGTAGTGGTGCAGGCTTCCTGTCTCATAAAATATGATCATTTACTTACCCACATAACTTTGGTGTAATTTGTAGTCGTTCGGGAGATATTTACATCAGTGTATATCCATATAGTGGGAGTGAATGGGGCACCGAAAGGCAGCCTCTAAATAACGAATTATCTGCCAAGAAACTCGTTCATTTCACCACTATTTTGTTATGATACGCTAGTGCTATTCCCTGTTGAGTCTGGAGTTACCTGCTATCATCATCCGGGGTCTGTAGATTGATCCTAGGTGATGTTATCTCCAAGCGCCATGTGCACCCACAACAGTCGGCTTATTTACCTGTGATTTGCTACTGCTAGAACATGGCTGAATATTTTTCTGATTCTGAGGTTGTGGACGACAACTTTGTTTATGATGGACGTCCTTACCATTTTGAGCCAGATACAAATGAGGAGCTTGTTGAAAGGAGGATGTGGAGGCAGAGAGTGTTATTGGGTTATTTAGAGGCTGCCTTTCGGTGCCCCAATCACTCCCATTATAACGACATAAGCTGATCTAAATATCTGACGAATGACAAAAACTAACTCAAAAGTTATATGGGTGAGTAAATGATCGTATTTTATGCCAGAAACAAGGTCCAAGTTGTTAAAAACAGCAGTTTCCCTTTAATGGACATCCTGTGTCTCCACTGAAAAAAAAGGCCTTGAACATCCACTACCGACACACAACGATCAGCTTTACTGCTGATGTTACCTCCTTAAGGATAACTATGCTGTAACTGCAAGTTCATGAGCTCCATTTCCATTCAATTTTATTTATATAGCGTCAATAACAATACAAATTGTGTCAAGACGCTTTACAACATCCGGCCTGAAACCCCCCAGAGCAAACCTGAAGGCGACGGTAGCAAAATAAAAGCTCCCTTTGAACAGGAAGAAACCTTGAGCAGAACCTTAAGCTCACACAGAGGGATCCATCCGCCCGAGGCCGGCCGGTAGAGAGAAGATTTGAAGGCAGCTTCAATTAAAGGAGCAAATTTAAAACTGGTCATGCAACATCTGCTGCTAGAATTGGTCTCCGGAGGATAATTGAACTCACCAGAGAGAGGCTCGCGGTGAAATCTTCGCATTTTGGGTTCCATTCCAAGTCCAAGGCTGCGTGGTGCGAGAAAAAAAACAAAATCCTACCTTTGTCTCTTTAATAAATGGATCCCAGATTGTTCCAATAAAGAAACCACAAAAAGAGAGATTTTATATCTCTGAAAGGGCCCGTGGAAGATGGCACAACGGGAGTAATGGTTTGCATCTGAGCTGCAGGTGCAAGCAATTACAACCAACGATACAATCGCAAAAACATCCACCTGCACCACAGCAGCTCACACACGCTGCACTCAATCACAAATGTAGCATCAACTCCAATGAGACGTGCAGCCGTTACGCGCGTCAAACTCCAAAAACGTTCGTATACTTGTGGATGAATCTTCATTTTAGGCGAGATAATGTTCATAAATGGCTGCAGCACGGATAAATGTGAGGCTTTCCAAGCAACCACCAGTGGCAAAATCTGTCTTCAGCGGACAATCAGACTAACCGAACTCTCTCAAACTGTAACTTTGCAGCGTCTTTTGTGGATACTGAATAGTGTTAATAAATTCTCTCACTCAGAGGCCCTTGAGAGTCTGTTTGGTAATTTATTCACATCTTTGTTCATTATGAATCTTGCAGTATACAGGCTGCAGAATAGCGAGTTTCATTGTCTTGTGTTTTATGGCATTCATGGGTCTCTGCAGCTTATGGCTTGTGTAAAATAAGCAGTAGGTTATTTTATAGCTGCCTGCCCTTGTGGCGGGTGAAAGGGTGAGGCGGGAGCATTTCATCCAAGCCGAGCTTCCGTGCAGAGCCGAGTACCATCAGCCCCGCGGCCACAGGTTTCAGTGTCAGCTCACCAGCTGACCCGCTGAGAGCATCCATCTAATTACACAAAGGTTGCCCTGATGCCCTCGTTGCCATGGCGCGACCAGATGACACCGCTCTCCCTCCCATCTGTCCCGGCCCCGCTGACGCCTCGCCAACCAGAAGCGGCACAGATTGTGACTCTTGTGTGACTTCGCGGGCGCAGCGGGGCCACGATGCTCTCCCTCCCGAGCCCCCAGCGGTCCTACGTCCCATATGACCCCTTTCTGGATGTGAGAACGCGGTGATTGCACGGATGCTCAGTTGGGTGTCTCACAATCTGTGACGAATGTCTCGCCATTTTTAGTGTGAAATCATTTCACGCTTCGGTTTGAAGTCGTGACATGACTTGTGCGCAAGCGTGATCCGTGAACCCGGAGAGATCCAGGACTACAGAACAGTCCTATTTGTCTCAGTGGTAAACGCTAATACAGTCACGTTGACCTTGTACTTTTCCATCAAATAGCAGCAAAGGCTCATGGGAGCTCGAATAGAAATACAGTTTTATTTAGAGGTATGCTGTCTTGAATATTTGACCGTGGACACAAACTGTTGAAACATAACTTAATGGAAATAACATGTTTGAACTGGTAGTATTCTTACTGCCTTCATGTACACAAATGAGGCATAACATTATGACCACCTTCCTAATGTTGTGTAGGTCTCCCATGTGCCTCCAAAATGGAGGCTGTACGGGAAATAGTGTTAGACTTAAAGGGAAATTACCGTTTGTTCGGGAGATATTTATATCTGTGTACATCCATATAATGGGAGTGAATGGGGCACCCAAACGTAGCCTCTAAATAACGCATTATCTGCTGCGAAACTCACCAATTTCATCAATATTTTGTTATGGTACACTAGTGCTATTCCCCATTGAGTCCGGAGTTACCTGTTATCATCATCCAGGGTCTGTAGATTGACCTACAGACCCCGGATGATGTTTTCTGACCTGGATGATGTCATCTCTGAGCGCCGTGCGCACCTGCAGCGGTCGGCTAGCTTACCTGTAATTTGCTACTGCTAGTTTTTTGCAACTTGGCTGCATATTTTTCCGATTCTGAGGCTGTGGACGACGACTTTGTTTATGATGGACGTCTTTACTGTTTTGAGCCACAGTACACGAACGAGGAGCTTGTGGGGGCAGAGAGAGGAACAGCTGGCCAAAGAACAACAAACCCCTGCACGTCCGTGAATAGATAACAGGTAACTCTGGACTCAACAGGGAGTAGCAAATAGCATATCGTAACAAAATATTGGTGAATTGAGTTTCGTGTCAGATAATGTGTTATTTAGAGGTTTTGTTTCGGTGCCCCATTCACTCCCATTATATGGATGTACGCGGAGCTAAATATCTGAGGAATGACAAAAAATGACACCAAAGTTATGTGGCTGAGTAAACGATTGTATTTTATGCCAGAAATAAGGTCCAGGTTGTAAAAAACAAAAAAAACAATAGTTCCCCTTTAATGGACACAGATCAGGCATAACATTATGACCACCTTCCTAATATTGTGTAGGTTAGGGTTAACCTACACATAGGCCAACCATAAAATGAATGTAATGTATCTGGCAAACAGCTAAAAGATGAGGCTAAAACCCAAAATGCTAAATGCTAGTTATGTCTGTATTCAAACATACAATGTGCAATGGTGAACACTTGCATACCACTACTCTAACTTAGACCATATTATCACCATGGCTCATCTACCAGAGCAGTTACAGGTTCAGCATCTTGCCCCATGATGCTTTGGCATGCGGAGGAGTGGGGGATTGAACCCCCACCCCTTCTAAAACCTGATCCACAGCCACTTGAACGCTGTAGGCTGCCATACTGTATTTATGAAAAGTTCCTGATGACTATTTTAAAAGCTCCGGGGGAAATAACTTCATCGTTTTGAAACGACGTCAAGCCTTGTGTGGCAAAAATAATAAAAATCCTGACCTAGTTTGCTCTTATTGTTTTCACGAGGATCATTTTTCTTGGCAGGACACCATAATTACGCTCCACGTTGTGCTCTGTGGACCCCTTTACATTAGATTCTAGTCATTAAGAGCCTTTGGTAACATTATAATGTGCAGTCATTATTGCAGGCATCATAAAACACAATGGGGCAATGAATTAGCGAGCATTTTTCCATTAGCATGGCACGTTGTTTTAGTAATTGAGTTTAAAGATGTGGAAGACCTCGGATATTCACGAAGCAAGTGATGAAGAAAATCTCTTCACGAGAGCAAGAGATGCCAGAAAGAAGAAGAAGAAGAAGAGTATCACACTTTGTAGATATCTTTTTGTCAGCAACTTCACAGTTACGTTTTTGGTTACTTGAGTTCTTCTAACATCTTTCCAATATTGTAGTGATTCACATGGCATCACATGCATGAATCAGCCACAACATTAAAACCACTGACTGGAGAAGTAAACAACTATGACCATCTTGTGACAATCCAATGTTCTGTTGGGAAACTTCTGGACCTGGCATTCATTCTTTCATTGGTGTGGATGTTCCTTAGACATGTAGCACCCACCTGGACCAGACCAGGCACCCCCACCCCATAGCAATGACACTCCTTGATGGCAGCAGCCATCACCAGCAGGAACATGGTTTAAGAACAACTCAAACACATGAAGAACATCTCAAGGTGTTGACCTGGCCTCCAAACTCACTAGATCCCAAACTGATCAAGTATCTGTGGGTTTTCCACAGAGGCCCCTCCCCTCAAAGACCCCCCACTGTAGCCAGACACTACAGGATACCCTCAGAAGGTCCATGCCCATTTTCTGATGAGTCCCAATAGTTTTGGAGGCATAAGGGAGACCTACACAATATTAGGCAGGTGGTCATAATGTTACACCTGATTGGTGTATGTGCAGTAAGTTGGACACATTTCTAAGGTGCAACTGGCTTGTGTTGGTTTTCACCATTTTCATAGTTAAAGCATCTCTTGCTGTGTTTCCATGGAACAGAACAGACTGGTCTGATCAGAAGGTGTTTTCAATCAATCAGAGAGCGGCTGTGAAAACCTTTTATACTCTGATCAATACCATGTGAAAACCTGATCTGCTGGTTTCTCTCTAGTTGGAATAAATCCATTTCTTTCCGAGCATGTTCGCTCCAAGTGGGGTAAACATCAGGTGAGGAGTTTAAAGCAGGAACAGAAACACGGAGGCAGAAAAACAACCAGTGTTTGAAAAGAAGAAGGAAGTTGGGTTCCATGTGGGAAGCGATGTTGAAAACTCCATCTTCTATTGAATAAAGTCAGTGTCGACATTAACGTTCGGGGGAAAACAACCTTCTCAGTCATCAAGGTCATGATTTATCCAAGAAGCAGGCTAACACAAGGGTAATTCAACAATTACTCATCCAAGCAGCCTTTTCAGTCGTTCTTGCGTTCTCTTTCCAACACATTCAACAGTAGGCTCTACTGTGACAGATGTTCCAGGGCATGTAAACACATATTATCCTTTTATTTAGCATCCATAAACAGTGGGGACTGCTTATTAGAATGATGTCAAATTCAGGTTGAAGAAATGTGGGCCGTGTAAACACGAGCCAGGCTGAGCCAATTCGAGGCAAATGTTTGTTAGCAAAATACGCAGATTTTTATTTACTTCCAAATCAAGCCCAC
The DNA here is from genome assembly GCA_005024645.1 of Planiliza haematocheilus. Lineage (NCBI taxonomy): Eukaryota > Metazoa > Chordata > Actinopteri > Mugiliformes > Mugilidae > Planiliza > Planiliza haematocheilus. The sequence continues at coordinate 798,236 of SRSE01000635.1, forward strand.
ACTCGCTCCCCATTACTTATTTCCAGTGCATCAAATATATTTACATAGCAAAACAACCCGCACATTAACAGCAGATTGCCACAATCAATCACAATTCTGCGGCTCCCGCTCCTCCGCATCCCATCCGTTCACTCCACTATCTCTCAACTTACATAACCTCGCCGGTCCTCGGGAGACTGCCGAGGCTGGCTGAGATTGTATCAATGCACAGGTCAAGGGAAGGCGATGACTAATTCATGAGGCTGTTTGCAGGGAACCCTCATTGAGAGTCATTAGTCGCCTGTCAGCCGCTGCTCAGGCAGCCGTGGGAGCTGGGCAGCGTTGTGTGTCGTGAGGAAGCTTTCGCAAACAAGACCTCTCTTTGCTCTCGAGACATCCGAGTCACCGGGAAGGTTTGAAGAGGTGTTGACGGGCGGCTGGCGATAGCACGACGTGTTTTGAATGCGCATTTTTTGTCTCAAAAGGTTCGATTAAAATGTCAGATTTAAGATGAAGGCTTCAGGCTTTCACATTCTTTATTCATTTGTTTACTTCACTGCAAAGCCCCGTGCATGGGAAACTGTTTAAGTCAGTTCATGTGTGACCCTGAGAAGATGAAGCCTTTATATAAAGAGTCATGGTGGTTGGTTTCTGTCTGGATCCTGTGCTACAGAAATCCATAGATTTTAAACTGGGGCTGTTAAAAATAACGTGTTAATAACGCATAAAAGCAAATATCCTTAAACGCCACTATGCAATAATTCATGCACGTTCTCTTTAATGTTTTTTAAATATAGCAAAAAAATAAAATAAAATGTATATGTATATGGTATCTCTTATTCTATTTTTTGTATTTTGCACACCTTAAATAAAGTCTTATTATGACCTCGGCCCACAATTCAGTAACGCTGTAGAAAGCAAGAAGAATCTGAAGTGCAGGTGTGGTAAACAATTTTAGCCTGTAGGGGGCAGTAATACACGACGCAGTGTCAAACATCCCAAACAAAGAAGAAGAAGAAACAAAGCAGAAACAAATGCAAATAAACGCCTGAAAAACGAGCCTTTTGAAACCGTGACTTCAGCTTCAAAGCTCCGTCAGATCTGTCAGACACCAAACTTATTTGCATTTACCGTCGAGGCGAACAGAGTGACCACCGGGACAAGCAGACAGCTGTCCCTTCCAGGCACATTTAAAACAGATTTTAATACATGCAATTAATCTGAATTAGATTAATTCAATATTTGTATCTACTGACAGCCCTCGCTCAAACACAACCTCAAAAGTTCATCCTCTACTGGTAACCCATATCAATGCATACACGTCTTTGACATACACAACCTTGTGAGGAGTCGCTGTGTGTGCGTGACCCATCGAGGCCCTGTTACCATGCACTCGCCCTCCCGAGGTGTTTCCATCACCGCCTCACTTCCCAACCTGCCTGGCATTTGGAAAAATGCTAGAAAGGTTACGTCGACAGTGGAGGTCATGTCTCCGGTCTTGCGTAGCTAAACGCATGCAGCCTGACACCCACACTCACAGGGGTTAAGCTTTGCTTTGACGCTCGGGTCAAACTACTGGAAACAAAAAATAAATATTTAGCTATTTTGAGGTCTTTGTAGTTTCATTCATCCTCCTTTAGCCACAAATCAACAGGTATTTGTGCACAGACGCTGCAGTCGGCATCTACTGAGCTGTGGGATTTGGACGCCGAAACCTACATACGAGACATTTATACTTGTGCGCTTGTCAGTCTGGCTCACTCTGCAACAACTCCACCCAAACACTAGTCAGTGCTGTGTCTTTTTTACCAGTCGGGTTCATTTTTGTTTCTACTTCCTGCTTCTCTTTCATCAATGGTGACCGAAACTTTAGCCAAAATTTCACAGAAGACGAATCCTACGAATGTTTGTACCTCCGAACCTCCTCAGTTAACCTTTCCTTAATGTGTTCCATCTTTATTAATCCAAAACAATCGATCTGAAAATTGTGGACATGGAGAAACAGCTGGAAATGCGAAAGCAGAAACACGCTACTACCAAACGGACCAATCACAGCTCTTGACTGTGAAGTGTAGCTACATTTCCATGGAGGTGCACGTCAGGCTACGATGCTAGGGTCTGCGTAGGATCTGGGCTGTTGCCATAGCTGCGGCATCAAGTTGACGTTTAAGCATAAACCGCCTATCAGGAATCATTTACATCACAGCGCAGTTTGTGCATAGCTCACTAAACTTCATCAGTTTTCCATTCGTTCCACTGACCGTTTAATTTGGGACGTGCATGCATTCTGCAAACTAACAAGTCTTCTACATAAAACACACTCGTACTCTTCTGTGTAAACACAAATATTCTGCCGTCTTGCTTGATCAAGTACAAAACATAAAATTGACCGTGGCAGCTCGTTGGCGAGAACATGGAATTTAATATTTCTGCGGCATCAAAAGGAAAAAAACACTTCAAATAAAAAACATATGCGCGTTCACCACTCTAGCTGTCAGGCTGATTCCTATTGTCTAGGGACGGAAACAGATGTTAAATCGATATACTGTACACATTACATACAGCAGGTGTGCTCCCAGACTACACGGTAACATCCGTCGAGCTGTTAATGAGTGGGTCTGAAGGGACAGCTGTGAGAATACTCCCCGTCTGCGAGGCAAGAAATCAATGGCGAAAAGGGTGAGAAAATAAACGGGCGGAAAGGTGCCAAAAACTTGGAAAACGCTCCAACTCGCAAAGTAGCTTAAAATTGATTGTGATGTGTTCAGACATGTTTGTGAAATGTTGTTGATTTGGTGTGTTTTTTCAGACGGACTACCAGCCAGGGAAGAGAAAAAAAAAAAAAAAGGTTGATCCGTCTTGACGAGCAATTTGTGATCATTCAGGTGTGAATCTTGTTTTTGTACGCGCAGATGAACACCGAAGGTTTTGGGCACGTAAGATATTTAAATTCATCACCAAATACCACCGGGGAAGAGTTGGATGGTTCTGCAGCCAAAAGAAGTCAAAAGAGAAACATTTGCAGCGACGTGAACACGGAGTCTTACAGCAGATGGCGTGGGCCCCCACGGAGGCCTGATCCCAACAACACGGAGCCAGTCAGAGATTACACGGAGAGACGGAAGACACAGACGCAATGAATTCAAAGGCGGCTGTGAAACCACCTACCGGTTTTTCAGGCACAGGAGAAAAAACTGAACGCGAAGCAAGAAGAACTGGTTCTGTTACATAAAAGTGATTTTCTGTGTTTACTGCATTTTTATCAAGATGAAGATCAGATCAGCTGAAGAAATCAGGAAGACCATCTTTGTTCTCGCTTATTCACGACTCTCCTATCACCCACAACATTATGACCACTAAGAGGAGAAGTGAATGGCATTGACCATCTCGTGACAACTCAGTGTTCTGCTGGGAAACTTCTGGACCTGGCATTCATTCATTCATTCATTGGTGTGGATGTTACTTAGACATGTAGCACCCACCTAGACCAGACCAGGCACCCCCACCCCATAGCAATGACACTCCTTGATGGCAGCAGGAACAACCTTAGGAACAACTAAAAAAACATGAAGGTGTTGACCTGGCCTCCAAATTCACTAGATCCCAAACTGATCAAGTATCTTCAGAGACCTTCAGAAGGTCCACGTCCATTCTCTGATGAGTCCCAACTGTTTTGGAGGCATAAGGGAGACCTATACAATATTAGGAAGGTGGTCATAATGTCCCTCCCTTGCCCCGTTCACTGTCAGGGCCCAGGTAGAGAGCCTATTCTCAGGTCCATCATCTCTTCTTCTCAGGAGGAGAACATTCCCAGGATCTAGACTTGGGGGTCTTACTCTCGTCTCCTCAAATCACCAAGACTCTCTCTTTTCTCTTATTGTGTACATTAAAGTCTTTACCACCCACTCCTGAGGATTAAGCTAATATTTTTCTACGTTCTGTCACACCATTCTCTTTTGTTGCACTCCAATATTTCACTGATTGTGTTTACATGCTTCATCGCTTCCTTTCGTCCGACACTGGAGGTTTCCCATGCTTCTCGTTGTCACCGAGCGCTGATTTACTCTGCCCTCATTGTTAGCACCGTTGTAAAAGCCTCAGATCCAACACTTCCTGTGTTTGCCTTCTTCTGGACAGGAAGCAGTCTGGACTCTGAGATCAAAGTCCTGCAGCCATCCCTTATCAAGGGCCGCGGAGGAACAGGGCTCTTGGATAAAGCCTTTCGGACGCGATGTTTATTTAAGAATGCCACAGAAAAGAAAGAGAGCTTGTGTGTGGCTGCCACGTCGAATCGACAGCTATTTTGATCCCAGTGAGATGAAACAGGAGATCCAGATTAGGAAAGAGTTTCCTGGAGATTAAATCAAGTTGTGGGAGCTCCAGATTACTGCAGAGACTTTTTCCGAATGAGTTATGAGATATGAGCAGGGCTGCTTAAACTGAACAACTCATTTGACTGTTCTCCACGAATGAATAGGATTTTATTTTCATTATTTCTGCTAAAGTGGTTTCTACGCTACACTTCCTCAACAAAGGAAGTGATAACTTCTCTCCAGAGATCAGCGGGCTCATCTCCATTTGAGTTTTCTGCTTTAAAAACATCTTTCTCAGCCTCTACAGGTTTTGGGTCTTTTATATAACCTTTTATTTTTGTCATATTGACCACAACAACACAAGTTTTGATACACTGATCAGAGGTAACATCTATTTGGTGTTTGTCTGGTACATGGTAACTGTTTTTGCTGTATTTAGAACGGTAGCTGTTTCAAAGATAAAATAGAGAGTTCATAAAATTGTAATCGTGCAACTGGTCACACCAGGTAAATTAAAAAAACTGCAGACTGTATTCAGTGACTTAAGGCTCATTTAAGGTACTGTTGGACGTAGACGGCGTGACCTACGTACGTAGCCTACGCCGGTGCGAGCCATTTATACTTGCGCCTCGTCAGTCTGGCTCGCTCTGTAACAACACCTACCGAACACTAGTCGGCACTGTGTCAGTTTTCCCCAGTCGGGTTAATTGTTGGTTCTACTTCCTGCTTCACTATCAACAATGACACCTGAAACTTTTGCAAAAATTTCACCGAAGACGAGTCGTACAGATGTTTGTATAGCGGAACTTCCTCAGTTAAGCTTTCCTCCAAAACAATCAGTTCAAAAATTGTGGAGAAGTAGAAGCAGACAGAAATACTAAAGCAGAAATGCTCAGCAACCAAGCGGACCAATCACAGCTCTAGTGGTCTCCGTCGCAGTGGCACGTAGTTCCATTTCTGGGGAGGTGCACGTCAGACTAAGATGCTAGGGTCTGCGTAGGGTCTGGGCTGTTGCCGTAGTTACTAGAAGTATAAACCACATATCAGTAACCATTGACAGCACAGCACAGTTTGTGCATAACTCACTAAAATTGATTTTCTGTTCTTTCCCCTGACCATAGCATGACTATAAACTTAAATATGCACTATAGTTAAACAACGCAGTAGTTTGCAAGTATTGTTCATGCCTGCACCACATATTGAAAATCAGGGTTTTTCCAAGTTTTGTTTTCACTTTTTCGTGCATATTCATTGGGTTAGGAAAGGATCCTGGTTGAGGTTATAATACACCCTTTTGAGTACAGGTGCAGCCACAAAACTGTCTACCAACTTAAACAATGTGCAGTGGTTTTAAAGTGGTGCTTTGTGATTGTGAGAGTTAAACAACCAAACTGTGTGCATGTACAACAATCTGTTACCACATAATTAATGGTATCAGGTCACGTCAACAACTGAGCACTGACTACCCTGCTAGCCGATACTGAGAAATGTCTGAAAGCTCCAGACAAACACCTACTTATAATCAACCCTCAGACATTACAGGGTAAGTGTTAACACTGGGAAGTAAGAAACAGTGTGAGCACATATTTTCCACGCATATAAAGCCCTGCTTAATAACAATGTTCCCAACCCTGAGAATAAAATGCGTTTCCGTTGACCTGGGCCACCCCGGTGTGAACAAGCTCCGCAAACCTCTTTGTCTCTCGCGGCAGTAATTAAAGTTGTCAGTAGGTGTTTCGGAAAGAGAGAGGGATTAGGGTTCCCGGTGCTGGCTCTCAAACCGAGCTGACAATATGGTCCGACCACAAAGCCAGGGGCTTCTGGGACCCCAGCCAGTGGTTGATAGATCCATCAATATGACGGCTTTAGTCGGCGTTGATTGCTCTCCGGAGCAGCTCCTGTTGGTTTGCTGGGGCAGCGGTGCGTGGCGTTTTCCACAGACTTTATTTAAATGCAGGCCCATAACAGGTTGGTGAGGACCGAGTGCATGCTGATGAGAGTTTGACAGAAGCTGATAAATTAAGTTTAACAGATGCAGTTTGTAGTGAGGATTCAATCGGTATTGAGATCTGATCCAACAGCTACTCAAGGCTTACAGATGTTAACAAAAATTATGTTGAAATGTTATGTTTTTAATAGGGATGGGACTTTAACGTGTTGATTAATTACAAAAAACATCAACGCATTAAAAAACATAACACATTTATTGCAGTTTGCATTCCGAACCACGCAGAACTTTTGTCAGTGCATGTTGCAGTGAACACAGAATCACCGGAGATGTTAGCGCTAGCAGTCGTGTCGACAACTCAAACTTGGTTTCTTTGTTTTACCATTTAATGTCAATACTGTTCTGAAAAAGTACTTAAAGTACTTAAAATGGCACTTTAACTTTAAGTCTGTTCAGTTTTGTCCAGGGCTATTTTCTTTCTTTCTATTGTTTTGAATTGAAATGCAATTAAATGCATTTTTCCAGACTTTAAAGAGCTTGAGTTCACAATATTCATGTCTGTGTCTATTATTTGATTCAATTGGCCACAATTGGCCTTTTTGGGGCAAATATTGCAATGCGATTAAAATGCGATTAATCGAGATTAATGAATTCATTTTTTTTAATCGAACGACACCCCTACCTTTTAAGAAATAAAGCTGGTTTAAGCTCTAAATATAAAGTTATCAACATGACAAAAAGGCCTTTTTTTGTTGAGAAAGTAATGTAATATTTTAATAAAATGCTATAATATGCACACAGAGCACATTAAATCTAACAGATTTATGACTTTATTCGTAGAATATAGTTTCATTCTCATAACTTTCAGACCTCTTGCTCAAAATACCTCAAAAAGGGACAATCTTTGGTAAATCAAAACTTCTGTGCCACTTCCTTAAACCTTGAGGGCCATCTCAATCAATAGGAACCCAGTGTGGTGTGGTGTATGGGAGTATGGGAACAGGGAGATAGAGTAGTCGCAAAGCTGTTTACTGCCCAAACTGGAGGGTCCCGCTTCCTGGAGAGCCATGTGATAACATTGTCACCAACCATGAATGCCCTCCCCTCCCTCTCAAAGGGCTGCCTTGAAACTCTGCGGTAATTTTAGCAAAGCAAACATAAGGAGATGTATGTTGATGAATAGCTTTTCAAGGCTGAGTGTCAACGACGTCAGACACAATAGTCCATATAAAAATGAAGGTAAAAGACCAGAAAACAACCACACAGTCTCTCAGTGGGACAATGAATACTAGGTTTCCTTCCTTGAAGGGCTTTCAAAGAGGCACGTGAATCACTGAAATCACACAGACAGGAAGCGGAGAGAGGCACAACTAGCAAATGCACAGTGGACTGCAGGTGTTGACACATATTTTTCCACAGTTGACTCACTCAAGACCGATTCCTGCGGCAGTCAAAAGAAGCGCACAAATCCTCAAGACGAAAGCGGCAACGCATAACATTGATGCAGCTCCGTATTCAAAATGTTTGTTGCTGTTTCTAAATGTTCAAAAACACTCACATCCCTATATTTGACGCCATTTCTCTGCAATTAAGAATCATTCATTATTAAGGTTTTATTACAAAATTGTCTGCTAACATTTATCCAAATTATTGTCTTCATGTCTGTTAAACTCAAGGTCTTCCAGCGACAGTTCACAGATGCGTCTAGCGAGAGAGGAAAGTGAAAAGTTGAAGAACGATACAAGTTACTGCTGAATTCCTGAAGTTAAGCAACAGTGACACACCACAAGGTCAAAGAATGATTTTCAAGACACTTTCAAGATGCACTCACTATTATTATGCAGCAAAATGAAGTCACCTACAAAGGTTTATGTGACAGGAGCTCAAGAAACAAGTGTCCCCAGTTCAAACAGCAGCTACTAGCAAAGATGTGGTTGAGTGAGGCTGAATAAGAAGATGGATGAACCCTCAGTCACCCATAGGATTCCTGAAGGGACATTTTGAAGCTCAGCGTGGTGGGGTGTGGGCGTCAAAGCCCCCCCACTAACAGAAGTTTACCATCTTGGGACAATTCCATGTTCTGCTGGGAAACTTTTGGACCTGGCATTCATTCATTCATTGGTGTGGATATTACTTAGACATGTAGCACCCACCTAGACCAGACCAGACACCCCCACCCCATAGCAATGACAATCCTTGATGACAGCAAAAACCTGAATAATAGCACAAGGTGTTGACCTGGCCTCCAAATGCACTAGATCCCACACTGGTCAAGTATCTGTGGGCCCCATCCCATCAACCCATAGGACACCCTCAGAAGGCCATAAATCTGGACATTTTGGACGTGGAGACATTTTAGGTCTGTTCTGTTTAGTCACTTTGTAGCACACCCAATAATTGCCCAATCAAATGAAAACATGTCATATCGACTAGTTTCTGCAAACAATCCCACAATGCAATGGTTTCATCAGATGACAGCCTTCTTGTTCTTCTCCTGCGCAAATCACACAGATGGCATCGTCGCCGGCGAAGCTATCGATTTTTAAACGCGGCCCGAGCTGGTGGCAGAACAAACAATAGACTTGTTTAACGTGCCCGTCGTCCTCCTTCCTCCGTGTTCCAATGATTTTAAGTCACGCAATTTACCTGCGAGTCCAACGCGCCGAGATGTGCAAAGGTGGCGACGTACAGCTGCTATTAACTGCCTCTGACCTACAAATCAACTCATACGAGACATCTCCTGCTTCCGTTTTATCTGTTCCTCTCTGTCCTTCAGCTCCCTCAAGCTAACAGGGTCTCTCGCCACAAAAAAAAAAAAAAAAAAGCGAATACATTTTCACCAGCGAGGTGCCGCTCCATCTGCAGAGCCACAGCAGCCTCATTTTCCCGGGTACATCACACAGACGGCTGATTGTGAAAGATGATGCACTCGCACCCCGCTAACAGGTTCACACAAGCCCACATGCTTAAGCCACCTTGGGCTAATTCAATTCCTCTGCCATTCCAGAGGTAATAGAGTGTAGAGCCCGCACCGCCTCGCAGTTTAGTGCATGTGGAAAAACTAGGTCGACAGGGTGGGCCGTCTGGTTGTGGTCAGTCCAGCACCCCTGCGATTTGGCAAGGTCGTCCTTTTGTTAGGTTTTCAGCCATCGCCTACAATTATGTACACTACCGCTGGGGACATGATGAATAAATACAAAGAAATGCTCCGGAGAATGGTTTCTAAAATGTCTTGTTCTGAAATATCCTGCCGTAATTATTCCTTTAATATGGGTCAGCTCGTCCGAAACAGCAAGCAACCACTTACCCCGCACCCCTTCCCGGTCCTAGGTAATCTCGTTACAGATCAGTAAAAGTGAGAAATAACACACATCCTTTCTTCCTTCCTTACCGTAAGCAGCTAAACAAATAGAACGCAGAAGACAACAACATGCAGAGGAGCAGCGTTGTCGCTGGATTGAAATGAGGCAAAGAGGGAAACGAAATAAGGCGACAGGCTGATCGTCAGAGGTGAGCATTTCATTTTTCTCCGTAGCGTCTTTAATTTAGCTCTGTAACTAATCACGCAGCTCCGAACAGAATCAAATTTTCCAAGCGTCCCCCCTCGGATTATACTTCATTTTCTCCAGGTCTAAGTGCAGCATGAGGTCCTTAAACCATCACAGGGAAGCTTCGGGCACAAATGGTGACATCTACTCCAACTCCAAAGTCCTTCTACGTGCTAATAAGGATGCAGATCCTTAAACATTCTCCTGGTTATTTCATATTTAGTGCCATTTAGTGCCAGATGTTTAAAAATAGAATGCGACGTCTATTGTATCTGGGTTTGGACAACCTTAAGTTGTGCCTGGAGCCAGAGGTACTGTTATTTATTCGAGTTAATGCAGACTCCCAGTCGCTGTCAGCGATAACTCCGCCAAGTTCAGTTCATCCCAGTTATCTAACACGAGCATAATTCATCCGTTTCTTTCAGTGGCGTCCAGATTGTTTGGCTTTTATTTCCTCACGATTTGTTTCCAAAGCAGTTGATTCAACTCATGTGCGTTTTTAATGCGTTTCAGCCGACCGTGTGCAGCTGTGCCACCGACTCATTTCGTATTTAGTCTGTAGACTATACCCTTCCCTCCAGGCCTTCATTCTGGCCTTTGGAAGAACTAAGAGCACAAGTCTCGCCCTCCATCCTGTGTTCTTTCTTTCGGGTCACCATTGAGAGCGTCCTCGCTGGCTGCATCACTGCGTGGTACGAAGGCTGCACTGCCTCGTGCCGAAAGACCCCACAACGCATAGTAAACACAGCCTGCAAGATCATCGGTGGCCCTCTGCCCTCCCTGGCAGACATTTTCCACACCTGCCTCGCTCACAGAGCCATCAGCATTGACCCTTCCTACCCCTTACGTCCCCTCTTCAGTCTCCTGCCATCGGGGAAAAGGTACCCGAGCCTCAGGGCCCGCTCCACCAGACTGTTGAACAGCTTCGTCTACCACACTGTCAGCTGCCCCCCCAGCCTCATGCCCCCTGCCCGCCGGACTATAATCCACCCATCATACGGGGACTTTACCTCACCTGCTTTAGTGACTTAAAAAGACTCAAGGATTCTAACCTGACAGTTATCTGCACCTTTGCACATTAACTGGGTAACTCCAAGCTGTAACCATACATTTATATTTATTGACTATATTTAAATATATCCAGAATGTTTAGTAACTGTTTCATTGGCAAATTCCTTCACATTTCATCTATTTGGGTTTTTTATTCTTATGTGAGATAGAGAAACGTTTTTTCAATTTTTCTGAATGTTGTGAATGTATTGAGAAATTGACAATAAAGAAGTCTTGAATCTTGTTGAGTGGTATAATAAAGGTATTAAAGTGGTGGGAGATCTGGTCCATGAGGGCTCACTTTCCATATTATAAAATTACAAATGACCAATGCCGAGTTCTCCAGATTCTTACAAGTAAGCAGCTTTACTTTGTCTAATCTGTGGATATTCCCTGTAGGGCTGGCCCTTCATTCATCTTCTATAACCACTTATTCCTGTGAAGGGCCACAGAGTCTGCTGGAGCCTATCCCAGCTGTCATTGGGCAGCTGCCAGGTCCACCCTGGACAGGTCTCCAGTCTATCACAGGGCTAACACAGAGAGACAGACCTACGGCCAATTTAGAATCACCAATGACCCTAACCAGCATGTCTTTGGACAGTGGGAGGAAGCTGGAGTTGGACAAAACTGGAGTATCCAGAGAGAACCCATGCAGACACATGCAAACTCCACAAAGAAAGGAACCAGTTGGCCCATGGATTTGAACCTGGGACCTTCTCACTGTGAGGTATCAGTGCTAACCACCACGCCACTGTGCTGTCCCCTGTAGAATCCTTAGTGGATTCTAAGACCCTCTCCTGTCTTAAAGTAGGCAATTCAGACAAAGTCAAAAGCAAATGGGAGGCTGATTTGGGTACTACTGGTGACGAGGTGTGGACTTAGCTGATTGGCCAGCCCACCAGGGTTTTAGTATTTAATTCTACCTGGGAGAGACAATTTTAAAATCTCTATATGTTAGTCCAGAGGCCAGACACACAATGTACCCAGTTATGTCTAAAATTTGTACTAAATGTCAACCCTGCATTTCTGGAATACAATTTTACAGCAGCTCAACCTCGTCTTCAGACGCCAATTGCATCTTGGACCAAGGACTTGTTTGCTGTGACTGAATGATGAACTCCCTACTGATTGAAATAACAGATCTCCTGCACACTGAGCCAGGAAATCCATCCTGGTCTGGTGGATCTCTGATAAAGCCCCATCTGTTTATCAGTAGTTAAAAAATGTGTCTAGTGTGTAATCTATTTGAAGCGTTCTCAGCGGCATTAAAGGACAAACCATTAAAAAAAAGTTGGATTAAAATATAGAGGGTTTATCCTAAAATGTCAGCTATGCCATTAAAAGCAAAAACATTTAAATTAAAGCTTGTAACCTATTCTAAACTTATTCTAAAAACTGTAAATAGGGTTTGAAAGTTTGTATAATCTCAGTCTCAGTATTTTATCTTAACATTGAAAATAAGGCACTATGATTTCAGAAGTATGTTGCCAAATTTGACGCACAGTTTGACGGGTTTTAATTTAAGTTAGACGATTGGGAACTAAATTTGGGCTGCTTTGGGATCCCTTTGGCAGTGATTCTAAATTCTTTTTAACGCAGATTCAAAATAAAACTCATTTTGTTGCTTGTCTGTTTTCTGCAGGTACCTTAGGGGGCGGGACTTAATTTGGGAAACCGGGAGCACCTGGCCAGTCTCCCTGATCCTTTAAGATCTGGCAGTCGCAGCCCTCACGGTTCTCGCCTGTCGACCTCGATCCCTCCGGCGTAGTGTTTTTGCTCTGTTGGCTTTCGGCCTAGTTACTTTATTTTCATCATCATGCACTCATCCACAAACATACCGATACTCCCACTCAAACCTCATTTCGCTCTTATGAGTTCATTGCCGACTTCATTATTTGAATAAATTAGTTAACCTTTACATTTAACCTCTTTACGCCTCTCCATATTTTGTCATGGCTTAGAGCCAGGTGATGACAAACTAATGTGAATATAATCTAAGACAGTGTGTGCATGAAGAATCTCCATCAGTGGACCACATGACATCAACTAGCGGTGCGATTTTGTTGCTGGATAAATTCTATGCACCAGTGTAACCAGCTTGCATGGTTAAAATACTCAACAAAATGTGGAGCAAATATTTTGGGTGGTTCAGTGTGCATTTTGGTGGTGTTTAAAAAGCTGGAAGCCATCCTCTGTATCTGGCAACACTGACTTACACACACATGCACAATTTTTAGATCACCGTCTACAAACTTTCCAAAATGAAAAATTTACCAAGGACCCGTGAGAACGGTGCTAAATTTGAAATGGTGTTGAAGAAAAGTGTGCTCCGGTAGTGAAGAAGCAAAACGTAGGTGTATTATAATATTTGCAGCGATTTCAAAAAGCCTTAGTTTCAGTCTTGCAAAATTCGATTACATTTCGAAAACATTTGAATCTTTTAAAACATATTTTTGCACTTTCAAATTATGGCGAAATATTGATCCCATTCATTCCCAACAGCTGAAGCCTTCCTTGTGCATTCAGAAAGTAAAAAACAAGTGTGGTCATTACCAGCTGGATTAACATCCCGTGCAAATTAGGTTTGATTTTCCATGGATTTGTGATATTTTAAAGATGGAGCGTTCGTTGCTGTCTACTGAGGAGCAATGAAACGGCCCACGAGTGGACGCCAAGCCTCTGCTGCACTAATTGTCTCCGTTCCTCTCGTTTCAACCCAAAGCGCCTGCCTTCTCATCAAAAGCCACGTACAAACGCCAGGTTCATCTTCAGACACAATGGTGCCTCACCAGCCTGCCATGAAATTGCTTTTTACTGTAAAGCCAGCAGGACGAACTAAATCATATGCAATATGAAAGTGATCTAAAATAGATCTGAAATATACTGTGATGCTGTAAGATACATACAGAATATGCATATTATTGCTGTATGATAGTAACTTTAACTCTTAAATTGCTATATTCAAACACAGACATGCATATACACTGGAAAACTACCACTTTAGTAAAACATTTAGACAATGGATTAATATAAAAATCCATTTTCCAATTTCAGAAATAAACACAACTTCAGATATACATTTTCAAAATTAAATTTCTCTTTTTGCCATCCATCATATTCCTTCATTTTCCCCATCTGACAGCCTCATAATGTCTGATGGGCAGTTTTCTCATATTAAGGTCTAATATCTAAGCTTGGCTGAGGAGCTGATAACTAGCTTGATGTCCCCATAATGAGTCCACACCAAGCTTATGGGGTCTAGCGTGTCACATAAACCTTCATTAATGCTGGCTTCCCAGCAGTCAGCAAGAGAGGGGCACCCAAGTTATTAAATTCATTCCTCTATTCAGTAGGCGGGGGGACAAATATCTTTCATAAGAGCCTTAAAATGCCCTAAAGGCTGCTGTCTAACTTTAGTGGTATTTGAAGTGGACGCCATAGTGAGCTCAGTGTTCTGTGGCCATGAATTTGCATTATTTAAAAAATATATATATATATTAAAGCCATTTATTGGCCTACCATTAAGGGAGTGTACAGACAGGAAGAGATGAGCAGCGATGTGGAGGCAATAAGCCATGAAATATTATTAAAATCCAGCATTAATAGGCTACAAACTGTGGCGTTGCATTGTTTCTGGGTACCTGGTAGGGGTTGAACAACTTCTGCTTTTTGACTAATGTGGTGAAAGTTGAGTCGTATGGGATCGTAGCCCACGTCAACACCATAAACAGAGTCCGACACTTCTAACATACGATTCTCACTCGCAAAACTGTCACTTGTACCATAACTTCAGTCGCTCGTGTGGTGCATTCACTGACATCATGGACAAAACCACAACACGCTCTAGAACCACAGCAACAATGTCAACTAATGGAACTGAACATAAACACATGAGCTTATTAATCCTGTGCGCTACAGATATATATAGCCTGTATAAAAACAGGCAGCAACTCAGCACCATCAATAGCATTTAATAATATGCCACACAGCGCGTTGACAATGAATTTGATCTGTAAATTGTTGATGTGCAGCCTCCTTCTCTCTGTTACCAATGGCCAGTTGGTGAAGTTGTACAACCCCCTAGTACCAAGCTGAACTAATCTCAACTTTAATGTCCAGAGGGAGTGAGTGATGCATCTGATTGACATGTGAAAAACACAGAGTCCCCACTACTGCAAAGAAACATAGTCCACAGCTTTGGTTCCTACTCCCAGATTCACCATGCTGACAGGAGCGTTGGCTGAATTTCTCACTGTATTTTCTTTTCAAATACCGAGGAGTGAAGGCAAGATGAGCTCGGTCGTTCCTCACACCAACAATTTTGTTTCATGTCTTGCTTGTTTCACCTATAAATATTAAAAAGAAACGACAGCCTCAAAACATGAGCTCGTAACAAACCTGCAGCAAAGAGATTAGCAACGTGCGAATGCATAGACGAGACTTGACTCGTCTTAATGTTTTGATCATGCTACAGTTTGCATTAGTCGGTTGCCTGGCAGCTCTAGGAAGTTAATGCTACTAGCTAAAAAAAATAAAATAAAAATAGTACCGCTCATAGTTACCATGATGCAACATGCTATTTTAACCACCGGTTTGTGAACGTCTGATATGCAGCATAAATCAAAACCAGGTGTTTTTCTTAACATACCTTGTTTCAACAGATAAAAAATAATAATAACCTCCGATATCTCCTGCATGCAGTGGTGTGAATATTACCACACAGAAATAGGCTCTGTGAGACCCATCGTAAAGAAAAAGGAGTGACAGGTCTATCATTTACACCCGGATTAGTCATTAGGATTAGTCACGACGAGGAGAAGGCTCCACGCAGCCTGAAGCCATCCATTAACTCCATGTCACTCGGTTTGGCTCGTTTCATCGGTTTGTTTGAATGGAGGAGAAAAAAAAAAGATTTATGTCAAAGATTTATGTCAAATAGTCACAGAGAGCCACGCTTCCTGTCCAAGAGTATTTTTTTTTATAGAAAGATGTTTCCCGCCTCACATGAAAGAAGCTTGTGTTTGGCTGCCAGATTACACCTCTTCCTTTATACAACACAATGGTGTTTGCATTATAACAAATCATTACGTCATGTAAGTAAAGGCGGGCATGCTCCCACTGCAGAAAGTGCCCATTAAAATAAAAGTATATTCCATTGCTGTGTAAATTTAATCCCATGCCATCCGACCCCCAAACAACAGCTGCTCATTTTACTCATTGCTTTTAAGTTATAGCACATAAACCGCCGAGCCGTGCAGAGAGCTATTCCAAATATGAAGCAGCCCTTTTAAAAATGGCACGGCGTTGACACACTGTAAAAACCCATGAAATGTCATGTGTCTCTGCTCGTATTGATCACACAGCAGGGCGCCACGGGAAAGAGCCGCGGATCAGCCCACAGAGGTTAATGTACAAGTACTCCAGCCTGCTGGATATGAGTCGATGCTCCACCGTCTATTGACTGCGCAGCGTGCAAACACATGTGTAAAGAGCAAGCTTAAATCTGAGGGCTTGTTGCCGGGTAGGGGAGATTCACCTCAAACAGAATGCGGATGCTTTAATCAGGCTACATGTGTTTGTTTAACATCGACGGAAATCTGCATAAAAGTGCAAAGGTTTCAACTTTCAGCCACAACCTGACGACTTCCAGTCAAGAGATGAGTAACTTTTGGTCCTCCATACCCTTCAGCTCTATGGTGTTTGATAGATTTGATCTGTTTGGCCGATAAAGTTCATTGGTCCGGTTCAGTCTCAACTCATTAAGCCCTTATCTGTTCAGCACCAAGCACCACCGCACCTAGCTTTTGGGAGCTAAACTAATTTCATTCAGGACAAGAAAAGACCAAAAAGGTGCTAAAAGACATCTGAATCTATTTTCCATTTGTGATTTTAACCAGCAGCTAATTAACTACTTGGATCTGAAGATCTGAAAGATGTTGACGAAGAATTGTGTTCCCATCTGATTTCTGTTGACCCTATAACTGGCAGTGGAAAATTGTTTCTGCAGTTTTTAGGATGGGAAAGGTCATTGAGTAATGTCTACATTTTCCCCAGACATGTCATAAAATTACAAGGAGCATTAAATAGCAGCACGTATGCAATCTTACTATTAACCCTTAACCTTTCTAAAAAAAAAAAAAACTCAGCAAACACGTCACAACTCATTATCTCTAATTTTACCAAGACTTTTATGTAGTTATGTGTATATGAATACAACAAGAGGAGACTGTATGGCTTGTCCTCGTAAATGGGGTTAACATGACCCCATTTAAAGACTGCGTTTCTCTGTACAACTACTAGCTTGCATCGATCAGGCATAACATTATGACCACCTTCCTGTGTAGGTCTCCCTTGTGTCTCTAAAACAGATGTGACTGATCAGAGAATGGACATGGGCCTTGTGAGGGTGTCCTGTGGTGTCTGGTAACAGGATGCTGTTAATGGGGGTCTTTAGGCTCTATGGGTTGAGGGGAGGGGCCCACAGATACTTGACCAGTTTGGGATCTAGTGAATTTGGAGGCCAGGTTAACACCTTGTGATGTTCTTCAGGCTGTATCCTGCTGGGGATGGCTGCTGCCATCAAGGAGTGTCATTGCTATGGGGTGGGGGTGCCTGGTCTGGTCTAGGTGGGTGCTACATGTCCAAGGAACATCCACACCAATGAATGAATGAATGACAGGTCCAGAAGTTTCCCAGCAGAACATTGAATTGACACAAGATGGTCTATGTTAGTTACTTCTCCTGTCAGTGGTCATAATGTTGTGGCTGATCGGTGCGATAGTACATCCTGTAGTCATTTTGTCAACAAAACAGCAATTGTTAGCTAAGAAAGTCCCTCAAAATATCCAACATTCCCAATTAATAATCAGGATACACATTACATTTAGAAAGCTAAAGCTAAGCTAAGCTAACTCGGCTGTGGATGTGACAGTCTGAGAAGTCTTTCAGCAAACTGAGCGCCATACTGAACTTTTAATGTCACTTCCAGGAAGATAACAGAAAACACAACTAAATTCTGATAAACTCTAAGTGGAGCAGAACAGGCAGAAATGGTGTCAGCTTATCAAAACAATGTCCCGTACACTTTCACAACAGTCGGGGTCAGTGATCTGAAACAAGATGGCCTTTAAGCGAGACAAAACCTGCTAAGTGGTCCGAGTGTCAGATAAACCTGCTGTTTGTGTGACTTTCAAACATTTTCCTGCGATTGTCTGGGCTCTCTGGCGCTCTTTGTGTTGTGTTGTAAAGGTCAGAGGAGCCGCCGTGTGTGGTTTTAGTGTTTGTAGTGGAGCTGATGAGTGGTGAGGAGTGTTCTCGCTGCTGTCATGTTTTTACATAAAAATATGTTATTGTAACGGGTGCAGTCTGCCGTATCTAGAAACAATGTCCAACAAGGAAGACAGAATAAATATCAAAGACATTTTTCACTATATATTATACTATATATAGTACTATATGTACGTAGATGCCTTTTTTATTCAGGACATGGTGATGATAGTAAATCTTTATCTTACGCAGATTTTGGGGCCTTGGTTAGAAATGAGTATAACATGCAAATTACTTCATCAAATTAAACATCAGTTTACTAAATTATTGCTTCAATAGAATCATTTTGGACACTAGAATTGAGTTAAGCAACATACAACTATCAGCCACAACATTATGACGACTGACAGGAGAAGTAAATAACATTGACCATCTTGTGATAATTCTGCTGGGAAACTTTTGGACCTGGCCTTCATTCATTCATTGGTGTGGATGTTCCTTAGACATGTAGCACCCACCTAGACCAGACCAGGCACCCCTACCCCATAGCAATGACACTCCTTAATGGCACAAGGTGTTGACCTGGCCTCCAAATTCACTAGATCCCAAACTGATCAAGTATCTGTGGGATGATCCACAGAGGCCCCTCCCCTCAAACCATAGGATCCCAGTAACAGACCCCCTCAGAAGGCCTGTGTCCATTCACTGATGAGTCATTACTGTTTTGAAGGCGCAAGGGATGAAAGCAAATACGGAAACTCATATTTAAGAATGTGAGAAATACAAAATATTGGTTGGAAACATGAAAAATCTTTTGTTATCCATCCACCCCCACTTTCTCCATAGAGGACTATCTCTGTAACCCAAATTCACAATCATACAACAGTTTAAAATCAACCCGCCCAGTCTTCATGGCCTCCTGCAGTTATCCTACCTATCCTACCCGAATGAACGGTTCTCCAACCTGCCTACGATTCCTCTTGCATTCTCAAACCGTCATGTAACATCATCAGCTTCTACATGTACGCTTTAGTCAGATGTACGTGTCTATGACAGATGTATGTTTATCTCGTTCTTCCTGCTGTTCTCTGCTGTCTTTTCTGTCTCTACCCGGCCGGCCTTAGGCAGATGGGTTCCTGCATATGAGCTTGAGGTTCTGCTCAGGGTTCCTCCTTGCCACTGTCACCTTAACGCTCGCTCTGGAGGTTTCGGGCCGGGCTTCAGCCTGGATGATGTGAGGCGTCTTGAGACAATTTGTATTGTTATTGACAGTATATAAATAAAATTGAACTGATAAAAAATAAATGAATCAATCATGATTGGAGTTGTACATTGGTATGAAGGCAACTGACCAACGTAGACAAGCACCAATGGCTGACTACCTTTCACCTATCCAAGGAGTCCCTCCATTGGTTTGAAATCAGTTCATGAATCCGCCACCCAACTCCACAAAGCCACTTCTCATCTCTCTGGCAGTTCAGGAGGGAACTGGCATCTTGTTACCCAAGTCACCGGTTTTGTGTGTGGAGCTAAAAAGTAGCTTCTGATTCAGCATCGCTCTGCAGCTGTGGACGGCGGCCCCTTCCTCAGAAAAACAAAAGCCAAGCTGTTTACAGAAGCAGGAGTCGCCGCCCTCAATCCCATGTGTTCTTTCAGAAGATCAAGCCCCGTCGCTCAGCTATGACACACTTAGAAGCTTCAAATGTTTCTGATCAAAAAAAAAAAAAAAAAAAACAGGAGCAGAAATCACAGAGCAGACAGACGGGCTCAGATCCCTTGTTGTTGCCGCATGGTAAACATCTCCCTCTCCTGCACACATACACTTGTTGCGTAGATGCACGAGCATGCTTTGATCTGGCGGCGGCGTCTCCCTCGCTGAACCTTCAAATACCTCATTTAAACACCAGAAAAACTGCGAATCTTTCCTTTGTCTGCCTCATCCCCGGCGCCGCTTCCGTCTTTTATGCTAATGCACGAGCACACAGCGCTTAGTCGCGAGTTTACCTCGGCTTTCTCTCCGGGAACAAATACCAGGCAGAACAAAGCAGAGCACACTTGTCCTAGATGAGATAGCCTGATTGTATCTGAGTGTGTGTGCGTGTGCATACATGCATGTGTGTTTGAGCAGGAACAAGAGAGAGGATCAAACAAGTGAGCGTACTTCCATGTTTCTTGTGTTCTTTTTAAGAGTCCCTCTTCATCGGCCTCTGGAGACGCTCCACTCTGTAATCTATCATTCGACATGTTCATTAGTCTGTGTGTGTGTGTGTGTGTGTGTGTGTGTGTGTGTGTGTGTGTGTGTGTGTGTGTGTGTGTGTGTGTGTGTGTCGTGTGTGATTCACCAAGCATCTCTCGCCTGGGAATCAACATTAAGCAGCGCATCAGCTCGCCATATGCCGAGATCAGGAAGAAGAGCGTCAATTAACACACTTTTGATCTTATCCCATGAAGCAAACAACACGCTGGGAAGAAAAAGACAATGGAGGCAGAGCTCACAATCGGCTGAAACATGTGGATGACGCTTGTGTTTCACTGATAGTCTGAATGAAAGAACAATCAGACTGAGAAGGGTGGTGTAAACCTCTGATCGTCTGTTTAATAGGAGAATATTGGCTTCAAATAACGACATAAACACTTGGTTTTAATCTGTTTAAAACAAATGCTTTCATTTGGTGCATGCATTTATGTTATTGCATAACCGTTTCTGTGATTTAGGATAAATAAAGTATTATCTATCATGGTGGTAGCAAAATATCCAGTTGTTCAAATTAAGCTGAAATTGATGCGGACAGAAATGTTGGAAAATGTGATTTCATCAATAAAGTTGGTGGAAAAACAACTATTCTGTTATAGATCCTACATCAGCAGAACCACTTGCTCTATGCTGTCTATAATGTTTTGTGGCACGTACATCAATGCGTGCAGCCACAACATTATGACCAGGAGAAGTAAACAACATTTAAACCGTCTTTTGACAATTCAGCGTTCTGCTGGGAATCTTCTGGACCTGGCATTCATTCATTCATTGGTGTGGATGTTCCTTAGACATGTAGCACCCACCTAGACCAGACCAGGCACCCCCACCCCATAGCAATGACACAACTTGATGGCAGCAGCCACAGAAACACGTTAGAATCTCATCACTAACAACATTGTGTTACCAGACACCACAGGACACCCTCAGAAGGTCCATGTCCATCATCTGATGAGTCCCAATTGTTTTGGAGACCTACACAACATTAAGAAGGTGGTCATAATGTTATGCCTGGCTGGTGTACCTGGTAACACCTAGTAATTGTGTCTTGTGCACATACTGTAGAGTGAGTTGTTGACATGTAGTTTCTGGCCGATCTTCGGACCAGACAATTTCCTGTGCTGCAAAAAACGATCGCTGACGTGGAGGTCATAATGTTTTGCCTGATCAGTATATATCTATATTTTAGAACCGAATATTAGGAAACTAATTAAAAGCCAGACTTGCATTAGTATTCCTTTTGACAGTTATGATCAAATTAAAAAGCTTGTGGGAGGAAACTATTCTTTATGTTTGTATCGCACACTGTGATGTAATTGGCTCTTTTAAACATCCGTCTTCTCCCTTGACAAATGGGTGACAGACAGAAAGACAGAAAGACAGACAGACATGCACTTAACTGGAATTAAGTGGAATAAACAATCTTAAATTATACGTTTCTTAAAAATCAACTCCACGCGTCGCGTCGTGTGGATTCTCACGTACGGCAGCCTTCCTGTGTGGATAATGAAAGGGGCTGAAGTGTGATCGAGTGTTGCCAAGGTAACACGTGTTTGTTCGCGTATGTGATCTGCAACTAAATTTAATCAAAGAGGATGAAATCCCCAGGCTTTTATATTATGGAGCGGACATGGAGCTACTTCAGAGTAGCTCAGCATCATCCATGAACAAACACACGCTCCAGTCAAAGGGTTGGACACGTCCTTATTTTTAATTCTATTTCATATTATCTGCAATTTAGATTAATACTGAAGACATCTAAACTACAAAGGGACACATGTGGAATTATGAAGCAAATAAAAGTGTTCAAACCAGAAGTCTTATTCTATGTTAGTTTATTATTCACTTATTACTTTAATGACTAATTCAGAAATCAGTCACATACTATAGCAGAATACGCAATAAAATATTCATTAACACATAATTTATTAAAAACAAATATTTCAAATGATTTTTTTTCTGCGCTTGTGAAATTAAGGCGTTAAAGGGTCATTTGAATTATTTACATATATACAGTATCATGTAGATTCATAGTGAAGACAAACGCATACGAAGGAAGACATATGGAATTATTTAGTAAAGAAAAAGCATTGAATAAACCACAGTATGTTTTAGATTGAATGAAGCTTTGTTGAAGCTCTTGGCGTTGTCTTCATGAGGTCCTCACCTGAAACTGATTTTCAGTTTACAATGTGTTGTAAGATAATATAATGTAGCAGGTACGAAGCCTTTTCCGTGTATATTGCAGCTGAAGGCCTAATAACTTTAAACAGTGAAATTCAGCAAATAGTTACTGCAGGACGTTTGGTTTAGTCGTTAACTGACTGCTGTCCAGATGATTTGGACCGTTGCTCTGCTAGCATTAGCAGACGTCTTTTCAGATGCATTGCAGTGGTACTTTAGTTGTATTTCAGGTCTTCTGTATGTCACGGTAGCATGGGCTTCATCTTTAGTGAAGTAACACTTAATGAATTGCTGCTAGTTTGCTGCAACAACCCGCTGGTCTCTTCACCTGTCTTCTCGGAGGCGTATGTGCCGTTACTGGCGACAAGTCAACCTCCTGCTTAAAGTGTCACGGCACAGCAGTGAAGTCGACTAGTCGGTACAACAGATCATGTTGTAATCTATATTATGGCCAGAACCACTCAACTAAGTAGAGATAACCAACAGTCCATTGTTACTTAAAGACAGGAAGCTCAGTCTGGGGAAAAAAAAAAAAAATTAAGAACATCATCCAGAAGTCATCCAATACTTGTAGAGATGTTCTGGTTTAGGACCAAAAGGCAAAGCACCACAACACGTTCTCAACACCTCTGGGAACTCCCCTTTAAGACATGCCTCAATGCTCCATAACTCCATATGTGTCCCTTCATAGTTTGGATGTCTTAACGGGGAACTACTGTTTCTTACAACCTAAGCCTCATTTCTAGCTGCTGCTATTGTTTGTCCACAACCTCAGAATTGGAAAAAATATTCAGTCATGATGCAAAAAACTAGCAGAAGCAAATTACAGGTACACAAGCCGACCGTTGCGGGTGCAGAGATGACATCGCCAAGGTCAGAAGACATCATCTGGGGTCTGCAGGTCAATCTACAGACCCTGGATGATGACAAGAGGTAACTCTGGTCTCAACGGGGAATAGCACTAGTGTACCATAAAAAAATATTGGTGAACTGAAGGAGTTCCGTAGCAGATAATGTGTTATTTAGAGGCTGCATCTCGGTGCCCCATTCACTCCCACTATATGCACAAACGTTGATCACCCAAAGTTATATGGGTGAGTACACGACCGTATGTTACGGTAGAAGTAAGGTCCAGGCTGTAAAAAGCAGTAGTTTCCCTTTAAGTGTTAATCTACAATGTAGAAAGTATTCAAAATAAATTCAAACATTAAATTAGACGGTTTGGTGGTGAGGATGAGAGGTGTTGAGAACCTGTTGGCTGCTTTGCCTTCACTCTTGAGGTCCAAATCACTCCAAAGCATCTCTACAGGCTCGTTTAGGCTCATTTCATCAAAGCATTTGACGTTTTTTTCCGCTCATGCACTTGAGAATACATTGGCCGTCTTTTCTCTTTACTTCATTCAGTGGTTCTCGCCATAACACGAATCAGAGCAGAAGTCGAAGAGGTCTACTCGGCCCAACGCGGAGCGCCGTGGACCAGCCCCACCTCTGCAACCGAAGTCGTCGAACGCATGGAAAAGACAAGAAATTCCTCAAATTCACCTCTCAAACAAGTCGTCGCACCTGTTAACTGAAAACCGACTGAGAGGACGGCGAGAGCGTGCAGAGCTGCGATCAAAGCTCTTTGAAGAATCCAAAACATATTCTGGCGTGTCGAACACTTTTCTCTCTGCTAAGCGACGCCATGTGTGTTCCTCTGATGTCTTCATGGCACTGCGCATCGTAAATAATTAAAAGAACCCTTAAACGGCTTAATTTCACAAACACAGATGCAACTATTCAGGCTTTCATTTGAAATGTTTAAGGAATAATTTATTGCCTGTTCAGTTAAATTTGGGGGATAATTAAAAGATATGTTTATAATGTGCGTAAAGCTGATATTTACGGCTTCACTGGGGAATTAAATGTGCTAAAGGGACAGAATTTAAGGGTTAAACGATGCTTTCTGATGCCATTATGACAGCAGCGTGATTCTATAGCTATTAATGTGGAGCACAGACTCCCACATGAACACACTGTACGCTGGCTCACGGATTCCATCAGGCCACAGACTGTGTTTTCTGCAGTAGAGAGGCTCAAATGAGAGCGGCAACATAAAATGATGTTCTGGTGTCACCGGGGGTCCGGCGTCTCATCAAATACCCAGACTCAGAGGCTGAATTCAAATGCCTTTTTTTTTTTGTAAATAGTTATTTTCAACGCTCGGCGTGTTCTGTGCCGCAGGTGGCGAGAACATCCATCCGGCTCTTGCAGCGGTTTCTCATTTCATTTTTATATGGATGAAAAAGGAGAGAGGGAAGTGCTGCCCGCTGGTTCTCACTTTGCTCAACACCACTCGGCGCCGCTCCTTAGGTTTGTCAAAAGCCAAAAGCGGCTCCATCGCAATTCAGTGGACATGTGTTGAGGAGTAAAGGAGATGACAAGCTTTAAAAAAAAAAAAAAAAAAACACCTCGCTCTGCTTCAGGCGGACACCGAGATGCCGACGACGGCGATTTTCTGCAGAGGAGACAATCTGGACTTGGTTTCACAGAGGTTTCTTGGCTCTCCCGCGGACAGAAAGAATGTCGGCGACTTCCAAGATCGTTAACTGCCAGAAGATCGTTTTTTTTTTTTTTTTTGCACAAGCAGCAAAGGATTCAGAGCCAGATTACTATCAAATTAATCTCAGTCCTCACTGTGCAAGGTCTGCATCTGAGAGTAAATCAGGGGAAGCAATGGAACAAAAACAAAAGTCGAAGAGGACGCTGGAAGAAATCAAGGAAAAATAAACGAAAAATCATCAAACGTGCCAGAAAGAGATTTACTGGAAGCTCAAATACAATTAAAAATAAAAAAAATTAAAAACAACATTTGTCCAAGAAATGCAGCGTTTGTCTGTACCGCACATTTTTGGATGGAATATATTTATTTTTTTATATTCACATAAAACAAACCAGCTGCTTCTCCTCTTTCTCCAATGCTAAGCTAACCGGCTGCTTGTTACAGCAGACAAACATCTGCTTAGACAGCTGACCTAACCATTAAACTATCGCACGTCCAGCTAGCGCGTTCAAAAGCTAGGAAGACGGCAGGGGTTGCTATGGAAACAAACTCAAAAGGAAGGGCTCGTGGACATTTGGCCCTCTGTTGTGCTTTTCATGAAATGTTGAAGAGGTTCAGACGTCGTCGGGGAGTCCAAGGTTTCTTGGATCCGATGCTCACTTGCTGCTGCTGCTCACCCTCCTTCCTCCCTTCCTCCTCCTCCTCCTCCTCCTCCTCCTCCCACATCCCCCCCAAAACTTCAAGATTTTGGCCCGATATGACGAGGGCGGTTTTCCTCTGAAAGTCACGATGCCATGATTTAAAGGCATCCATTAAACTCGAATGATCTCCGTAGAAGCCCGTGCAGCCGTCTGTAAAAATAATTTGGTTGAAGTCTCGGAACAAAACAAAGCAGCGCCAAGCAAATTAAATGTAGATGGAGGAATGGAATAAAAATGAGGATGCCAGTGGAGAGAAGGGGGGGGAAAAAATATATATTTTAAACTTCTTTCAACTTCCAACCAATGAATCGATGAAGACCCCTCCGCCCCTGTATCGGCTCCATCCACCTCTTTCCGTACGGTTCGATAGTTTCTGATCTCCTGCAGGGCGCTCCGCGGCGTTTAGAGCCCTCCTCTTCGCTGCCGTGGTTACTAGGTGCACGGAGCGTTCCTCGCAAAGCGGCACCATAAATCATTCATGAGCAGCTGAGCCCGATACTCGCATCTTCTAATTTATTGTTTGGAGGAAAGGTTCGCTGGAAAACATTCATCCGGTGAAATAAAACCCCACAGATGCTGCAGAGACGCGTCTGAAGATGTGGGAACATCCAGTAGTGCTGCGTCCCAGCTCGGCTAGGTTGAGAGGGAACATAAAACCGCGTGTTTCTGGTTTGGTACAGTGAGTCTCTGCTTAGCCAAGGTACCGTGGAGGAAGAAGAAGTTCGCCGGAGAGTGTGCTGCTTTTAATTTAGACCACAGCAAACAAGAGGAGGAAGTGATGTGAGCTGGACACAGATGGCGAGCGTGATCTCACTTTGGACACTGGAGACGAAGGCGATTACCGATGTAATAGGTAATAAAACCATACACTAGAATTCTTACACCGATCAGCCTCAACATTATAACCAGAAGAATTACGTAAGATCTTGTGACAGTTCAATGTTGTGCTGGGAAACTTCTGGACCCGGCACTCATTCATTCATTGGTGTGGATGTTACTTAGACATGTAGCACCCACCTAGACCAGACCAGGCACCCCCACCCCATAGCAATGACACTCCTTGATGGCAGCAGTGAAAAAGACACAAAAACACTTCAGGAACATCTCAAAAAAACATGAAGAACATCTCAAGGTGTTGACCTGGCCTCCAAATTCACTAGATCCCAAACTGATCAAGTATCTGTGGGATGATCCACAGAGGCCCCTCCCCTCAAAGACCCCCACTAACAATATTGTGTAGCCAGACACCACAGGACACCCTCAGAAAGGTCCATGTCCATTCTCTGATGAGTCACCATAAGTAAGACCTACACAATATTAGGAAGGAAGGTGGTCATAATGTTATGCTTGAAAGACGTGGCCCTTGCAGATCTTCTGATATGATTCCAGTATTTTATTTCCCTTGGGGTCATTTCCCTTCAGTTTGATGTTGCTCACCTGCACTGAAGACTGACTTGACATGTCCACACTACATTCCACGGTCTGGACATGAGAACATTTCGTCTTGAATCGTCCCTGAATCACTCCCGTATTATTTCCCCCCCTCCCAACGCCTCAGGAACTAGAGCTATGCATCCTAGCCTTATTCATGCACAGTGATCAGATTCACGCTTAACACAGCTTCCTCTGCGACTGGATGAACTTCGACACCCGAGTCAGGCTGGATGATAGTCCCCCTGAGCCTGTGAAGTTTAGTTTTTGACATTGAATCCCAGAACAATGATATCACGAAGGAGCCTACTGCCAGAAACTCTCAAAGAAGCACTGAGTCAGACAAGTGACTGGAGAAAAAAATAAAAAGCGCGATGCATCTGATATCTCCTGCACAGTTGCTCTTTTTACCCCTTTTTGCAGACATAGTGTATGCGCTACGTGCGTCAGGGGACATTCTTTTGCTTTAGGCAGCGTGGCCTAAAGCAAAAGAAAGACGTTTAACATTTTTCCGTCGTCGCCTTCGCGTTTGTTTGCTAAGTTTCACAACCGCGCGCTGAACTCCTGCACGTGCACGCGTTCCCTTTATCACAGGTGATAATTTACGACTCCTGCCGTATCATCCCCGAGGTAATAAACCTCAAACAATGCGCACAATGCAACTCAAGACGGCAAATGAGCTCAGCCACCACTTCTGGAATGGGGATATCCATTCTTGCTAGGGCTTTCATTTTTCTCAAACCTCTTTACTTGGAGCTAAAGCATGGCTGCCCCGCGATGAAGGCAATTAATGGCGTCTAAGAGGAGCCGTAAGCAATGATGCAGTGACTTAATCTGCTTTCTGTTGCACGGGCTATATTGAATCTGTCACTCTGCCTGCGTGCCACAATAGGACTATTGTTTAGGAGGGGGGACATGAGGGATGACTTCTGCCGGGGCAACTGTCTCGTACGTTAACCTGAGCAGAAGCACGTATGCAGCTTGAATCTGCAGACACACGTTGCCTAAGTTGTGTACACATGCAACGTGCAAACAGTGATGTAACTCTGCAGGAATGCAGACACCTATATGGTCCGTTTAGCTGCACAGTGACGTCTCTGCGGCACGGTGTGAATGCTCAGTAATGTGCATGGAAACGTCAAAATATACGTGCAAGGAGACGACCATTCACGTTTTCTCCATTCACGGACTTACTGCGTATGATACCGTAAAATACTCCTCTGAAATCTCAGATAAGCAGGTGGAGACAGCTTCTCTACGTGCACTCTCTCACACAGCATGGATTCAAACGTGGACTCTCTCACACACACGCAGGCACCGGTGCTCTAAAATAAGCCACCAGAAGATTAGATAAGCACACACACACGCACAGAGACGGCCGGCGCAAGGCTATATACTCCCCAAAAACCTGCACGCAGCATGAATGCAAAATGCTGTGCTTAAGAGAAGTGACAATGGTGTTTTCTAGCTGGTGTTCTCAAAACGCAGTTCCTCTACTGACCACTAGAGGCTGAATACTATAGATGTAACCATTTATTAAACCTGTAAAGAGGTAGTTTTTCATATATAAGTGACTTAGTTGTTGGCCTAGCATTAGCTGCCTCCTTCAGGTCAACCAACGCTCCACTTTGCACATATTTGATAGAACAAGCTTTAAAGCCACTCTGCAGGAAACCCATGGGTCACGTCACAGAGGGTTCATGCATCTTGACAGACAGTCCATGACTTTAAACCATAGACAGTATAAAAATGGACAGTAGAACAGCTCCGCAAAAGTGAAGCCAAAGCAAGTAGAGCTCCCCCTGGTGACTGGCTGCAGTATAGATCATAAGCTCCATCCCCTCCACGTTAGGAGATGGGCTGAACTAAAATACACGTCAAATATTTATTTAAGGATGGGTTCTGTGGTTTAAGGTTGCTAATATAATGTTGATGACCGTTCAAGTGTCAATCGTTTAGCTACGTTTCGTTTTCGTTATAGAAATGGTAATGTAAACTACCAGTTGCCATGCCAACCGCTCCGCAAATCGTTCACATGGGACTGAGAGAGAAATTTAGTGTATAATCCAACATTTCCTTGTAACTGGTGCAGGTAGAGTGTAGTATTAATCAAACAAAAACACCAATAGACCATACTGGTCAGAGTCTCCAGAGGCTCCTGGAGACTCTGGCTCCAAATTTGCAAGATGGCGCCACCCGTATCCCAGGGAAAACGGTGTCAGTCTGACCAAAGTGAGGATGCTTTGTCCATATTTATATACAGTCTATGCCTTAAACAAATAGTTGTTTAACATTAGGTCCCAGAGCCAGACTTCCTTTAGCCTCCTTATAGTTATGCTTGATTAAGGGTCTGGCAGTATCAAAGGTTGGAGGTGGGCGTCCTCGCAGTTTGCTAGCAGTCTGACTAAGCATCTCAGCACCAACAATTTACCCATTTGCAAATCATGAGTGACTTAAGAGTAGTGGTGTGTTCACATAATTTTCAGTGGAAGCCGGGGATATGAATCATTGCCGTTGGTCTTCTGAAGCTGTGCTTGCTTTACCCGCTCCCATGTTTTATTAGTTGACGGCCGTTCCAAACCAACTAGCAAACGTTGAACAAGGATGCCGCAATGATGACTGTGTTGCATCTTTTGTCGCCAGCGTCGCAATGTCCAGAGCAACCAATCTACAACTACACAGATGCAACTGATTTAGCATTAGCTGGTGTGTTATTCCAGTCCGGTTTACCTTCGTTATACTGAATTTATCTTCAAATATTTTCTTGCCAAACACTCACTGTCCACATATTGCATTGCCCTTCCTTTACTACATCAACTCCTGGCAACAAAAGCTGGTCAGCGGTGTTCAGGAACCCAGAGGGCCTGCAGGTTAATGACTTCCCCGGCCGCTGCTGGACACACAGACAGATGTGTGGAATGACTAGCGCTGCGGCCGATAAACTCGAGGGGGGAGTCGCCGCACGTTGTGGCTGCTGCAGAGGCCTGTGCTCTCCATTCGTCAGCGAGATCAGGGCCCGACCAGATAAATCGCGCAGTGTACGTGAACGTAATAGCGTAAACAGAACTCTTGCACTTTGTCCCAGTGTTGCAAAAGACACAAGGAATGTGTGACAGAGGTTTGTGTATACAACGTGCATGCGGAGGGATCGCGCATACCGCGCAAACGCCGCGTAAACACACGCCCGTACGTCCCTTTCTGCCTTTAATCAGTCAAATAAACACATGCACGCATTACCTCTAAAAATACCATTCATTTAAATCAGCAGCATTTCAAAACAGTGTGCAGAGTAGGACAATAAACTCTGTAAGATCCTCCATAGCTCTGGGAAATATAAACACAGCTTCATATCATATACAGGAAGTGTAGGAGAGTTTGTACACCGAGTGTCAGCTTTGTTGCTCTTGAACAGAAAATAGCCATACTGTCTTTCAGTAAACAAAAGGCTGGCGAACAAATAGAGAGAGCGCTGCTATTATTACATTAACACACACACACACACACACACACACACACACAGACAGAAAGATATAAAAAGGCAGGAGCAGTATTCATTACTGTGGCACATTAAAAGACAGCACAATGGAACATAAATGACTCCGCGCTCCAATAGCTTAATTGCTAATCTCTTCTTTTAGGACAGTGTTTATTTCATTAGCCTCGTTTGCGCCGATGCTATCTCCCCCCGCTAATTAACTTGTTTGGATTAAACGTCTACCTCTTCATGCCAGCCGAGAAACAAACAAGTGCGCGGACCACCGTGAACGCGGCTGAAGGAAGGAAAATTAGGAAAATATGAAGCGGCTGGTTCACATGGAAATAATGAACTAACTGTCAAAATAAAAAAAAAGTTAAAGCTTCCTGGAAGAAGTCCGTCACCACGTTTGGGAACAGGAGTATATTTAATGCATCTTAGGAGTCTATATAACCCTCACCGTTTCATAATACATAATGTAGTATTGCAGAAATCACCTCCCACCTCCAGACTGGAGCTGCAATATTTCATCTTTACCGTCCTGCTGGTGCATTTCTACTCTTACACAGTAAATGTAGTAACACCCTTCTCTGAAAATACTCCACTACAAATAAAGATCCAGCTTCCAGAGACTTGGAAGTACTCTGTGAAATATGTACGCCAAGTAAAACTGAAGTAAAATGCATGTTTCATCGTAGGTTTAGATAGAAAATGCCCCGTGAGAGTCATGCATCACCTAAAAATTAATGAGCTCTAAAAAAACAAACAGAAAAACTGCTTTGTGATGCTGTATTTTCCTGCTAAGGGGTTTTAAATGGTTTATTTAGCTTGAGAAGTAGGTTAATGTTTCAGCTCCATAAAAGGAGCCTGTTGTGAAAACTTGTATCCTGCAAAACAATTCATGCTTGAGTAAAGACAGAAAGGCGGAACAGCGCCTCAAAAGTGAAGCCAAAGCAAGTAGAGCTTCCCTGGTGGCTGGCTGCAGTATAGGTCATAAGCTCCGCCCCTTTCATGTTCGTGGGTGGGGCTAAACTAAACTAAAACACTTCAATGATGATTTCTGTCATTTTAGGTAGTTAATTTAATGCTGATTCACCTTCAGGCGGCGATTTTTTGGATAAGTTTCGTTTTAGTTAGTTAATTGACGCTATAGAAACAGGATGCAATGGCAGCCGCTCCGCAAAATGTCTGGTTAGACCGTGATAGAGTAAAAAAAAAAAATAATCATTAAATAAATTAATATAGTGTATAATCCAACATTTCCTTGTTGGCGGTAGAGCAGAGCGTAGTATTAATAAAAAAAACAAAAAAAAACGCGAGTGAGTCTGGAGGAAGTGTGGGCGGGGCTTCGATATCACGGCTCCACGTGGTTCCACTCTTGGTCCGTACTGATTAGACTCTGGCTCCAAACTCGCAAGATGGCGCTCCCCGCTTCCCCAGGAAAACGGTGTCAGTCTGACCAATTCAAGGAAGTGGGGATGCATCATCCATATTTATATACAGTCTATGTTCGTAGCAGTGATGCTTCCCTAAACCATTAACCCTTCACCGCAATTAAAATAATTTTAATTTCAATGTTTAAGGACACTGGACTGGTTTTATTCCTCAGTCTTATCAGTTATTTCAGGACTAAAAAGGATATAATCTTTCATTATACAGCTTTTTCTAAGGAGCACTTCTCTTTTAAGAGTGTCTTCTCACGTATGTATACATTCACCGACCTTTTAAGCTGCTCAAACCGTTTTTGTTTTTTTTTTACTAAAAAGAAAAGATTCATGAACAAAGCTGGTGCTGCCTCTTAACCACCTTCCCCGGCACATTACATATTCCCAGCATCTGGTTCCCCGGGTGGCCCGCTACATCAGATGAGATCTGAGATGTCTGGAAGCCTTCACTGGTCCCCATTTGTTTTAATGTGGTGCTTGGGTTTTAATCCATCACTCCGGCGTGCTGCAGAAAGCGTCGGGCCTCTCGTTGCGTCAGGCTCCGTTCGGTGAAACGTGACATTCTGGGGCCGCTTTATCTTCACAGTTTGCAGCGTGAAGCAAAGAAAATAAATGTGTGAGGGGTGAGGGGGAAAGTGCCCGGGCGTGGGTTTGAAGGGGAGAGACGGGCGAAACGCTTCGACGTGTGACGTGCCATTGCACCTACATTTCTTTATCAGGTTTCTCAGGGTTTTTAGAAAGTCGGAAACGGAAGAGGGCATGAGAGAGGGAAACAAAGAGAGGCGGGTTTGCCGGCTTGTGTAATTGTGTCGACTTGATTGAGGCTGAAAGAAAAACGATTTCTTTATCTCGATGCTGTGCGGTGGGAAATAAGGAGAAAGGGAGGAGGTAGCAAAACGGCGCGCACATGTGCATGTGTGTTTGCGAGTGTACAAGGTGTGTAAAGAAGCACGAGTGATAAAGAGGCCGCAAAGACAGCAATGAGAAAAAGAGAGGTGCGATTAGAAAGAAAGAGAGAGAGAGAGAGAAGAGAGAGCGGGCTCTGAACTATTGAACGCCGTATCTGGCCGTGTACCCAGCCATCTGTATGCGGGGCCCTGAACCCATTTAAATTCAGGACGATTGCACTGTTTCTCAAATCCTTCAGAGCTGAATGCTTTTTGCACCCCGTCGAACAGGCTCGGAGGAGTAACGCCGCGGCCCGGGAATACCAAGCGGCGGCGGAGGCGGCAGCACGGGGAGAGCAGGTCTCTTTGTCTGCTTAGAAAGGAAACACTATCTACCTGGCAGGGCCGCTCTCTCATTTGAGTTCTCAAAGACGCCCCGAGAGGTCTGCCTAGCATGAACGACTAATGGACACAGACGTGAAAAAGGCAGCTTCGCCGCTACTTCTAATCGTTGCGTCGCATTTGTTGCACGGTTTTGTTTCAGATTTCCCCAAGATCTGAGTGATCAACCCACTCCCAGACCTAGAGGTGGTCATGAGCAGTTTTTACTCGACTATATATATATAAAATAAAGAAGCCACAACCACCAATGGCGGCTGGTAACCACCTATAAAGAGATAATTCAGGGCAGTGGTGTGGTAAAACTCTCTCGAGGAGCAGAAGTAAAAATAAAGAGAGGCCGCGATCACCGCAGCACGATCGCCAGGGTTGGCTTTTATTTTTGTCTCGAGCTTAAAACCGCTCGATCCCAGTAAACCAGGCTCTGTGGCCACCGGGCAGGTAGTTTGGTGAACAAGTGAACGGTCTGGATCTCATGGCCCCAGATGGATGATTTACCTACTTTTTTTTTGTCTAGATTAAATTCTGATCAGGTTGTTGAGGCGGTGAATCAAAAGCTAATGTGGGTGAGGAGAGGTAAGCATCTCCACTTGATGCCGTTTCCAGGAAACATTTTAGGCGCAGGGTTCAGTGCAGCCTTTGCCTTGGCGTATTCATTCATTCATTCATTCATTCATCTTCTGTAACTGCTTATACCTGTTAAGGGTTGCAGGGTCTGCTGGAGCTTATCCCAGCTGTCATTGGGCAAGAGGCGGGGGTACACCCTGGACAGGTCGCCAATCTATCTCAGGGCTAACACACACACCTACAGCCGATTTAGAATCACCAATGGACCAATGGACCGTCTTTGGACGGTGGGAGGAAGCTGGAGAACCTGGAGAGACTGTGCAAACTCCACACAGAAAGGTCCAGTCAACCCATGGATTCGAACCCAGGACCTTCTCGCTGTGAGGCATCAGTGCTAACCACCTCGCCACTTGTATTTGTTTGTTTGTATTTGGTTTCCCTTCAGCAGACGTGTTTAGTTGTGCAATTTTCGGTCTTCTTCGATTTTCACTTTGACTTTAAAGTCGTCGTCTTTGTTTTATTTGAGCCAATCACCGTTAAAACAGATGCGGCAGAAGATGGCAGACATAAGACAAGTAACTACAAAAGATCGGACTTGGTTGAAGCCCGGTACGGATCTGAATATTTGAGAAAAAATAAGAAATAAACACCCAGATCGGCCCAGATACGGATTGGAACGTCCCTAATATGAATGTTCAGAAAAGAAGTGTGACCTTTAAACAATGATCTTGCTAGTGTCCAAGAGCCAGAACGCTCACCAACAGCCCAACGTTGAAAACGGTCGCCCATTGGCTCGGCGTTCCAGATGATCAACACAACCACTTCACAGCAAGAGTTCCTGAAATGTTGTCAAGGTAGATGACCTGGTTTGGGTCCACTGTCCCTAAGGTTTGAGCTCAAATCCCCAAACTGAGCATAGCTACCCTGCAATGTATGAGTAGTTTGTTGACTTGTGACCATAAGAGAGCAGAGTTCAGGCATCACTGCTGACACTGCATCAAAACCCCATCCCAGAGTCGAACGAAGCCCAGGAAAAGTTTTCACTTGAGCTTGACCTGATTTTTCTCCTTCGTGCTTCACAATCATACGAAATGCATGACACGAGGACGCACTGCATAATGTAGCTGCTGGGTCTTTGCCAGCCAAGTCCAGCTCTGCGCACAGGTTCCTACGCTCCGGCATCTGAAGGTCTGCGATCATCAGCCAAAAGCATTACGTCTATAAGCACGTCCGTCGTTTTAAAGTCTGATCTACAGGTATTAGAAGTACGTTGCACGGCCCCGGCTATAAACAATCATCTCTGGCGCTCTCCGGATAGCACGCAGCACTCAAATCAGTGCATCTCATCAACACGTATTCCATCAACGCTTGCTCGCTGACACTCAAGGGCAGCCTCCAATTTCAGCCAGTGATTGATGGGCTGGTGGCGCTTGAGGGAGGGAGGGAGGGTGATGAACTCCAATCACGAGGCTCCTCTGAGACCGTTATCAATGAGCTACTTCCTGAAACATCTGCCACGCGGTTATCCATCACGCGACGACCGGAGAAACCGCAGGAAGGGGGGCGACGGGATGAGCCGCGAGGCCTGCGGCGGGAGACGGGCGGGTGCGCGACGGCACCTTTTGAGGTTTTCATCGCCGCGTTTTGTCGTTACACGATCAAAGCGATAGCGGGGCGGGTTTTAGCGCACGGCGTCGACGAGGACGGCGTTCTGCGGCTGTAATAAATCAGCGATTCCTCGATAAGAAGAGCGCACTGATGGATTTCCACGGAAGTGCCTCGGGCGTACTGTACAAACGTTTATCTGATCAGAGCGAGCGCCGGGTTTTTCAATAAAGCCGAAGCGTATCGCAGCGCGGGACTGAAACCTCATTTAAAATATGAAGTTGGAGGAATGGTGGTGTTGTCATTTTGCAGGAGGAGTTCTTTTTGTCATCAGCCAGGAAGACGACGCAAACCGAGAGCAAAAGACAGCTTCTGGTTTTCAGCCTTCAGGCAAACAGCAGGGCTTTGAGAATTAAAAACCGAGAGAAGTTTCAGATCAAACCAATATCGAATCACTTTTGAGGCGATCTCTCGTTTCGAACGCACGCTCCCCCCGTTGCTTTCACTCGCAGTGTGTGCAGTTCACGGCGATCAAGTCCACGGAGCACGGTGTGATTACTCCAGATGCTGCCTGCCGTGTAACTAATGAGTCGTGCTTCACCCCGGGTCAAGTCTGAGGCTTCTGCTGGGGCTTTGAAGCTTGTTTACCCGCGCTGCCTGATGCCCATGAGGCCTCCGCGCTCCCCTCCTGCTCCTGCAACTCTCCCTGCACACCTTCCTGACAAATTAAATATCTGCACTGCATTAAAAATAAATAAATAAAATTACAACAGCGTCAAGTTGAAAGAGACTGAAATGTCTCCGGCTTCTTCCTCATCAACAGCTCCTGCACCTTTTTGATGTTTCTTCACACAGATTGAACTCCACATCTGCTCAAATTGTAGTCTTCCGATTAGAGTTGACTTTGTGAGTAACCGTGCATCAAGGAATCTTAGCTGCAGTAGCCCTGATCATCAGAGTAGCAGAAACTGAAACCACGCTTGAAATTCTTTGCAAGATGCCCCCCCATCCCATCCCTGAATATACATAGCTGCACTGGAACATGAAGAAAAATAGACCTCCCTGAAATAATTTGAACTCGCAGAGCAGCGTTATTCCTGATTCAGCAAAACGTGATGTGGGAAGAGGCATTGATGGCATCTCGTGCCAACGCGTCCTCCTGCACATCCTTGACTCGAGCTGCAAGGCGTGTTTTTTTTATATCGATGGAAAAGAACTATTTGCTCAAATGAAAAGTGAGCCATGGGTCTGCAAGAGAAGAGGAGCGCGGCAGAACCGTCGCAGGGCCGGTCGAGGCGAGGACACGTCGCCCCGGTTTCTGTCCGTGCAGCTGATTTCTAGTCAGCTAATGCCACAAATGCTCAAGCGTCACGCAGATATCTGAAGGAAGCTGAGGAGCATGTAAGGAAGACGGGCTGATGCAGAAGAAAAAGGACACGTCACTTTACTGCAGGACAACGTGCTGGTCGTCCCTGGATAGATTGTTGACGGAGACTCAGACAATGGAAGTTGCGTGTCGTCTTTTGTAGACCATTATCAGTCAATCTCCTCGTACGTTATTGAGAAAGTGTATAAAGTGTGTAGTGAGGGGTTTTGCAACCTTAAAACATTTATAATCATTGTAAAATATAAAGCTGACTACTTCGCCTATCGCGGGTTATATTTAGAACGTAACTCCCGCGATAAACGTTTTTGGGTGTACTGTCCTTGGCTAAAGCTGTCCCTGAAAATGTCCCCGATTTAGCATGTAGCCTAGAACAACGGTTATTACGGTAGCCAGGTAGCAAGCACGAGTTAGCATGGTGCGTGCATACTAGAACAACGGTTATTACAGTAGCCGGTCGTGCTCAGTTCCAGGTGGTTCAGCCCGTTTTATTACAATATTACTCAGAGGTTGCGCTAGACGTTTTCATTGTTCATCAGGTAGTAATTTAAAATAAAATTTGCCTTCCATCAGTCCTAGCAACATTCTTTACCATATAAGGACAATGGTAGCCGTTAGCCACATAGTCTTTGGTTAGGCGAGCTCTGCATCAGTGTAATCGGTGTACCTGGAAATTGTGCACTGACAAAACTTCCGTGACGTTTGGAATGAAAACTGTGATTAGAGACAAGAGCCAATGAATAGTGGTCAGGTGTGTGAAGTGCAATCTGCCAAAATGACTGATGGCCTTCAGATTTTTCCGTCAAATATTCGGAAAATATTCGGTTAATGCAACCCCTGCTGTAACTACTACAACTATTACTTTATTCCTTTTAGGAAACAGTTGTCCCAGATTCTACATTTCATACCGATAACATAATTCTTTTGGGTTTTTTTATCTCCGAGTTGGAAATGTTCCTAGATTTCATTTCAGAAATCTGGTCACCTTAGTATAAAGCCAATCAGTTTTTATGCTAAACAGACAGACAGACAGCCTATAAAACACTAGCAATTAAAATCAAATGGTTAGGGGCGTGCATTTCTGCAAATATATAAAATCCTCCAGTAATAAATAATAAAAATCTCATATAATCTGATTGTCTATAGCATTTAGTTTCTTTGCAAATTGGTAGACATCTTCCTCAATTTCAGTTTTATCCATTTGCTAATTTTTTATTATTTATTTATTTATTTATTTTTGCATAAAATGGTAGTTTGGACTAGTTTTTATTACAGACCACTGAAATGAAGCAACCTAATGACCTCATCATCATCAACTACAAGCCATGAAGTTTCATATATCAGATATCAGAGTGTCCCAAATCTGCTCAGTTTCCTTCAAACTTTCAACTATTTTACCTTTCCTTCCCTCCTCCAGTCGCCACATCAAAGACCGACGGGTGAAACGACCAAATAATAAAAACCAAACTCAAGGTCGGCCACTGTAATCCCTCCACAGCTCCTCAGGGGAAAAGCTGTCCTGTCCCGCCCTCGCCTCGCCTCCCCCAGCCCTCCGGCTTTATTGCCAAGTGGCTGGAGAAAACTCGATGTGTGAGACGCGGATAAAGGGCAGGGCCAAGAGTCAGGTGGCTCGGAATCTGATGAAAAATAAAAAGTCAAAAAGGATTTCAAGGGATTTCCTGCATCAAGGTCCACAGCCAGACCTGTGTGTGTGTGTGTGTGTGTGTGTGAGGTGTTTAGTCTTGACCTTGCCATGCCGAATCCCATTTCCCTCCGGCTGTTGCCCGGCAACGTCACCTCGGCAGAGAGAAGGGATGGAAAGAGGAGGATAAGAACGGAAACCTCTCTCCCCCGCCGACTCGAGGCCTTAGTATCACTCTCCGCTTCAAAGCCACACTCCTGCCATCCCCGCCGTTACTAGCCCAGCTAACAGCGGTGTTATTTTTATCAGGCCTTCATGGGACAGGTCAAAGGTCAGAGGGGCAACCAATAGCATCTCTGGACCCTGGAGGTCAACGGGGTTCAGCGGCTTTAATCTAGGAGAAGTTATGGCCTTCAGTGGTATACGACCCTGGGGAGGCAGCGGGGCAGTAGGTAGTGAAGATCAAAGTCGTCCAGCAGGACACTGGCACATGTGGCCCCGGATGCGCCTGCACCCCCCACCCCCTCCGCCAGATAAACATGATGTAATATCTGTGTGAGCCTGCAGCTGCCTGCCCCCGAGGGTCCATCCTCTTCACCCCAGGGTCCTTGGACAATGAGGTATTTCTCCACCCGCCCCCATCCCCATCGGCGTCGATCAAAGGGGAGAGAAATGACTGAGTGGCTTGTAACTCCCATCGAAGCATTTAATAGAAAGGAGAGAAAAGGACGGAGAAAGCAGAGGGTGATGGATCTGCAGGGGCCGTGTCAGGGGGCCCGGGCTGTGATAGTGATAGAGGGCTCATTTAGAAGTGTTTAGATTGTATTTATAACCTACGAGAGTTACAGAAAAAGGCTATAAATGTGACATTTCTGTGTAAATATGAGATTTAATCCGTCGCTACAGTTCTCCCACCGCAAAAGATGATTCATTCAGGTTGAGTTTAGTGTTTTAATTAATTATTAAAGCATCTTTTTTATTCTAAAAGATCTTGCACCACAACCAAGGCCTGTGCAGCAGAGCGCTGTTCAACTAAAAGTCAAATGGCGAAAGGAGGAAGAAAGAGGACGGGGTTTTTAGAACATAAATGCACTTTGTGTGATTCCTCCATCTTGTACAGAGCACGTCGTACTAAACTTACTTACAAAACTGCCAAGAATCTGTCACATACTTTCTTTTAAAAGAACTAAAATAAGAAGAAAGCACTTCTGTATGCCGCAGGCTTTTGGCAGCCGGGATCAGAAAATTGCTTCAATTCATAGAAACCGAGGCAGGCAGACTTATCTATATTATATCCATAACCGCAGCCGTTTGTGCATAGATGGACCCAGGCTTTTATTTTGATAGAGTGTAAATGGACAGAAGCATCTAATGCATGTCAAACAGCCTCGCTACACGCCGCGATAACGCCGGTTGAATGGGCTTACGAGCAAGAAGCGAACATGATGTTTTTACAGGAAAAGCGATGATGTCTGCAGCGTACACACAAATTAACTGTAACGCGCATTTGCATTTTATTTGCGTTTAGACGAGAAGCGCATCATTTACGATTGCAAACTCTCGGGATTTCTTTAAGTATTATTTCTGTCGCTCAGTGACTGTTAAGCAATTTCCCTTGTGGATGAATAAAGTTTATCTAAGTCTAACCCTAATAACTTGTTGGGTCCGTTTAATCATTTAACCAGTAATCTCTCTGAACAGAAATCTGCAGAATCTGGAGGCAAGGGGCAAGATTTGAAGTGCAGGAAGCTTTCCATCTTTAGTCCAAGTGGTATTGTAAGCAGGAAAACATCACTTGTAGAGCAGAAGTGTCAAACATATGGTCAACGGGCCAAAAATGGTCCGCCAGAGGTTCCAATCTGGTCCGCAGAATGAAATTGCATAGACGACTGCAATTTTTCAATAAAAATCATCCTTAATCTGTCCGCTGTTTTAGTCCGTGAAGATTTCATTTATTTTGAAGGATAGTTTATTGAATCCAAACATTCTCCTAATGTACTTGATCTTTGCACTAAAACAAATGGAAAAAAGGGGTTGTCGTTACGTACAGATCACAATGCTAGTACATTACTGGTCCGACCCCGTCTGAGATCAAATTGGGCTCGACCAGAGGTTGCGCTAGACGTTTTCGTTGTCTGTCATTTTGACTGACAGGGTCATAAAAATCACACTATAATCTATTTTTACCCGTCACTTTTTTAAATTTTTTAAAATGATAATAAATACGTATTCAATAGCATTTAATTTTCATTAAAGTTTCATTAACTTCAAGCCCTTTTTTTCAGAACAGTCTTGACTTTAAATGGTAACGGGACTGCTAGCGCTAATAGCTCTTAGACAGTACAGTAGGGTTGAAGTGCTTCAATGGTACGCAAATTCCATTTTTGGTAGCCGTTAGCTGCATAGACATAATACATATATACATTGTATACGTCTATAGTTAGCCGAGCTCGGACGTGTGCATCGGTGTAATCGGTGTACCAGGAAATCGTGCACCGACAAAAGTTCCACGATGTTTGGAACAATAAGCCAATTAATAAGGCCACTCGCCACCAAGTGGTCAGTGGTGTGAATTGCAATCTGTCAAAATGACGGATGGCCTTCAGATTTGTCCGTCACATTTAAAAAAACAAGCAGTCAATGACGGAAAATATTCGCTTAACGCGACCCTGAATTAAAATGAGTTTGACATCCCTGCTACAATACCCTGTCAGCAAGCAAACCAACGTATTGCACTCGTCAACAAATACCTGAAACAAAGCTGAGCTAGCAGAGAGCTAACCGCCTTGTTGTAGATGTAATCTTCAACTCCAACTCTGTCCTTGCATTTAAAGTCGCTAGTCAGACTGCAAACAGTCACAGGCACGGACTAAGCAGCCTTGGATGTCTGACAGCGTGATCCAGATTCCCTCTGGCTACATCATAAGCCCCAAAACACTGAGGCCAAGTTATGTTACGACGGGCTAACTAGTCACAATGTTGTTGATTCCCTCTATATGCACACAAACACAACACATGTCGACAAGTTTATCTCTTAAATGTGTCTAGTCGATGCTGTTGCCAAATCAGAGGGATATACCAAGGTCTGAGGACATATATGGAAGTCAAAGAAACACAAAACATGCCACTGCTTCTCAACTGCAAGCCACATTTCTGGCTACACACATTAGCCGCCAAGCATGGACATACATTGTGTTAGGTCTTGGCATGGAATCGACCAACCCACCCCCAAAAAAACACACAAAATATAAACATATGTCCTCATCTATGGGGTGATCGTTGGCGTTCAACACCGTTTCTGCTCATTATGGCCACAGCTAACGTTATCAGCCTACAGCAAACACAGCTGCATCCACTTCCCTCTACCTTCAGAGATAATCACAAGAGTCCGGTCAGCAAAACAGAAAGGCACCGAGTTCAGAAGTCACGTTACAAGTCATGAGAGAAAGTGCAAAGTGAGATCTTTCGAGAGAGGGACGTCTAAATGACCGGGAGGGCCGAGCGCACGTGACGCAAAGAAAAAAAACAAAAAAATCGAAGAGATCAGCAGATCTGGCAGCCGACGGACCGCAGCAGATGTGAGCAAAGGTTAAGTGTCAAAGCACTGCAAAACACTCGCTGGTTGAGGGAGATCTATTCGCGGCAGGGTACGAGCTCCGTGTCATTACTGAAAGGTCAGAGGAAGACTTGGACGGCGTAGTAGTTTTGAGGTGTGAAGCAGCCCCCGTCAGACTGGAGCAAGTCTTCAGCAGAGCAGTAATGATGGTCAACGGACAGAACTTGTAGATGCTACGTCTCAAGACTGGGTTACATTTTTTTTTACCTCTATTGTTATGATATATCTTCTTGTTCTTCTGCTTCTTACTGATTTTTGACTTCATACACCTTTAAGGTTATCATAATTCATTGCACAGACCGCCTAGGAATATGTATGCCAAAGAACCAGGAAGTTGGTCGGTAAAGTCTTAGCTCAGGCTACAATTTGAATGGTTGGCTTTGATATTTCTTCCAAATATCTACAACCAGGTTGTTCGCTTATGGGTTTCTGTTGTGTCT
Organism: Planiliza haematocheilus; assembly: GCA_005024645.1. Classification (NCBI taxonomy): domain Eukaryota; kingdom Metazoa; phylum Chordata; class Actinopteri; order Mugiliformes; family Mugilidae; genus Planiliza; species Planiliza haematocheilus. The sequence continues at coordinate 840,912 of SRSE01000635.1, forward strand.
AGGCCAGCGATTGCCATCTGTCCATCAGTACATCCGTCTCATTTTTGCTGACGGGATCTCTCGGGAACACCTTCCTGGAATTTTTGCTTGGACTCGAGGATGAACGGATTAGATTTTGTTTTGTTCAAAGGTCATCAAGAGCTTACAAATCATAGTTTTGTCCATTACTCTTGATATGCTAGGAAAAATCTCTTCTAGGATAAAGTGTCGGAAGTGATGACCGTTTACACAGATCAGGCAAAACATTATGACCAATATTGTGTAGGTCTTCCTTGTGCCTCCAAAACAGTTGTGACTCATCAGAGAATGGACATGGACCTTCTGAGGGTGTCCCGTGGTCTCTGGTAACACAGTGCTGGTAGTGGGAGGCCTTTAGGTCTAATGGTTTGAGGGGAGGGGCCTCTGTGGATCATCCCACAGATATTTGATCAGTTTGGGATCTAGTGAATTTGGAGGTCAACACCATCACTTCATGTTGAGTTGTTCCTAAAGCGTTTTTTTTGTGTGTGTCTGTCCTAATGGGGGGTATGTATGGGTTGGGGGTGCCTGGTCTGGTCTAGGTGGGTGCTACATGTCTAAGTAACATCCACACCAATGAACGGGTCTAAAAGTTTCCCCAGCAGAACATTGAATTGTCACAACATGGTCAATGTTAGTCATAATGTTTGGGCTGATCAGTGTAAATGAAGTCCAACCAAATCAAAAGCTTTGCTCCATTAAATTTAGAGACGATTTCTGTGCAAAGATGAGGGAAAAAAAATAAAAACCCTGCTGCATGAAAAGAATAAAAAAAAACACGAGCCTTTACAAGACGCTGTGCACTTGGCAGCTTTGTTTATTAGCCCAGACATGAGAGAAAGGAATAGTTTAAAGAGACTACCACAGCACAGTCTGTACTTAAACCTCATTTGAAGTCTGCTTCCCACAATCCACTGAGTGGAATTCCCTTCTTGGCAAATGTATCTCATAAATTCAGCAACAGCGAGGGAGAGAAGGAGGCTGGGGATGGGAAATGGAACTCAAAGAAAGGATAACCTTTTCACAAGGGAACATTTCTATTTACATCTAAAAAGAATAATAAAAAAGGACCCCCTCACCCCCCAAAAATAATTTCCTCATACAGCCACAGTGAACTGGATGGATCCTTTTATTGTCCAACAACTGGCCGAGCTCAATGCTGGCAGAGGCCGAAGACGATGTAATTAGCCATTTTACTCTCATGTCCGACCACAGGAAGCCTAATTGTTTCTACTGACGCCGGGTCAAGGGGAGACCGAGCACCCATTTGTTAACCTCCTCCACCAACAGAGGGTTAAAGGACGAAAAAAATCCTTATAATTTACTTAAATGCAAATGCGAGGAGCACATTTACACCTTAACCTTGAATGCTAATTTGAGTCCTAATGAGATGAGTGTGATAAGAGGCGTTTAGCATATGTAATAACACGCTGATTGGAATAAATCTTTCTGTATTGCATTTGAAACGGCAATCACGTGTAATTACATGTCTCCTCCCACAAACACGCATGTCTTTGATTACACGCCTAAAAAGAACATTGTGCACCGTCCACCGACGCCAGTTTTCCTTTATCGTCACCTCGGCGTACATTTAATCACTGCGCACAACATCCCCCTGCATCGGTTCTTTGTTCTTACCTTTGTCTGCTACCAGGTTTGAAAGAATGTGACCGTATATAACATAATACAGTGAATTAAATTAAGCGGTCACGTACTTCACAGATTCACCTAGTTTTTGTTGTTTAGTCGTATTTAATGAACGTACAATGACTTGTGAGCATGAAGGTTGTAGTTTCACAAAAAACAGTTAACATTCACTTACTTTGTTTTGTCTTTTTTTCCCCAAAGCTTTCAGTCTTGCCTGACACCGCTCATTAAAAGACATCAGCTCAGCCCGTTAGCGGTGAGGACCCTCCTGCAGGGAGCAAAAGGACCTAGTTAGTGAGGAGGACAGATCATCCCACTGGGACCTCCATCTGGAGTTAAACACAATGAGAAAGCACGAGGAGACGGTAAGACCTGTGGTGGATCTGAAGAAGGAATAGGGTAAAAGTATAATAAACCAGGAGGCCACATGTATATAGGTCACCTGTTGACAGCTAAACCAGTGCATTGTAGGGGTTGTACCGACCAGTCGCCAGTCACAACAATAACAACATGGACGCCTCAAAAAAGACAGGTGAAGAACTTAGCGGGTCGTTGCAGCAAACAAGCGGTTCATCAAGGGTGTGGAAATACTTCAATAAATTCAATTCAATTTTATTTATATAGTGTCAATAACAATACAAATCATCTCAAGACGCTTTACAAGACCCGGCCTGAAACCCCAGAGCAAGCCTGAAGGCGACGGTGGCAAGGAAAAACTTTTAACAGGAAGAAACCTTGAGCAGAACCAAGCTCATATGGAGGGACCCATCTGCCTAAGGCTACAGACAGAGAAAGAGAACAGCAAGATAAACATTCTTCCAAAAGCGCATTGGTGAGGTCACACACTGATGTTGGTCGAGAAGGCCTGGCTCTCAGTCTCTCGCTCTAATTCATCCCAAAGGTGTTCTATCGGGTTCAGGTCAGGACTCTGTGCAGGCCAGTCAAGTTCATCCACACCAGACTCTGTCATCCACGTCTTTATGGACCTTGCTTTGTGCACTGGTGCACAGTCATGTTGGAAGAGGAAGGGGCCCGCTCCAAACTGTTCCCACAAGGTTGGGAGCATGGAATTGTCCAAAATGTTTTGGTATCCTGAAGCATTCAATGTTCCTTTCACTGGAACTAAGGGGCCAAGCCCAGCTCCTGAAAAACAACCCCATACCATAATTCCTCCTCCACCAAATTTCACAGTTGGCACAATGCAATCTGAAATGTACCGTTCTCCTGGCAACCTCCAAACCCAGACTCGTCCATCAGATTGCCAGATGGAAAAGTGTGATTCATCACTCCAGAGAACGCGTCTCCACTGCTCTAGAGGCCAGTGGCGGCGTGCTTTACACCATTGCATCCGACGCCTTGCATTGCACTTGGTGATGTGTGGCTTGGCTGCAGCTGCTCGGCCATGGAAACCCATTCCATGAAGCTCTCTGCGTACTGTACTTGGGCTAATCTGAAGGTCACATGAAGTTTGTAGCTCTGTAGCAATTGACTGTGCAGAAAGTCGGCGACCTCTTTGCACTATGCGCTTCAGCATCCGCTGACCCCTCTCCGTCACTTTACGTGGCCTACCACTTCGTGGCTGAGTTGCTGTTGTTCCCAAACGCTTCCATTTTGTTATAGAGCTGACAGTTGACTGTGGAATATTTAGGAGCGAGGAAATTTCACGACTGGATTTGTTGCACAAGTGGCATCCTATGACAGTTCCACGCTGGAATTCACTGAGCTCCTGAGAGCGGCCCATTCTTTCACAAATGTCTTGTTTCACAGTCTGCATGCCTGAGTGCTTGAATTTATACACCTGGGGCCAGGAATCTGTCAGATGAAGATGAAGAGCACGCTACCATGACATGTCAGTCCTGAAATTCAACAATGGTAATAGAGGAACAATGTCACCATAGAGGAGGAGACTGTAAATCAACAACTTGTTGGTGAATTTCATTGTCTAAAGTTATTAGACCTTTAGCTGCTGTACACGGAAAAGGCTTCAGACACACATTATCCTATCTAACAACATGCTGTGAAGTACTATTAAATGCCGTTGATGGTGCAGAGTCATATAGGCTATACATATCTGCAGCACACACCGTTGATGAGCTCGATTTACATTCTGTTAGCTGACATTGCTGATGCGGTCGTAGAGGCGTTTTTTTGTCCTTGATGTCAGTGAATGCACCACGCGAGAGACAGGATTTATGGTAGAGTTGATAGTTTGCAGAGCAAGAACCATATGTTAGAAGTGTCAGACTGACAGTGTTAATAGTGCTGACATGGTCTACAGCTAGTAGTGTGTGTTCAAGCTTCAATAAAGTTGCAGAATAGACTCTGTAGCTTCTTTTGTGCAAGACGCTATAATATGTATCCAGGTCAAGAATATAGATTTCACTGTTGCTAAGCATTACTTTCTACTGTGTTTTTAATAGTGGCATCATGGACTAGTCAACATCTTCAACCCCTTGTGCACTGACAGCTCAAACTCTGGAAAACAATATGATTTTGAGACAAGATCATTGCGTCAATACTTTAAGTTTTACTCTCCAGCTTTGTCTTTGCTTCCATTTTAAGACCGACCACCTTCATTCACGGCTGTTAAAAAGCACCTCACAGTTCTGCAAGAGGATGCAGACCAGACTTGCATTGTCGCAGACACACAAACTCAACTCCGCTGTAGCCGAAGCGTAGCCCGTGCGACTCCAAAAGGCTTTTCTGGATAAGCGTTTCTGCTGCGGGGAGGAGAGAATCGCCAGCCTCAGTCTCGATGGCGGCAAAATCCCTTATTTAGCCTTTTGTTTCGTCGGGTCTCTGCAGCCCGAGATAAGCTGGATGTGTGGGCTACGGAGCGCGGAGTAGCCCCTCTCAGCCATTACACGCCATGACTGGTGGCCAAACCTGGACAATGACGGACGGCGGGGTGGGCGAAGTAGCCACGTTTGGAGGGCAGGCAGTGCAATAAAACCAAAAGAATCAAAATAAAAAACACTGGCTGCTGCGTGGATAAAGATGTAAATGGAGAAAATGGGAAGAGATGGCGATCGCAATCCAGTAAAGATGAGATATATGTATTTAGAGCAGCCTTAATCGGAGGCATCTCATCTGAAATCAAACCTTTTCTCCACAGAACATTTTCGTTTAGCATTTTACTTAAAAAGAAAAGTTTGCTGACGATACCCGAGATCGATCGTTCCATCAATGCCACAACATTTTCCCAACAAGGCGCAACTTTATTGATTGTAATCTCAGCGGCTCTGCAGTAATCTCTTCTCAGCCCATCTTTCAGCAGTGGCCCAGATTCGTTGGGTAAACTGACGAGAGACACAAGCTCCCGTTTTGAATACATGAAATGGCAAGGTTTGGTCCCGACAGAGAACGGGAGAAACCGTCCATCTGCAACGCTCCTGTCAGATATTTCTGAGTTTAGCTTTAAAGCATCACAATGACGTCTATAGTGTAATCAGCGGCAGCAGCAGAGAGGACGAACAGAGACGAGATGATTCAGGCGGTGGAGGCCTAGATGGACAGGCCCTGGCCTCAGGTCACTGACTCCATGTTTTTCCATTTGCAGCTCCCATCTTGGTCATTCTCCAGTCTTTATTTTCCATTAGGAAGAGAAATGCCAGCGCGAGGGAAAGTGGAACCGCGGAGAGAAAGCGGCCAATAGACACACGGGGAGAGATAAAGGAGGAGAGAAAGAAACGCAGAAGACAAAACGGCTTTCATTCGCACAGCAGCAGAAGGCTAGAGGTCCTCCATTTCTCCCTCTTCTTTCTCCTCGCCTCCTTTCATCTCTCTCGCGAGGCATACGGCCGCGCTTTCAAATCGCATAAAAGATGTTTACACATGCTCCACAAGCCCCCGTGATTGGCTCGTTTGTGTGCACAGATCTACATAAACCCTACAGATACTTTCCGAAACCTTTGCCGGGACTTTATCGCGTCAGGTTGTTCCGAACCACACACTGAACTGTTGGTGGCAAACATGAAGTGTCTCATTCTGGTTATGAGCCATCTGTGCGTGCAATTATGCTTGCGTCATGCGTCGCCCGGCGCGGGGCCGTCGGCGTGCGGTGACAGTGATGAATAAGCATTATTAAACGGGAGACACAGGCCCGGTGGCGTCATTAATCTTCATCCTCGCTGGCACCGTCGCAGGACTCAACCGCCGGACTATCCGCATCTGCACGGCCCATTGTCAGCGACACAAAGGGAAGCAGAACCTCTAGCTTGTGTTCCGATTTATTTATTTATTTATTTTGAGCAGTTCTTTAACTAAAATGAACCACGTGCAGGGTCATGCCGAGAAGTGATTAACATCCAGTGGCATCGGATGACTGATGGGACAAAGAGAGAGGACGACAGTTTGTCCGGTGGCTCAGAATTAATCACACTCTGCTTGGGGGTGGAGGGGGTGTGCGTTGGGGGTGGAGGGTGAGCCACAGGTCCATTGTAGGGAATGAACATGCCTCAGAAAAGAATGGGAAAGTGAACCTGTAAGAGGAGGCTTGCTGACAGAAGAGTGTCGCACTGCGGCTTCTGACATTACACTTAAGAAAAAAAAGAAGAAGAAGAAGAAGAAGGGGGGATAAAGACATCGCCTGTCTGGTCGCTGCTCCTCACCTGGAAAATAAAGGCGCAGGTTGGAGGAGAAGAAGAAAAAAAGTGATGACTCTACAGACGGTCTGCTGTTATCAGGAGGTGGGAGGAGGAAATAAGATGTGGAGCAGGAGGCCACCTGTGAACTGGAAGCTGGGTTTTAAACCTGTATACACCAATCAGGCATAACATTATGACCACCTTTTCTTCTCCTGATCAAAATTTTAAGACCAGTTGAAAAATCTGAAAAATTTACATTTTGAACTGTTGGATCTTAAGAAGGTTCCAAGCAGGGATGGACAGTAACGGAGTAAATTTACTTAAGTACTGTACTTAAGTACAGATTCTGAGGATTTGTACTTTACTCAAATACTAGAATTCTTTGATACTTATTACTCTTACTCGAATACATTTCCAAGGCAAAGATTTTTACTTTTACTCAAGTTAATTTCTGAGAAGGCTCATGAATACTCGTTACTTTTAGGTTTGCCTGTTTTTTTTTGTTGTTGTTTTTTTTCCTAAAATGCGATTGGCCACACGCAGTGTCGGTCAAAGGAGGAAACCTATCCCAGTACACCTTCTTAACTGGGATTTACGTCAAAGCGGAAATACGTCATCCCCTACCCAAGCAGCTCAAAACAAGACCGCGGTGGCAATGGTGACTGCCGAAGAAATCTCCGATGAATCCAAGTCTGAACATGATGAGCCGGAGGAAGAAAACCCATGGCCTTATCTTAAAGCTATGTTCGACTTTGTCGGAGTGAAAAAGACATGTCAGCGATCGCTGATTTTTTTTTTTTTTTTTTGCTTCGCGGCCGCAATGGCGGAATCAATGGGGGTACATGTATTAAAATTGAATTATTGTTTTGGGAATGCGACAATTCAAACAAATATTATTGAAACTGACATCATTGTCGTCTTTGATGATTCCATTCATTTTCTTTCCATTTTTATAGATTTTGGGGAAGGCTTGGTACAGTATAACAGAATGGTTCTACAGGCAAGCACATCAGTGCAGGTGTTTCAAAGAGTTTTCTCTGAAACGAGATACAAGGTAGTATATAAAGTTGTAAAATGACTAATTCAGTCAGGTCCATTCTCGTCAAAGATTAAAAAAAAAATAGGAAAATAGGAATTTACTCTTACTTTTACTCTAAGTGCATTTAAAAGCATTTACTCTTAAATACTTAAGTACATTTAAAAGCAAGTACTTTCTTACTCTTACTCAAGTAATGTATTGACTGGGCTACTCTTACTTGTAGCGGAGTAAATTTTGACCAAGAGTATTTGTACTCTTACTCAAGTACTGGGATCCAGTACTCTGTCCATCTCTGGTTCCAAGTCATGATTCAAAATGCTAAAAAGAAGAAATGGGAGTGAGACAAGAAAAAAATTTGAGTAAGCAATTTATTGCAAACAACCATTAAACTGAAACAGGATGTTCATCAGCTGATCAAAAGTTGAAGACCACAGCCCACAGCCCAAAAATGTGGAGTCGGTGAGATTTCCTGTCAGGTACCCACACTGTCATGACCTCCTGATGGCAAAAGCAAAAAAGCTCTTTGAATGCGGTCGGATTGTTGAGCTGCATCAGCAAGGCCACTCGCAGCGTACCATTGGTGCTGAGGTTGGACACAGTGAGACAGTCATTTTAAACTTCTTAAAGATCTTGAGGGTTATGGGGCAAAAAAAAAGTCAAGTGGTAGACCCAAGCCGGAGGATCCAATAGTCCGTCAAGACACAAATGAAGCTCATTATTGGTGCCGACTGCAGTCCCATAATCATTAGACGGCATCTGCGAGAGAAGGTTTTAAAAAAAACTTCAAGGACCTCGTCTTGTGTATTGTGTAGGTCTCCCTCTAAAATGGAACTCATTAGAGAATGGACATGGACCTTCTGAGGGTGTAGGGGGGCTTTGGGTCCTATGCTTTGAGGAGATACTTGATCAGTTTGGGATCTAGTGAATTTGGAGGCCAGGTCAACACCTTGAGATGTTCATGTTTTATTTTATTTTATTTGTTCTTAAAGCATTTTTGTTCCTGTGTCAGGCTGCATCCTGCTGGGGATGTCTGCTGCCATCAAGGAGTGTCATCGCTATGGGGTGGGGGTGCCTGGTCTGGACTAGGTGGGTGCTACATGTCTAAGTAACATCCACACCAATGAATGAATGAATGAATGAATGAATGAATGACAGGTCCAGAAGTTCCGTGGCAACTAAAAATCAGTCTTTGTCCAGTGCAGATGAGAGTTGATCAAAATACCAAGTTTTGACAAAATATTTTCTAGAAATAATTATTTTATTGCATACAAACCAGAGCCACTTATCAGCAACGCATCAATGATGACTGAAGAGACTCAGTCTCTCCTCAGCTTTTATAGTAGCTTAAACAATGCTCATACCTGTAGTCAAATGATAAGATTGCATATGATTTGACACAAGACATCTCAACATACACCTCATGACACACGTAAGACCTCTCCTACTTTAACCATTACTGTGTGTCATACAGTGATCCACTTCAGAACACATTCACAAAAGAGGCAAATACCTCCTCAGGATGAACCCCATAAAGTGAGTTCCTTATGTTCATACCTTGCAACCACATGATTAAAACAAGGCAGAGCTCATATCCATGACACAAGCTTCCACCCTACGTACAATCTAAAGTTGCATGCACAGTTGTTAGAGTTCCTATGTAAGACATCAAAATAATAAGGGACATTTGAGAATTTCCTTCACAGAAAGTTTCCCAGCAGAACACTGGATTGACACAAGATGCTCAGCACCATGTACCTTCTCCTATCAGTAGTCGTAATGTTGTGGCTGATTGGTGTCAGAGAAAGAACCAGGCCCAAAGACCACGTGATAAAATCTTCAGTATAAGAAAACACATAAAGCTGCTTCACTTCTCTGCCTCAGACGCCTTTAAATTGAAATAAATAATTATATAGAAAACCCAAACAGCGTCTCCATCCAGCTCCTAATCTGTCCAGGTAAGGAGCTGCAGCGTTATGTGTATTCATCCGCTGCTTAAAATAGTCCCCTGCATCTGCACCAGTCCTTCCTGTTCACGTAATGCACTCCAAAAACCACAGCGCTCCTTCTTCAGTTCTAGCCGTTTCCAGAGGACTGGGGAGGCGTGCACACATTAAAGGCATATGATCATTACTTTCAGCACCTCCACCAGATGGTCACCCACAGCGGCACCTCCCTCCACAGGTGGTGGTACTTCACCCCCCTCTCCCTCCCTCCCTCCCTTCATTCACCCATCCACTCTCTGCCTTATGACCACACAACATCTGGTTCCAGCGTCCACCGTACACTCGTCTGCGTCTAATAAAAGCCCGCGGCCTGAACCCTGAGGTCATTCCCCTCATTTGCCATATTTCTCCTGCCTCGTTATTGCCGGATGAAAATTAGGAGGGAGGTGGGAAGCTGCAGGGGAGTTAAAGGCGATGGAGCGACGACAAGGTCAAATCTGGCGCCGACCTGCAGGAGAAACGGCACGGCGGACCAAGAGTCAACCATGTATGATGCACGTACCAAAACTGACATCTTTCAAAACGGGGGGAGCTGCTGGCCAGAGACGCAGATTCACAACTGTAAGGTCACTGCAGGGAACACATTTCCTCATGAAGGACTAATTAAAAACATAGAATTATGATATTTTAACCCAGAGCCACACATAAACATACAAGAGACCGTGTATCACATGTTGTTATCCTGCTTCTGCAGCCAGGTCGCAAGCCGGTGGGGAGGAGGGAGCAGCGTCTCGTTTTCTGACAGGAGGAGGTGACAGCGCAGATGATACGGTTCACAGGATCCACCTGCTAAGTTCATGCAAATGATGTTAGCCCATAAAGAGGTGGCAAAGAGGACCGGGGAGATGATATTACACGGATCAGCCACAACATTATGACCAGGAGAAGTGAATAACGTTGACCGTCGTTTTGTCAGTGTACGGCTGAGAAACTTCTGGACCTGACATTCATTCATTCATTGGTGTGGATGTTACTTAGACATGTAGCACCCACCTAGACCAGACCAGGCACCCCCACCCCATAGCAATGACACTCCTTGATAGGAGCAGACATTCCCAGCAGGATGCAGCCACAGAAACGGTTCAGGAACATCTAAAAAAAACATGAGGAACATCTCAAGGTGTTGACCTGGCCTCCAAATTCACTAGATCCCAAACTGATCAAGTATCTGTGGGATGATCCACAGAGGCCCCTCCCCTCAAAGGCTCCCCTAACACCATAGTGTTGCCAGACACCACAGGACACCCTCAGAAGGTCCATGTCCATCTTCTGATGAGTCACCAGCAGAAAGACCTACACGATATTAGGAAGGTGGTCGTAATGTTATGCCTGATTGGTGTACATACACAGTTCCCACATCTTAATTGGAAAAAAAGGACAAAAAGCAAACTATAAATGCTGTTTTCATGAACCAGATCACCTTCAGCATCGTTATATTTGTCAGAGTGAACATCATGTTGCTTTCCACGTCTAATATTAAGGTTCAAGAGCCAATGTTCAACCCTAGAAGCTTATTTATCAGCCCCATGTATCACTGACCTTAACTCCGACCCCCAGCAGCAACAGCAGCAGCAGCAGCAGGAGGTGTTTCCTGTTCTGCAGATTTTCCTACAAAGGCCAAATAAGTTACACAAATGGATCCTAAACGTACAAACAAACAGTATAGTCTCCCGCAACAGGACGCAAAGAAGCTTCTGCACCAACGGCAACAAGAAAAACAACGTACTTATTTTCCTTGGTGATTAAAATGATAAAGTCTAATCCAGGCAATCATCATTCAGGCGGCGTAATTGCAAAGATGCAACGTCATCCATTTCACAAGGCCTCAACCAACAGACTCATTATCTAGATCAGCCGAGACCCGGGTTTGACGTGAGCTGCGTTCATAACGGTGTTCAGCTTTTGTGGTGGTACGGACTCACCGGGAGCCGCGTCCGTGGATTTGATTGTGGCGCTCACGTCACGTGGAAATCCAACTGCTGCAAACGGCTTCTTGATTCGCACGTATGGCTCCGGGGGAAACAGGAGAAAGGCCTGTGCAGGTCTACATGCGGGATCCAAACAGAGCAGCAGGAGCACATGTTTCATGTTGTAGTCTCTCTGTCAGCAGGTGGTGAGTCTTAACTGATTGGGAAAACAGGTGCATGCTGACAAGTGTCATTAAAAGGTACCGCCCCCCACCCCCCACCCCCCACTCCAAACCACAGACCAGGAAGTGATTAAAAGGATGAGTTAAACGTTCCTCTAGGCCTAAACTACACACACTATGAACAAGATGTTTAAGATGGATTTAAGAGTTAATTAAACATTAAACATGACTTTTCCCATTTATTTTTAAAGCAATGATCTCCAAGACTTTTTTTTTTTACAGCTGCTTTTCTACTCTTATTAATAATTGACATAAAAATATTGATGCAACCCGTCTCCAGTGCTTTTACTGTACATCTGCCACAGAAAACACACACACACAGTCGGCTAGCTCTGGGCCAAAACACCCCAATAACCTCCTCACACGAGAAACGTAAAACAAATAAAAGACCTGATAGAACCGTTCACAGGATCCTGCAGCAGATTAAATCGCCGAGGCGCTCTCGTTAAGCCGGATCCTTGCAGTTTATAGCGTCTTCTGCGGCGGTCAACATCGGCCTGTTGGAGCTGAACTCTACGTGACTTGCGTGTACGTCTGTCAGAGTTCTTGGAGGATGCGGCTCATCCTCTTGGCCGGCATCAGACGGCTCAGCCGGTGTCCGACTGCAGGGGCGTGAAATCCGGGGAAGAGGGGGTTTTCATGGCTAAGTGGGTCTAAGCGGAGGAGAGCGGGCCGTGTTGGAGTCATTTCATGGAGCATTTGAGCGCGGGAGGAAGCGGAATTCCGTCCGAGTCAATGCTTGTTGGATTTTGGGGTTTGCCGGAAGTTGTTTTTCCCGTTCTGTGCTGCTGGTGCTACATGTCCGATGCTGATTTAAACAGTTGTGTATGTTATATCTATTAGGGGATTACCTTTCTGTGACACATGTTTGGTTTCTCCGGAAAATCTCTTTCCCGTTTCTCTTTCCCTTCAAAGATCGGTTTATTTACTAGTGGAGTTTCTTTTAAGTTCAGACAAAGAGCATGACCTTTCAGACGAGAAGTAAAAGTTCCACCTCCTCCAGTGGAGTGTCTTATAACAGATAGAGCTTTAAAATCAGGAAATGACACATTTCATGGAGCATTTGAGCGCGGGAACGGAATTCTGTCGGAATCAGTGCTTGTTGGATTTTGGGGTTTGCCGGAAGTTGTTTTTCCCGATCTGTTCTGGTGGGTGCTACATGTCCGATGCTGATTTAAACAGTTGTGTATGTTATATTTATTACTTTAGGGGATTACCTTTCTGTGCCACATGTTTGGTTTCTCCAGAAAATCTCTTTCCTGTTTATCTTTTCCTTCAAACATCGGCTTATTTACCAGTGAGTTCTTTTTAAGTTGAGACAAAGAGCATGACTTTTCAGATGAGAAATAAAAGTTAAACCTCCTCCAGTGAAGTGCTTTATAACAAGATAGATCTTTAAAATCAGGAAATGACACTTAGCTTTAATTTTCTCCGCTGATACGTTCACACCAAATGAAAACACCAAATAACTGCTAGAGTGAGTCTTTTTTTTTTTCCTCTTCTTTTTTTCCTTTATATAATTTAACACCACTGTGAAACCGATAAGAGAAAATCTGGGAGGCGCGAGCAGAATAACAAGAGGTAGCAAACGCGACGGCCCCGGAGTCGATAAATGTTCAGCAATTTGTCTTGGAGGAGACGCGCTGATACGGAGAGCAAAGACGGCGGCGTCTCTGAGAAATAACAAACACCTCCCAGTCTGTACAGATAAAACCAGAAATCCTAAATCTGCACATTTTTACATTTTTAGTGAGGATTCACCAACATGCGAGGGTCAAATACATCACAACACTATAGTAAAAGAAAAAAAAAACATTTCCAGATGTGGGACAAGCGAAGAGGATGTTAAACTTCCTCAGTTAGTTTCCTCTGTCTCTGCCATCTTGATTTACACTCCCGTGTCTTTTGCGGCTTCCTCCCCAAATTCCAGAGAGGGGGTGTCATCCGTGAGCGCTCCTTCCTCAACAATAAAAGAAGAAAAAAAAGAACAGTAAGTGAACAGAAACAGGTGTCACCTCTGAATAGGCCTTTATCCGACCTCCCAGTGAGCTCAACCGCTAACACCGCCCCTCCCCCCCTCCAGCCCTCCGTGCTCGAGGTGAGCGTGACATTAAACAAAATAATGGGCTCCGTTAATGGCGACACGGCGCATGGAAGGCGACGGCGGCTGTAAAATAAAAGCTTTAGCGGCTTCTTGTTTGGCTGTGTGTGTTGAAATCATCCGTGACATTGCTCCAGGCGGGTGGGGGGTGGGGCATTAAAGCGTGAGAAATAATAAAGAAGGTGCAGATTTAGTGGCCTCTGCAGCGAGATGCAGTATTTATGTCAATGATTAGCAACAACAACAACAACAACATGGAGACTTAAGTGTGGGTTAAAGTAAAATAAGCAATCATAAATCACTTTTTTTTACACTTGAATCTAAATTATACATTAAAACGTTGAGGAAAAGTGTCTCACATGGGCGTCAACCGGCTCGTAAAAAGCCGACCAATCAAGGCTCCAGATTTCTGTTGGGGTTGGACGTCATAGTATTATTAAAATAAAGCCCAAAATGAAAAAAAAAGAAGCAGAAAGCTAATTAATTAAGTGTAATTTGTGCAGTTACGCTTAATTTAAACACAGAATAATAGATGAGGGTAATTAACAGGGGCGTATTAACGTATATTTAAATAAAAAAAAGTCGTTCAGCTTGAATAAACTTCTTTTAACGCGTACTTTAATTTGCCGATATATAACATTATGACCACTTTCATAATACTGTGTAGGTCTTCCTTGTGCCTCCAAAACAGTTGGGACTCATCAGAGAATGGACGTGGACCTCCTGAGGGTGTCTCGTGGTGTTGCCAGCTGGGAAATTAAGAAATGTCGTACTCTCGCTTTAAAATGATCGTACGTTGACTCAAACTATCGTACGTACTAAAACAACTTCAATCACACACTAGGACAGTGGATTTAAAAACAAGGCTATTCTATGTGCATGGAACTGCAACAAACAGAGGAATAGACACAGAGGCTTGGCTTTATTCATTGTCTATCAAATGGTAAATTATCATATATATCGTATAGGCCCCGAAACGATCGTACAAATATGATAATTATCATGTTTTTTCTTTGCTATGGCATGGGGGTGCCTGGTCTGGTCTAGGTGGGTGCAACATGTCTAAGTAACATCCACACCAGTGAATGAATGAATGCCAGGTCCAAAAGCTTCCCAGCAGAACACTGACTTGTCCCACAGGTCATAATGTTGTGGCAGATCGGTGTAATTTCACACTGGCTCACCTCCACGAGACGTTACAGCTCATAGTTGCGGATTTTTAAACGCACGTCTCTGCCAACGCCCTTGCAGACTATTTATGATTAAAACCTGGCTGAGTGTCTGAGTGAGCAGGAAGCCGCGATGAAAGCGCTTTAAACGCCGGAACACATTAGCTTGATGTTTGCTGTTAATAGAGATATGATTTAATTGAGGTTAATTCTTTCAGAGGAGAGCTGCCATTCCCATCTTCCACGGACGTTGTTGTTTTTTTTCCTTCTCCTTTGGATCTCATTGTGCAGCTTTTGGCAGGGAGCTGCACCAGACGGAGGTTACATGGGGAAGGATCACCTTTTAGAGAGAGGGGAGGGTAGACGAGGCGGCGGGGGCCTTCGTTGGGAAGAGATCAGAAAAAAAAAATGGGATATTCATCGAGGCTTCCAGGGAAGTGCTGGAACGCCAACAGTGGAACTCTTCATGGTAAACAGTAAAAGAGTGATTGTGTTTTGCACAGCCAGAAGAAACAACCCTGTAATTATTGGATTTTCTACCTTGCACATTCTGCATGTTCTGCCAAACAATAATAATAAAAAAAAAACGTTTCACATGTTGATTGTTTCATGGATCATTACTGCACTGAACAAGAAAACTAAATTTGGTCATTAATAACATACAAGAGGAGCGATGAAATAAATCTTTACCTTCCTCTGAGTGTTGTAGCTTCAACAGAGGAAAATATGTCTCACAGTTGCAGTGGATTAACGGTGTTTGGAGACAAATGTGCAGATTTGAAATGGCTAGTGATGAGAAAATAGACAAAAAGAACTCTAAATGTGGAGCTTTAAGGTGGCTCTCGGTCGTCCAGGTCTTGGTACGTCTGAAAAAAGAAAGCTGAAACAAAAGCCGCCGGACTGGTTTGAGTCTTCCTGAAGTTTTCTTCTGTTCTAAATAACTGCTGGGGACTTTTACTGGGAGCATGACTCACCTATGATCGCGGGAAGTAGTTCAGATTCACGTGGGTGGCGCCTCAAGGTGTGAACGAGGGGTTGAAAGATGGGCTTACGCTCCTGTCAGGGATCTAAGCCGAGCCCACGCCGCTCTAATCACTTCTACTTATGTGCTGGTGCGCCGGCAGAGTCGGGTAATTATGCCGACTGAAAGCTTCTGTGTGCACTTCAAACAATGCTGATTGGAGCTGTGCCGCTCACGCCGGAGGAGTGAATAAACGTTGAACAACAACTGCTTTTTACTGAAATCACTGCAAGGCAGAAAACACGGGAGGGCGTGTGAGGAGACGGCGAGGACAAGAAGATGCATTTGGGACCGGTCACAGCTGCCAGTCTCCAGTCTGGATCTGTTTTCGAAAAGCAGATATCGTGGCTATAAGTTAAGAGTTCCTCATGGCGGGCCAGCTCAACGGACGGTGGCGGACGAGAAGGCCCTGCAGAGGGGAGCGGAGGGAGTGATCGGGGTCTCGCTGCCTCCTGTTCAAGATGTCTTCCAAAGCTGGTGCAGAAACCGAGCCCGGGACATCACCAGAGACCCCTCTCACCCTCGCTATAAACTCTCTGAACTGCTGCCATCGGGCAAACGGTACCAAAGGCATCAAAAGCAGAACCAACAGGCTGCTCGACAGTTTTCTTCCACAAGCTGTTAGACTGCAGAACTGCTGATCTGATCCAGAAGGAGCACCGTGCATCATGAACTTTACTTATTTTAACTTCTTTTAGTTTTTTAACTGAGACTTTTACCTATGTTGGGTCCACCCTGGACAGGTCTCCAGTCTATCTCAGGGCTATCTAATTTAGAATCACCAATGAACCTAACCAGCATGTCTTTGGACGCTGGGAGGAAGCTGGAGAACCTGGAGAGAAAAGAAATGATATAAATATTTTAGTTTTTCGGTTCAATTAACTGTGATTCTCCAAATTACAGGGAAACACTTCACTGTGTGTCTACTTCGACTTATCTCAGGGCTTCTTCTTCTTTTTTATTATCTTTAGAGTTTTAACTGAAGCAGAGCAGCACCTGCGTGCAAAGTTACAAGAGACGGATTAGTTCTGACTGGTCTCACATGAACTGCAGTAAACCCGACGAGCGCCGGGCATGTTCCCTATCTGAGCCGTGTCTGAGGGAACTGAGACAGCTGGAACGGCGTCCCGTGCTCTTGTAAATCCATGCTCGCGAAGTGTCAAGTGTCCTCACCGAGGCAGACCCGGAGGGGCGGGTATTCACGCTGGTTTCCTCGGCGAGCGTTAGAGGAAACGCTCTGAAGGTTATTGTGACTCAAACTGTCGGAGGACAACGGCAAGCAAAAAGCAACAAAGGTTTGTATTTAATGTAATAAAAATCCCTCCTGTGGTTTGGTTCTGGTGACACATGTACGAGTCACTCTGAATCACAGTTACAATAAAGCTTGACGTAACTAGCCTGCAGGAGAAATGCGTGGACATGGAGGGAAGGATGAGGCTTTCAATCAACCGTCTATAGAGTAGACGGTTGATTGATCTACATTGTAAAACCTAACTAAACGCTGCTGGCTTGTAAGACCCGCTCAGCAGCTAACCATAACTACAAAGCAACATGAAAACAACAGAAACCTGACCTGAACAACAGCAGTATGCAGCATGTCATTGGGGTTTTCAAGTGGGCGCCTCCTTTCACCGATGTTTCGTTAAGTTAGGCCCACCAAAAGAAATCTGTTGGATATGGTGTTAAAAACTGAATAAACAAGAAATTACACTTGGAAAACGCTGGACTCTGTATCTGATATAAAGCGATAGCTACAAGACAAACCTGTTTCTTGATGGACCTCTTCGGAATCCTATAAAACAATTTCCCTTTTGCTTGTCCCCGACTATTCTGGCATCCTGGGGCACAACAGCTGCCCACCATTTTTCAATGCAACTGGTACAATGACAAGTTAGTTAGTTGCTTGTAGTTGCCGACCCAATAGTAATTCAAAAAGTTTTCTTGCCAATATGGCGGCGTTGTGATTGACGTCTGCTACCAGAGCTCTGTTGAACATCCAGGAGACCCTGGGCTCCAGCAGCCCAATGGCAGTGAAACTACTGAGAGAGGTCCTTAACATGGACATAGATATCCTAACAGACTCCAGGCAAGGAAACCAGATGGTATGCACCAAGTCACAGTGGCGTAGATACATTAGTGTCAAAATTGCGCTGGCATACTTGGCCGAGCCAGGACAGCCGGTCCTCTTGCATTTAAAGGTGCTGCCATCTCCATCTTCCGGGCTTATCCTTAAGTCAGATCTGCTTTCGGTGGAGTCAGGAAGCCTCTTCATGGTGATTGGATCTGATACGGCCTTGTCAATCCGGCACAACTTTGGATTACACATGACGGAACTGAGCCTTGGTGTATGTGAAGATTAATATATATGCATACAACAACACAGAATTTAACGATAATGATTTAAGTAAGAGTGACTTAAAGGTGATTTACCGTTTTTTACAACCTGAACCTTAGCATAAAATACGATCGTTTACTCACCCATATAACCCATGGGAGTGATTGGGACACCGAAACGTAAAATCTAAATAACACATTATCTGCCTCGAAACTCGTATCTCCTGGCCTCAAATTCCACTCTCAGCAACAGAGGTGTTCCTATCTATTCCTGGACGTGCAGTGGTTTGTTTTTCTTTGGCCAGCTGTTCCTCTCTCTGCCTCCACATCCTCCTTTCAACGAGCTCCTCATTCATAAACTCTGGCTCAAAACGGTAAGGACGTCCATCATAAACAGAGTCGTCGTCCACAGCATCAGAATTGGAAAAATATTCAGCCATGTTGCAAAAAACTAGCAGTAGCTCATAGATCAGGTTAGTAGGTCAATCTACAGACCCCTGATCATCATAAGAGCTAACTCCGTACTCAAAGGGGAATAGCACTAGCGTATCATAACAAAATATTGGTGAAATTAACGAGTTTCGCAGCAGATAATGTGTTATTTAGAGGCTGTGTTTCAGTGCCCCATTCACTCCCATTATATGGATACGCGCGGCGCACCACTGGATCTAAATATTGTCCGAATGACTCCAAATAAGTTACATGTGTGAGGAAATGATCGTATTTTATGCCAGAAATAAGGTCCAGGTTGTAAAAAACAGTAGTTCCCCTTTAAGTTACTATTAAAGTTGCAAACATTTATGAGTGAAATGAAAGCAATGGAAACTACCACTGGCGGCTGCTCTGAATCAGTTTGTTCCTTTGTGTTTATAGTTTGCAGCTAATCTTACGTTCTAACATCCATGAACAATCTTCTATCTGCATTGGCTTCTGTTACCGAGGACGTCACCTTTGGCCTTCAGAACAAAACCAGTAGCAGGGAGGGGGCTCAACAGCTCCCCTGCGAGGAACAATGGGAACGAGTCTGGACGTAATAACAGGAAGTTTAGGGAGATGACCTCAGTGCATCCAACAGATCGGTTACACAACCCAGAACAGCAGCCAGGCGCTGGTTTGGTTTATGTTCATCAGCTGACCGCGCAGGAATGATTTGTTACCTCCTCTGTATCCGTCAGACTCTTCTGTCTGTTCACATCCGAAGAAGAAGAAGAAGAAGACAGAAAAAGGTTTGACATCCTACAACAGTTTCAAAGCTGGTTCAAAGCCGGCGGGGTCGAGGAGAAGAAAAAGAGGGTGGAGACAAACCCGGGTTGTAAACAGGATGGAACAGCCTTCCGTTTTTATTCTAAATTTGATATGTACAGAGGGGAAAAAAGTGGCTGCGTACATTTCTCAATATATCATGTAAAAGTTTTTCGTCTGGAAAAAAACAAAACAACAAAACAATTGCACATCAGCTTCCATTAACTTCTTTTTTGTTTTTTATCGATAACAGGTACAGCATGGTCGAAGGCAAACAGGATACAAATACACTGATAACCGCTCGTAACTGCGTTGGCTCTCGTGAATAAAGTCAAATAACATTATAATAAAAAAAACAAAAACAGGTTGAGGAAGGGAGTACCTCAGAAAGGACACGTTTCAATACGACGATATTAAAAATAACACTGTAGTTCGTGTGCTGAAGACATCACATCGTGTCCCTCTTTGTGTAAAAAAAGCTTCGTGACTTTATTTCAGGCACTTATTGACATCAGACCCTGTAGCTGGACGCCCCCGACGGCAGATACATCCTTCTAAATGTGCTCGTTCCTTCCTCTCACCTGCGCGGCTTCGTCTTATTTGGTAACAGTTTTCGGCTTTTTGTTCGTGTCCTCACGCGCATAAAGCAGAAGGGATTTTTTTTTTTTAATATTTTTATTATTTTGTTTTAAAACTAGCTTCAAGCTGACAAATGCTGTGGATTTTCCTCGGGTTAAAACACACGGGAATAATGGCGCCTCTGAAAAGTTTTCTCCTAACGTTTAATCACCCCGCCTCAACCTCCAACAAAACGAAAAGACTGCATCTCTCCCAGCGAGGGTCTTCATTAACCAACAGGAGATAATGTATGTCGTATGTGTAGGAGTGAAGGCCAATTATGCACCAACGCTTCTCTTTTTTTTTTCTTTTATTCTCTGCGTTTCCCTTTTGTTTGTACAAAATCTGACCTCGGCTCCGTCTCGTTTGTTTGTTTGCTCGCGGGTGGCGGCGGCGGCGGTTGCGTCACAAAGTGTTGTCAAAGAAGGACAGTTTCAGAGCGAGAGAACTGGTCGCCACCTACTGCAGCAATTAGAGAGGTGGGCTGCGGCTGTGGCTGCGGTGGCGGTAGCAATGGTTTCGGGCGGAGCCTTCTCTTCTCTCCAACCTACAACTGCAGCAGCTGCATTTGTTGATGAGCTGCTCCGGAGTCTGATTGGAACGGGAATAAATACAAGCAACTAGGGTAGAAAGATCAGGCATAACATTATGACCACCTTCCTAATATTGTGTAGGTCTCCAAAACAGTTGGGACTCATCAGAGGGTGTCCTGTGGTGTCTGGTAACAGGATGTCGTTAGCGGGGGGCCATTTGAGGTAAGGGGCCTCTGTGGATCATCCCACAGATACTTGATCAGTTTGGGATCTAGTGAATTTGGAGGCCAGGTCAACACCTTGAGATGTTCTTCGTGTTTTTTCCTAAAGCGTTTTTTTGTGTCAGGCTGCATCCTGCTGGGGATGGCTGCTGCCATTGCCTATGGATGGGTGGGGGTGCCTGGTCTGGTCTAGGTGGGTGCTACATGTCTAAGTAACATCCACACCAATGAATGAATGAATGTCAGGTGGAAAAGTTTCCCAGCAGAACGCTAAATCGTCACACAATGGTTTAAAAGTAATTCACTTCTCCTCATGGTGGTTTTAATGTTATGGCTGATCGGTTTAACTTCTGTTTTTTGTCCAGGCTTTGAAACTTCAGCTTCCATTCCAATACGGCGTCAGTAAATTTCATTTCCGGCCCTCACTGCGACGCCTACTCAATCCTTTTTCTCAGGTTCCTCTGCAGCTACCAGACGTTTCATTTTCTCTGAAGAGGCTGCTCTGCGCTAGTAGCATTAAAAACGGCGCCGCAGTGCATCAACTTTGACGGAGATGCAGCAGAGAACAGGTTCAACAACATCAGACCTTCCTGGTGATCTGAATAAAGGAGTTAATGAACATCCAAAGAGCCTAATTTAGTTCGTTTTGGCCTGAAGAGCCCAACAAGTCCAACATTTGAGTTAGCGTAAAGCTAGCGATTAAATCTATCGGCGCTAACAAACTGCAAATGGGAAAGGGCATAAGAAAGGAGTCAGTGGTTCATATTTTGTTTACTTCTGGGCTAGAAAACAAAGAGCTACTGCGACTGGCGGCTGCTAGCATCATTCCAGCCAGCTAACAGCTAACAGCTAACAGCTCACCACTAATAGCTAACAGCTAACAGCTAACAGCAGTGTGAGCCACCAGTCTCTACTTGCGAGGATGAACACGGAGATGAACTTCGCTGTGTTATTTGCTGGCGTGGCGAGGCTTTCTGGACAGCTCACACCACCACCTGCGACAGCCACGCCGCTAACGGCATTAGCGAGCTCCATCTGGAGGAACTTGCAGGGTGACCCGATCGTCCGTCCGCTATTCTGCGTTTGTGTGAGGCTGAAAGCTTTCCGTTTGGCAGAGCTGCAGGGAGCTCAGGCTTTTCACCCCGATCTGTGTTGTGCAACTCCTTGTTTCTCCAAATCTCCGCAAGAACGGCGCAAAAGTATCACGATCCGTAGAGCCACACCAGGTTGAAATAAACTTTTCAGTTAAATTATACTCAAAACCCGAGCAAACACCACCGCAAACGACGTGCATTAGTACAATAAGTACAAAGAAAATACTTTCTTCTTTCCGATTTTTGTTGATCCTGCCCTTTCAAAGCCATTCTATTGACTCCTCTTTCTTAAAAGCAAGACTGCACCCCTACCTGCCCCCTCTTTTTAAAACCTTTCGGGAGAAGAGCGTCGATAAATGCTTAAAAAAGGTAAAAAATTCACAACGCAATTACAGCAATTGAAAGCAATTAACTCCCGGGGACAATTTTTTGCCTTTTGTTAAAAACAGGAGAAAAGCTGCAGCTAATCGCGCACTGGGAGGCTCATTGTCTCTCTACTCATCTTTTTTTTCTCCCCCTATCTGTCTCGTTTCTTGCCTTTATTCCGCTCTTTTTTTATGTGTCAGAAGCCGGGCCCTCTGTCGGTGCCTCTGGTGGCAGCGTTCTTTGGCTCTGGCAGGCAGCAGGTGGCTTGTGATGAAAAATTCAGTGCAGAGTCTGACTCGGAGGAGGAGGAGGAGGAGGAGGAGGGTGGCAGTGGGTAGCAGGATGAAGAGTAAAGGGGAGGGTTACACGAGCGAGGAGAGGGGGAGAGAGGAGGATGAAGGTGGCGTTGTTGAGGTAGAAGAAAGGAGCGTAATGAACAGAGGAGGTGAGGAGGATGAGGAGGATGGGAGCTCTGCAGAGACGGGCAGACGGGCCGGCGAGTCAAGCCCAGAGCCGTGCAGAGAGGCCGGGCAGAGGATCAGAGCTGTCTACCCTCTCTGCCTGAGTCTCCTCCACAGAGATAACACACAATATGAATCATTTATGAGAGAGGGGGTGGGATGAGGGGAGCGGGGGGGCTTTTCTTTTTTATTAATAACACATTCTCTGTGCCCTGCTTTCTTTCACACACTTTTCCTTGTTTCCTCTGCTCCCCGGAGACGACTGGAGACTTCTAGAAGTAAAAAAAAATAAAAGAAAAAGAACGCGTGGCGACGCCGGCCTGATTTTTAACGAACGGGTAGTTTGTGACAGGTGGGGGAAGAGTCATCCACGGGCATGCTCCGATACCTCGTCACATGCCCACCCACACACACACACACGAAAAAAAAAAAAACCCACACAGAAACTTACGCCTCACCGTGGGCTCAAAAACAACAGAAAAAAAGGCGCCCACTCACTTGCCTGTCGGCCCGTTTGATTGTCAGTACGTGACGGTGCCAGATCTGGATGAATCAGAGTCCTGGACGACTGCGAACAAGCGTCGTGTTCGTGAATGCAGCGAAGGCACTGAGCGTCTCGTGTCTGTGGGAGGGTGAGCGAGGGACTGACGACCGGTGTGGGTCATCAGCGCAGTGGGAGAGTGAACGCAAACACCCACATACCGAGTACAAGTCCACAACTGTTTACCTCTAAGATCATCGCTAAGCTATAAGACCTCTAGGTTGTCCCTTGTCAAAATCCGTAGCGTCCGCTTTTGCCGTTCCTTCAAGGTAAGCCCCTTCACTCTTTGAACTTCAGTTCTTCACCCGTCAGTCCAAAACGACGCCCCTCAAGAATAAAAAAGTCTTCCTTTCTCCGACCCCAACCTGTTGAGCCTCGCCAGCTGCGAAGGCGAAGGCGGCACGTCGTGGCGGTACGGACCTTTCGGGGAGGCCGGGTCCTTCAGGTGTGCGGTGTAGCCCTCGTAGCTGCCGATGTTCTCCTGAATGAGCTTCCCTTTGGCTTCCTGGTCGCGGCGTCTCTGCTCCTGCCTCAGGAGCTCCTGGGCCTCAAGGAGGACTCTGGCGTTGACGCCGCCGCCGCCCGGGTAGCCATTCCTGGAGCCCTGGTAGCTGGAGTACCGGGGGTTGTCCTTGGCGGTCTGGAAGCCCTCGCCGGGCGGGTACGCCTTGTCCCACGAGTCCTGGGAGATGGAGCTAGGGTTCTTCCTGGGTTGCCTGGTGTGGACAGAAGAATAAAGGAAAGAAAAAGGTCAAATAAGAAGTATTTGGACACATGCATGGTTTAATTAACCCTAGGATGGGAGCACTAATGCGTCTCTATGTCTGCATGGGTTCTCTCAATATTCTCCAGCTTCCTCCCACCGTCCAAAGACATGCTGGTTAGGTTCATTGATTCTAAATTGGTCGTAGGTGTGAGTGTCAATGGTTGTTCCCCTGTGAATGACTGGAGACCTGTCCAGGGTGGACCTGGCCTCTTACCCAATGATAGCTGGGATAGGCTGTACGCAATATGTTGTTATGCTCAGAATACAATTGTCCATTCAGAAATGCCGTCGTTTGCCATGATTGACGTTCATTGCGTTGGGAAAGTGGCTCTGGAAAAGATCTAGAAAGGTCGACCAAGCAAGCTGACCTTTACTTTTCTTAATTTGATTTTACTGATACGACTAGAATCAGCTTGTTTTTTTCTTATTTGTCCGGATTTTATTAACAGACAAATGGTGACAGGCGCTTTGCTTTTCTTCCTTTGTACAATAAGTTTAAGGCCTCGTCCACACGTATCAAAACCATCTTTCCCCCTCCTCCGTTTTCCCTGGCATCGTTTCAAGAATATCTGCGTCCACACGGATCCGTCTCAACGCGACTCAAAACGCTACTTCATACTCCAGGCCTATAGGTGGCGCTGTTTCAGTTTCAGAGAGGAAGAGGCGGAGCATGCGCATAAAGCTTGAGCGCTGTTTACAAATCGTCTTTAGAAGAAACCAAACTCAAGGAGAAATGATATTTAGCCCTAGTAACCATAATAGGCTCAATATCTTCTCCAGCAGGAACACGAGCATGTAGTCCACCATTGTTGTTGATGTTGTTAGGAGACGTCTCACGGGATATAAGAGGTGGAAGGCTGCTCCAGGAGTGTTTTTTCCCTGTCCACACAAAAACTCAAGAGCTGTGTTTTCTAATTTTTCACCCTGGGACCAGGTTTCAGAAAAGTTCGTTTTAGGGCAATGTGTTTACAGGATTCATGTGGACGATCGGCCAAAACGATGCAAAACATCTGCGTTTACACCAAGAAGCGGACAGGCCCTTAATCTAACATATCAGATGTGATTGGCAGCGAGAGAGACGTGGGTGATTAGGAGACGTTTTATTGCGTTTTTAAATGGACGTATGGTCATTTATTGAGTCATGGCTGATCTGGCGTGAAATGTATTTTCCAACTCTCGCAAACAAATGAAACCAAACTGCACCGCTACGCTTCGTCACCAGGTCTGAATGAACGTTTGTTCCGAACCGATTACCGCTTCTCCAGAGATGGACGAGTGTCTCATCTTTTTCATTTTATTTTCATTTTGCTGAAAGAATATTAGACCGCCAGCAGCACGGTAGCCAAGACATCACATCCAATGAAGGTGAGGCGCCATTACAGCCACACAAAGCGCCTCGGGGCGACTAACCACCCACAGCAACAACATACAGCGATGCCTAACCATGTCAAAGTCCCCTTCCAGCCCATTAGGTCCATTTGGAGACGGACTGAAACAACCATTGGATCTGACAGACAGTAATAGCAGACCTTTTCCGGTTTTAAAAAAAACGAGGCTGAGGCGTCTGCTATGGATTCACCCGGGCTGATGTGTGACACCTGACAGAAGCGTCTTCAAGGCATGGTCGGTTGTCATGGTTCGGTGTGGATAGGAGGGTGAGGGGGGCGGGGGGGCTGCCCTGCCCTGCCCTTTACCAGGAATAGGGAAAAAATAAACCATCCAGATGTGTGACATCACCTCTCATTTCTGCCTGGATGGCCTCTTTGTGTGTGGTGAGCCCATACGATATGCATGAGTGTCCTGAGCCTGGTTTGTCTCGAGGGCAATGCAAGAAAAAAAAACAAAAAAAAAACGAGAGCAAGGAGGAAGAAGACGCACAAAAAAAAAACTATCAATGGGCTTTTGACTCCGAGCCATGCATAATTAGCAGGTTTATCAGGCAGCTGTGAAGAAATCATATTATTCCTGTGTTTGGATTTGAGTAGGAAGGGGAGGAAGGAGAAAAAAAATCCTTAATGAGAGCAGAAAAGACCTTTGTTTTTATTCAGCGGGAGATTGAACGCAATCGGGAATGGATACGCCGCTCGATGGGCGAGATAGGAGAATATAGCCCAGGTTTATTCTCGCGCACGCTTGAGTGATTCCAATTTTCAGAGACAGGCGCCACCCCCTCCTACCCTCCACCCCCACCACCACCACCACCACCCACCCCAGCCCTGCATCTGATTTCATTTCATATGTTGACAAAGAGGCCAAAGCCGGTCTAGCTCCCCGCTGAGAAATGCAAACCAGATCGCTGCCTCTTCCGTCTGATGCCGTGCCAAGAGGGAGCGTGTGCGCGGTAAACACAGAAACACGTCCGCCGCTCCGTGTTCATGCACGCGGCGAAGCGCGACAGAAGAACGGTGACTGAAGGAGATTGAGAGACAACGGTGGACGCTGACGGGTTGAGATAGAGACGCCGCCGCAGCTGTCCGGCCTCCGTCTCCGTCGACGGCATTACTTTGGCTCGGAGATCAATGACGCTCGTCTGCGATGAGTACGACGGCCCTTCATTCGGCGTCATTGTCTCAAATGGCGGCGGTTTATTCTCACTCACAGCTCCTTGTTTAGCGAAGGGCTTCACCCACAGAGGAAGTGACCTTTATCTAAAATGAAAGCTGCTTTTTAAAAGAACGCTTCCGCCATCAATCATAACCCCGGGAGAGTCGACCCGGGAGCATATGAACCCCATCAGGGCTACGATCTCCCGTACGCCACATTTACTCCGTGACTTCTCTCGATGGTATGCTCTAAGTCAAACAATAGTCAGTGCTCTCAAGACACCACGGCCAGGTTTATCCAAACAGAGCGCTTCGCTAATGGAATTACTGGAAAAGCGAAGGGATGTGTCCGCAGGATGTTGCGTCTGACCGCCCGGAGCGCGACGCTGCTTCATTAATCTTTCAAAGCGGCCTGCAATATTTATCGAGGAAGGGATTTATGTCGATAACGGGGGATTAGAGGACGAGGGCTGGAGTAATAAAGGATAATGTATTTAACGTTGTGTACGTATTGTAAGTGCAGGACGACGAGCATCTGGATACGTCTGCTCCGAAAATCTGAGAGCGCAACTGCAGCGCTAACTGGGAGTAATGTTTCCTGGAGATTTAGATGGAAGAATTCAAAAAAATATTTATGCACTTTCACTGACATCAGATACGTCACACTTTCTTTACTGTTGCATGATGATACGACGTAAAAAACACAGCAGAATGGTTTTGCAGTGAAGTTGCTTGGATTGAAGAGTTAATGGTTTTTATTGATTGGGTTAAAATCTGCAAACGTACCAGTATAATCCATGAACTGGACTTTTTAGTTTGTTTAATGTTAATATTTTAGGCTGGATGAACATAACGCGTAGCCTACACAAACCCTGAGACTCTATGACTTGATGCTACTGTTTTCAGACACATAAATGTTGGCAACAGTTTGAGAATTTCATAGAATTTTGCAAACAAATTTTAAAGATATTAGCATTTTAGGACCAGTCTGGCTCTTCGATGTGACGCATGACAACCCTTTAATTTAGAGTTTTGGTGATTTATCTTCACAGTGTCTCAAAAACGGAGGATTTCCTGGATGCGCAATGTCATAAAATCTTGGTACTTTCAAAGTAAAAGCCCCATTTCGACAAAGTAAGAACTGTAACTGCCCCCCCTCCCAGGCGCCACAGAGGTAGCATCCCACTGCAAATGGATGAACGTGTGGGTTAAATGTAGAGGAAGAATTATCGATAAAGGAACTATTTTTATTTAATAAAGTAATATATGCCAATAAACGAGTACTGGATTTAGGTCCCAGTGCTGAGCATACATAAACAGCATCAATACACACTGAGAATGTATCTGTCAGATGATCTATGTGTTTATTTATGTAAATTAAATAACGTACAAGTGAAGAATGGATGATGATATAGGCCTCTAAATAAAAGACACGCCGTCATAGATGTAGTCTGGATAAATATATTTATTAATAAATAAATGTTGATAAAATGCTAATAAATGCTAAATGGTAGGAGATATTTAGACGAAGAACTGTGATGTTTAAGTAATATAGTCTTGTATTCAGTATCTCTGTGTGATTTCTTTAAAAGTTTTTTACCATTTTCTACAAAGCACGACCACAAGCATCTCTGAGAAACTGACTGAGCATCCCGTAATGAAGCCGACCGAGCTGGAAGCTCATGAAACCAAAAGTAAGAGCGCATTAAGATTTTAAGAGCACCTACTTTTTAAATGTCTGTTTGCTGCAGAGACTTCACTTCAAATACCAACAGAGCAGGTTTAAACTGCCTCAGGGTGCCCGAACCTGCTGCAAATGTTGCTTCAAAACGCGCTCCCAAGGTAAAATTTCGACAAATACCAACTTTAAATTTACTCTGAAACATCCAGAAAACTGCCAAAGTAACGAAACAAGCACCCACGGCCGATCACTTCCTGGAACCATGAGGCGGCGCCTATCACGCAGATCAAAGGGAATCGCATTAAGGGAGAGGAAAGCAGTCATGTCAGATCAGAGTGAGAGGGTAACGTGATCCGTCCATCCTGGCGCTCCGTGGGCTTGTGGTCTGAAACAGAGCAGCTTCGACCCTTTTTTTCAGATGTTCCATATGTGTAATCTGTCGTCATTACTGTCACACGGCTACACAATGAGTCTGAACATAAACAGACACACACACACACATCACCGGGATGCATTACGCCCTGGTACAGATCTGCAGGACACGTTTCATGTTAGCCAGACACGCATTGATTGGTAAACAGCATCAGTCAGAACATTATGACCACCTTTGGGTCCTATTTGGAGGCCAGGTCAACATCTTGTGATGTTCTTCATGTTTTACCAGGCTGCATCCTGCTGGGGATGGCTACTGCCATCAAAGAGTGTCATTGCTATGGGGTGGGGGTGTCTGGTCTGGTCTAGGTGGGTGCTACATGTCAAAGTAACATCCACACCAATGAATGAATGAATGAATGCCAGATCCCAAAGTTTCCCAGCAGAACATTGAACTGTCATAAGATGGTCAATGGTCATAATGTTTTGGCAGGTCGGTGTATAAACTCTCTCTCACCGTGGCAGGGAGCTGTACTGGCGCTGGGCCTGGGCGAACGAGTCTCTCTCCTCCTGCCTCTGCCTCTGCATCTGCACCTCCACCGACACCGAGTGGCGTCCCGGCTGGCTGTACCCGGCCGGACCGTTGCTGCTGGCGTTCGACTGGAAACGAGAAGTGAGGCGGCAGCTCGGTTAGAAGTCAGCTTCCGGTAAATCAGCGAGACAGTGATTATTATTAATGCATTCAGCTGCTATCACTTGAGGGTAATCTACATAAGGCTGAAATGTAACCCAATGGAAATGAGCGGAGAGGTTAAATTTAGGGCCATGATACAATGAGACCTGGTACAGTCAAAGTAATGTTGAATTCTTAAAGCTGCAGTCCTGCCTATGCTCAAGTGTGGCCAGCTGTACTTTCGGCAAGTTGCAGCTAAAGTGGCTGAAACACGGCCCGCCGCTCACCGCCGTTCAGTTGTGACAGCAGAGCTGCTCTGTGTTGATCAGCTCACTTGCTCGTTCTCTCGTGGAGCCGGCCGACAGCAGGGACTACTGCGCTCTTAAATAAATACTGAAGACTTTTTCTGTGTTCCCTTAAACATTCATGATGTTGAACAGCCTGCGGGGCTAATGCAGGATGGATGAATGAACGATTCCAGAGGTGTTAAAGCATCTAAAGAATCTGGTATTTTATGAACTGAGCGACTGCTGCTCATATTTTAAATTAGCCCAGTGTGATGTACTTACTAAACATTAATAACAGCCCCCGGTAATATTCATAAAGCATATTAAAACACAGAGAGGGATAAAAAAAAAAAACTTAAATCTGTTGTAATTTAAATGATATAAATATTAAATCCACTACACTGAATCACACCTCGACACACGGATGCTGCTTAACTCCAAATTGTGGTGAATTTCTAGCGGTAATTAAATTTACAAAAAATGTGGTTTCACATTAATATGACCAAAAATACGATAGTGACGTCTTGTACAGACGGTAAGAGGAACTGAAGATCTAACGAGTGATATTAGAAAACAACGTGAAGACCCTGCAATAGTATGGACCCACAAAAAGAGATATGGATCAGGTAGACATCTTTAAGGGGAAACTTGTCCTAGAGTTCCTCCGTTGGGAACCGATTGTGCTCCTGCAAAGATCTGCCGGGCCAATCGGATTATTCGGGTATGGCTTTACGCAGTGACGAACAGAAGAGTAAAGCTTGTTACATACTCTGGGAGGAGCAAGATGTTTGTTCTTGTTCTTGAGGTGAGCAAGAACAAAGAACAAAGTTTGTTCAGGCCGGGAACGTCCTCATAGGCCCCAGAGTTCGGCACTTGAGTTCCGAACTCCCGGAAAGTGCTGACCTCTGGGGCCTATGAGAACTTTCCTGGAGTTTGGCACTTGAGGTTCTAGTACTGAACTCTGGGGAAGTCCTTGAAGTTCCCTGGAGTTCTGCACGGAGTTTCTCAAGTACTGAGTGCAAGTGCCGAGCGCAAGTGCCGAACTCAAGTGCCGAATTCCGGGGAAGTCCTCATAGGAGTTTGGCATTTGACTTCCGAACTCCCAGAAAGTGCTGAGCTCTGGGGCCTAGGAGGACTTCCCCAGAGTTCGGCACTTGGGTTTGTAGTGCCGAAATCCGGTGGAAGTCCTTGAAGTTCCCTGGAGTTCAGCACGGAGTTTCTCGAATGCCGAACTCCGACGAAGTCCTCATAGGCCCCTCTCACTACAGCCTACATGACACGTGCTAAGCATTGTGGAAGACAGGTGAGAGGCACCTTTCTTGTTAATTTCGAATGTTGGCCATGTCGGTTTTGACGGCCGTGTCCGTCGGATCACGCCATTCATTCAGCATGCACCCACAAACAAGTATGCCGATCTCTACTAGGGGGAGATTAGTGGTCACACTGCTAGCATTAGCATGTGGGAGCTCACAGTGTGGACGTCAGCATTTCTGCTTTTCTGCATTAACCCTGCCCAATTTATATACAGGACCAATCACAGTCGGTAGTTGTCGGACACCAAACGAGAAAAAATTCTGCCTGGGTGACGTGTCGAGAACAAGCTGCAAGAACAAACTTCTCGTGGAGTATGTAACAGCCTTAACAGCGACCTGGTCCCAGGTGTCATCTGAGCGCCGTAGAGTTGAATTTGTTGACAACAGAAAATGGTCCCGATTGGTTTGAGAACTATCCAATTTCATGCGGAGGCAAACGGCGAGTTTAGCTACGGCAGCCAATCTTTCAAAGTCTTTTGGCTTAAAACTACACAAATGAAAACGATCCCTCGGTTCAATCTGAAAGCATGAAAATCACCACAACTGGAGTCAGCATTTCCACACAGTAGCCCAATAAAACCAGCCGCCGGCTCTGAAACAGGATACCTCCCCTACCCTCCCCTCCACCCGGCCCGAGCCCAAACCACAGACACTTACCAGCAGTTAGTGGGGCAGACACACCCTGAGCTCTTCTCCTCTCAGGTCAAAGTGAAGGTGAGACACAGACAGACGAGGGAAGGATTGAGGGTTTGGGGGGGTAGTGTGAGAGGGGCCATGCTGGAGACTCAGAGAAAGGTTACGGTGATGAGACGTGATGGATGTTAGTGCGTGTTAATGAGGAAGACAACACTCGACAATGTCCTCCTCTGTAGTCAGGCTGCAGAGGATGAACAGACACAGTACAAATGTGCACATGGACACTCACAAACATTCATTAAGATATAGACTCACATCTAGACTGATACAGAATTTGTCCTTAGAACAAAAGAAGTTGTAGAAACAATATCATTTTCTCACTCTTGTATACCTTGTCCCCTTAAGAAATGTCATCTTACGGCACAGTATTGGAGAACTTGGAACTGGCAGTGTACCAAAAGATTTTGTCCGAACACCTAAAATGAACTTTCGGGTCATTTTTGACTGAAAATTGCAGTGTTTCTTGCTTGCACGTGTTGTTTTGGCAATAAAAGTCCAAAAAAATTTTCAGCTGAAAACCAAAAATGCATTTTCGGCCAAAAATTTATCGCAAAAACAACATGGCCGAAACAGGATGTTGTGATAATGCAAGCAACAACCACAGCAATTTTCGACTGAAAGTTGCCCACAAGTGCATTTTCGGTTTTTGAACGTTTTTTTTTTTTTTTATTGGTCGTTTCAGTTGAATGGATGAATGGTGCACGCCTTGACTGAAGCAGGAAAGTTGAGTTGTCCTTACACGGATGCTAAATGAGCTGACCTCTGTCCGCTGTGCAGCTTCAAATCTGCAGGAGGTTTTCTTGACAAAACATCAAGATGATCAAAATGGTCCCACGTTTTCACTGCTGCTGCTGTTCATCTCTGCTTGGTTACTTTGGTACCTCCGGGAAGCTGGTGAAGTCATCTCAGTGTGGAGCACTGTGTGCATGTTATTATAGTGCCAATATTTTTGAATGGATTATCAAAGGTTTACACCACCCCTCTATATCTGGTTGATTATTCTTTCTGATTGGTCCAGTCTGTCCTGGTTGAGGTGGATATATGAGACATTTTATATTCTTACTGGTCTAACATTGTGATTATTTGTAGAACACTAGTCCAAGGTCCTGTCCTAAACTTAACTGTAACCCAAACTGTCCTTTAGAAATGTACACAGATCAGGCATAACATTATGACCACCTCCTATAGGTCTCCCTTGCACCTCCATGTCAACACCTTGAGATGTTCTTCATGTGTTTTTTGAGTTGCTCCTAAAGCGTTTCCTGCTAGGGATGGCTGCTCCCATCAAGGAGTGTCATTGCTACGGGGTGGGGGTGCCTGGTCTGGTCTAGGTGGGTGCTAAGTGTCTAAGTAACATCCACTCAATGAATGAATGAATGAATGCCAGGTCCAGAAGTTTCCTAGCAGAACATTGGATTGTCACAAGATGATCAATGTTATTTCCTCTCCTGTTGGTGGTTTTAATGTTATGGCTGATCGGTGTACTGTATGCAAACTACACATAATCTTCACAGTCTGTCTAAAATTGGTCCTCACAAAAACACATATACACATTTATATATGCGAGTACACTCATCCCCCTGAGCAACAGAGCTCCACCTAAAGGTCCAGCCCGCACTTGTACCACAACTCCTTCCGATGTTCATTAGCAGTGTGGGGGTGCAATAATTGTGTTCAGATTAGTTGCAACACAAAGCCAATCTAATTAGTTTTATGGCTGCGCAACGTATTGAGAGCCTGGTGGGAGCACTGTAGACATCAGCCGGTGGGAAGGCCATAAAACGATTAAGAGCGCTAAAGAGACTCCCCTTTAAACCAAATGAAGCCGGAGCAATCATCTCTGGGATCAGATGGCGTCGCCTCGCTGCTCGGCTGAGCGCCTGTCTACAACACCACCACGCCTTGCTTCCATATCAGAATTGAAAATTGCCTGCGAGGTAATTTTCACTCTCAATACTTTTCACTTGAGGAAATAAATCCCCGCGGGGATCCAGGAGTGTCGAGCATTCCAGGGAATGTTGGCTCATCTGCCTAAATACGGTGAGTGTAGAGGGAGAGAGAGGGGGGAAACAGCCTAAAGGAAGGTAGATAATAGCTAGTATTAAAATGTTACTGTAAAATACAAGAGGTTATATTATGCCTCTTCTAAACCCCCCACCCAACATCAATTCAGTGAACTCCTCTATTCCCACAGTGGTGTAAATGAGTGCAATAAAGCTTGGCACCGCACTTCTGGGAAAGCGGGCATCAGTCATCCATGATGGAATTAGACCGTGCTACCCACAATGCTCCTCTGCTCCCCCACCCAAAACTATGGAGGACGTCACTAAAGAGGAGATATATTGGCTTAAAAAATGCATGCGGATAAATATGGGCAGCTATAATTGGATGGATGAAAAATTGGTGGGCTGCAAAGATGTGACAGGGTCAATTATATATATATATATATATATATAGATCTAGATCTAGACATGAAGCAGAGAGTCTGAGGTTGAGGGTCCAGGTCTGGGTTGAAGGTGCACAGCGACATGGTTAGCATGTCTGATCGGTATGCAGCGACACCAACAGCACTCAGGTTGAGCAAGTGAAATTGCAGAATTGGTCTGAACGGCAACTAATGGCTAATTTACTATGAATTAATCTCCATTTTTTGGTTGCAAGTTGTAAAAATATTGCATTTGAATGGTGGAAAACCAAACTACACGTCTTGTACTTGACATGTTTGCTTCAGTGACCCCTTTGAGGACAGTTGGTGCATCCAGGTGATCCAGTTTTCACAAAAACATGAATGTTTGGAGTTGGTTGATTTCCAAACTGCTCTTGTTCCTCTGAGTGTGACTGGTTGTCTGTCTCTGTGTTAGCCTTGTGATGGACTGAAGACCTGTCCAGGGTGGACCTTACTCTCCAAGATGGGCTTCAGCCTCCCATAATCCTGTACAGCAGGGGTGTCAAACTCTTAGTTCAGGGCCCAGTTTGATGTCAAGGGGGCCAGACCAATAACATGACAGCGTATTTACTTTACCTATAAATAACGACAGCTCTGAATGTTTCCCTTTGTTTTAGTGCAAAGAAGTGTTGACATTTAATGACTGGACATTTCTGTTTAGTTCAAGGTCTCAGTGTTATGTTATGTCCACAACTCTTACTAAATATGTGTGAACTCTTGGATAGCAGTTACTTTTATTGGGAAAAATGGCAGTTAATGTCTTCAATTTAATTTTTGCAATTCGCAAATTCATCCCGGGGGCCAGATTAGACCCTCTTGCGGCCCGGTTTCGGTCACCGGGCCGTATGTTTGACACATATGCTCGACAGCGTAAGTAGAGACAGTAGATGGATGATTATCTGACTAATTGTTCCAGCTCTAGCATGGTTTTACTTCCCTATAAATCTTCCTGAACACATTAAGTAGCATTTCACGTATACGTATCGCGCAGTACGACCATTTTCTAGCGAACGCCACCATCCCTCACGCATACTCTCGTGGCTCCGTCTCACTGTAAGCGCTGCAGCTGGAGGTGAATTAAGAAAAAGGACAGCGGCTCCTTGAGGGTTGCAGCACATCGCTCAGATGAAGCAACAAAATGTAATATATGCACGGAGGCGGAGAGGGGGTGGAGGGGTGGGGGGGTAATTGAATTTCAAAGACACATTCTCCTGTTTTCCATATGGCCCACCGGTACGGCCAGGGCATGAGTCGAATAACATGCAATTACTGCAGAGAGGCTGAGTGTGAGCTGCACAAATGAGAATTTAAGAAGACAACACAGGGTCCTACTGACTGAAAACCTTCTTCCTGGTGGAACTGGAGGCTTAATCTTTATGTATTTGATGTGTGCGGCTTCATTTATGGACGTATTTATGTGTCACGGAACTTCGCAGAGCGCGGGTGAACCTGTCGTGGGAAACCCGGACGAGAAGCAGCCGATGGTAAACAAACGGCGTCCAGCTCTTTAATTGAGAGCGCGCCCAGTTGTCCGGGAGACAAAGGGAGAGGTGACCTGCGATCTTCTTTCCCACACTACCGCCGCCGCCGCTTCGCGATGGCGGGAGGGCAGGAATGCGCCCGGGTCCATCGATCGAGCAGAATGCAAAAGCAAAACGCCGCACGTTCTCGTTACCGGGCTTATTAGGCGCAAGAAGAAAAAAGGGCCAGGGAGGTTCAGTTCATGATCTCTCGCTTTATCATTTCATTTCAATTATAAATCACTGGAGCAGATTTCTCCCGTTGCACAGCAAAGACTGAGCCAAAGTCACAGTGGGAAGTTGTAGTTTAGACACCAGCGGTAAAAAGAGTTCATACAGAAACATACAAATTTTGATGCACCTCGTGAGTCTAATTCACAAATATGTACACGGTGCGTTTGTGTTCGACCCCCGCTTGACAAAAGCATGCATTGAATATACACATTACACCGTTAAAATCGTAGCTTTGAGCTTTAAAACATACTGATCGTACCGCGTAATCATGATTCGCTTAAAAAAGAAAAGAAAAGAAAGGTGATGTAAAAGTAAAAAAACAAGTACACTTGAGGTGCAGGTGGGAGGAAGAGACAGAGGACAGGCTAAAATAAATACTAGAAACATGACAGGCGATTTCATCACCTGGAGAAAAAAAAGAAACATAAAAAAAAAAAAAAGGTTTGTTCGCTTTGATCCCCCCCTCCCCCGCTCTCATTATCCCTCAGTTAAAAAGAAGCACCCTTACTTTAAAAACAAAAAACAAAGGCACAGTTCAAACAGAGACGGAGACAAAGTCCGTGAGGCGGCGTGTCCATGTGGATGACTGACAGACACAGACAGGGACGGTGGATGAGTACGGGCGGCTGTGACAGGCAGGTGTGGTGGTGGTGGTGGTGTGGAGGGGGGGGTTAGTGATGTTTGAGGACTCCTGCATGCAGACGGTGTCGGGTGGGTGGGGTGGTGTTAGAACAAGGAAGGCCCACGGAGGTTAATCCTGAAGTGGGGGAGAGGGTCGTCAGTCTTGTTCGTGGGGTTAGTGACGGTTAGCACCACGCTCCGGTTAGCCACAGGTGCTAACGCGCTCGAGTCTGGCAGAGCCCGTGTGATTGACAGTTGGGGGGGGGCGTCTTCTCTGTCGTTTCAGACACTCACCCACGGCTGCTCGAAGCTGTACGTCCTCCTGCGGTCGTCCGGGTCGTCCGGGACGGTCTGGGCCTGCTGGAACTCCTGCCTCAGCCTCTGTATCCGGTCGTGGTTGCTAGGGGTTAGCCGGCTACTGTGGAGAGAGGAGGGAGAGGGGGGAGAGGAAAGAGAGAGGGGGGGTTAGATGGATGAGTGTGAGAGGTCCCATTGTGAAGAAGTGACCTGGTTCCATCGGCGCGGGGGCCTGCAGGATGAAGTTCTTTAATAGTCCAGCGTGCTTTGTCTAAGGAATGATGGCGGGACGGCCCAGACACACTCAACCCAGATAAAATGTGAAGTGAAGGGGGCAGAGCCGTGAGCGGGCTTAGAGCAGAGCCAACAGCAATATGAATCAAACTAATGCACCTCTGATGTATTATTCATAACCACCAACAAAGACTAGTGGCGAACGGTGAGCACAGCACCCCCCCCTGCCGCCTTTCCCACTGCAGCATCATATCATTCAACCGCTGCCCCGCCGTTGTCTGCTGCCGGCCCGCGGCGCTCACATCAAACAATGCAGCCTTCACTGCGACTTCCTCACGCTGCGCTGAACAAATACACTCGAGCGGGTCACACGCGGCGGCAACTGCAGCAGGATTAATAATGTTACGGAGGGTTTTGAAAGTGTTCAGCTATTAAATATTAAAAGTCTTTCTCTTTTCAGGCCGCAGAGGTTCTTGACCTGCTCTCTGAGATTTACAGGATGCAAATATGTCGCCGTACAAACTGCAACTTCCGGTTGCTGGAAGGTCAGGACTCCTTGGAAGGAGCTTTGTTTGACTGACGCGTTTCGTGTCACGGCCGTCATCATGTACGTGAACGTTTATGCCCATCAGCCAAAACAACTTTTGACAGTTCAATGTTCTGCTGGGAAACTTCTGGACCTGGCATTCATTCATTCATTGGTGTGCATGTTACTTAGACATGTAGCACCCACCTAGACCAGACCAGGCACCCCCACCCCATAGCAATGACACTCCTTGATGGCAGCAGCCATCCCCAGCAGGATGCACACACAGAAAAACATCTCAAAAAACCATGAAGAACAGCAAATGTTGGTTGACCTGGCCTCCAAATTCACTAGATCCCAAACTGATCAAGTATCTGTGGGATGATCCACAGAGGCCCCTCCCCTCATAGACCCCCCAACTAACAACATCATGTTACCAGACACCACAGGACACCCTCAGAAGACCCATGTCCATTCTCTGATGAGCCACAACTGCTTTAGAAGTGCTAGCTAGACCTGCACAATATGAGGAAGGTGGTC
Source organism: Planiliza haematocheilus (assembly GCA_005024645.1). NCBI lineage: Eukaryota > Metazoa > Chordata > Actinopteri > Mugiliformes > Mugilidae > Planiliza > Planiliza haematocheilus. The sequence continues at coordinate 878,804 of SRSE01000635.1, forward strand.
ATAATGTTATGCCTGGTTGGTGTATATACCTAAAATTCTGCGTTGTGAATATAAAGTGAGTTGTAGACATGTAGTTTCTGACCGATCTTTGCGGACAACTTCCTGTGCTGCAAAAAATGAAGCCAACATGGAAGTGCCAGAAACTGCAGTTCCTCAAACGGCCACTTGAGGCTGCTTCAAAAAGCCTTGATGTTAAAATGTGGACATGTTTATATCCTTGTCTCCGTCGCTAACGTCTCCATTCAGGACAAATGTGCGAGGCTGAATGTTTAGAGAATAGCTGAGGGTTTAAGTTTTGAATAATTAGGGGACGTGGCCTTTTGAGTGGGTGCTCGACTTGTTTGACTCTTTCTGAATTAGCTACCAAGATGGCGACGTCCAGAGACACCACACTGAGCTTCAAAAGTGCTCTTCATGAATCTTTTTGGTGGGTTAGGGTTCGGTCAAAGTCCTCCCTTGCATTTGCACATGCATTTTTTTTTTATATCTCAAAACTATTTCAGACATTATGTTTAAATTTAATTTAGATTCAGAAATACTCAAACCACGACTCTTACTCCTGGCTCTGTCCATTTAAATCTTTCGTCATTTCAGATCTCAACAACATTCACTGAGAAATATACGACTGCGAATGCAAACAAGGACATGGGTTAGTGTTAAAATAATACGGCCCCGTACAGAGGAAAGTAATTAACACGTTTTCCCTCTCAAGCAGCGAGAACGAATGGAAGTGTCGGGGCGGGGGGGCTCGGGGGATGAAGGAGCAGCGGGGGAGCGCCGGCTCCGAGCGTGACTCTTCGACTCCCTCTAAGTTCTGCCAGGAAATTCCAGGGGACTCTCTTATCTCTGAAGCTCGAAAAGGTCAAACGTGCAACTCTTTCCAGGCCCCGAACGTCCCCTGAGTTTGGTTTCGCAAACGTTTTTTTTCCTGCTTACACGGGGAAGGTTGAAGCTCAGCATAAAACATTCTGGATTGAGGAGTCGGATCCAAACGTGCAAGAAAACATAAAATCTGCAAAGGAATAAATGAAAGCAGTTCATATTCTGCACCGTAAGTCCTGACAGTAGTCGCGCACTTTAAACAGACGTAATATATCAGATTATTCTGAGTCTGTGTTGCACAAAATTACAGAAAGCACCACCTAACTCATTTCCTCCAACTCCAAACAACCAGCTAGAAAGGCTATTATGATATAACCTAAAACACAGCAGCAGAGGCAGCAGAGGCAGCAGCGGCGGCGGCACGGACTCAGCCAGCTATTAAATCCAGACACACAAACACACAATGAAAAAGCCAGAGCCAGTCTGCCTTGTTAAAGACCAGGAACCTGTCATATGCAATCCCTCTAACCCCAATGACATGTAACACAGACGCCCGGCGTCTTTGCGGCAGCTGACCCGACAGGCGGTACCACGTGTGATCCCGCGGCCTTTAATGCCAGCTATGGAAAAAAAAAAAAAAAGAATAGTTGGTAATGTGTAAACCGAAGGAATTCAGGTTGTAGTTTGGAATGAACTAGAATACAGTATATTTAAGCAGAACGACGCCCCCGATCTCCTCGATAGTAGCTCTTCCCTGTAATCAAACGTATATCATCATCACTGTGACCTGCAGACCCGGCTTATATCGCACAATCCCACTCGAGAGACTCAAGAGAAGAGAATCTCAAATAAAGGGATCATGGATCTCCGATGCGGGCGTCTGACAAAGCGCTGTGAATCAATCAGAGAAAGAGCAACGGCAGCAACACAACCGCACGGCCGACAAAACCCCAGAGACGAGCGGGAAGAGCGGCGGGGGCCGGAATCTAGTCTGAGATGAGCCTCATCCTCTGGACAGGCTTCGCTCAATATCTGGCACCGCTGCACGAGGCTGAAAGGTCACCGCGTGGCTTTGTTGAGTGGAGTGTCTCTGGGACTCAATAACAGGGACTGCGGCTGGCTGGATGGCTGGATGTCTGCTTGGCAGGGCTGCCAGCAAAAGCTGTTTACGCCGAGATGCTCCCTGCCTTTCACGGTCGGGCGTGCCTCCCGAAAAGCCGCCTGTCTCAGCCGTAAGCCCGGGGAAGGAGGGAGCTTTGAGGAGATGTAATGTCCGCAGACTTCAGAACGACACCACTACGCTGGGCTCTAATGCAGCGCGCCGAGGCGGAGGGGATTGCCGGGGAAAGGAGCTTTGAGAACGAGATCAGAACAGTCAAACCAGAATCTGGGTTTATCGCGACTTGGGTATTTTATCTTAGCCTTGGCTGAAATGTGTTGAAGGAAATCTGCAAACTTCTCTCAACTTTGACAGAAGCTCTGGGATTAATTTTGCCGCCCCCTTCAAACACTTTTAGCTAATCTTTTTTTTTTTTTTATCAAATCTGAATCAAGAATCAAATCCTGTTCTCAAAGTCAAATCCACTGAAATCTCTCTTTGTTTTTTTACCCTTGGATAAAACTTGTTAGGGGATATCTGTAATCTTTATTTTGACAGGAGCTCAAAAGAGACAAACTGTTAAGGATTAAACGTGGTTACATCTCTGCGGGATGTAGACGCCGTGACCTAGCTACGTAGCCTACGCATGTGTGAACAAGTCTGGATCGCTCTGTAATGACTCCCCCCAAACACTAGTCGGCGCTGTGTCTTTTTTTTCCCAGTCGAGTTAATTTTTGTTTCTACTTCCTGCTTCACTTTCAACAATGGCGACAGAAACTTTTGCCGAAATTTCGCCAAAGACGAGTCGTCCAAACGCTTCCGAACCTCCTTGGTTAACCTTTCCTCCATGTGAACCATCTTTCCTGATCCAAGACAATCAAAAATTGCAGAGATGGAGAAGCAGGCGGAAATGCTAAAGCGGAAACATGCTACTATCAAGCGGACCAATCACAGCTCTTGGGGTCTGCGTCGCCCGTGATACGTAGCTACCATTTGCTTTCACCAAACTTTTAAACCAATCTGAGGGCGTTGAATGGTATTTTAACAAATCTGAACCAAGTCTTAAATCGTGTTCTCTTAAAGTTTAGCTTTAGCTGCAAATAGACGGAGTCATGCATAGCTGCAAGCACAAAGGTCCCGTTTGACCCGTATTCAGCTGTTGTTGGCCGAGGAGTCAGTGATACTACTGGTTTTTACTAACATCTGTGACAGGAACACCAAGGTTACTGCTGATTACGTCTGACGCGTCACTTCACTCTTGGTCATGGTTCATGAAGTCTGCCGCTCAAAGAGATCACGTCAACCAACGGACTGAAGCTGCACCGAAGCTGTAACAGCATTCCGGTGAATTAGCCACAGCTGATATAATCATCCGTCAGTGACGCTGGTCGTTTAAGTGGAGAAAGCGGCTCTCAGTGCAGCCTGCAAATAACGTTAGTCTCAGCTAATAAAGAAATGATCAAAAAGCCTCGGTGAGTGATTTCCAAGTGCGTTGTGTTGAGTGGAACATGAAGGTTTTTATTTCTATATATACACCATCATCTGACTACTATGATACTAGATACAAGAGAGCTGTTGTTCTTGTTGATATATCACACCCATCAACCACAACATTAAAACCACTGAGAGTAGAAGTGAATAACATTTAAACCATTTTTTGACAATTTAATGTTCTGCTGGGAAACTTCTGGACCTGGCATTCATTCATTCATTGGTGTGGATGTTACTTAGACATGTAGCACCCACCTAGACCAGACCAGGCACCCCACCCCATAGCAATGACACTTCTTGATGGCAGCAGCCATCCCCAGAAGGAAAACGCTTTAGGAACTACTTAAAAAACATGAAGCCCCCCCCACTAACAACAATGTGTTACCAGACACCACAGGACACCCTCAGAAGGCCCATGTCCATTCTTTGAGGAGTCACAACTGCTTTGGAGGCCTACACAACATTAGGTCATAATGCTATGCCTGATTGTATATACCTAATTGTCAGAACTACAATACAAACTCAAGATCTAGCGTCATAATAAACATAAAATATGGAAAGGATGGGTTGCTGAGGAATTTGAGAATTTTTAAGAGGGCAAAGCTTTTTGACTGAGATCAAAACAATTAAAGACAAACATCTAAAGTCTTTGCTTCATTTGTCAAAGTAGAAGAAGCAGCAGGAACGTCAATCAAACGGGATTTAACAGATCCACGCTGCTACTTCAAACTCTGCCTCCACAGATCCCAATCAGACCACACCAACAGACAGAGGGAAGTCCTTTACTGTGATGTACAGTAAGTGACAGAGGCAGCTGACGGACAGAGGCCTAATCCTGCAGATTACAAGAGAATGGCCTCATTCACACAAGCTGCTCTTCCCATGCCCACGACGGCATCCTCCAGCAGACACAAGCGGCCCCTCGTTCAGAGGCGTTCTGGAGGATCAGCGCGCTCTGGAGGTGAACGCGAAGCCGAGAGCGCCCGCTAGAAGAGGAACAGCTGGAGAGGATCGCCGCTGAGGCCAATCTGGGCATGTAACGCTCAGACGGAGGGATGCGAGAGGATCTCCAGTCTGTGTTTTGACGAGGGCCCTCACGGCGAGAGCTTACAAGTGGGGTGACCTTGACGAGACAAGAGCAGCATTGTTGCTTCACACTTGAAAGTCTCGGGTGGAAGCGTCACTCCGAGCTATGCAGACTCTTAACAAAGCCAGCCAAGGCACCCCGGTGTCTTAAATGGAGCCGACTTCATTTCTTAGATTTTTCCCTTTAGGCAAATTAACACTTGCTGATTCAATGAAATCTCAACTCCCTCTTCGTAATACGCGGACTGTATTCTGTGATATCCTATCTATTTCATTTGCAAATAATCCTGACTCCTTATTAATCTACTTTTTAATTAAAAACCAGCGTCTTAATTAAACATTTAATTAAACACGAGCAGTCATGGGATTCCCATCTCCTGACGCGACTGTTGTACCGACCGACTCTGGCAGCCTGTTAAATATATAAATGTTCGCCGGCGTACCGATACGTTCAGGGGCGACGCACGTTTGCGGCACTCCTGAACGTATCGGGACACAACAGCTGCGGCGGTTAGTTGGCGTAATCTCATCAGATGGCTGAAGCGGGCCCCGCATCCTCCGACACAGAGGGAGCAGCTGGCCGAGCTGCCAATGAACTGAGACGCTGAAGATGATAATCCAGGTCTATTGATCGAAGGCTCACGGGCAGCTAGGAGGGAGAGTGATGGCATCGCTAACCGGCGCTAGCGGCTAACGCTCCATCTGCGAGCCGCAGCGCGCCGCCGTCCCCTGCAGAAAAAGCCACGGGGACTGGCTCTGTTTGGATGGATGCTGTTGCTAATCATTGGTATTAACTATAAACTAGAGAGATTTTTCTATCTTTGCATGAACATTTTTAAGGGAATTAAGGGTTGAATCTTCAGTCTGAAAGCAGAGCTTAACAAAAAAGATCTGTGAGTCCCGGTAGAGGGAAGGCGTAGCTGGGATTGGTTTAGTTTTTAATAAACTGTCGCCTCCGTTGGGACGCCCATAAAAGACTGGAGCTGTGTTTTAGAAAGTGAAACCTTTTCTTGTGGTTTTTCTTTTATGTGTCGAGCTTAAGAGGAGAATCCAAGTTTATTGTTTGTGCTGTAATGTAATAAGTAATGTTAGCTTTGTTGTGTTGTTGGCATCTGACGAGCTTGTGTGGGCTGGGAAGCTGACAGACTTTTTACATTTAATATTTACATCTCTATCTCTTCAGTGATTCTACATAACTATCAGGTTAATGGGTGACCTGGCTTTTCTGAAAAGCAGTTTGAACTCAGAGGCTAAAAGAAGGATTAGCTCAGACGCTTGACTACTCCAGCCCACTGGTGTTTGTTGATGCAGTGGGGAGATTAGAGGGTCCAGGAGGCCATCGCGTCCGTGCCATTTATGCTCTTATTAGCCCGATCTTGCCTTTACTCCGGGCTTAACCCCCGAGGCCCAGACAGAGCCAAATTGATCCGCAGAAACACGGCAATTAGATGCAGATCGATACCATATCGCCACACTTAGCGACTCATTAATAAACCCCCCCCCTGGCGTCGGCCTCGCCGTCGCCGGACCGGAGTGAGAGCTGAGTGGGACGGCGTGTTGACAAACCGCGCAAACAAATCAGCTAACGCGCGGGAGGAAGACAAACAGCCGAGCAGATTTTCATTTTGTAAAGGCTTTGGTTGACAGCGAAGTTAAGAGGCTAATGAATCCAGCTAACACGTTCCCCAACTCGGGGCCCGGATCCGCCGCCATCTGCGGCACTCGCGGCCCGGCTCGGATCAGGCCGTTCTTCTCCTCGGAGGGTGCAGCAGTGGCGCGACGCCGGCGTGGCTTGCCAAGCTTAGGGTGTGAGCATGTATTTGTGTCTGTGTGTGTTTATTAGGAAAGAAATGTGGCTTTTTAGTGACTTGATGTGGAAACAAGGGTCTTCTGGGTCTGCAGAGGAATGTAGGTGGACCGAATGCATGCATACAAGTTGTATCTGAGGTAATGTGTGATGAGTAAATGTAATTCTACTGGTTGGATATATAGTGATCAGCCACAACATTAAAACCTTGACCATCTTGTGACAACTCAATGTTCTGCTGGGAAACTTCTGGACCTGGCTTCATTCATTCATTGGTGTGGATGTTACTTAGACATGTAGCACCCACCTAGACCAGACCAGGCACCCCAAACTGATCTGAGTTCCCTCCCCTCAACCCATAGGACCCAAAGGCCCCAACAGACACGACCATTCTTAGATGAATCAAAACAGTTTTGGGTGCACAAGCAAGACCTACACTCCCAATATTAGAAAGGTGGTCATAATGTTGTGCCTGTTCAGTGTACATGATGAATTCTAGACTTTTTTTCCCCTTTTGTCCCATATGTGATATCTAATATCATGGGTAGAAACCAACAGTCTCAATGCAATTCCTAAAAAATGATTCACTTCCTGCAGCATGCGAACCAGCCACTCACAGCAGCATTCATCCTCAGCCTCAGCAATCCCACAGGGTGTCAAGACTCGTGCGAAGCAGACAGTAAACATTGGAATCCATCGACGGAACGGACTGGATTTAATTGGTTTTCAGTTTTATGGGGCATCTCAATTTTTCCAGGGGCACTTCTGGTCAGAAAAGCCGGAGATGGTTATGTAATATTTGACTGATATTAATGCCAGCACACACACACACACACACACTTAAAGCAAGATGGGTAACTGTTCTTCGATTTCAAGCTATGGCGCCACTCAAGACGGTAATCGGTTAGCGCGAGTCTACGCGCCGCCTTTTAATTCACGGGCCGATTTCATGCCTGCAAACCTCAGCGCGTCGATGCCGGCCCCCGTTCTCTCGCAGGCAAACAAACAGGGCCGCGTTCCCATGCACAACCGCAACCCTGCCCTACTTTTAACGAAGGTGGGGAGCGGGCCGGCCTATGTGGCCCATTTAAGTTTCATTACTCAAATCCCCGTTGGATTGCGCGGCGGAGGAGGAGCCGCATTTGAATAGGTCACCGTAATATCTGCATGTGATTTAGCTGCGGCTCCAATTCCATTTCCTCACAGATGCTTTCAATACGTCCTTCATCGCGCGTCGTGAGATTGAACTTTACATTAGGATTAAGCCGAGGAGATTTTGCGGTGAATCTAATCTCAGTGTGAAATATGATGGGATCAGGTTGTTGTTGTTGTTGTGTGCGCCCCACCTCTCTGTTATACACTCACTTTATAATCCATGCATTTGACTAGAAAGTGGCTTTTGTTAAAGCTGAATACATTAGTGGCATCTGCAGCATTTCTGATGCACTGTGATGGTTAGCCATGAAAGTGGAGTTTAGTTTGAGACCGTCCATCAAGGAAAGTACTGCATTACGGCGGCAACAACTCGTCTACACATCGGTTTACATTGAATAGATCGACACGTTGCGACGTCTGCATCCAACCCAGGTTATGGCGGCTAATGCTGGGTCCTCTGAGGGGAGGGGCCTCTGTGGATCATCCCACAGATACTTGATCAGTTTGGGATCTAGTGAATTTGGAGGCCAGGTCAACACCTTGTGATGTTCTTCAGGTTTTTTTTAAATGTTCCTGAAGCGTTTTCCTGCTGGGGATGTCTGCTGCCATCAAGGAGTGTCATTGTTATGGGGTGGGGGTGCCTGGTCTGGTCTAGGTGGGTGCTACATGTCTAAGTAACATCCACACCAATGAATGAATGAATGAATGAATGAATGAATGAATGAATGAATGCCAGGTCCAGAAGTTTCCTAGCAGAACATTAAATTGTCAAAAGATGGTTTAAATGTTATTGACTTCACCTGTCAGTGGTCATAATGTTCCGGTTGATTGGTGTATGTGTGCACGTACATGAGTGGTTGTAAAATTATAAATTTTTCTCAGCTTTTCTTGACTAATAAAAGCTTGAAATGCTGTTACATTAGCGTTACTTAAGTTAAATAGAAAAAAACACCAACGTATAATAAACCACAGAGGAAGGACACGGCGGCAAAAATGCTAATTCCTTTCCTGTCAACTGTGATATTATCCTTTCAACCAACACATCCTTTGTCACAAGCCGTTTCCTCGTCTCGCCCACCCAACTTCACAGATCCATCTTCCTGCCCCGACATTGAAATGCTAAACAGGGAAGTGGATATCTGATGTTATCCACGTTAACACGGGCTCCCGATCTAACGTGCCATCGCGGCTGCAGCGCTTTGATGTAACAGCACCTAATCTCATCCATCAGTGACAGATGATGACGATCTCCTCTGTGTGGGGAGGCATAATAAAGTCCACAATGTGATAGAGGAGAGGAGGGGGGAAAGGGAGGGAAGGAAGGGGGGAGGCGGGATCAAGCACTAGCATATGCAAAATTGCGCTAATCCGTTTAGTATTGAAATTCCAAATCGCTCACAAATGCACAACAGATTCTCCGGTGGCTTTACAGCTTACACGCCGTGTCTGTCTCAGAGCGGAGTCATCTCTCCGGATGTGACTTGAGGGTTAACGGGAGGCAGAATCCATCAAGCTGCACCGTTCAATCAGTCAACGGACAGACCCGGCGCTGTCAGATAAGCCACTTATTGTAATATATCTGAGCTTCACAACGCCGTTACCATCCCACCCATCATAACCCCGGCGCTCGCGGGGGCCGCCGGTCCTCGCGGTGCGCGGCCGATCCCCGTGATTCAGCAACATCCAGTCGCCCCGGGAGGAGGCCGTAACCAGGCAACAAGGTTTTGGAGGAAGGGTCTTCCGAGTTAATGGCTTCGCCGCAGACAGCCTCGCAACGCCGCTAATTACTCCTTTCTGTGTCAACATGGCCGTGAAGTAGGCTCTTCCATGCCATTAACTTGTAGTGGTGCTTTAACAGCTCCATGGAGAAGTGAAAACTACTTTCAGCCTGCCTGTGTTTTCCTACAGGTTGTGCAAATTACTGGAAGTGTGAGATGAAAGCGTGAAAGGGGAAGAGGAGAGGACTGCGCCGTCTTATCTGCAGTGGGTTAGGGAGGCATTAAGGGGTCCGGCTCGATTTTTCTTTTATGAGGTCTCAGCTAAACTAAACACTGATAACGAGGGCTTACTTTTTCATACTCATGAATAAAGTTCAGTCTGAATCAGAAAGTACATTGGCACAAGTTCTCTGGCTCTTGTCTTTGCTTGAGTTTCACCCAGAGATTATTACTTTGTCTTAAAGGCTGAGGTACGTAGACGTCGGAACCTACGTACGAAGCCGGTACGAGCCGTTAATACTTGTGCAATCATCAGTCTGGATGGCTCTGTAACAACGCCACACAAACACTAGTTGGCGCTGTGTCTTTTTTGCCCGTTGAGATAATTATTTTTTGTTTCTACTTCCTGCTTCTCTTACAACAATGGTGATTGAAGCTTTTGCCGAAAAATTTCTGAAATTTAGCCCATAAACGAGTCGTACAAATATTTGTATCTCCGGAACTTAAGTTTTCATCCATGTGTTCCATCTTTATTCATCCAAATCCATCAATTAGATAATTGCAGAGTTGGAGAAGCAGCCAGGAATATTAAAGTGGAACCACGCCACAACCAAGTGGACCAATCACAGCTTTCATGGGTATTTACAGTCTGCACCTTCAAATTGATGCAGGAGCATAAATCGCCTATAACTGTTGAGGTCAGGACGTGAAAATGCATTTTGGACAAATTACAGTTGCTAGAGTCTACGTTACTGCAACTTGTAGTTAAATATGTGGGGACGTGCAGGTAAGACAACGACGTAGATCCAACACCAAAGCATAAATCTAGCTTCAGGCGGTTTGTTTACTCTTCAATAACTATACCAATAAAGCAACCTGCATGCAATACTTTCTTTTTAACACTATGTAGTTTTAATGAACTAATAAAAATACATGAACGCAGACCCTAGCACCACAGCGGCTAGTTGCGCCGACGCAGACCTCAAGAGCTGTGATTGGTCCGCTCAGTAGTAGCATGTTTCCACTTTAGTATTTCAGCTGTTTCAACATCTCCGCAATTTTATTATCGATTGTTTTGGATCAATAAAGATCCAAAACAATGAGGAAAGGTTAACTGACGAGGTTCGGAGATACAAATATTTGTACGACACGTCTTCGGCAAAATTTCGGCAAAAGTTTCAGTCGCCATTGATGAAAGTGAAGCAGGAAGTGGAAACAAAAATTAACCAGACTGGCAAAAAACACACAGCGCCGACTAGTGTTTGGGTGGTGTTGGTGCAGAGTTAGCCAACACCGGAGTAGGCTACGTACGTAGGTTCCGGCGTCTATGTCCCGCAGTACTTTAAAGGGGGGCATCAAGATCACTGGTTTAGGATATTAAAACCATGCTACCTCCAAATAATTGAGGTAAAAAAAGCCTTTAAAGGATGCACAACTGGCACAGATATGCATCCCTGCGCAATCGTAGGCAGCTAAACTCCAGCTCAACCTTTTCTCACAGCAGAAAACCCAATATCCACCACCAGGAAACAAAAACATTTATAATGACTGAAGCCATTGTTTGCATGAGGTCCAAGAAATCAAGAAGACTCAAAAACCTCCGCTTATCAACGCACGTATCAAAGACCCAATCACACAATGGAGGCGACATTAGCCAGCAGTCACAGCGATCTGTACATCATTCACGGGAACCACAAAGGGACTCGTCTCCTCTGTGGCAGCCGAGTGGATCGCCCTTTAGAGGCAGAGCAAGGAAATAAGGCAGGAGAAGGAGACTGTCAGATAGCAGTCATTTGGGTTCATTTTAATTCCACAGCCGCCTTTATTGGGGAACGCAAAGGGTTTGAGTGATGCTCATCGACAATGCCGGCTGATAATTTCTGCCTGACCCGGACTGGAAAGAAAGGCGAGCTGTCAGAAATGAAGGGGAAGGGAGGGGGTGAACAACACAGAGACAGAGAGAGAGAGAGAGAGAGAGAGGAAATCCAATTGGAGCAGTCTAATATCTGGGGCAAACACCCCGGTCCAGCTCATATGGCCCCTTCTCTTGTTCCCTCCGTTGTGGCGTCTGCTGGGTGACGGATGGAGGTCTCACTTGTAATGGTTCCCATTTTTGGAGAGCTGAATAATACTTCCGACTAAAGCTTGAGCAGCATCTGATAAATCATCATCTAAGTCAAATTAGGATCCATTATCATCAGGAGGCAGGGGGCCCTGTTCCCTGTTTTCGGGGCTGCATCGGAGGAAAATGAGACCAGAGGCATCTTGTGACAGCAGGCAATTTTGAGAGGGAAAGATTGAGTATCTGATGTATGATTGCCATGGTAATACGTGGCCTAGATGCCAGGGAGACTGCTGAGACAGAGGCTGGAATTTGGCAAAGCCACGATCCCAACGTGAGTCCATTCGCCTCCATGCCACCACCACAAACGCAAGCCCAGAGCAAGAAAAGGGGGCTTTTGTATTATGTAGCTTGATATATTTACACAATTTCAAGGGTTTAACGTGTGTGCTATCGTTACACCTCTCAGAAAAGGGCGTAAAAACATCAAATCGTTACCGGATCCTCCCATGTACCTCGCATTAGCTGAAAACAGGACAGCGTTTGTGTTTCCAGAATCGTTCCTCTTGGGGACAGAGCTAAAGTGCAGCAGCGGTTCAGTTCAGCATGCATTCATTAAAATCTGTGACTCCACACAACAACCTCATGAAATATTCAATATGGAGGAGCATGTTTTCCAGACCACCAAAAAACACAATTCGGTTCTGCGAGCACCTCGAGCCCCGCACTCTGAAAATAAGACGGCACACACCGGTACCTCGGATCCAGTTCCTTTCAGTTCCTTTGTTGTGTAATTTTTTTTTAAAAGGATAAACAGAAGCTTCTTTTTGATAGCTGAGGCCTTGAGCTTTCGTCACGCTGCTGAAAGAGTCAGATACTCAATGAATTTCCCCGTTAGCCAAAACAAAAAATCCTCTAATTTAAAAAACAGGCCACACTGGTTAGGGCTTTTTGCTTCAGTACCTGGGAGACAGGTCCATGAATATGGAAAAGAAACACTGCACAGTGATTTACACCAATCAGGCATAACATTATGACCACCTTGCTAATATTGTGTAGGTCTCCCTTGTGGTGACCCATCAGGGAACGGACATGGGCCTTCTGAGGGTGTCCTGTGGTGTCTGGCAACACATTATTGTTAATGGGGGGCCTTTGAGGGGAGGGGCCTCTGTGGATCATCCCACAGACACTTGATCAGTTTGGGATCTAGTGAATTTGGAGGCCAGGTCAACACCTTGTGATGTTCTTCATGTTTTTTTTTTAGTTGTTCCTCAAGTGTTTTCACTACTGCCATCAAGGAGTGTCATTGCTATGGGGTGGGGGTGCCTGGTCTGGTCTAGGTGGGTGCTACATGTCTAAGTAACATCCACACCAATGAATGAATGAATGCCAGGTCCAGAAGTTTACCAGCAGAACATTGAATTGTCACAAGATGGTCAACGTTATTCACTTCTCCCGTCAGTGGTTTTAATGTTGTGGCAGATAGGTGTATACTTACTCTGAGGAAGGACTTTGGAGCAGTAGTTTAGAGCAGTAGCTTATGAAATGAAGGTTTCATGGCGTGTTTAGTAGCTGATGTTTGCAGGTTTAATGTATGCATACAAATGAAAATGTGGAACAAAACACACTTAACAACAATGGGATGAGTGTTACTGAATTACCGCTCACACATGTAGCTGTGTGGTTAACACATACTTCTCTTTGAATGAGCCGTGGATAGAAATAGCTCCACTGACTGACTGAGTGGCTGAGTTAGCTAAAGCTAAAGGATTTCTACAGCTAATATTCATTCGTAACGATGACACAGCCGATCTTCACAAACATCTCCTTCTTCTGCTTTTTAACGGTTTCTCTGGGCACAATGCGGTCGACCTTTTTACGGTCTGGTTCTGCCCCAGCGATTAGCTACGCCTTCAGATCCTCCGCTAACCTCTGCGGGTTAAACACGTGTTCACATGTGTCCGCTGAAACCTCCAGGCTCCTGCTCAGAGGAAATCCCGGGTAACGTCCTCTCTCGTCCTCCGCCGAGAAGGATTCCCACAGAACCATCTGCAGCCGGGAACACCACCAGGCTCTACGGGCCAACGCACAAAGACTTTCCTGCTTCTGCTCAGGACGAGCGCTTCAAAGGGGGCCCACCGTGAAATACCCATAGCATCAGCAGGGTACAGGCGCTTCCTCTTTAGTGTTTTCTTCCCCTTGTCTCAAGCCCTCCACCCTTCCATCTCTTCCTGGCTTTCAACTCGGAGCAGCCTCAAGTCCCAGTTGTGCCGATCACTGAGACTAATCACAGGTGGACATTCTCTGGGTTTTGGTGAGGCGGGGGGGTTAGTTCTAGCAGTAAACTGTGCTCAGTAGCTGTGGTACAGTGGCATAACTAACAATTTGTCACTACCTGTATGAAGTGGACATAAGCAGCAACAACAAGTGTGGTTTTGCTCTGTCCTGTCTTCAGACAAAAAAACTAGAGTATATTTCCACTATGGACCCACTGATATATGACCTCTAGGTACCAGGTTTATACTGATCCAGCTCCACTCCCACAGTGAACACTACAGGGCGTCATTCATGCCAAACTCTGTCCAGATGTACGACAACTCACGTTTCTGGAACAGATAACTCCATGTTGTTAATGTTAATGCACATTACTAATCCGTCCTATATATTATAACATATACTCACTTCTGTCTCTATTCCTACATTTACTCATATGCAAATTTTGTACATTTTTGCTAATTCTATTTTTTCTGCATTTTCCCTTTTATATATATTGTATATTTTCTAATATTGTTTATTTTTTATTTAAATTTATTAGATTTGTTATTTTATTTGAATTAATATTTTTATTTTTATTTATATGTTAGATATTTATATCATTTTGTTTTATTAGAGTTTTATATTATTTTATTTATTTTTTATCTTTAGTCGTGTTTTTTTCTTTTATATATACTGTATATTTTTTATATTGTTTATTTATTTATTTATATTTATCAGATTTTTTTATTTTATTTTTATTTACATTTTAGTATATTTTTATATTATTTCATTTTATTAGATTTTTACATTATTTTATTTTATTTGTTTTTTATTTTAAGCCTTTTTTTATGTGCAACTGAGCTACTGCAACCCAGCAATTTCAGCTGTAGAAGAATAAAATCTTCAAGTGTATACACACCTTTCTACTACATCAGACTCCGGGCTCCGTCACTCTTCACGTCTACTTTTGTTTTTGAGTTTTTCTTCTTCCTTTTCTTAAATAATTGACAGGAAAATGACATGGATATTTATTCAGTTACTTGTATTCGTTTGCTCTAAGGAAACCAACAAAATTTATATTTAAAAAAGGTGCATGTCCACTATATTTAAAACCTACAAGAGATAAACATGAGGTTTCCGATCACATCTGCCATCAACAGAATTTTTGGGAACTCCAGAAGCAAAATTCTCGACATATTTCTAGGTGACTTTATGAAATATACTTTCTGAGGAGAGGAGATAAAAGTCAGAATTACACTATTATTCATTTCTTTTCTGCAGTTCTGCATCAAAGGAGATGAGCTGAGAAAAAAATATTTTCCAACTGTCTGGTCTACCCCCCCACCCCCCAGGATACCGTCTGCCTCCTGGCAGACAAAGCTCCCGACTCCTGTCAAAACATCTTCTAACTAGGCAACAGTGGCTGCAGCTACCACCGCCCCCACTGCCCCCTCCACCCCCTCCACCTCCGCCCCAATGGAGGCCTGACTGCACAGAGTGTCTGCTGGAAGGCTGACAGGGGGAATAGACCGGGTCTGGGTGTCGGTGCACATTGGTGAACTTTTTATTTTCTCTATGCATGTCATTGATGAAACTTAAAATTATATTTTAGTTTTTTGCTTGGCGTTCCTCGCATTAGTGCAGCTTATATTTCAGTAATTTTATTTAATGTCATTCAAAAAACAAAGAATCAAAGCAGCTAGTCTCAAGTGGGAAGCAAAGAAAAGATGAGATGCTGCAACAACCAACGAATTCTGGTGACCAATAAATCCAACCTGACACCGTGTGGCACCAAAAAAAAAGAAAAAACACATAAGGAAATTTTAATTTGATCCAATTTTTCGTGGAAAACAAAATCTCCAAGAGCCCACGCAGACTCCCTGCTGCTCCACCTGATGCAACGAAGACGACGCGCACACGCACCCACGTGCCAGGACACAACATGTGCAGCCCATCAAAGAGCGAGCACCCATGGAAAAACTCAAAGGGTGTCACATGCATCCTGGCAGGTACCCGACACACTGCTCTACACGGTTCAAATCCCTCTGGGGGGGGGGGCTGTCAAGATCCCTAGACGGGGAGGCTTCTTGGCGGCGAGGAAGCTGAGTGAGGCTGAGGGTGACAGATCAGGGAGCGAAGGAGGAGGAAGACGGTGACGGAAGGAAGGATGGATGGGGAAGGTGGCGGAGGGAGGGGGGAGACGGTAGTGTGAAGGAAGGATGAGGGCGGGGTTGGGAGTTTGAGACAAAGGAAGACAGCGAGTTTTCTAGCGCAACCGTGGATGGATCGGGGATTTTATCTGAGGCAAAGATTTCACATTAAATCACACGTGACGTTCCACCTGTGATGGATTTCCGTCGCCAAGTTAATTCATTTTTCATTCAAATAAGAGGAAAAGTTGAGCCGAGGAAGTTGAGGAGAGGAGATAGCGCCAAGGGACGGATGAAAGGATGAACGATGGAAAGGAAATAAGTGTTTATGGTTGAGGGCGGACGGCGAGGAGGAGAGAGAGGGCGGTGATAAGGCCGAACGAGAGGAAGAGTCCGGCGAGGGCATTCAGGAACGACTTCAGAGAGATGGGCTATGGCTGCACTATACCAGCTCAGTTTGATAAGATTCCTATTTCCATAAAAAAAAAAAAAAAAAGTGAGGATGTAATGTGTGAGGAAGGGGGACTGAGCCCCTGGCGGTTGAAGGGGTGGGGGGGTGCAGTCTATGTTCTGGCATGAAGTGAATTAATCCCCGGAGGTCCCGAAGCCAGCTGCTGACACAGGCTGGTTTTATAGCGAGCCAGGGGGCCATAAATAAGGCATTATGGGTACGAGGGGAGGGGCGGATGTGCTAGACTTAAGTGTGCCACTTTAAAAAGCCCTTTTACTATCAGTCTAGAGTCCACGGTGCTTGAACTGATAGGCCGATGTATGGGTGTGGGTGCTCTCAGCCGGCGGCGGCGGCGGCGGCGGCGGCGTCCTCACCCTCACCGTGGCTGTATTTCAAGTGGACGAGCGAGACACGAGTCAAGAAAAGGAGCTCTGAGGGATCCGCCCATCTCCACACCACGACTCCCCCCCTCGTCTCTCCCCTGTCTGTTGAGCTGTTAATCATACTGTAAGAGCTGGTGTATAATGGCGCCTAATGGTGGCCATCTCATCACGGAACAAAGCCCTTCAATCACTTATAATATATTTTACATTGTATTGCGGAGGCTGCGGATGTTGAATTGATTGTGAACACTCTATCCTTCATTTATTAATCTCGTGCATTTTCGGATCTGCTAGAGTTGCACAAACGAGACTCGACATGTAGCGCGTTCTCCGGTTCCCTCTCGCCGTGCTTCCCAGCAGCTCTCCTTTTATATGTTCAGCTCTATAACAGGAACAGTTGTAAGTGATCAAGCACTCTCACCGGTATAAAACAAGCGCCGGCCGTGGAGGAGGCCTTCGAACGCAAGAACCTTGAGTGCTGAGCAACGGGGATGGGAAGCCGTGGTTTGCCCAGTGGAAGTCGGTTGCAGAGGCTTCGTGTCTACCATCAGGCTGCTTAAGGACCTGGGTTTTCAAGGCCAAACCCGACGCCAAACCATCAAAGCCCACTGAGGTAGAGCAGAAGAAGCAAGTCGATGGCTCTGGGTGAAGATGCGAGACCCTCCTGGGTCTCGAATTGGCACAGAAGGGTTGAAAGCAAATGGGGGCACAACTGGGACGACAATGAGCCCTCTGGATGTGTTGTGGGCCTATCATTGAAACATCAGGACGGTGCCCACCCAATGACCCCAATGAAGCTTTCAACCCTTCCCCACAACCCCAACCACCCCAACCAACACCACGGCCTTGGGTGGGTGCATTGTTACCACTCATGCCTCAGGTATCTGGGTTCATTGAGGGATTGTTTCACCTGGTCCTATAACTGAACTACTTGCGCTATTTTAAATTCTTCTACAGTCTTCATTTCACACATAAATAGTACTTCTACGTACTAAGTACAAACAAATTTTGTCTCAAATGTCTTCAATTCTGTAACAACACCACCCAAACGGTAGTTGCTGTTCTTTTTCGTCCGTTGGGGTTTCAACAATGGCAACTGAAACTTTCGCCGAAAGTTACATATGTTTGTATCCCCGAACCTCCTCGGTTAACCTTTCCTCGATGTGTTCCATCTTTATTTATCCAAAACCATCAATTAGAAAATTGCGAAGCTGGAGAAGCAGAAATACTACAGAGGAAACACGCTACTGCGAAGTGGGGAATCGATCTTAGCTCCTGCTTGGGTAAAGGTCTACGTAGGGTCAGGGCTAATGCAGTAGCTAAGCCGTCAAATTGACGCAGAAGCCTAAACCACCTATAGCTCTGTTTCACAGCGCCCATTTAAGCTTTCTTTCTACGCTCGACAGTCATCAGCTAAACTCTAGTATCTTGCTAGAAAATAGAGAAAGAGGAATAATTGTGAAAAAGCTTGCAGAAGCTGCAGTTTTTTTCTAAACTACTTTAAAGGCAAACTACTTGCCGTCATTTTGGTTTCATAGGAAAATCCAATCAAATACAGTTTGTATTTGTCTTTTCCATGAAGTATGTAGTTCATGAACGGTTCAAGTGGTGCTGGATTGAAGAAGTATTTGCAGAAAGCGTTGTTGTGTCTGGTTCAGGGTCAGATGGGTGAAATTCATCACAAAGGACAAGGCAATGAGTTTTAATTTAATGACATTTCAAAGTATCATCAAGTAAGTTGCCATTAATTTATCCTCATTGCCTTGAACTTCTAGACTCCACCCCTCTGGTACTCCCAGGTAAGACAGACAAACCTCTTTCATTCATGTGCAAATCTAGTGTATAATCCAGTCCTGGTTTGCGGGAAGAAGTGAGCTTGTAGTGCACTAAAGAATAAACTAATGACAAAGAAACACTTGCCGTTACCTTCTTCTGTGAGCGTACGGTCGCTGTTGTTTCCAAGGAGCGTGAAAATCCAAAAACAGTCGACAGCATAGAAGGGTTAGTTAATTCCAACAAGTCTTGTTTTAAGGAGCAGAAAGTGACAGGATTGGCCTCTGAAAATAGCTTAGTGAACATGACAGGGATAGACTCTGGATTAGTGTTAGTGATGGAACATTTACAGCCAAATCTACTGCCTTTTTTATTTAGGGGGAGGGGGGATTAGCAGAAAATCTGGATGTTTACATATGGCATTAAATGTTAATAGACAAAATACCTTCTAAAAATGCATAAGCTTCCTTTTGTTGAGGATTACTTGACACTTAATGACACATTGTGGGTTGTAAGTAAGAGAGCTATAATGGGACGTGTGAGTGAGCTGGCAAATTCATATTCAGGCTTTTTCCGTGCTTTTGTGGGGGATTCTGAATAACTGTATTTGAGTCCTTTGACAACACAGAACACAAACAACATAGAACTTTCTAGACCTCCAGTATTATAAATAAACGAGGATTTCGAGGATGGACGGTGGAACAGCTCCTCAAAAGTGAAGCCAAAGCAAGTAGAGCTCCCCCTGGTGAATGGCTCCAGTATATGTCATAAGCTCCGCCTCCTCCATGCTAGTGGATGGGACTTGGGCTGAACTATTTTCTTTTCAAGGATGGTTTTGGTCATTTCAGGTAGTTAATATAATGTTGAAGAATGTTCAAGTGTCAATCTTTTGGATAACTTTCATTTTAGTTAGTTATCTGATGCTATAGAAACAGGATGTGACATACTGGCGACCACCAGTTGCCATCCCAACCACTCCATAAAGCCGTTAATTAAATGAAAACATGCGTGGCTGCACTCTTGGACTGTACTGTGCAGACTCTGGCTCCAAAGTTGGGGAAAACAAAACTGTCAGTTTGTCCAGTACAAGGAAGTGGCGACACATTGTCCATATTTATATACAGTCTATGGTAATAACCCATACCTATACCTCACTGACAACACTCATTTCCAAGGAACCTGGAAACTCTCAATTTCCTCAAAGGGAGCGGCTGCCAAGTCAAACGGCGATGAAAAAGGCAATTGGGAGAAAGAGCGAGACGGTTTCTGTGCATGTGGTTGTCATCACCCCTTCCTGAATACGTCTCCGGAAATCAAATCCACCGAGAGGGGAAGGTCAGGGCAGAACCTCCCCAGCCTCTGTGCCACCGACACTGGGGCTTCGCTGCCTTGAAGCCTCTGGAGACGTATCGTTTACCCCACATTCTCTTGCATATGCATACTGTATGTATAGATGGATAAAGAGAAGGAGGAACACATGGGGAGGTAGGTGGGCTTTTCCGCTCATAAAGCACTGGTTCAAGCTTCTCAAATGAAGACTTGCTTAGGTTAAAATTGACCGGAAAGTTCACATTTTTTTTACTTTTAGCAGACTAAATTTATGTCCAATCAATGAAAAAGAAGAAAAAAAACTCAACTATTTATTCCCTATTCATCTAAATGTATTATTTATAAGGAAATATATTGATATAACCTCAATCATGCCATGATCACGGTGACCAAAGCAGAGAAAAATCCCTTCTTGACTCATTGATCCGCCATTAGGACACGTCTGCAGACAGCTGCAGACAAGACGCTGAGTGATGAACTGAAATGGCCGATCGATAAAAATCTACATAGACGCTGGTGCAACTAAATAAAAAATACGCCACGCTGTTTCGCGACCTCACCCAATCAAGGCATGTCGCCGAGGTCACCCCGATCTATGCTGTCCAATTAAAAATAGAATATAATAAAAAAAACTGCAGATGATGAAGAGAGCGAGAGAGAGGTCTTCACTGTGATTGGTTAAATTGATTGGCTGGTAAGCGCAGTGAGTAAGAGAGAGCGAGTGCGCCGCCGTGGTGTCGTGACATAAATCAAGTGTTAAAAGGACATTCGCGGGGACTCCAGTGCATATTGATTAGTCATTATTTGTACTAACGGGCCTGAGGGAAGGAGGGGACGGCGAGGGTGGGAGTGCATGTGCTGGAAATCTATTATCTGAACGGGAGGGAGATAGATGCTGGCAGGGATCGAAAGGTCTCACACACCGGCCGGGCTGCTCCACTGCTTTAAATTCCACCAAGACACTGGTGTCGTAGGAAAACGCCGGCAGTAGAATTGACTACTTGAGCAGAGGTTCCCAAATTTCTCGCTTGGTGACTCCACCCCCAGACAAAAGCAATGATTGCAGTTTGAATAAGGCATCTTTATTCTGGTAGAGACATTATTCTCATCCTATTATTGACTGACTATCCTATGTAAGGGCGGCACAGTGGTGTAGCGGTGAGCAGGAGAAGGTTCTGGGTTTGAATCCATTGGCCGACTGAAGGCTTTTAAGGGTTGTACTGACTAGTCGATGATTCTTTAAGCAGGAAGTCGACTAGTTGCCAATCACGTGACAACAACAACATGGACGCCTCCTAGAAGACAGGTGAGGACACCAATCAGTCATTGCACTAAACTAGCAGTGGTTCATCAAGTGTGTTGAAATACTTCACTACAGATGAAGCCCATACCTCAGTGACATGCAGAATATGTAAGTCAGCCCTGAAATACAACAAAAGTACTACTGCAATGCACACTCATCTGAAAAGGCTAACACTAGCAGAGGAACAGTCTAAATCCTCTCAACAAAGTTATTTAACAACTTGTGGTAATAGCACATCAAGACGTGAATTTCTTGGTCAAAGGTATTAGACCTTTAGCTGCTACACACGGAAAAGGCTTTTATTTGTGATATCATCAAGTATCATCATGTTTCAACACAAGTACTATGGCTATACATATCTGTGGTCCACAGTATTAATATGCTGAATGTGTTTATGTTCCGTTCTGTTGTGTTCTATTAGTTGACACTGTTGCTGTGGTTGTGTGTGTTTTCTCCTTGATGTCAGTGAATGCACCATGCAAAAGCGGTACCTTAGTTAGTTGAGAGTTTGCAGAGCGAGAGCCGCATATTAGGCTGTCAGACTGATGACGTTTATGGTGTTGAGGTGGCATACGGCCGACAGCAGCCCGTGTTCAAGCTTCAATTAACTTGCAGAAAAGCCCCCGTAGCTTCCTTTGCATGCAAGGACCGTCCAAACCGTCCCACCGTCCCACCGTCCCACCGTCCAAAGACATGCTGGTTGGGTTAATTGGTGATTCTAAATTGGCCGTAGGTGTGAGTGTGAATGGTTGTCTATTTCTCTGTGTTAACCCTGCGACAGACTAACCTCCAATGACAGCTAGGATACGCTGTTCTCATCACCCAGTGACCCTCCAGAGAACAAGTGGTTATAGAACATGAATGGATGAATATTATATGCTGTTTTTACAGAAAGCAAAGTCATAAAAAGGAGAATTTTCGCTTCTCTATTGCATCTAAAATGTAAAACAGACCCAAAATAGGAAACTACATTAACAAGAAAGAATGACAAGGCTCATCAACAGAGGCTGGAAAAGAAGTTTCCCTTCCCTTCATCGCCAAGTAAGGGAGCTGTCAACAGCTCCTTCCTTCTCCCCCACTAAACGATCACTCTCTTCCTCCTTTTAATGTCTCTGGAGGCTGCTGAGAATAAAAAAATAACCCCAAGCTCTCGTCCGTCTCCTTCATCCTTACATCGTCCTCTTGTTATTCCTCCCGCCCCTCCGCACCCATGAGAACTACAAGCTGGCAGCTCTGACACCGGTGGTCGGCCGGGGCAGAAGGCCGCGGCGCGCAGACGTCTGGTTCTTGTCAAAACTCCTCAAGCGGACAGAATGTGGAACAAGATCCGCGGAGGGAGAGTGGAGGTGGTGGCCCGACGTCTTGGAAATATCAGGTAATGAGGACTAATTGAGATCCCTTTAGTGTGCGCCGTTTCCTCCGCGCGTGTGTGATTTAAGGTGATTTAAGAGTCCAATTACCCATCAAAGAAGTGGAGTTCCCCTGTCATCAGGCACCCATTACAAGTTGACAAGATAAGTGATGTAACCAGATTCTTGTTTACATGAGAACAAAGAGAAGTGGATCAAAAAGGATATTTCTTTTTTTTTTTGGTCATTCTGCTCAAAGTTTTAAAAAGATATGAAGGTAGCATTTAAGGGCAGCATAGCCTGTTAAGACATTACCCATTTCAGTCCGAACAGTGTTCTTTTAATGGTTTGCAGTGTGATATTTCTCACTTTGAACAAAGACCATACAGAAAGTGTCCGTATACGTCCATAGACATTTTTTTTTTTTTACCTATGGATGGGGTGGAATATATAGTTTCTTTTTAAAGAGAAGGTAGCGATGTTGTCTTGTAGATCTAGATAGCATCTTGTCAATGTGATTTCATCTTACACTAAATTTTGTTGATGCATGGCTGCAGGTTTCAGAAACGTTGCTCTACGGCACAACTAGTGGTGAAAAACTGAAAAGGGTGCCTTTAATTAAACCACAACTTACAACTGTGGCTTTTGAGTCATCAGCCAACAAAATAAACATTTTCGATGGACTTTTAAGTTCAGTTAACATTGATAACTAAAATAATTTTGCAAGCGGTGGCAGAGTGGAGGTTCTGGGTTTGAAATCATCGGTCGACTGGGGCCTTTCGGTGTGGGTTCTCCCCAACTCTGGCTTCCTCCCACCGTCCAAAGGCATGTTTGTTGGGCTAATTGGTGATTGTCTGTCTCTCCGTGTTAGCCCTGTAATAGACTGGAGACCAATGACAGCTGGGGTAGGCTTCCAGTCCCCATGCAACCCTCCAGAGGACAAGCGGTTACAGAAAAATATTGAGTAAATTTCACAAGTAGAATTCATGCTGGATTGGTTGATCCATTTTTTAAATATATATATATATTTTTTTAATATTTGTGAACTTAAATCTTCCATAATAATTTAAAATTTCACACCCAGACATGAAAAATAGACAGAATTGAAGAAGAAAGTATCGCACACAAAAAGGCAAAGATCACAGTTTGCCGTTTAAAGCATGAAAATGATTCTCAAGAACAATAACAGAACAACAGTTGAGTTCACCGCTCATGCACTTTCTCCGTGCCTCGTCTCAAAGACGCGATCCCAAATCCAAATGACAAAAAAAACAAAAAAAAACGCCTCTTGTGTCCCTGTGCTGAACTATTAATACACTTCCTCACAATGGCAGATTTGCATAAGCAAATGAGGGCCAAAAGGAATGATTACGTTTTGTTCCGACAGTTATTGCGCTGGCAAATCTCCGCCCAGCAGCTGTTGGCCTCATTCACTGCGCTGCTAAGTCATTTCGGCGCCGCCACAAAAGGCCGATAGATTGTCGATACCGCCCATTGAAACGCGGCGCGTTTGAAATAAAAGATCCAAACGCGCAGATACGCACTTCGCTTCAGTCTTCAGAGCAGAGCTGAAAGGAGCTTGGAGAGTCTTCTGCGGCAATCCTAATTAGTTTAATGAGTTTTTTCTTTTTCCACGACAGTCAAGTCATTGCATTTAATTAAATAAAGAAAACAACTTCGGTGCTGTGTATATGAGAGTGTATGCGGGGAGAAAAAGGGGGTGTGGGGGGGTAATTGCATTCAAGTCGCTAAAACAGGGGGTCTCTTAATCCCAAACGCAGTTACACTTATTAAAAGGGGGGAGGGATGGGAGGGGGGCATGCAAACAACAGGAGCCAAATTTAATTCAGAGGAAAAAAATAAATAAAAAAAATTGGCAACCAGTCATTTTAGTCTGCACACAATCCAAGTGAATTAAAAATAAAAAAAGAGAAGGTCTTTGTATGCTGGGGTATTCTCTGCAGATGCACGCCACCAGTGTATACGCTTTGTCTCCATCGCTATACAGTTACAATGGAAGCGAGCGTATCCAGCCTGCACATGAATCCCCACTCGGATGAATTTCAGGACTCAAAAGCGCCGCGAGGCTTCAAGCAAATTTGGAGAAAATAGTTCGGATGTAAAGAATGATTCATATTATTCTTATTCGTATTATAAAAGTTTGAAGAAAAACGCATCCTTTGGAGCTGTAGCGCCCAGAATCAAAATCAGATATCAACAGCTGACCCTGGCTATGGACGCTA
This sequence comes from Planiliza haematocheilus, assembly GCA_005024645.1. Classification (NCBI taxonomy): domain Eukaryota; kingdom Metazoa; phylum Chordata; class Actinopteri; order Mugiliformes; family Mugilidae; genus Planiliza; species Planiliza haematocheilus. Next base: position 903,500 of record SRSE01000635.1, read on the forward strand.
GTATTCTACTTATAATCTGAATAAACAAGGCCAACCAGACCAACCAGAACAGAAAAATACACCTCGATCAGGCATAACATTATGTCCTAATATTGTGTAGGTCTCCTTTGTGCCTCCTAAACAGTTGTGACTCAGCAGAGAATGGACACGAAACTTCTGAGGGTGTCCTGTGGTTTGTGGAAACACAGTGTTGTTATTGGGCCTTTGAGGGGAGGGGCCTCTGTGGATCATCCCACAGATACTTGATCAGTTTGGGATCTAGTGAATTTGGAGGCCTGGTCAACACCTTGAGATGTTCTTCATGCTTTTTTTTGAGTTGTTCCTAAGGCTGCATCCTGCTGGGGATGGCTGCTGCCATCAAGGAGTGTCATTGCTATGGGGTGGGGGTGCCTGGTCTGGTCTAGGTGGGTGCTACATGTCTAAGTAACATCCAATGAACCAATGACTGCCAGGTCCAAAAGCTTCCCAGCAGAACATTGGATTGTCACAAGATGATCAATGCTCTTCACTTCTCCTGTCATAATGTTATGGCTGATTGTTGTATTAGCACCTAATAACCTTGTGAATGAATCCATGTAGGATTTCCCCATTGGTGTAAAAACCACTTATGGCGCATTTCCACTAGCACGGCTCGGCTCGGTACGGTACGGCACGGCACGGCTCGGCTCGGTTTGGTTGTGTTTCCATTACAACTGGTGCCTCCTCGACGTGGGCGGGGTCGTCATAACACGGCTGCGCGAAACCGCTGTGACGTCATTTACACGGCGCCGAGCAACGTACAAATCCGGAAGACCTCCCTCTGAATCCGTTCTTCGGCAACCAGAGTCAGGAACGTCTGGACCTCCTCCACCGACCAAGGAGCGGATTTTTCTGAGAAGCCATCTCGTTCCAAGTCAAAAAGCAGTAAAAAGTGGTGTCTTGTCTCGCGTCTTGTTTTTATTTACATTCTAGGCGGTCGTCGCGCGGTTATGACGCTTCCAGTGACGACACTCATCGGCCAATCAGTGGAAGGCAGTCGGCTGACGTCACGTTTTAGTAACGCTTCGGCTCGCTTGGAACCAGGGCTGAGGTGATACCAAAAATGTACCCGGTTCCAGGTACTGCGTGCTAGTGGAAACACGCAATAGCGCGCCGAGCCGTGCCGTACCGAGCCGAACCGTGCTAGTGGAAATGCGCCATTAATGTAGCAGCTATGTTGGACCACCTTGGTCATGTTCTATTGAATAAATTCAATGTTGGGGATTAAAAATAAAATAAATCTTCTTCTTCTTCTGTTACATTTCTGCCAGAATCAACATTTGACGGCAGGTAGAACTGGTTTGTCAAAGATGTTCTACAGTGATGTTTTTGGCCAGTAAACCCATGAGGAGACGTTTAAGTTGGAATGTCTGATGAAGATGGTTTCACTTGGGTTGAACAAATCTTCTATGTTAACGTATTCCATGCTTTGCCAGTTTTGGACCAGAAATGTCCTCTTTTAAATGATATCTATTGCTTTTTAAAATATTGGCGTAATCTCATATATATAGAGAAAGAGCAAAGTAGAAAAAGTCTTGTTTTTGGCAACGAAGGAAAAGAGACACAGAGTAGAGGTTCCTCTTTTCCATTCTTTCCACATACCTATGCGCAAAAAAATACCTCAGTTTTCCTCTTTTTCTTCCATTCCTTCCTCTCGACCACCCCGAAACCTCCCCCCCCCTCTCCGAGCACCTCTGCCTCCCTGCACTAAATAAAAACCAGTCGTTGTGATGCAGGCTGCAGCTCCTGCTGGCTGAGCTCTGCTGACAGCTTTAGAGGAACTCCCCTCCCTCCACTCGCTGCCCTCCATGTGGGAAACCCGAGGCCGCGGCGCAGTGGGAAGTGCGCTGGGCTGAAGTCGAGCCCGGGAGGCCTGATGTCCATTTCCAGCGAACCGAGCGCTCGCACACAACCGCACACATCTAGAGTGACATTTACACATGCACCCGTGAAGCTGCAGCGATCAAATCAGCATCAGAGGCTGAAATGATTGCAGCTACAGGAGAGGAAACACACGCGTAGGATATTACCCAGAGGCACGTACGGCATTCAGGCTCAGCGGTTTGATGAAGTCATTTTGGAAATGCTATTAAAATGGGTCTCTGCTTTAGTAGTCGTTAGAGGAGCACATTTGGGCTTTGACTCCCTCTACGTCCATCGCCTAGAGCGAGCACCTACAACTGCTCCATGGACGCCATAAATGGCAGCCCACTGCTCCAACTGTGCTCTCTTGGATGAATTGAACAAATGAGAGAACAAATCCTCGAATGTTTGTGCATACATCGATCAGGTGTAGCATTATGACCACCTCCCTAATATTGTGTAGTGACTCCAAAACCTTTGGGACTCCTCAAGGAACGGACATGGGCCTTCTGAGGGTCTCCTGTGGTGTCCATTTACAGAATATTGTTAGTCGCGGGGCCTTTGAGGGGAGGGGCCTCTGTGGATCATCCCACAGATACTTGATCAGTTTGGGATCTAGTGAATTTGGAGGCCAGGTCAACACCTTGAGATGTTCTTCATGCTTTTTTGAGTTGTTCCTAAAGTGTTTTTGACTGCATCCTGCTGGGATGTCTGCTGCCATCAAGGAGTGTCATTGCTATGGGGTGGGGGTGTCTGGTCTCGTCTAGGTGGGTGCTACATGTCTAAGTAACATCCACACCAATGAATGAATGAATGAATGCCAGGTCCAGAAGTTTCCAAGGAGAACACTGGATTGTCACAAGATGGTCGAGGTTATTTACTTCTCCTGTCAGTGGTCATAATGTTGTGGCTGAACAATGTATAAACAGTGTGCATCATGCACATCATGCACATGCTGCATATGTAACATATGGTACCAATGGACAACTAATTATTGTGATAACAGTGACGACAGGCAAACAACGATGACCCTCCGTCAGATCTGAAGACACAAACTCCACAACTTGGCCGCTGGTCTGTATTTGACGGCTCAACGCTGAGCGATGAGGACCCCAGTCTGGTTTAATAGCGATTTCTTCTTAGTATTAAGCCGCTGCTATCAAATACGAGTCGACAGCTGAAGGTTTTGATCCCTTCATGATCAAGCTAAGACCTCGGCATCACGGCGGCGGCAGCAGAAGTAATCCTCCAAGGACCGTCATCCGCCTTGCGCTGCGAGCGCGTGTCACAGTCGCAGCGTTTGATGAAAGCGGTGTTGTTTGAGGAACGCGACCTACCCTCACAGCACGAGAGCCGACAATCACCCCCCCTCACCCCTCGAGGCCAACACGCGACAATCCAGCAGTTCCCGTGACAGGTGATCTGCCGCGTTAAGGCCACGCTGCGCTGTTCTGCTCGTGCATCACATGAGAGAGGAAAAAGCCTCGAGGTGGGAGTCATGTTTGAGGATGGTGAAAACGAACGCAGGCCAGAGACCCTTTAGTAGAAGCTCACATCCAGAGCGGCGTTATGAGAGAGAGGGACGCAGCGTTTTCTGGTCATCAGTGTTATGTTTAAAACCCCAGGGGAGCAAAGAGCGCACAAAACACACAAATACCGCACCGTTTCGCCTGCTGCGTCGGAATCCTTCTCCGTTTCTGTCTCGCTGTCGCACCAGAGATTGCATTAGACGCCCCATGCTGCGCCCGCCGCTGCCTTAAAAGCAACGGTTTTCGCAAGCGGCGCTCTCCCATCGCTAACGATTAAGCGGAGCGCGCCGACGCTCCCGAACGCTTCAAAGGCGGCATGCAAAGGAGATTCAATCGCTTTAATAGGCCCCAGGCCGAAAGCGCTGCGAGAACGAAACACTCCAAGCCGTCAATAAATGTCACAGGCTATTTAAGGATGAGGGCTGTGATGTAGTATTTACGCGGCGCAAGAACATGTCTCGTCGGGGAAGCGAGGGCCGGATAGGTGAGGTTTGCAGGTAACGAGCTGCAGCAGAAGGAGGAGGCGCAATCATAGCTTGTCAAAACCGAGGCAGCGCCGCTTATTCCGAAGGGAACACAATCGTAGGTGTCCTTATTTCAAAGCCACGCTCCCAACGGTGCTTTGGAAATGTTTCCGTTGTGGTCTGTCATGTGCATGCTTGCGTGTTTTCTCATTTCCCGTCTTCCCTTTAGTCTCTGATCCAATAATTGAGAGTTGGGAAGTGAAAGGGACATGCAAGACAAGTCCAACCCCGTCAAAAAGCCGCTGCAGGTGCTTTGCGATAAAACAAGAAACAAGCAAAAAAGAGAGGGCTTCCTTTTGTAGACGGGAGCGGGAACACGAGTAAACGCATTAATATTGAATGTCACGGGGTGTCGGGGAGTAAGTCGTAGAATACGGGATGAGCAGGGCAGCGAGAGGGGAGGAACGGGAGCGTGAAGAATCTTGAGAGGATGTTGCAACACGCTGTAACTCCCGGCAAGCTCCTCCGCCACCTCCCTAATGATCCAAGCGCTTTGTGCGCGGCGCCAAACGAGTGCTCCTCGTCCTCGACTCGAGTCGCCGCTTCCTCTCTGCGTGCGTGGTTGACATCTATTAGGACCGCTTAACGGTCGGGGTCCGGTCAGAAGAGTCGGGGAGTTTTAAAAAGAGACGGACGGAAGCTGACCCCCTGTCGAATATTTGGCACATTCGCGGCGACGGTTGTGGGTCTTGAACGCCGTGATTGAAGAGGGAGGGGGAGGGAGGCTCAGCAGGGAACAGGCTAATAAAAACCAGCAGGCTGTCGGGGTCCGCTGGTCATCGTTCAGGAAAGAACTAATTCCAAGTAGAGCCATGTTTTATCAGCAAACCCACCCCCTGCACCCCCCTCACCGCTCAACAACACAAACACACTATCTCTGCAGAGAGGACACACACACAGATTAATAGACACCAACACTGAGACGTGACCTGCTGTCCCGTTGGACCTACCCGTCATCGTCTAACACACTCCATCCATCCTCCGTTTATCTGTACTCCCCTCCACTCACGGAGCACGTATGTGGGTTCTAAGTCTTAAATCAAAGCGGTTATTAGATTATCTGCGACCCTCCCCCTCCTCTCTTTGTAGAACAGTTCACAGCTCTACTGACTCAACGGTTTCTGCTCCGACGTGTGTTTACATGCCTCCAAACATACAAGGTTTTAACCGGAGACGCTTCGCCTTCCGTCCTTCAACTTCGCAAACGGCCAAACCTTCACGAAGGCCAAACGGATTTCGACCAGAGTGAAGTGACTGGATCATGTGTTTCCACGGTCATTAGGAGCTAATATTCTCCCGCTGGTTAGCTGAACACTAGTCTCCTTGTAAACACAGTGAATGTGTCCGTAGGGAGTTGCCCGCAATGGTATCGCTGTAGAACACTTAAAGTATCCCCTCGGGTCTTTGAGTGTTTCCTTTATGTCTATAATATATCTATGTACACCAGTCAGCCGCAACATTATGACCACTGACAGGAGAAGACGGTAAATAACATTGACCGTCTTGTGATAACTCAGTGTTCTGCTGGGAAACTTCTAAACCTGGCATTCATCAGGGGTTTGGGTTGACTGGAGGGCCCCCCCACTAACAACACTGTGTTGCCTGACACAACAGGACACCCTCAGAAGGCCCATGTCCATTCTCTGATGGGTCACCCCAAGAGAGATCTACACAATATTAGGAAGGCGGTCATAATGTTACGTCTCCAAAAAAAATTGGTCATAAAAATGGAAAATTAGAAACAAAAGACACAAAAACACACACACAAATTTCCCCGAGCCCAAAATTGCAATTGCTTTGTATCCAATCAGCCGTTCCAATCAGATGTTCAAATTACAGTGATTTCTGGTGAATTGTCTCTTAATCAACGGATGATTCTGCGCTACGCCAAACACTCGACGGCGCACTCAACAAACACCTCAGAAATACGGGGCGCATAAGGGCAGCCATTACTGCATAACAACACACACATCGCTGGGAATTCCAGCCGGACAGCTGAGTGATGCAAAGTGCCATCCGCGACACCAAATGTGGGTCAACAGCCTTTTAGGGTCAGACGGAGCTCTTAGCCCCACATGCTGCTCTTGTGCTTAAACCCAAACGGCCAGGAGTCCCCCTCCTGCCCCCCCCCCCCCCGCGATGGACCGAATCCCGTTCCCAGCGGGAGACGAAGCAGGAAACGTCACGCGAGCCGCGAAACCATTACTGCTAATGTGCACCGCGCTGCACGGAGTTAGCCCGGCCGCGGTTAAGCTCTTTTAGAGTGCTATTAGGGATGTTGGCAAATTCTTTTGATCTGATGAATATTAAATACCTTAAGTGGATTTTAGCGGGACGTTAATGGCTGCGCCGCTTCCTGGCCTTTAGTTGACTTGCCGACGAGTCTGAGAGTTGACAGTTTGAGTCTAGGTTTAAGAAAGTAAAGCTTGTCCCCAATCTTTATCAAGCTGGTGGTAAAACCATTTTTTATTGAAATGTTTTCTGTTAATGATGTCTTTTAACAAACTTTACCTCTTATCAAATGATGTTATTCGTGACAAAAGTTGGGAATAATTCAGAGTACAACGTTTTAGTTGGGTATTGCCACTGGTTTCAAATCCTGTTTGCATGGTCCTAATTTGATCCGAACTCCCCCCGTCACCACATCACTCCAGTTCTTCTGCAGCTCCACTGTCTTCCAAAATAAAGTCCTAACATGCAAGATCCTGCCGCTTGCTGCCTGCTCCTAAGAGAAACCGCCATGCTAGCAATTAGCTTCAACTACAACCTACCATCAGACCAGTGGTTCCCAAACTGTTTCTGCTGGGACCCCCTTTGCTACATAAGAAACTCTTAACGCTTTCTGAACAAGTAAAAGTAAACTGTACTGTGTAATATGTTCAGTGTAACAGGTTTGCGTTTGTGTGGGAGCCCGTCAAAAACCATCTCATCGCTTCCATCCCATCCCGAGTCCACAAAAATACTCTCGTCATATCCCGTTCACACGCAAAAAAAAATCCTGTCCCGCAAAATTCCGAGAGAAAGACTCCCAAATCCCGTCCCGCTCCCTATGTTGTTGTCTAAAGTTGGGCGCACTCAACGCATTGCAGCGTCCCGGTCCTGCCCGCTCCCGTTGATTATTTGCTCGATCCTGTCCCTATCAAGTTACCAACAAATTGACTCCCGTACCGCAGGACTCCCTCGGGAATTGCTAAAGTGACTCCTGTAAAAATTGGGACCCTCTAATTCGACCCGGGCCCTGCGACCCCCCAGCAATGGCTCTATGACCTCCCTAGGGGGCACGCCCCCCACTTTGGGAACCACTGCATCAGACGCTGCTGTCTGGTTGACTTGAGTTTGGAAAGTTTCCTTTTTACTTCTGATGATCGGGTTGGGGGCGGCTTGGACGATCGATCGACAAGCGTGAGCGTCTTGAACGCAAACAAACGTTGCAGTTGCTCGACATATTCCACGCAAATGTGTTATACGATCGTTTGAGAAGAAAAAAAAAAGCCCAAACCCGCCGGCGTTCAGATGGACGGACAGCCAGTCTGGCTCCAAGTTGAGAGAATGACATCACCACGCTATCAGACATGGTCAATACTGGGTCCCAGTCCCTGACCAAACACACAAACACACAAACACGCACACACACACGTTCATGCATAGCACAGATAAATGACTAAAGAAAGTTTAAGCTCAAACATCTAAACAATGCATTCCCCGCTGCCCTCATTTGGAAGCTGCTGACCTGTTCTTCTCCTCTAATCTCCCACTGCTCGTGTGTGCATGCTACACTTTCCACACTAATCACTCCTCGCTCTCTGTTGTTCAGCCTAATACCTTCCAGTGTCCCGCAGGGCTTTCCCCCCGCGTCTGCGGCCTTGCGAGCAACATTACTCACAAACAGAAAGGATTCAGATAAAGTTACAAACCCCCCTCCCCTCCACCTTACCCCACCCCAAAAAAAGAGAGAGGCAAGCTCCTCGAATCCATCTTCAAACTCAGGATAATTACTACGTCTGTGTTGTAGTTGTAGCCGCAAGTTTAGGAACAGATCCACAGCAGAGTCTGATTTTATTAAGACATCTTTGTAAACACATAGTTTCTTTCATTGCCTGCATTATAACTACAGATCTTATTCATGTCAAATAAACCTGTAGTTTATATTAACTTTGGCCTCTTTTACATTCGTTCATATGCAAATCAGGTATATTTTCTCCTTAAACAATTTTAATTTTGATTTATTTATTTAATTATATATAAAAATAAAAAATACAAAAATGTGTAAAATAGTTTCAAAAATACATAGTTAATGTATTTTTTATTATTTAAAATAAATGTAATCAAAATGTAATAACAGTATATTATTTTAATTTAAATACTTTTAAGAAATAAAAATATAAATATAAAATATTTTATATATGTATATTATTATTTAAAATTAATTTAATTAAAAATATATTATTATTATTACTATTTAAATATATTTTTAAATAATAAAAAATATACATATATACAATGCTTTATTTTAAGAAAAATAAAAGATTTAATATATAATATAATTTAATATAGTATTATTATTAACTATTTTACACCTGTTTTTCTTTTTACCAGTGTTTTTTAAGAGTCAAAAACAGGCGTTAACACAAACCTATGCACAATTTTCCTATGTTAAAATACATTTCAAAGGAAATCCTACACGGTGCTAACGACCTTTGAGGTCCGTCGCTCTCATTAAGTCGACACTTTAATTAAAAACAAGCCCCTGTGCTTTAAAGGAAGCAGCGCGCGGAGGCTTTCATTTCTAGCCTCTCCTCAACTGAAAGAGCAACGGGATGAAACAGAAAACTTTGCTCATACGAGGCCGAGCAAACCCCACCGAGGATCTTACCCTCTTTACTGTAATGAATTCGTTGCACTAATTGTTTTGACAACAGTATAATCTTGGATTACTGTACATGTAGCTCAGATCAGACACTTGGTTTAGAGGGAGGCCATATTTAGCGCCATCACAGCAGGGCCCTGCTATTAAAATGTGTTAAGTCTCCGGCTTGAGTAGCCATTACATAAAAATCTGACGTAATCCTCGTCACTTTATCCGATGGTGTAATAACTGTTACTTAGCTTAGGCCTGGCTGCTGACATCTGTCATCTTAACTGACTAAGACAGTCGAGAAGTAGCTTTTGATTGGATTATTTAAGGTTTTTAAAGAAGTTGCAAAAAACAACTTTACATTACATCGGGACTCATTTACAGAAGAACAGTCCTCTGAAATGCTTTAGACCATAGACTGTATATAAATATGTACTTCCTTGCACTGCATTTGGAGCCCCGCCCACACTTTCTCCAGACTCACTCACATTTTCGTTTAATTAATAATGCGCTCTGCTCTACCTCCATCGGTTACAAGAAAATGTCGGATTATACACTGTACTTATGTATTCATTAATTTTTCCTAACTATCATGGCTTTCTGGGGCTGCTTCATGGAGCGGTTGGCATAGCAACTTGTAGCTATCATGATGTCACATCGTCAACTAAAGAAACTAAAACAAAACATAAAAATGGACCCTTCAATCAGCATTACACTTACTCCCTAACATGACTCCTTGAAGGTCCATCCTCGGGTGGAGCTTACGACCTATACAGCCTCCAGCCACCAGGGGGAGCTCTACCCACTTTGGCTTCGCTTTAGAGCAGCAGCTCCGCCCTCCACCCATCTTTACACAGTCTATGGTTTGAATCTCAAGCTTTAGCCAGTGTTTGTTCCACAAATACAAGAACTAATCAATCTGAATCACTGCAGACACCAATAACATGCTTCACAGACTCGAAATTAATTCACACACTGTGAAAATATTTGTTGAAATTAGCTTAGACTGACGTTGCCTCTCTGACTAAATATGCCATATTTACTCTTGAGAATTCATTCATCTGATAGTTTGGTTTTTTTTCTTTATGTAAGGAATTATTAGTACTGGAATACTTTACTGCCAGACCTCTCTTGGCTTTCTAGGTTAACGTAAAGCCGCTTTCAGCCGCTTCCTGGTAAATTAATATTTTACAGTCCTCCACTCTAGGGAGTTTTCATTTTTTTTTCCTCGACCACCAACATCTGCATCTGAATGCTGTAGCTAAGAGCCAACTGGATATAATAAGTTTGATTTATAGGCCCTCCATGGATTCCAACATGGCTGACCCCACCTTATTTTCAAATCTATTTAGAACGACTGTTTTTTTTTTTTTACAATCTAACCTAACAAGGCCTCGGAGGTTTGGTTTAAAAAAACACTAATAGTCTAAAACAGTTACTCCAGCTGGTGTGTTTAAAACCGGCAGTAAGTTGGCTTTTTTTTTAAGAAAAAGGACAAGCCATGCTATCAGTAACCCAAAACCTAGCTTTATAAAACAAAACATTCATCTATATTTAATAAAAAGCTGAGTGAGGATTCAGTTTATTTTTCCAAAACTGGTAAGCATGGAAAAAAAGCCTTCACCCGCCGGGTCTGGTTCCATCTCAGAAACACTCAAACGACCCCTAAAAGCTCACCGAGGCGTCCTCTCCCACATCCATAAAGGATTCCCCGGGGCAGAGCGGATCTCTCCTCTGCTGCTCTTGGCCTTGATCCAGGGATTAGGAGTGCTAGAGTGCTGACCTGCCTCTGCTCATATACACTACCACTGACTCCACTATATGGAAGCAGATGGCGGCTGACAGACTTTTTAACTTCAGTATCACCACATCTCACGCTCGGCGCCCATACATAATCGTTTGTGGATGGCGTGTTGATTAAAGAATGGGGCGAGCCATTTTTAAATGATTTTAAATGGATGTCTGGCTGGTAGAACAGCAGGTGTGAGCAGCGGTGATATAATCTACCTTGTTTATTTTAATTCATCGCTCACTGCTTTGCATTCGGGAGGAAGAAAAACGACGGGGGGGGGGGGGGGGGGAATAGTCAGAGGCATTTTGGGAGGCTGATGCCTCAACAGGGCGCCAATTATTCATGTAGTATACACCGATCAGCCACAACATTAAAACCACTGACAGGAGAAGTGACTAGCATTGACCATCTTGGGACAATTCAACGTTCTGCTGGGAAACGTCTGGACCTGGCATTCATTCATTCATTCATTGCTGTGGATGTTACTTAGACATGTAGCACCCACCTAGACCAGACCAGGCACCCCCACCCTATAGCAATGACACTCCTTGATGGCAGCAGACATCCCCAGCAGGAAAACGCTTTAGGAACATCTCAAGGTGTTGACCTGGCCTCCAAATTCACTAGATCCCAAACTGATCAAGTATCTGTGGGATGATCCACAGAGGCCCCTCCCCTCAAATGCCCCCCACTAACAAAATTGTGCTGCCAGAAACTATAGGACACCCTCAGAAGGTCCATGTCCATTCTCTGATGAACTCTTTTGGAGCCACAAGAGAGGCCTACACAATATTAGGAAGGTGGTCATAATGTTATGGATCAGTGTACTTACAAAACAGATGTTAGCAGAGCCAGAAATATGGAAAATTACAACATCTGCATATCTGAAAATACTACAGTGTTAAAACCACCTTGGTGGAGCTTTTATTTTGAAAGAACCAAACTTGAAATTAAAGGGATTCTACAAACAGTTAGACACACTGTACCTTCCCTTGTCGTCCTCAAACTGAATCACATCGAGATAAAACTGATCCGTCATTTTAACGTCATCGTTGAGAAGCCGAACGCATCCTTTTAGGTGACAAATGATCATTTCCATCGCTGCATTTCACACACGGCAGCAGGAAACCATCTGTCTGCATCATGAGCCTCATGATGGCTCCACATTCTGTGGGGCCCTAATTCATAAACTGGGACTTGATTAGCTTCCTGTAGGAAACCACACAGAAGGCTGGGTTACCAAGGAGTCAGATGGGGGTAACGACTGAACGCAAACTGATTGGTTTCATTTAATGGGCTTCTTTTAGGATATTATCAATAATGTGCTTTTGCAGCACAAGTTTCAAGAACTATCCATTAATATGAGTATCAATATGGAGGTTGGTTTCTGGGTCTGTTGGCAAAATAGAGTAAAGACACAATTTTTTTCTCACCTTTATTCATTTAAGACTTGGGAATATACTCAATGTGCCACTAAGTGGAAACCACAGTGATAAAAAATTAAAATCGCGTAGAAGCGCCAAAAACTGCAGTTCTTCAAATGACCACTTGAGGTCGTCTCCAACAGCGAGTCAATCCCCATAGACCTCCATGTTAAAATGTCCCAAAATAAACATGTTTACACACTGGTACAAGCAATTTATTGGTCTCTATAGCTACAGCAACGTGATTTTTTTTATGTAACTTAACCTTTTAAATTACATCAAGGCTTAAAGTTACGAATAATAAAGGGCGTGGCCAATCCAAAATGACAGACTGATGTCGTCATGGCTCAAACTAACACTACACTAACGCTCCCCTCTCCTTCCCAATTGATTTAGCCTTTGAGTAAAGTGGAGTCAGACAGTGTCAAGATGGCGGCCGATGGAGCCAAAGTTCTGCTACACCACAGGTGTCAAACATGCGGCCTGCGGGCCAAAAGCGGCCCTCCGGAAGGCGTAATCTGGCCCGCAGCATGAATTTGCAAAAAATTGCGTAGATGACTGCAATTTTTCTTGAATTTTTCCACTGTTTTAGAAAGAGAAGTGGACAGAACGCAACACTGAGACCCAAGACTTAACAGCAGACGGCAACGTGCCCAAATTTTTCTTTCAAAATTTTTTCAAAAATTTCAAATTTTGTTTTTCTAAAACAAATCTGGAGTTGTCGTTACTTATAGGTTATTACGCTGTTGTCTTACAGGTCCAGCCCACTTGATATCAAATAAGACTGTATGTGGCCCCCTGGGTTTGACACCACTATGCTACACGGTGTAAATAACTACACCAATAACCTGACTGTTTTTTATCCAGAGCCCTGCAACCTCCATGCTCTTCTTTACCGGATTGAGACATGTCACTTGAATTTTACTGCTCTATTCATTTTTCCCCCCATGTGTAATAGCTCTCAATGATATTCAAGCCTTAAGGTAGAAAAGAAGATGTACACTGTATGTCCCCAACTTCAAAGGCAGCTCACTACTTTACGGATTAAATCCTGAATCTCCTACTTTCTGCAGATGAGTCTTCTCAGGTGCGAAAGCTCAGGAACGTCTGTGTAACGTCTCTAACCGGAGGCCAAATCAAAACGACGTCCCCGTCCTCGTCGCCAGGCTTTGGGTGAGCATTCATGCTTAAAGTTTCCAGGCGTGACCCTCAAGTGGAGCCGTTCCCCGAGCTGTAGTGAGACGTCCTGTTCTGCTCAGCGAGTGGTGAGAACGCACGCTCCTGTTTCTTGCATGGCGGCGAAAGCCAACATTTCGCCCGAGCGTCTACTGGCGCGTCACAAGCCAGACAGCGCGGCAGCCGAGGCGCAGGAAGATGTGACCGAGAATGATTTCTTTCTCGAGTCTTAAACGGTTGCGATGAGGGGGGAAAAGTCACAGCTGTGTGTTCGAGCAGAAAGAAACGACAGCAGAGAAATACACAAAAAAAAATAAGCAAACGACTCTTTTTATGCGCTGCTCTCGGATTTTGTAAAGTGTTTAAATGCTGAAAGTTAAAGTGAGATTCTGTGGCTTCAATGAGTCTTTTTCTTTTAAAACAATTTCTTAATTTTCCATAAAAAGAAAGAACTGGTGTACAAGAATAAACACGATGGTGTTAAGTAGCCAAACAAGGCCGACGCCTGCTACTGTGAAAACAGAAGAGATAAACAGATTGAGAAACGCTTTAAGGTCAGATGTGTGGGATTACACAAACGGGAGGGAAACAAACAGCATGGATAATGTCTGTTAGTAAGTGGATTATGGGGGATAATGAGAAAGGAAGACTTGTTTTTCCTGCTGCTCCCATGATACCGTGTGAAATATGGGCACGCACTGGGTTGACATAAGTTTGCAAATGTAAGGAAATTAAGTTTAGACTTCTTAATCTCGACAGAATACGAGTCTGGTAGCACGGCATTTGGATTTTATTACGAGGCAACCAGTCCTAACAGTCCTATAATATTAATCAGAGCTATGTTGTTGTTAATAAATTCAACTCCACGGCGCTCAGAGTCTTCTGTCCGTCATGGGATAAAGCCCCGCCCAAACCGTTTGATTGGCCGAGCAGACCTTTGCTGCCTAGCATGATCACTTCCCAATGGAGCGACAGCTTTACGCAACTATTTCGTGGACCGGGTGGAAGTCTTGCTGAATTCCTAGCTAGCCAAGCTTTAAAAATATCTAATTAACTCCTTTGTCGGTGAACTTAAAACTTTAAATGCATATATGGCGAGTTGCACAAGATGCTGATGAGGCAGGAATGTTGAATGAGTTGCCTGTTACTTCAAATGAAACAATGACATCCCAAATTAATTGTTGCATGCTTACGCAATTAAGTTGCATGGCTTTGTTGGCCACTAGGGGGCAATGGAAGTAGCAAAAAACACTTTGTCCCGACATATTCTCCGTTCAACATGCGCAAATGTTTATTAATGCACCTAAACTTTGTTAAATGAACCTAAAAATAAGTTAAATAGATAAATGAATAATGTAGCATCTGAGAAATATCGTCATTAATTGCTAGCGTTACCGATGTATAGTTTTCTTTAAGCTACGTTTTGGTCTCCACCATTGCTTTGGAAAAATACCCAGCTTTGTTTTCCTTATCTCACGGCTCCAGGTATGGAGAATTTCAGATAAAAATGATCTGAGTTGATACTACGACGGAGGATTAGGTCCACACTGAGGGGAAAAGAAATCACAAACTTCAAGAATAAAGTCGTAATGTATTGGCGGCATTGGAGACGCCGTGCTCGCCGGAGCTCGACTCCCTCTGGATCCAGAATCTTAATTATCAGTCGGATTGTTTCTTGAGACACCAGGTGGCTGCACTGATGCATCCACTGATAACCCTGCAGTTGACCAGTTCCAGCCATTTCCCCCTCCACAAAAGCAGCGACTTCCTCCAAGTCTGTCCGGTTCTTTCTCCGGAAAAGATGCATTTTCTTGCATATGCTTTAGTTCTAATATTGATGACATGGTGCTGAGGTGCCAAAAGATTAAGTATCTCCTTGTTTGTGAAACCTATCCTGATGTATAACTCCACAAAATACTCCACTGCCCTTCCTCTAAAACAACAGGTATATTATGACTGTTTTCTCGTAAATTACGATTAGATATCAAACCCAGTTGGAAGATATTCCTTTCATAAATAGCTTGACATACGGCAGCAGCAGCAGCAGCAGCATGGGTAGATAGCGTTGCTGCCATACAAACACAAAGGGTCCGCCTCGCTGGTTAATCAAAGCGCTGGTTTCACTTCACCATCAGCGGGAATCCTTGCAGAGGCTCAGACGAGGCGGGAGCTTTGCATTTACCGCGTGCTGCTGCATACCTGCCGCCAATCTCCGCCTCCGACTCAAGCGCACCTTTGACTTGACGCCCTCGCTCTTCTAAACGTGCAGGAAACGCATGCGTGCACAAACATATCGCAACATGGCAAAGGCGACACCATCATACAGTAAATGCATGCACACTGGCGTGCAAACACACACAAAGCGTATCTTATCAGCCTATGAAATGCTGCGATGCGACTGCTGTCTGTTTGTTTGTCTGCATCAGTGTTTCTGGTGTGTTTGTGATACAACATGACCGCGTTCGCTCCCTCCAAGGCCCCCTTATTCCCCCGGTGGAGATGAAATGTAATGGAGCCGATTCAATAAGAGCGCTGCCTCCTCGGGAAACGCGGAGAATCAAATCACAAGCAATCCCTCAGAGCCCTCCCAGCATCCGCTGCCGCCTTGCAGCCGGGGAGGAGGAATAAAACAATGGTGGCTAATTCACTTGGCTCTTCGCGCGCTTGCACTCACACAACGGGGATGGAGTGTGATGCAGCAAATGTTGAGGGGGCTAATAAAGCCATCCAGTAACACGCTGACTACAATATGTTTTAAGTGGATTCGGGCTAATTAACCGAAGTAAACACAAAAGAAACACATGGGGTCGGAGATTGCCCGCCGCAACTTTGTCGTTTACAGATTTCCGGGTACAAACGGCGCCAGCTGTCAACTCCAAGACCCCAATGAGGAGCTGCAACGGCGAGAAAACGCTGGGGGAGATGAAAGCACCAAGCTTTTTCTTGGCAGATGGAGGACGGAGAAAGAAAGAAAGAGCAGCCGCGTCCCAGCAGTCAGGTTACGCAATTTGGTTAAGCGCCAAAAAAACTTTGATACTACACCGCACCACCTACACGAAAAAAACCAAAGCGTAGCACAAATAAAACGCCATGTGCTGCTGTGAAAACACACCTCCCGTTCAACCGCTACTCTTACATATGCAGCACAGAACATAAATCTAAGAAACAGTCCTGAGACCGAACGCGCAACTTAAGAAAAAAATGTTGTTTCAGGCGCGTTGCAGCAGATTGGCTTCGCCTCCGATCGCTCACGGTCACGGTCCTCAAAGCGAGAGGAAGTGGAGGACCGTTCCCAAAGGCTGATGAAGGCTCCTTCCAGCCTTTTCTTTTTCTTTCTTCTTAAGTTCTTTCTGAACCGCTGCAGCTGAATTAAAACTTCTGACGGCGCTGCGTTTGATGGGAGAGCGAAGCAATTAAAAATGATTTCCACTGGATATTTACGCAGCTGCATGGAAAGGTTTCCTCTCCGATTGCCAAACACGATGGTGCAAAGAAAGGCAATTGTACGTTTTACAGGCCCGGGAGGAATTGAGAGAGACTGCAGGGTCAATGTGATTCTGGTTTTCTCATTTAGTCACTGAAGACAATCATATTGACTTGTGTGTGAGAAACTGACAGTGTAGAGGTTACAACAGTTTTCTCTGCCTGCACATGTTTGGATTACAGCCACTGTTTCTCCTTGTGTTTTTTTCCTGTGTTGTGTTATTTCATAATCAAACATTAAATCGAATAACCTACCGGGAACAAAAGCCTCATGTCTGAAGCTGCATTTGAACGCAACGCTCAATGAACACCTAGCATCTATGTTTTGCGACCGAAGAATTAACTCTTCTTACCACCAGGTGGCAGCAGTCTGTGTTCATCGCATAGACTGCATATAAATATGGACAATGCGTCTCCACTTTCTTGCGTTGGCAAAACATTTTCCCGGGGATACAATTAATTACTTGACGTGTATTTTAGTGTTTTAGTTTGACCCAAGTCCCTCCACTAACATGGAGGGGGTGGAGCTTATGACCTATACTGCAGCCTCCAGCCACCAGGGGGAGCTCTACTCGCTTTGGCTTCACTTTTGAGGAGCAGCTCCGCCCTCCATCCATCTTCTACCAGTCTATGGTTTGGATCGTTAGCTGTAGTCAGTGTTTGCTCCACAAACACAAGAACTGATTCTACTACTTCGGCCCAAGTCCCGCCCACTAACATGGAGGAGGCGGAGCTTATGACCTATACTGCAGACAGCCAGCAGGGGGAGCTCTACTCACTTCATTATTTGGTTCATTATTTAACCTTAAAATCACAGTAAGGTCTGGGTCAACAATTCCCTAGTTGAAAGTGTCTAAACCAAATTTTAAACTACAGACCTATTCAGAACGTCTAAATAGCCCATGTCTCATTAATAAATGTCTCATTAATCCTTGGGAACTGTCTCAGAGAGCAGTTTTTTCTACTATTACATATTATCATGCCCTGTTTTACATAAAAAAACATAGCAGCCATCATGCTGGGTGGCCAACTGTTGGAATTTATGATGTAACTATGTTTAATCGTGGCCAACATTAAACGCTATCCTCAGAGCTGTACCATAATACGCCGTGATCATCAGTGTTAATTCAACATTTACCACTTAGAACACAAAACATGCTCAGATCAAATAATTTAATATGAGTGTATTTTTAGACTAAAATAATGACTTTTAGGGTATTTTTATTGATGTCAGGTGTCAAAATGGGTCAAATTTGACCCGAACAGTACGTAAGGGTAAAGCTAGCATTAGCACGGAAGCTAGGAAAAGCTACAAACCATCATAGAGAGCTGGTCTTTATTATTGCCGTCTTCACCATTCATCCAGTGATAGAAACGCTCTTTTATTTTATTCCTTCTGGTCTCGTTTATATATTTTAGCATCTTAATGTGAATATTTTGCTAATGTTTGCTCAACTGTTTGCCGTCCTAAGCGCAACGAAGACGATGATCACGTAACGCACTGAAACCAAATCTATGCCAGAGCTTTGATTATCTCAGTTAGATCGTGCGTCACAATCTTGTGACGGTCACAACACAGCAAACACTGATGTATAATTATCATGTAATATAGTGAAGCTAAATCCGCCTGGCACGGCTTTGACCCCTTCACTTTTGATTCTGACTCATAATCTTGTGACAGTCACGACGCGGCCAACAAAGAGGAGCATACAAACACTGATATACTCTACTTTGACACATCCAAAGCCGTATCAGGCCCGATTTAGGGCACGTAACGGGCAGAACCCACCAGAGATCCGCCCCTCTCTGCGCACAGCAAGCCCTCGAGCTGACTCAAACGAAATCTAAAACCGTTTACATTTGGACTTATCGTGGCACGCCTGCGTTTCTGAGAGAGAAGTGTTAGTGTAGGAGAAAAATAACATTTTCCTTCAGCCTCATTTTCTTACGGACATGTTATTGCTTTGATCAAATCTCCACCATCCTTAAGCTCTGGTATCTGCCGGGGCTGCCATTCAAATCCCACAATAACAAACACTCCCAGCGTCGCACCAGACGCCCCACACCTCCTGTGAGCTTGCCGTAGCGGGGTCTAATTCACTTCCTGTTGAGTAGGGGGGCAGGCAGGAAACAGGAAACACGCTTCCTGGTTCTCTAAAGAGGTATATTTTGCTTATGTTGAGTGATCTGGGAACGAAACGTAAGCTCTTGGAGACGTTTGGGAACCTGGCACCTACACAGACGTCGTCAAAGAGTTTGAGCTCTGGAGCAGAAAAGTTAGCGAGGAGGACTTGATATATAGAATATGAAACAAAACACCCATACAGGTGTATCGGCCAAAACATTATTTGATTCAACTATTTTATTTTATTTTCATGTTTTTTTATTTATTTAACTTTTATCTTTTTTTTTTATTAATTAATTAATTTAATTTAATTTAATCTTTATGGTCTTACACATATTTTTATTGGTGGTTTTCAAGAGAGTTTTTATTTTTATTATTTTACTTTTATCTTCATTTTTTTATTTTTTATTTATTTTAATTTAGTTTTATGGTCTTACACATGGTTTTACTACTGCTTTCAAGATTGTTGTTGTTTTTATTTGACTTTATTTTATTTTATTTTAATTTAGTTTTTATGGGTTTACCTTTATTTTTTATTAAATTTAATTTTATAGTCTTACATCTATTTTTATTAGTGATTTCCAAGAGAGTTTTACCTTTATTTTTTATATTTTAATTTAACTTAATTAATTTCATTAATTTAATTTAATTTTATGGCCTTACACCTATTTTTATTAGTGATTTCCAAGTTCCAAGTTTTTAATTTAATTTAATTTAATTTTATTTCAGAGAAGAGGCCCCTCTCCTCAAAGGCCCCCCACTCAGTAACACCAGACACCACAGGACACGCTCAGAAGTCCATTCTCTGATGAGTCCCAACTATTTTGGAGGCACAAGGGAGACCTGCACCATATTAGGGCATAGGTTATAATGGTCATAATGTTATGGCTGATTGGTGTATTTACTCAAACAGGATACTAAAGTCTAACTTATAGATAATAGCTAAATAGAGCAATATTATCAGGTTAACTAAATTATGCACAGTGAGTTATTTCTCTAAAGGCCAGCTGGAAAAAAAATGCAAAGACATTTCAGGTTTGTAACTTTTCGGGCTTCAGCTGCTGTGCTCTCATTTTTAGTCATTTATCTCCAAAGGTGAACTGTCAGGAGCTCCAGCGCAGACGTGGAGGGCCAAACACGGCTGCAGATTTTAACAGGACGAGAAAGAAAACGGTCTTAAAACCGCTCGTAAATTCCACCAACTAATTAAACACGACGCTGGGACGTTATCTTCTGTTGTGCATCTGCGCGCCTCCTGCACGGCACCGCATCGGGGACGGAGAGAAAACAGAAAAGACGAAGTGACAACAGCAGCGCGATGAATTATGAATCAATGCGAGCTGCAGCAGCACGGCGGCCTTGAAGTAGACGCGGGCCGCCGGGGCCATCTGGGGACGCGTGAAAACCCACAGCTACGACGAAGCCATTCATTCAACTCCGGGCGTGCTCGGCTACGCTCCCGCTACGCCGCAGCCTTCCCTCCATTGGCTTCAAGCTTCCCAAATCCACGCTAGGGATTACGAATCCTCTCCATTCACTGAGCGGAGGAGGACCGGGGGAGTGGCTGTGTGCGCAGATCTGCAGAGCTGCTAATGCCCGGATGCGTGACTTTCACCGCGGTAGACGTTTGGTTCTGCAGAAACAAAAAGGATCTCGGTGCAAAACAAGGGCGGCTGTGTTAAAATGACTGACAGCTGCCAGTCAAGAACACACAGGGTCTGAGCCGAGTGCGTCTCCGGGAGAGTTCTCCTCAAAAAAAAAACCTCGAGGCAAACAAAGGAGATGCAGCAAAACCCGGAAAATAAGGTGAAATCAACAAGAGGAGAAAAGACGAGGGGGGGTGGGGGGGGGGGGGAGAGAGAAGTGGAAAGGTCAGGGGAGACAGAAAGAAGAGAGACAGAAATTCAAAGGTTTCCATTCACTCACTGCCTCCCCTGAGTAACCCCCCCCCCACCCTGAGAGCGGCGCGGCGTGTCTAGCAGTCGGCGAGCTGACATTTACCGCCTGCCTTCTGTTGCTGTGATTATTTTCTCCTCCAGGTGCGATAGCCGGGCCTCGCCGCCTCTGCGCAATAACGCCGCCTCAGAGTTTACGAGAGCTGGGAATGCGGGGCTCGATCCGGGCCGGGGCGAGCGTTTGAAATGGAAACGAAAAAACGTGAGTGACAGCCCGTCACCTGGCCTGGAGGGAGGCGGCGTCTGGACACTCTGATGCAATTCCTGAGCGCTGCACGGTAATAAACGCAAAGGGAAGTAGAAGAAAAGGACGGAACAGGTAAAAAAACGTGGCGTGGACATTGCTTTACCTGTCTGCAGACGGAGGCCGGTCGTTGCGGGCCTTGCCCACTTGCGTGTAGAGGGTGTCGGAGAGCTGGTGGTGCTGGTGCTGGTGGTGCTGGTGGTGCATGTGCGGGTGGTCGTCCCGGGGGCTGTGGGGCCGGCTGTGCCCGCTGTCCACCGAGCTGTTCAGGGCGTTGACGCCGGAGTACGGGTGCTCCTCCTCGGAGGACCTCTCCGGCGTGCGGCTCACGTCCAGGATCTCGGCGTAGTCCCGCTCCCTGGCCTGGCGCTCCCGCAGCTCTCTGGTCTTGGCCTGGATCCTGGTGGTGGAGACGTTGGCGTTAATACTGGACAGTTAGCGCGGCTACTTCTGCAGTAGACTCCTATCTGTCTAGGTTGTAGATTTGTTTAAATTCAATGTCAAGTATTTAATCAGCAATCAGGCATAACATTATGACCACCTTCCCAATATCCAAAAAAGGTTTAAAGGAGACAACTGGACTTGTGGAGTTTTTTTGAGAAGACGTTTCACCATTCATCCGAGTAGCTTCTTCAATTGACAAAGAAACTGAGCGCTGTCGTCTACTGGAGCGGCGTGCCTACAGGGCGGCCATCTTGGAACAGGGCCACTCTCTCCTACAGTGCATTACATCTATGGAGGAATGGTGTTTCTACACAATAAAAGTCATCATAAATCACTCAGTTGAAGTCCGGCATCTTTTCTTTACAATCCTCTGTCAGAAGCTAGTCTGCTGATAACATTAAGTAGTAAAACCATATTTTTATCATAATTACATGTGTGACGTTTTTAACAGATCAATACGTTTGGAAATCGGTCCAAAACTCAGAGAATAATTCTACTTTGAGATTGAGGAGTACCTCTTTCCTTCGTATGTTCATGCACCACTGCCTCTGCCAGCCCTGAAACAAGATGGCGGCGCTTTAGGCACGTCCCTCAACAGTCGATGCGGTGTCTATGTATAGACGTTCTTAGTTGGGGGAGGGGCTTTGAGGGGAGGGGCCTCTGTGGATCATCCCACAGATACTTGATCAGTTTGGGATCTAGTGAATTTGGAGGCCAGGTCAACACCTTGAGATGTTCTTCATGTTTTTTTTTAGATGTTCCTGAAGCGTTTTCCTGCTGGGGATGGCTGCTGCCATCAAGGAGCGTCATTGCTATGGGGTGGGGGTGCCTGGTCTGGTCTAGGTGGGTGCTACATGTCTAAGGAACATCCACACCAATGAATGAATGAATGAATGCCAGGTCTAGAAGTTTCCAAGCAGAACGTTGAATTATCAAAAGATGGTTGATGTTATTCGCTTCTTCTGAGGGTGGTCGTAATGTTGTGGCTAATTGGAGACACTTCATACAGAAACACTAGCCGTGCATCCAGTTACACCACACAAACAGTGAAACCTCAACACTGCAGCGTCTCTTCATGAATCCAGGTCGTACAGAGGCCGCCTCGTTTTCACGTTTCCACTAAAACCTTTATGTCGTTCAGCGTAAACACAGCAGAGCTCAGAGATCTGAGGCACAGCGAGCATCTGATGATTGCTTATTGTGCCTTTTTATCTTTCCATTACAACAAAGAGAGGAGAAGACGTGGGCTCTGTTATTTATCCTCAGATAATACCCCAAACAACACGTAATCGGCCGCCGCGCAAGAACAGCAGAGTGCCGCTAATGTAAAGCTAACGTCTTGTTTCCTCCGACCTCTGACACCTCTCTGCCGTCTCACACACACACACACACACGCAGAGCGACTCACACATTACGCATTCCCTCTTTCTCTTCAGGCCATTATCCTGTGAATAACTGGCAACACCATTTTCTATAGCCCAGGGGGGGCGGAGTGAAGGGGGGAGGGGGGTACCTATCGCGCAGCCTCGTAATTACAGCCATGCCAATTATCAGAGCTTTACAGCTACCAATTATCGTCCTCGCTCTCTCTTTTCTGCAGGCCCCTTTTTAATGGCAGTGGTGGAAACGAACGGGGCAGCCGCAGAGGAGACGGGGCTGTCGGGGCGGCGCGGGGCACGGGTGGGGGGGGCGCGACTTCACTGGAGACTCGGCGGGCTAAAATCGGAAATGTTTCACCCAGAAAATTTGCATGCCGCGCATAATGAAACAATAACGCGAAGTACGTGAATGTGTTGAGGCGAAATCGCTGGAAAAACTTTCTTAAACTCAGGCTCTTAATGAACTTGATGACTTTAACCCCCCCCCCCCCCCCCCCCCGCCCGCCGACTCTGGACCAGGACAGTCTTTTTAGCTCGATGTACTTATTCCGTCGACTCGATGAAAGCCCGCGAATTAGCAGCACGCCGCGTCCTCACTATTTGTGGACTCAGCAATTATCTAATAGTGCAGCAGGAAGCGGGGGTGGGGGGGGGGGGGGGGGGGCCCTTGAGGGATCTATCTTTAAACCCGGAGGAAAAACAGTGTTTTCCATCAGAGAAAGCAGCAGCAGCAGCAGCAGCTACTGATTGTATACACAGCAGCAGTGGCTGATAAGATAAGCGCAGACATACTAATCCAGCGCCTGGCCTTCTAAGTGCAGCCTCTTTCCATAACGAGGCGGCGGGCGGGTCAGCGGGAAGGACGCGGACGTGTGGAGGGAGAAACGACACCAAAGACACATGGTTGTTTTTCTCTGCTTGGTCGAAGAACGTCAGAAAATAGTGGAAAAATGTCATTGACAGTTCTCCAGAGCCAAGATAGAGTTAACAAGTCTCTAAAGCAACAGATTTTTAAAGGTTTTCACGGTTGTTGTCCCAGTTATCGCAGCTAGCGACTTCATATTCAGTTGATCAAAAAACAGTTAGGATACGATTGATGCACTGAGTCGAAAAGCTGGACGCGTTACTGGCAGAGAGATGGAGACGTTTGTGACACTGAGGGACAGGAGGACACTGGACACACTGCTGTCCATCATGGGACAATAACAGTGACTACAGAGGGACAGTCATTCTAACACTGTGTATCAAACTCAGTCCAGCTGGACAACAACTCACCTCCCATGTTATCTTTATTTATTTATTTATTTTTAATTAAATTAAATTAATTTTATTTTATTTAGTTTTTATTGTCTTACACCTATTTTTACTAATGGTTTTCAAGAGAGCTTTAATTTTTATTTTATTTTACTTTTATCTTTATTTATTTTTAATTAAATTAAATCTATTTTATTTAGTTATTATGGTCTTACACCTATTTTAAATAGTGGCTTTCAAGAGTGTATTTATATTTATTTTATTTTATTTTTATCTTTAATTTTTAATTTAATTTAATTTTATGGTCTTACACCTATTTTTACTAGTTATTTTATTAGTTTTTATTTTACTTTTATCTTCATTTTATTTTTTAATTCTTAATTTAATTTAATTTAGTTTTTATGTTCTTACACGTATTTCTACTAATGGTGTTCAAGAAATCTTTTATTGTTATTTTATTTTACTTTTATCTTTATTTACTTATTTTTAATTTGATTTATTTAATTTAGTTTTTATGGTCTTACACCCATTTGAAATAGTGTTTTTATTTTTATTTTATTTTATTTTATTATTATTTTTAATTTTTAATTTAATTTTATGGTCTTACACCTATTTTTACTAGTGATTTTTTATTAGTTTTTTATTTTATTTTATATTTTATTTTATCTTTATCTTTTATCTTTATCTTTTATTTAATTTAGTTTGTATGGTCTTACACCTATTTTTACTAGTGATTTTTTATTAGTTTTTTATTTTATTTTATATTTTATTTTATCTTTATCTTTTATCTTTATCTTTTATTTAATTTAGTTTGTATGGTCTTACACTAGGGGTTTTCAAGAGTGTTTTTTTTTTCTTTGTTTGTTTTTTTAAATATGCATCTGAGCTACTGTGACCAAGCGATTTCCCTTGTGGATCAGTAAGTCTAAGTGTAAGTCGTGAGTTGCAGGACTTGAATTTGTCATCAGCCTTTTTTCTCAAACACGGCGTACTTAACCGTCTAAGTTCATAAAAACTTTTCTCCATAAAGCAGAAAGCCGTTTGGATCGAATTGAGACAACTCTGATAACAACCATCTGAAGTTGTGCAGCTCTATTTAAAAGCACGTGAACGAGAACATTAATTCAGACTCTTTAAGCACTGGGAACTTGTTCCCGAGCAAAAGTCATTGTTCAGCCATATGAAAACGGCAAAGATAACCAGAAGAGCTTTTTTTTTAAATATCCTACTTATCTGATCTAAATCCTCCAGGGAGCGAGCGTTGGAGTGGACTGCTCCTTTTAGACGAGGTCTCTATCTGTGTCAACATGAAAAAGCTGCTAAAAACGCTTTAAAAACACAAATACGCTGATTGAAATGGAACAGGAAAACCACACTTGGCCCGATCACTGACCCCTCTCTCCCGAAATACTTACACAAGGAAAAACCCCGCTTTCCTTCTAACGGCTAACCTCGACGAGAGATGAAAACACTCTCAGCGCGAAGGGTAAATGATTAAGAAAAGCCACGAGACGTAGGAAGACAGTCAGAGGTCGCACAATACGAGCGCTCCGCAGATAACAAAAAAAAAAAAAGGAGTATAGAATTGACAGGATGGGACATAGCGGCAGAAGAAACGTATTTGACGAGTGACCTTTCCACCACATCAAGCCAGAACAATGGTCCATTATGTGCCATTGTGCTCGGTGTGTAATAAAACGTCCTCTTAGCGACACAACTGACAGAGCTCAGTGAAAGGCAGGAAGTACGCGAAGGCACAGGGTCCGGGGGGATAAGATGGCTGCTAAAAGTCCTTCTGGATTGATAACACGGGCCTCTGGAAATGTCTCATGCCACTTTTGAAGCACTTGCCGTGTTCCTTAAAGGGGAATCGTGCAAGATGTTAATAATACATGAAGGTACTTCCGTCCCGTGGCGAAGGAATTACTGGGACGTCTCCAGAAAGCCTCGTCCATCTGCGCAACTTCAGTGATAAGGAAGAAAAACTAAAATGCGTTGTACTCTGAACACTTAAGCTGATGCTGTTAATCTTGAAGCATGGTAGCAGGACTGAGCAAGTGTCCGGGTCAAGGAAAGTTCACCGAGATGAATGACTTCGCATGCAGCACAACGCCTGTTGTACAGATTGAACTTGTAACCCCTGGACGTACGACTGCTAGAACGGCTTCTGCTGACAATGAACAATTATGTCCATGTGTGCGTATTTATCTGCTCTGCAAGTTGCTATATATATATATATATATATATATATATATATATATATATATCATCCACCCCGCACAACAGCAGCGAACTATCCCATACTGTCTGTCTTCATCCGTCTGCCGGGCTTAAGGTTTGATTCCGCCGGGACCTGAGACTTGAACCTGCGTGGAAATCCATCCATCTAGTCAATCCCAGCTGGATTAACCGTGGCCTCTGGCAGCGGTCAATCAATACGCTCTGAAGGGAAGTGCCAAACCTGCCGGCTCAACCTTTAGAGAGAGGCTCGGCGAAAACAGCAAAGTGGATCGTCGTCGGACGCCAAAGCAGCCGCGGCGTTCCACGTGCTCAGTGGGATCAGTGTATCTCAGCTGATGGTTTTTTTGGGGGGGGGCGTTGGTTGGAGTAAGTCAAAGACCCGGCTTTGAATAAAATATTTCACACGGGGAATTAATGTTTTTTCTTATTTCTAGCATTTTTGAAAAGTACTTACTCACCCATATAAGTTTTGTGTAATTTGAATCTGATATAGTGGGAGTGAATGGGGCACCGAGACGCAGCCTCTGAATAACGCATTATCTGCCACGAAACTTTTTAATTTCACCAATATTTTGTTATGATACACTAGTGCTATTCCCCGTTGAGTGCAAAGTTACCTGTTATCATCTGTGGTCAAAAAAACTGCTGAAAATGTTTCCGATTTTGAGGTTGTGGACGAACCATATCTGTAGCAAATTACAGGTAAATAAGCAGACCGCCGCGGGTGCGCACGCCGCTCAGAGATGACATCATCCAGGTCAGAAAACGACAGGTAACTCAACAGTGTATAGCACTAGCGTATCATAACAAAATATTGTCGAAATAAACGAGTTTAGCGGCAGATAATGCGTTATTTAGAGGCTGCGTCTCGGTGCCCCATTCACTCCCATTATATGGACATATGTTGATCTATTATTTCCTAACAAGTGAAAATGACACAAAAGTTATATGGGTGAGTAAACGACTGTATTTTATGCTAGAAATAAGGTCCAGGTTGTAAAAAAAAAACAGCTGTTCCCCTTTAAAAGCTGCTGTCACACAATCTTCAGGAAAACGGAAAATTTGGCTCTTTTTGTTTCTTAAATTGAACATGCAAAATTTTCCAGCCCTGAGAACTTTACAAGTCAAAACCTACAAACGCGTAAACCCACCTACTACTCATCTCTTTGATAAATCTGAAGAAACTGGTGTAAAATAATACTTCTTTTACATCAATTACTATCAAACTTTTTTGAAATTCTCAAATTTTTCAACAACACTGAATTCAGCAAACATTCTCAGAAAGAAATGGATTCGCTCCAACCAGAGAGAAGCAACCACGTCAAGCATTTACACGGTTATTGGGAACCGACGTCTTCCCCATTGAACGGATTATCGGAAGGGTTCGAGTCGGCTGCGTGAGCCAAAACTAAATCTAAATGAGAGCTTCTGTGTCGTCTCCCATCCGCTGCCTCATCAGCCTTTCATTCTTTGCGCTCATTAAATTAAAGTTTAATTGCTGAAGCTTATCGGCTACAGAAAACATCCCGGGTTAGGCCTCCCAGTCCCAGCGCTGCCTCCTGGTTTGGTGAACACGACTAGTTTGTGTTCCTCTTCCCAACATGAGTATTATTCACTTTGTGGCCAAAAGTATGTGGACACACGACCGCATCTGTGACCAGAACGAGTTAAGGAGCCGGTTAAGTGCAGGTTTAAAAAGATGTAATTGAGGTCGGGGGTTTTGTCTCGCTGGAACAGGAAAGAGTAGTTTCTCCGTCTGCTGAAACAAAGCTGGGAGCATGCTCCTCCCTGAGGAGTAATTGCCGCAACATTAAGACATTTTCTCACTGGAAATAAGGAAACGCCCAAACGGGGAAAACTTTGCAAGACTGCAAACGTATACAGAGCTGGAGATATTTCACGATTTTATCTCGTAAGAGAACTCAAGAAACTGGGAATGAAGGAATTCCAAAATTCAATGAAGTCTTCTTTTTTGGCTTTCAAATAAACTGTGCACTAGCATAGCGCTAGGAATCCCATGCTAGTGTTTCATAAATCAACAGTCTGTTTATTTGAATAATGAGTAGCTGTGATTTCTGAGCCTCTGACTGTAGTCGGGTGATTTCCCAAAAAGAAACGGCTCTAAGAGGCAAGTCTCCTTCTCCCTGCATCGCTCTCTCTGTCTTCAACAAACTAAATGTCAGACGGGCACCGTGCCAGGTTTATGGGGGGGGCGCAGTCATAAATGCCAAGGCCATTATAGCCCTGCCAGCTAATTAATTCCCATGCTCTCGGTGTAGGGCAGGAGTCATTACTCCCCACATTTGCTCGTTATGAAAATTTGGTTTGTATTTTTACTTAACGCCCGCAGAGCAGATAGTCTTAATAATACGATAATGGCCGAGTCTTTATTTTTAATTGGCGCGGGGTTAATGCAAATGTCACGTCAGATGATGCGGTTGCCGCGTTGGATGGCGTTAAAAGTTCAGTGCTTCGGTGTGTTAATCCGATCCGTGTCTCCTCTGTTGTTTACTGTCGTCGCCAGAATTCAGTCGTGCTTTTATCATTGGTGATTCCCTCACAGCGTGGATGGGTTTAAAGTAGATTAAACACATTCTCCTGTTTGTCTCAATGTATCCTGCAAGATGCAAGACGTTTCCGTCTTAAAGGCTCCATTGATAACCCAGCAGAGCATTGTTTGTTATTTGTTTCTGCATACTTTCTGCTCTGATTGGTCAGCTTCACTGGCCTGAGGAGGCACCACCCATACATGATGAGCTGAGAGCTGAAGCTTTTCATACTAGTGTCATCTAAGAGAAGAGTTAGGACACGCCCCCTAGTGCAGGATGAGTCATAAACCTTTTAAATGGTTTACCAGGAAACGGCAAATTCTAAAACACCTTTAATAAAAGCAACTAAATGGATTTAAATAAGGTTTTCAAAGCTTTTGTTTTCTCTGCTAAAAGGAGGGTAGCGAACACCAATCAGGCATAACATTATGACCACCTTCCTAATATGGAAGTTGGTCTCCCTTGTGCCTCCGAAACAGTTGGGACTCAAAAGAGAATGGACATTGGGCCTTCAGGGGGCAACACAATGTTGTTAGGGGTGGGGCCTATGAGGGGAGGGGCCTCGGGTGGGCGTGGTCTCTGTGGATCATCCCACATATACTTGATCACTTTGGGAGAATTTGGGTGAACTTGGAGGCCAGGTCAACACCTTGTGATGTTCTTCATGTTTTTTTGAGTTGTTCCTAAAGTGTTTTCGCTGCTGCCATCAAGGAGTGTCATTGCCATGGGGTGGGGGTGCCTGGTCTGGTCTAGGTGGGTGCTACATGTCTAAGTAACATCCACACCAATGAATGAATGAATGCCAGGTCCAAAAGTTTCCCAGCAGAACATTGAACTGACACAAGATCGTGTGAGAGTGTTACTTACTTCTCCTTGACACTGGATCCTAGAGTAACAGAGCACACACCTTTACCACTGCAGCTCTGGGCTCCAAATAAAACGTAATAACATTTGAACCACGGCCTCACCTCTCCTGCTCCATCCTCATCCTCATCGTCTCCTCGTCCGACACCTGCGTCTCCTCCGGCCTCCACTTGCTGGACCCTTTACGATCCATCTTCTCCCCCGGCCGCTCGTCCTTACGGTGCTTCCCAAACCTGGAAAAAAAAAGAACAAAAAACAGAAGGCGCGCTTAATAATAAGGTAATAAATATCGTTTTAGTAGCTACGGGAACCCTCGAGATTAAACTAAATGACACTGATGTGACAGGAAGTGCCACAAAATACACCCGACTGGTTAAAAGTTGAGCACGCTCTCGAGTGACGCGTTTGAAAAGTACTTCTCACGAGTTCAAACCCAATTCAGTTCGGTTTAAAGTTGGGGAGTAGGCGCAGATGAAGCCCATCGCGGTAATTATATTCATGGGGAGGGAGTGACGCTTAACAAAACAGGAGCCGTTGCAGAGATATTTCAGCTTGATTGACTCCGTATAAAGCCGCAGCCGCTTCGAAGAAATGACTTTGGCACCGCGCTCGCTTCCCACAATGAACCTCGGTGATTATTCACGGGGAAATTGGCCCGCGGAGAATATCTACGGAAAGAGACAACGGGCGAGAGAAAGCAAAGAGGTGTGCGTGCTAATGAAAGAGGTGGAGGACGGTGAACGGGAGAGAAAAAAAAAAATAACGAACAGAAAAAAAAAAAAAAAACTCCATGAATGAAACCAAACTAACGGCGAGGGACGCAAAGACAAAGAGAAAGTCGCGGGATCAAAGGAGGACCGGAGAAGTGGAAACTCCACAGCTGAAGTGTGTTTAAGGATTAAAGAGAAAGAGCGTAAATTGCCCGGCTGAGCTGGAAAGGGAAATAGGACGCCGAGATACGAGCTGTGCAAGCGCACGTTTGCATGGGAATCAATAGAGAAGAGAGAGAGAGCTGCAAACAATAGAGAGCATCAATGAAACATGCGAAGACGAACAAAACAAGCGAGTGAATGTGCAGATAGAAGACGTTGGTGAGAGTGTGTGGGAGGGTGTGAAACGCCGAGACACTAAACAGAAAGAAGAAGAAGACAGCACAGGCAGCGAGCGGAGGGAAAAAAAAAAGGTGAGAAGGAAAATAAAATGAATGAATGGAGGCATGAGAGATAAACACACAAAAGATGAGGAGATTCAAAAGAAGTGTTAAACTGTGTGAGCGCAAAATACACACACACAAAAAAAAGAAAGTGAATGGAGAATCCAAGAAACCCGTCCAGAACAAAGCAAAAATCAACAGTCTGATATTATGGGAGTTTGGTTAAATGGTGAATAATTCAGATTCACGTATCAGCTCCTGGTGGAGACGTGGACGACGGCCCGGAACACGACGGAAACTGAGCTCAAGCTGCTTTGGCATCGGGCGCGCAGATTCCCCAAAAAAACAGCGTACGCACAACGAGCGCCGCCGCCACAGAGGTGCAGCATCTGGTCTTTTTGTCGTCCGCCGCGTGTGGTTTTCACAAAAATATGCAAGCAAGGCTTCAGATGGCTACTGATGAATTAGAGCTGCCATCCTCACGTGTGCTGGAGATAGTTCAAACTGGGTAAATAACATTGTTTGTACATCAGGATGGAAAAGACGTCTTGGCAGTACTTAGAAGATGGTCAAAAAGACCTACCTGCCACTCCTAACGTCCCTTTAAATCAATATGCAGCTTAATAACTCTTCTCTACCGTACAGTTTTTCATGCACCAGTTCTCTGCGGTTATTTATTATTATTTAAAATCCATTAGTATCTCTGTAATAACCTCCTACGCCTCCTAGAAGACAGGTGAGGAGCCCAGTGGGTATGTGGAAACCGTGACATGTCAGTCCTGAAATACAACAAAAGTACTACTGCAATGCAACTGAAAAGGCTAATGCTAATGCTAGCAAAGGAACGGTCCAAATCCTCTCAGTGGTAGCCAGTTAATAACTTCACAAAATGTCCTGTGTTAACAGAGAGAAGGAGGCGGCTAATCAAGAATTTGTTGGCGAATTCCATTGTCTATAGTTATTAGACCTTTAGGTGCTGCACATGGAAAAGGCTTCAGAGACATAGGCCTACAGTTTTTTGTGTTTGTTTGTTTGTTTACTATTAAAAGCTATTGACGGTGCCGATTTATAGGCTAAACATATCTGCAGCGCACTGTATTGATAAGCTCATGTGTTTAGTTCTGTTGTGCTCTTTCTGTGGCTGTGGTTGTAGAGCGTGTTTTATTGTCCTTGATGTCAGTGAACGCACCACACGAGACACAGAAATGATGGTAGAGCTGAGAGTCAAACGTCAATAATCTTGCAGAAAAGCCTCCATAGCTTCTTTTGTGTGAGATGCTACAGTATGTATTCAGGTAAAGAATATAGATTTCATTGTTGCTAAGCAATACTTTCTACTCTGTTTTTATGTGAGACATAATGGAGTAGTCAACGTCGACTCAACTTTCACTACTCACATATTAGTCGTCTTTAAAAAATACGTTGTTGTTCAACCCCTACTATATATATATATATGTATACACACGTATACTCTGCCAGTCTGCAGCAGAGCTGTGGGCAGTTTTTCGTTGGACATGCCACCCACATGTTGGCTAGGGGGACACTTTTGGTCATATCACCAAGCCCTACCTTTGGGCAATTTCAAATAGCAGGGCTAGCGATTGTTCTCAGCGACTCTCCTATCAATAACTTAAGTACGCTGCAACGCTTTCCATCATATGTAACCTGTTTTTTTTCCCCCAATTGCTAAGACAAGTGCCTCAAGTTTTCTGAATCTGAAAAAAAAGGCCTCATAGTTATACGTGTATATTAGCTTTTAGCGATCAAGACTGGTTTGTGTACCAGTAAACATGCTTGGACATCTATACAAGTTTATACGGTGGCTGACAATGACAAACTGCATTAAAAGAAGAGTCCTTGAAGAAATAATCCATGCATTCATGAAGACTCTGCTTTAAGGCCTCACCCCCCCATTCAAGATGACACAACAAGTCTACATCATGTGGTGTCAATGGTGCAGCGTGACTCCCTTGTGTCCATAAAACTGGATGGCACCTAGCTCCTTCCATTAGTCTTTGAATGTCACAATAATTAGCATCTCGCTAATGACAACAGGTATCGATTCCCTGAGTGTTAAAGACAAACGGAGGATACCAAGAGATAAGAATGAGGAGGAGAAACCTCAACAGCAAGAGGAGGAGGAGGAGGAGGAGGAGACGGGAGGGACTCAGGTCCATTACCTGATTAATTTAACTGCAGTCGTCACAAACGCTCAGAGTGACAGGCCGCCATTAATGCTAAGAGCAGAAGTGATCTATCACGGCGAGGGGCGCTTGACACTTTCTCTCCCCACACCACTAACTTTCATTAACAGCCCCTTAAAAAAACAGCCTTGTCATACGCACACAAACACGCGGCAAGATTTATGACTCAGCCGGTAGAAAACTCCGAAGAGGAGGCGGAGTATTAACCGTGACACCGGGGGCATTTCATAATGTTTTATTCCAGGCACAGTTAGGCCCCAATCCGTCGATAAAGAGGCTTCTTTGACGGCTTTCTGCGGTTTGAAAGGATCGCTTCAAAATGTCAGGGATTCGGCCGATTCTATTCAGCAGACCACCCGCGTGTCACTAGCTAATCCTTTTAATAGCACGGAAAGGGAAAACCAGGCTGTGGGCAGTTTTTTTTTTTGGACATGCACCACAATCAGGTCAGCGTGAGAACAACTTGAAGAGCCAAGGACAGAAATGAGGAGCTGTTTTTGGTTGAGACGGAGGAACACCACCTACACGCTGGTTAGAAGGAAGATATATTAATATGTCAGCGAGATTCAAGCAAAGGAGAAGGAACTTAACTCGAAACTCCAAGGTTCCAAGTGACGGGATAACCAGACTCTATTAAGCGGCTTGTTGGGAAACATAGCAGGATACAGCTGAAATGAATTCCAACCAGTCTGTGCTTCATTAACGTGAACACAACATGCTAAACATGAGATTTACTGGAAAAAGGTGATTGTTCTACCATATTCAACCACAGCTTTGTAGCTGCAGTTGCAAAGCTGTGGACCATGGAGTACTGGTGGGAGATTTTTGGGGTAGGGCTGGCGATACATCGAGTTTTCAAGATATATCAATATATTTTCACGCTAGATATAGGATGAATGTCTATCCACTGACAGGAGAACTGAATAACATTGACCATCTTGTGACGATTCAACGTTCTTCTGGGAAACCTTTGGACCTGGCATTCATTCATTCATTGGTGTGGATGTTCCTTAGACATGTAGCACCCACCTAGACCAGACCAGGCACCCCCACCCCATAGCAATGGCACTCCTTGATGGTGGCAGCAAAAACGCTTTAGGAACAACTCAAAAAAATGCTCAGAACATCTCAAGGTGTTGATCCCAAACTGATCAAGTATCTATGGGATGATCCACAGAGGCCCCTCAATAACAAAATTGTGTTGCCAGAAACCACAGGACACCCTCAGAAGGCCCATGTCCATCCACTGATGAGCCACAACTGTTTTGGAGAGCCTACCATATTAGGAAGGTGGTCATAATGTTATGCCTGATTGGTGTACATCGTTGTTTAACTATATTCCATAATCTGGATGTATCATTCTAATCTATCTTTTGCTTAAAGGGCGTAACCTCAATGACTTCGAATGGGGCTACCGAGCTACCATCAACACCTGAACGCCTCCTCCTGCATAGACATGCCATAAAGACGCTAGCCATGTCTTCATTTACAGGCGCCACATGCATTACAGCCCGAACGGCAGATAAGAACGACGACGGCGAGCGCTGTCTCTCGCAGGCCTCAGGAGGACGGGGAATGACGCGTCCCACCGTCCGTGACAAATCTGTCCTCGAGGATTTTCAATCTGAGAAAAGCCATCAGGGTAGACGGAGACAATCGGTCCTTCTTTTGCGTCACGGCGGCATTTGCATTTTTATTTTTTTATATTTATTTTTTTATTTTTCTCCCCCGTGTCCAGGCTTGTTCACTTGTTCGTATCGGACACACGCCCACTCTAAAACCACTGCAAAATGAGTGCGGCTCTCGAAATTCTGGGCAGCGACCACCTTCGCCGACGCCAAGCTAACAGACCGAGTGTTGCTTCTGAGTCCAACTGATGATCAGACAGAGAGAGAGAGACAGAGAGAGGGACGGCTACAGAGTTGGCCGGCTGCTCCGTTGGCAGGAGTCGATGGTAATGATGCTTTGATTGGGACTGAGTGTGAGGCCTTCGAGACATGAGTGGGTCAGGCAGTGGCAACTCTGTTGATCACACACAGGCACACACACACACACACACACACACACACATCGACTTTCACAGGCCTCCCACTCCTGATCCACCCCTCCTACACGCCAACCACACATCAAAGTTAAAGCTCCGCGACACTCCTGCTCCAAAAACAAAAAACAAAAAAAACCCTTCACTCAAACGCACGACACTCATCAGGAGCTCTTGACAGCCCCGAGAGCCTCTCCTGGGATCTAACTTGCTCTCATCACATTTGGTCGTGCGACAGGGCCGCCGCACTTTTCGTAAAACAAAAAAAAAAGCAGTGGCGTCGTTCTCGCCCGCTGCGGTTTGGGACGTGCGTTTGAACGCCGTTTCATCCCGACGCGTTGACACTGACGCGAGCGAAACATGCAAATTCTGAACCCCCCCTCCTGTTTTTTTTCCCCTCCCTCCCCCTTTTAGCGACATATTTGCTGCTAAGTGCTCACCGCTGCGGTGTTTGCTAAACTGCAGCTCCCACGTATCACCTGTCAGTCCCACAATGTGGGTGTTGCTTGGATGTTTCTCTTCTTTGGATGTTTTGAGCGTCTGATCGCGGCGCCTTCTGGGTTTTGCTACATTAGCGCAATGTGACAGCACAAACAAGATTATAATTTTTATACAGTATATATATATATTTTTTTAAAAGGATAAATACACACATTTCTTCACATGTTCAGATGTGTTAAATATTCCTACGAGGTGTCTACCTGGTATATTACTCTAATAACGCATTAAGCAGTGATATAAATAAGAATGTCTTTGATATAACACACTAAAGATGATACAGCCACGATATTAAAAAATATAAACTCCAGGGCTTCTATAATAATAATAATTCTGCGTTAAAGGGGAACTACTGTTTTTTTTTTTTTTTTTTTACAACCTGGACCTTATTTCTGGCATAAAATACAGTCATTTACTCAACCATATAACTTTGGTGTCATTTGGAGTCATTTGGAAGATATTTAGATCTGTGTATATCCATATAGTGGGAGTGAATGGGGCACCGAAACGCAGCCTCTAATAACGCATTATTTGCCACAAAACACGTTCATTTCACCAATATTTTGTTATGATACACTAGTGCTATTCCCATACAGGGTCTGTACATTGACCTACTAATCTCTGACCCGGAAGACCGTTGCGGTCGGCTAGTTTACCTGTAATTTGCTACTGCTAGTTTTTTGCAACATAGGTGAATATTTTTCCGATTCCGAGGTTGTAGATGCCGACTTTGTTTATGATGGACGTCACTACCGTTTTAAGCTAGAATATACAGATGAGGAGCTCGTTGTAAGGAGGATGCAGACGCAGAGAGAAGAACAGTTGGCCAAAGAACAACAAACTGTGGCACGTCAGCGAGATATTTAGATCTGCATATATCCATATAGTGGAAGTGAATGGGGCACCGAAGCCACAAATAATGCATTATCTGCCGCAAAAATTTCACCAATATTTTTGAAACATGACTGAATATTTTTCTGATTCTGAGGTTGTGGACGGACCATAGCAGGAGCAAATTACAGGTAAACAAGCTACGGCTGTGTGTGGCGCTCAGAGATGACATCATCCAGGTCAGAAGACATCATCTTTGGTCTGTAGGTCAATCTACAGACCCCAGATGATGATAACAAGTAACTCCTGACTCAGCACTAGGGTATCATTACAAAATATTGGTGAAATTAACAAGTTTTGTGTCAGATAATGTGTTATTTAGAGGCTGCATTTCGGTGCCCCATTCACTCCCACTATATGGATATATGTGGCGCTCTGCTGGAGCTTAATATCTTCCAAAGGACTAAAAACGACAACAACATTACATGGGTGAGTATAATATGCCAAAAATAAGGTCCATGTTGTAAAAAAAATAACTGTATGTCTTTGAGATAATACACAAAAGCTGCTACAACCTTGATATTAAAGAATATAAAGGAAAAAATCCAGGGCTTAGACGATAATAATAGGAAGTTTAGTCTTCTGTGTTAAGTTGGCACAAAGGCTACACATCGAACCAGACGATATACGTAGGCTATATACGTAAGTTATGGCATCTAAGTCCCACAGTACTTTAAATGAGACTTATGTCGTGATAACCTTCGTGGATTTCAATAAATCTAATAAATCTGTGCATTCAAAATAAGTTTTAAAGGAACTTCTGCTTATCATTAAAATATTTTCAACCAATATGAAAAGAGACTTCAGGTCACATCTGAATCCAAACACGTTACACCCCTCTCAAGAGCCGCCTATCTAGTTCATCGTAACACCGACTCCGAAGCATCAGTCTCGTGGACTCGTCCTTTATATCCAGACGGACTGAACGTGTCTCTCAGCGTCATTGCTCCTGCAGCACACAGCTGTCTCTGCCAGTAAACACTGGGCGCCAATCAAAACAGGCAGTCAGAAGGAGTTTTAATGGAGCACAGCTGATGAGGCCAACATTGAGCCAATCAGAGCGGAGTAACAGAGATGTTTTGACAATGCACACCAATCATTATCATATGGGAGGACAAGAGGGAAACCGATCCCCAGTCTGTGTGTGTGTGAGTGAGGACAGAAGAGCGGATTTGTCAGCGGCCAAATTACAGGATTGGTTTCTCTGTAAATTAAGTCGGCAGTCTTTCCCAAACAGGCCTATGGAGACGGGCCTACCAATCAGGTTTTGGTTTAATGCCCTTTCTGTGCAGTTAATTTAAAACCAAAAGACAGTGTTTCCCACTATTTAAACAGGATATAAAAGGTCTGCACATAAAATAAGAACTGTGCGTCTTTAAATTATCGGAATTATGCGAATATTGGATGTAGCGACAAAAATCAGCAGCCTTTCCCGTTCATTTACAGGAATACTAAA
This sequence comes from Planiliza haematocheilus, assembly GCA_005024645.1. NCBI lineage: Eukaryota > Metazoa > Chordata > Actinopteri > Mugiliformes > Mugilidae > Planiliza > Planiliza haematocheilus. The sequence goes on from SRSE01000635.1 coordinate 941,462, forward strand.
CAAAGAGCTGTTGAGGCATGGCTTTCTATGGACTAATGTACGTAAGATTAAATAAAGTATCAGCAACTTAAACGAGTTTATTGTAAACAGTTGACTTTCAGTTTTACTTTGCTAGGTAGCTAGCTCTTATAAAGTTTTCGGCCGAAATTTTTTGGTGCATCCCTACTAGCAATATGTTTATGTTTGGCTTATTTCCGTCGGAAACATTCGGGGTGGTAAATATACAAGACACCTAGGCAACCAGAGCCTGGAACGCCAATTAGCAATCAACCGTCAACAACAAACTGTCAGGCAATGAGCAAAACTGTCGGGCAATGAGCAAATTGCCATCAACGTGGCCGAGGCTTTAAGAGTTACACCTAAACCATGCTCATAGCTGCACATCGTTGTCCACACAGGACACTGATTGTTCCACAGCTCCAATCAGCCGCAAACCTGGCAAGGTGGATTGCCGTGCATATCTCGCGATCTCATGAATCATTCAAGGACCCAGCTGCTTCTCAAAGTAACCTTTCCACAATGCCGCGTATGATTAATATGCAGTACACTGATCCAAGTACGTTTTGACATCTCGCAGTTGAAAAGGACTTGGATTGATTTCCCTTTCCCTAACAGTGTGTTGAGGCTTCAATCGTTTTCTGTCATCAACTTTCCGTCTCCAATAACATGATGACTTTCTTTCGCTTCCTGCTGCACGCAACCTCGCCTCCTCTTCATCCACGTTTTCTTTCTTTCTCTCCGTTTTCGTGGACCTGGCTTTCGTGGCTTTCCTCTCTCAGACGACGCTCATTGTTTCCCTTCACTGTCGCTGCCAAATACATTACCGGAGAGACCTAATAAAGGCTTCCCGGCCAGTTCGATTGTGATGTACATCTTGTTGGACGAAGGAGAGGGAACGTAACGTACGAACTGCACACTCATGAGGAAAAGTAGTGAGTGCAAAACGTCTGCAGCTCGGAGCGATTGCGAGAGGTGAAATATCAAAAGCTGCAGAGAAAGAATTAATAAGAGGGAGATAAAAACCTAAAAGGTCAAGCTGTGTGGAAGTCTAATTAGGGTTTGCTCAGAGTATTTAACAGTGTTATGGTTGCACGGCTCAGGCCTTTCGATTCTCTCCACTCACAGAACAACATCTCATGGTAAAATGTTTTATCCGTTTTTTTTAAAAGCGCCGTCGTCCAGGTCCCGATCAATTAAGCTAGTAAAACAGAAGTCACTCAATAAGGCTGGATCAGCTGTTTGCAGGAGATATTGATCACTGTGGCTAAGACACAGACGGAGGTACTGAACACTGGACTGTCGCCGTAGCTACCGGGTTAAATTGACGTGAGGGGATAAACCACAGCTGTCAAACATACGGTTCGTGGGCCAAAAGCGGCCCTCTGGAGGGTGTAATCAAGCCCGCAAAATAAATTTGCAAAAAAATTGCGTAGAATTGCAATTTTTCTCAAATTTGTCCATTGTTTTAGAAAGAGAAGTGGACAGAACACAACACTGAGACCCAGGACTTAACAGCAGAGGGAAACGTGCCCAAATAGCACTTATTTTTATTTCAAAATTTTTTTCAAAAAAAAATTGGAAAAATGGAAAAAAATCTGTAGTTGTCATTACTTATAGGTTATTATGCTGTTGTCTTATTGGTCCTGCCCACTGGAGGCTGGTGGAGGCTGGGCTTTCAGCTCTGTCTGATACGGTGAAAGTGAAGCTGAATGTAAACTTTAAACAGCCCTACCTGAACATGTCTCCGAGTCCCTTCAGCATGCCCTTCTTGGCTTTTCCCTTGTCTTTCTCCTTCCCTCCGTCCTGCTGCTGCTGCTGCTGCTGCTTCTTCTTCTCCTTCTCCTTCCCTCCCTTGTCCTTCTCCTTCTTCTTCTCCTCTTTGGTGCGGTTCGTGCCGTTGACCAGAGGCTTCTCCGAGCCGGACAGCGGGGTCTGGTCGGCCACCGTGGACACGGAGTCCCTCCCCGACCGCGAGCTCTCCTCCGTGTCCTCCTCCACTGGACAGAGATTAAAAAATACATATATAAAAGAGATAGAAATGTGGTAAAGAAAGAAGAACAACAGTTTTTTTTTGTGAAAATCAATAAAACCTAATAAAGAAAAACCTATTAGACCCATAAATGTGTAATTATGTCTCCTGAGCAGCAGGGGCCTCATCCACTTTAACGACATATTACAGCTGACTGACGAGCTCCGTTCTACAATGAGATAGGAACCATTAGAGACCTATTAGACGCCGACTTATAAACTGATGAACGCTAGAACACATTAACTATCATTTTATGGCATTAACGTGCGTCACAAAATGATATAAAGGAAGCATAATTTTGTCATAGTTATCGAGTAACCGATGGGCCATTTAAACACTGAATGATTCTTTCTAGAGCCCACCTGTGGCTGAGAAGTCCACAGAGAAATGGCAGAATTAAGAAACAGCACACGTTTTCTGTAATCCCGCGGACGCTAGTATCCAGACTGGATCAGATTCAGAGGGGTGGTGCAAACCTTTGACTATCTGTTCAATAGGAAAATATTAGCCCCTAATATCCATGTAAACACTTGATCTGATTTTGTTTTGTGGTCTCACACTACCTGCGTAAAATCTGAGCAGCAGCTGCTTGAGGGCCTTGACGCAGTGTTTTGGCCGGCTGGCTATCACGGATGGTTTTATTCAGTCATTAAGACGCAAGCCAAGAACGACCTGTCAGCTCTGCTTGGGTAAAATGCACTCACGTAACAGAACATTAATTTGGATGTGCAGCTTCCGCTTGAAGCGAAAATAACCGACAGTCTGGACACAAACAGGAACAACAGTCCAGCTGGAGTCTGTCCACTGAATAGATTCACGCCCCTGGCTAAACTACTACAGGCAATAGTATTCTCCTAATAACTGGACAAACTGTCGCCTTTTGTCGCCTTCTAATAACCGTGTAAACTCTTGATCTTCTGGTTTCTCTCTGGTTGGACTAAATCCATCTCTTTCTGAGCATGTTGGCTCCACGTAAGGTAAAAACATCAGGTGATGAGTTTCCAGGACAAGCTTTTGAAAGATTGAAGGAAGCCAAAATGGAAAATCCATGTGACCTGTAACATTTAAACATGTGGAAACATCTCAGTAATTGTCAATAAAGTTGGGGGATGAAATATTTCTGGATGGATTTTATGTTTTACAGCAACAGAACCACTCTGTCAATAGAGATCTGTTGTGATTGGTGTTTTGGACTGGCTAACGAGACGGACTGTTTTATTCAGCGTCCACATAAACACCAGGTAGAAGTAAAATTTTATTTTATTTGTTTCATTATTATTTTATTTATTTTTATTTTATTATTTTATTTATGTTTATATTTTTATTTAATTATTTTATTTTTATATTTGTATTTAATTGTTTTATTTATTTTATATTTTATTTCATTATTTTATTCATTTTTATATTATTATTTAATTAAATTTTATTAATTTTATATTATTGTTTAATTTTATTTAATAGTTGTATTTAATTATTTTATTTATTATTAATAATGATTTTTTTTTTTTTTTATCTTACACCTATTTTTTTTTCGTACTGGTAGCTTTCAACAGTGTGTTTGTTTTTTAACTGAGCTACTGTGACCAAGCAATTTCCCTCGTGGCTCAGTCTGTCTTGGTCTAAGTCTATATAAACATAAACCATAAATAGAACATCTGGAACGGACGACTCTGAACATACTCCGCTGACGTTTAAAGATCGGTGTCCACTAAAGATGCTAGCTAACGTGTCGCAGACTTTTCTGACTCCTCCTCCTCCTCTCTAAGGTGCCTCTCACTGACAGTGTGATGCATCTGGTATCTAATGCAGCAGAGGTGCTGAGCAATCAATAAGCCATTGCCACAAGCAGTGATATAATCAGCTGCCCGATGCTGAGCATTAGTCACAACGCTGTCACTCCCATGCACGAGTATGAAGCCACATCCGTTTTAGTGGCTGACATGTCATCAGTCTCATCACTGCTGTGTTAGTGGGATTTGACATCACTTCAGGAATCCATAATGCAATCATCAGATTTCACATTTGAGAGACACGCTCCAGGAGCTGCAGGTTGACTGAGGCTGAAGGACAGCGACGGGACCCGGCCCCGCTGACGGATGCGCCGCCTCGCGGGATCGGACCTGTGACGTTTCAGAAAGAGGACGGTGTCTTTAAACGCCGCCGGCGCTGAACATTTGATGCCTTACATGTCTCCATGCCCTCGTCGTCGTCCTCCGTGGCGGCCGGCCGGTCGTAGGATTTGTCGATGGCCGCCCGGAAGCTCTCGTTGCAGCCCCGCCCCCTGATGATGCGAGGGCGGGGCCTGTGGAAGGGGAGGTCTCCGTTGAGGGTTACCTCTGCAACCGCCGTCTGGAGGCTCTCCAGGGAGCTGGACTTCTTTAAGCCCAGCGACGGCCCAACGTCCTTGGTGGAAGAACCTGATGAAGGGATACAGAGGTGTTTATTGCTGGAGCAGAACAAAGACCTTTAAGTCGCGGCCTCGTAAACCATAAATACCCCATCTTAGCTCTAATATCCACTACATCCCATGTTTATTTGACCTCACACTGCTTTCAAGTGGAAATCAGGAGCTTGTGGTTACGGAGAATCCAACGAGCCAACGTCTAGAAGCTACAGAAGCTAACAGCTTAGCAAGCTAACGACCAGATAGCTAAATGCAAGGGATTAAAAACCTTTAAACTTCCACTGGGTAAGAGAACTGGATGTACCGTTTGTGCTGCTTTTCCCAACAGTGTACCGATCAGACATAACATTACGACCACCTGTCAAAATGGTTGGAACTCATCAGATACTTGATCAGTTTGGGATCTAGTGAATTTGGAGGATTGTTCCTGAAGCGTTTTTGTGCGTCCTAGGGACCAGGATGGCTGCTATGGGGTGGGGGTGCCTGGTCTGGTCTAGGTGGGTGCTACATGTCTAAGTAATAGCTACACCAATGAATGAATGAATGCCAGGTCCAGAAGTTTCCCAACGGAAGGTTGAACTTGCAACACGATGGTCAATGCTGTTCCTTTCCGCTGTCAGTGGTCATAATGTTGTGGCTGGTCGATGTACGTGCCTGATCGTGAGCGTTTTTCCTTTATCGATTTCAAAAGAGGTGGCCTGGCGGTGCTTAAACGCCTCCACGTTTTCCACATCATATGCTTTACTTCAACCACAGGAAACCCAATCCGTACTTTCACATCGATCCCGGGCCATCGGTCGGAACTTAAAACATTCCCAAGGACAACGAACGATGACGCCATGCAGGAATTATCATGAGACTTGTGTTTCAGGGTGACTTCAGTTGGGATGGATTTAGAGGATGAGAAAGAAAGCACCAACAGCGACCAAGCGACGTGACGCATATTTGACAACAAGCCACTTCCTGCCAATCCCAAATGACCAACGACTAATGCCGTCCAAGTATGACCTCAGACTCTTCCCGTGCTTTGGCTTTAAGTAGCTGCAGTAGCTTTTTTTTTTTTTCTTTCTTGTGGTGGATTCTGGGAAATGTTCCAGCCAAACCCACAACTACTCTAGAGGTGAACGTCCACCGGCCAATAAAACAAGGATGTGCAGCGGTTGTGACGGCAAGAGAACAACATGGGAGGCAGAAGAAAACCAGCCAGCTTCTGCTCCGGTGCAGCACGTCCAGGGCTGCTTCCTCGTTTCTGCAGCTGGTGATTAAAAAGCCGCACTTCTATTAAACACAACTGCCTGTCTTCACTTTGCTGCAACCATCGACAGAACATGATTCAAAAGGCCGAATACAGCCAGGCTTAAAAAGCAGGTAAAGAACTTTCTTATAATAGGTCCCACTACTGAATCTCAGTGGCATGACTCAAGAGGAAACACCTGGTTTACCTGAAACCCAAGCAGCCTTTCTGAAGGACAGCAAGCGATATATCAATTGTGTGGTGCATTAATGTGTGTGTGTGTGTGTGTGTCTCTTTCCTCTTGCAAATTTCATTACAGGACGTGACTGTGAATGAAAACAAGCAAATTTGGGGAAACATGACAGTTTAATTAAACTAAGACCATTCGTACAGTGGAGCAGGCATATTTTATTTATTTATGAGACCATGTGCAGTGGGCGATAAAAGGATAAGGTGGATGAAGGTGTCTGGAAGCATTGAGGGGAGTCTTTAATAGGCAAATATAACACGTTTCTATTATACATGCTAAAGGCTTGTTGTTGCAAGCGGCCCAGATCACCTCCAAAGGCGTCCTCAGTGCAACTTGGGAGTATTCACGCCCGTCCTTGAATCTAGCACTCAGGACGCCTGTTAATACCATAACATTATGACCACCTTCCTAATATTGTGTAGGTCTTAATTGTGCCTCCAAAACAGTTGGGACTCATCAGGGAATGGTGTCTGGCAATACAATGTTGTTAAATTGGGGGAGTGGTCTCTGATGGGAGGGGCCTATGAGGGGAGGGGCCTATGTGGATCATCCCACAGATAGTTCATCAGTTTGTGATCTAGTGAATTTGGAGGCCAGGTCAACACCTTGAGATGTTCCTCATGTTTTTTTTGAGTTGTTCCTAAAGTGCTTTCACTACTGCCATCAAGGAGTGTCATTGCTATGGGGTGGGGGTGCCTGGTCTGGTCTAGGTGGGTGCTACATGTCTAAGTAACATCCACACCAATGAATGAATGAATGCCAGGTCCAGAAGTTTCTCAGCCGTACACTGAATTGTCACAAGATGGTCAACGTTATTGACTTCTCCTCTCATTGGTCTTAATGTTGTGGCTGTTGGGGTATAATAAACTAGCTAAATGGAAAATTGACAAATCATTCATTCCATTCTGAATAAATTGTGCAATTGCATTTAGACCGTGTGACACCTGAGCAGGAGGTGACAGAAACCTGGAGGTAGAAAAACGACCTGCAGAGTCAAACTGAATGTACTTTGTCAGTCAGTTCTAATCTGATTGATATTTTGAGGGAATTTAAACACAAATATGTTATTAGACCATTGTATTGTAAGAAACTTTTTTGTGATCTAAACTACTACTTGAAGTGTACTGTTACTGGCTTTCCTTTAACAAAGGAATACCTTCATAAAATCAATGTGTTTACAACAGATCGAAATTTATTCAAATATTCAAACGACCTGCCAACAAACACGCTTGAAACAGGCTTCCTGCTTAAGAGTGAGACTGACGGAAATAAATAAATAAATAAATGGAAAACTGAGTACACCAGGATGAACAAGCCTTCGGGTTAGCGGCCCTCCATTCATCCTCATCAGTCCTGTTCCCTTAACGTCTCGCCGGGAGCCGGGCTGATGGGCTTTTCACGCCGCTCGCCCACTTTATGTTTTTTAAAGCTCTTGTTCGCAACAGTCACACTTCAGCGAAGTGAATTTACACCGCGTTGGAGATCTGACAAATGGCATCGAGTCGCAAACATGAGGAAAGAAAAAGAACTTTCTGGTGACTCTGTGAGGAGACTTATTCTGCTCAGATCAGCCACCTGGACACTGGACACAGAGTGATCTGAGCACAAGTACCCAGCTTTAAGTGTCTACGTTCACAGCTAGCATCAAAATGCATCTCCACATATCTACATATGGCATGACCTGAAGCGTAGTAGAACATTGTGCAAATTACAAAAACGTCAAGATGCTTTAGACGCCAACGGTCGACAAGAAGATGCCCGGGCTGCTCTTAACCCTGCAAAAAAAACAACAGTCTTGACAATAACTGTGACGACCTAGATTTATAGATTGGACGACCCAGATTGGAAAAATCTGCGTTTTTATAAAAGGTCTTCTGGTCAGTGACTGGAGGACACAATCATTTTTCACCAGGCTGATGCCGAGCAGCTTAAGCACCTCTACCCGAACAAAAACAACAGAAAGCGTTTAACCGCTTCCCAAAATGGATATAAATGGACTTGCGACGTGAACTTTACAGGGATCACTCAGAGGACACTTTCTCACAGAGATTTATAATGTGTCCAAAAAAAATGCGGACGCGGTTTCGGACTCTGCCGACACTCCGGCATTGTCCTCCGTCACTGAGGGGTCCTCGTCCACCATGTGGCAGTGGCCTGTGTCAATAAACCTCTGGTCTAATCTCAGCTCAGGAGATGAGAGCTAGTGTATCCCGTGTCATAGCTGTCACAGTCTTTGGTTTCAGCGGACTCGTTGTGTTTGGACTTTGGTAAATGGACCATGGATCATTTGGACTTAGCGCAGAGTGAACAAAAAGTTGGTAAAGTAACACCAGAGGTCCACGAAGTGAAAATAAACCCCTTAAATAAAACAGGGGGGAATCTATTAGCCTAAAACCACCAGGGGAATTGAAAGGGAATTTAATTCCAGACTTTAAGAACACCTTCTTTTCTCATGAAGTTCACGCCAAGTATTCACCTCAATTACAGCAATTATTATCAGAATCTGCAGCTTGTAAAGGGAAACGAGCAGAATTCAACGTAAAGGCAGATCACTTTAATTCAGACAGAGACAATGGAGCTTAATTAAGGAACATGTTCTGATTTGTAGTGAAGGCAGCTTGATTATCACCAGAAAACAAGTGCTCTCGCATCAACCCAACGTTTGTTTCTGCACTGAAACGAAGGGCATTAATGGCCCGGAATAATCGTAATTGGAGACACGTAGGAAGAAAAAAAAGCAGCAGCAGGAGCACTGGTAAAACTTGTTCAATGGTAAATCAGACTCGGATCCGACTAATTATTTGTAAGACACTGAATATCAATAATTGCGTTGCTTGTGTCTCATTAGTATCCATATCAGCTCTCCATTGACGCTGAAGCAATGACTTAAAAGACGTTGACTGAAAGAAAATGAATGGACAACACCTATTGTAAATTATCAAGTAAAATGCTATCTCCATTTGACCTCACCATCTTTTACTCCATGTCCCATCAATACATAGTTAACCTCCTTAGTCTGGTTGATTCAGCTCCACCCTTTAGTTCCCATTAATCCTTACTTCTGTGCAATTATGAACTTAACAGCCGTACAATGAGCACGACTTGTTGAACTATTTCATTACTCCTTCCAATGGTTAAGATGGTCTATATCTTGACAAATAGAAAGATAAAATTGATGATAAAAAAAAGGTTCTGCTCAGGTGATGAGTCGAGAACAAGCTGCAGGAACTCCCAAACGAGGGCCGCGAGAACAAAATGACGTCAACTTCTTGCGGGTATGCAACAGTGTTAAAGGGGAGCTACTGAGTTTTTACAACCTGGACCTTATTTCTGGCATAAAATACGATCGTTTACTCACCCATATAATTGTTGTGTAATTTGTATTCCTTCGGGAGCTAATTAGATCACCGTATGTCCATATAATGGGAGTGAATGGGGCACCGAAACGCAGCCTCTAAATAACACATTATCTGCCGCAAAACTTGTTCATTTCACCAGTATTTTTTTATCGTACGTTAGTGCTTTTCCCCGTTGAGCCCAGAGTTCATCCACAACCTGAGAATTGGAAAAATATTCAGCTATGTTGTGAAAAACTAGCATTAGCATATTACAAGTAAATAAGCCGATAGAGACGACATCATCCAAGTCAGAAGACGTCATCCAGGTAACAGGTGACTCTGGACTCAACAGGGAATAGCACTAGCTTAGCATAAGAAAATATTGGTGAAATGAACAAGTTTCATGGCAGATAAGGCTGCAATTCGGTGCCCCATTCACTCCCACTATATGAATAAATGCAGATCTAATTATCTCTCGTAAGAATACAAATTACACAAAAGTTATATGGGTGAGTAAACGATCGTATTTTATGGCAGAAATAAGGTCCTTGTTCTAAAAAAACAGTAGTTCCCCTTCAAGTTTAAACCACGGTCTTGGTCTTCGTCTAACCACAACCAAGTACTTCTCATGGTCGCCCCATTGAAACAGCTAGAGGTGTGCTGTATAATCCCACATATTTATGAGGTTTCTGTAAAAACAGGAGGCTTGGGAGGCATATGAAGACCCCTCCCCCGTGCAGGATGAGTCATCAATATTTATTTAATCGTTTTCCAGGACATTATAAAGTCAACAAAGTACCTCCAAAGCAACTTTTTTTTTTGGCATTGCTCTGCCATATGTTGGCATATAAGTGACGTACACTGAGAAAAGTAGATTAAAAAACAAAATCTAATTATATTAATGGAGATGTGATTTTTTTTTTTCTCCATTTCAGATATGAGGATGGATTTTAAAATTGCCAAGACATGCCAAGTCCCAACTTTTTTCCCGCTGTGATCTGATTATGCGATAGCGCCCATGACTCATCTGTTGCCACCATTTGGCCAACACACCTTATAAAATATGCAACAGTCCCATGCTTGCTGACTCACGCCACCAAAACATGACAGAAAGTTGGAATCGACGCCGTCTTCATCTCGTCGTTGCCAAACTTTGTTTCACAAGACCTCTTTCGACCTCCTTTTATTTTCACCGAGTCTTCGCGTTGCTTTAAACTGCCCGACACTTCTTCCTCCGTGCAGTCTCAGGTGTTACTCTGTCCCTTTCCTCGCTCCCTACACGTCTTCCTCCGGCGCCATCCATCCTCTCGCCCAAGTCACCAATTTCGGAGGCGGCGGTGAAAACACACAAGACTTGACAATGACGGATGGCTCGCTGTCAGCCCGCTGCCTTAACCAAGGACAGAGTGCTTTCTCCGCTCTCCTACTCCCGACGCGCGCACACACACACACAGAACAATTAGTGCTAAAGCTCCGAGGCAACGGGGAGAAAATCAAATCTGTAGTCACCCGACCGCTTTCGCGAGCATGTTCGGCAGCGACCTCGAACTTCGGCGGAGACTGCAGCGGTCTTCACTCGGCGGGCTGACACATTCGTCTTTTCGAGAACGAGCCAAACGGTGAGCGCGGGGAACGCTGCGCTACGTGCATACTGAGCAGAAAGGTCCGATAAATGTCCACATGCATTAGATCTGCGGGCTAGCTGCAGGATTTTGGAGTTCCTTGCAAGTCTGTTGTGTGGAGCAACAGGTAGACTGACTGCAGCTGGTTTATATATTGCGGTTTTACATTTACGATGCAATAATATGATCTGAAATGAACAAATAACCCTTTTTATTGCTATTATAATGCAAATAAATGCCATAACATTGACCTCAAATAACCTGAGTAAACCCTGCAGGTCTTCATTGTACCTTTCAGTGCACCGGTCCTTACCTGCGTTGGTGTCGGGACGAGGGGTGAGGTTAATCTCGTCGGCTACTGTTAAAGGAAGGGGGAGGGAGAGAAGAGGGATACAAACATTTGGGGTTAGTGCTCACGACATTCCACATGCAACATCCAGGTGCAAACATCCGAGAAGGCTTCATCTCAATTAGGACAGGACGCCATGCGAGACGAGGAGGCGTTTTTTTTATTTTTTTTCTAGGAAATGAAAAGAGAGTTTAAAGGATAGCAATCAGAGTTGTTGTCGTATCAACACGGCACACAGCGGCAGTCTGGTAGTGAAGATTAGATATGATTATAGAGAGCGCGGGCAGAGAGAGCGGCGCAGCCAAAGCAATCAAGCGGCCGTTCGGAGCCATTTCAAGGTGAATCAACGCAGCGGTGAAGTTCTTGACTTTGGGCAAGAGATGCCGAGTCTGTTCTCGTAAGGAGGAGGCAAAGGGGGTGGAATGCATTTAAATATATAGGAACATGTTGGGGAGCGTGCGGGGACGTGTGCCCGAGGTCGCATGAAATCCGATTCTCATGTAGCTAACTAGGTGCACTGAATAAATCGAGTGGATCTCCTTAATGCATGTACGGTAAGCCATGAAATATTTCACTGGGGAAAACACACAAAAAAGGGATTTTACCACTTTTTTGAAGTTTTGCAATCCCGTAAAACTTCCTTGGCTGCAAACAAACCATTGGCGAGCTGCCCGATGCCAAAATTTACCATTAATTACGTGGAAATGACAAGCTAGGCGCCTGTATGCATTTTAATTTGAGCATTATGAAGCAACAGGGTGGACACTTCAGAGGTTTGGGACACATAAATTCAAATTTCTCCCTGATTACAACTTCAAATTTGGCTTGAATGGTGTTAAAGTCCCTAAACGGCGATTAAAGAAAATCCTGCAGAACGTGAAAGTGACAATAAATAAAGTTGAACCCTCAGCGAAGGAAAAGAGGTTGCGTTAGACAACGTTAGACTTTACTTTTAGAGTTGAAGGTACGGTGTTAAACGCATGAATGCAGGTGCAGATACCTGGACAGTACCTCAGTCCCTGCTCTTGGACTTAAGACATGAACCCGAAACGCTGGGCCACACAGAGAAGTTCTGAACGCCGTACCTAGATCCATGCTCTTGGACTTGCGTGTCTTGATGATCTCGAGCTGAGCGGCGTCCCCGAACTGCTTGGTGCGCTTCTCCGACATGCTCTGGCGTCCGAAGCCTTCCCTCTGGAAGGCGCCGTCTGCGCCGTTTTCGTCTGGACTCAGGGGGCTGGAGGGAAGGTGAGACGGGACGGTAAGATAAGATGGACTTCATCAATCAGCAAAGAAATTTGCTGATTGCAGCATTACAGCAAAGAAAGGGGGACAAAAACGGTTTAATATGATAGATGATATTGAAGAGATGTAAGACAAAACTCAAGAAAGATTCAAAAATACAAAAATAAAAAGAAAGAAACAGTAGTGTGCAGTTAGCCCCTTAAAAGTCCTGTAATTTCCGCCTAAATCACCTAAAATGGGCCCACCCGACGTAAATTTAAAGCTACTCTTGAACCATTTGGAGCACAGGCATGGGTTGGGCCTCTTTTGAACGATAACCCAACAGTTGCTTGGTGGCGCGGACTGGAAAACGCAACGGGACCACAGCTTGAAGTCTCACCTAGTCCTCTTTCAAATTTGACAATAAAGCTACAGAAAGGGTGTTCTAAGGGTAGCACCGGGGTCGCCAAGAGTGGGCCGAAGACATGGCAAACGGTCGTCTTATGGGTCTAAGTGAGGTGTCAGTCAAAGTTTCAGAGTCCAGAGGTGTTTTGGTTTCAAAATGTGGCTAATGCATGCAAGCTAACTGGAGTTACCATCGAAAACGTGGAATTTTTTTTTAAATTTTTAAATTTTTTAATGGAAAACGGTAAACGGTTTGTTGCAGCAAAACTGTACCATTATAGGTCAAAGGGGTTGGTGTGGACTAACTATTTAACTGGATGACATTTACTGGACCTTTGGCAATGTAACTGAGCCATTTTTGTCCAAGTTTTATCTGCTCCTGGAATACTGTGAAGCTTAATAGACGGGTTTTATGCATTTTTGTGTAATTGCAACTGGTCCAACATCCAGTTATGATCGTATTCTGTGTCAATGTAACCTCTAGAAATTAAGTTTAGTTGGGAAAACAGGGGCAACGAGTTATGGGACGAGCAAATCAAGAGAAGTTCAAAGAACCTGGAAAAAGAGGCAGTGGACAAGAGATGGAGGGATATAAAGCTGGCGTTGAGAGAAGGTGGAAAAAAAAAGTCAAAAGATGATAAGGCTGAAAGATCGGTGACACTGAGTGATTGAAATAGAAGAAAGTAGAGAAGGGGGTCAAATATACAGGAGAAGGTACACCAAACAAAAGAAACCTGAAACTGTAATGTCCAGTTAGATAAAATAATTGAACTGAAATGGAGTTCTTTGTTAGTTTCAGTCCTTCACGATATTGTACGATTCAAGGACTCAGTACAGAGGAATGCTGCTTCCAATCAAAGAGCAATCAGGGGAAGGAACAAACATACAGCATACAACAACACCCTGACCTTGCACTACTGCATTTTCCTACCGTTTGCATGAAATTCTAGACTTTAAGGGCTGACTTAAAGCGACAGCCGCTGCAGCAATTCAAACAGAAACGACCTGAAGGTGACTTTAAAGCGTTCAACCACACGGAGGAAACTAAAAGACGTCTACCTTTCGTTGGGACTGGGCAGCTCTTTGGCCCACGGCGGTATCACGTCAGCGGTGAAGCCCACGTCGTCGTGAGAGCTGGACGACGACTGGTCGGAGAGGTTCGGCGGCAGCAGCGGCGGCCGGTCGTCCTCGATGATCACGGTGTCGTCCTGGGGCATGTTGACGGTCGGAGACAGCTGGTAGTTTCCTGGAGGAGACACAGGCAGTTTTTTTTTTCAACTCGACGAATCTTCTACTTCTTTTCTGAAACTGCTGAAGACGCCACATCTCCAACCTGACTGACCAGACGTGCACGCATCAATAATAGATGATGTCGAGCTCTTGTCTCCGAGATCAAAGGAGAAAACATCTGATGCAAAATAATAATTCAGTAAGAAATACATCAAAAGAGACAAAGCACCAATTCACCATGGTGCAATCTCGGTAAGAGATGAAATAATTCATATTTTATACATTAATAGAAGTCACTCTTTTCACAGTTTTGACATATATAGAAAGCTAAGAGCCGGTTAAGACAGATTCCTGAGAGTCTTACAATTATTATTTGGAAAAAGACAAACTGAAAGACAATCAAACGTGTTCTAACGCAGGACAAACTAACATTGGGCAAGAATATTTTACAAACAGAGAGGTCTAAGGCACTGAAACACCCAAACTAACATCAGTCAACTACCGGCAACCAAGGCCATAAAGCTGCACTTGAACACACCACGAAGTCAAGGGAACGCTGGCTAATACTGAAATAAAATACCTCTTCATACCAACAGGTGGCAGTAGAGTGTATTCAAAAACAAGGCTAGTACCGGCACATGTCGATGGCGTATCCGTGGCGTAGAGCGTTACTCCGTCAAAAGCATAACGTTCTTTCAGAGTAGTGCGGAACCTAGACGTCGTAACCTATGTACGTAGCCTAAAAAAGGCCTCCCAAACACTAGATGGCGCTGCATCTTTTTGTTTGTACTTCCTGTTTCACGTTCAACAATGAAACTGTTGACGAAATTTCGCCAAAGAACGAGTCGTGCAAATGTTCGTATCTCTGAACGTCCTCAGTTAACCTTTCCTCCATGGGTTCCATCTTTATTGATCCAAAGCAATCGATTAGAAAATTGTGGAGACGGAGAAGCAGCCGGAAATACGAAAGAGGAAACGCGCTACTATCAAGCGGACCAGCCACAGCTCTTGTAGTCCGCATAGTCGCATTTCTGGGGTGGTGTACGTCGGGTTACAGCGTAGGGTCCGGTCCCTACGTCGTCAACGTGCCACGGTACTACAAGTGACGGTTTAGCTTAGACAGTAGGAAGCAATGATGAGCTACAAAGCTGGCCTCTACTGAATCATGCTAGTCTACAGTTTACTCATTCTAGATGATGATGTTACGCGTATTTGAATTGAGAACTGCCTCCTATGTGGGCCCGTCACAACTCTTCCTCTTTTTGTGCACGGTTTCCTCGAAGCTCATGAACTAGAGACTATTTTTTTTTTTTTGTTGTTGTTGGTGCAGGGCAAACCACCAAAACTACAGTCACAGATGCTCACTAACAGCCTGGCACCAGCGAATGGGCGACCGCCAGCTCGATGTGTCACAGTCTTTAGACAGAGCAACTCCCGCTGTGGTCTTGGTTTCAGTTCAGCATGAGACACAAAAATAAATTTTAAGTAAGCGCAAGGAAAACATCCACAGAGGGTGAATGCCGTCCACAGCGCGCTTCACTGTGAAGCCAACGCGACATCTAACCTCAATTGTAACTGGATTTCCAAAAATTTATGATTGATTGATTTAATTATACACCAATCAGCCACAACATTATGACCGGAGAGAGGAGGAGTAAATAACATTGATCATCTTAAGACAATTCAATGTTCTGCTGGGAAACTTCTGGACCTGGCATTCATTCATTCATTGGTGTGGATGTTACTTAGACATGTAGCACCCACCTAGACCAGACCAGGCACCCCCACCCCACAGCAATGAAACCCCTCTCGATATCAACATCAGAAGGCCCATGTCCGTTCTCTGATGACTCCCAACTGTTTTGGAGGCGCAAGGGAGACCTAGACAATATTGGGAGGTGGTCATAATGTTATGCTTGATCGGTGTGTAAAGTTTGAGACCGTTTAATGGGTCAACAACTGGGGGAAAACAAGGGTTTCCAAATAATACTGAAAAAAAGAAATACAGGCTAACTTTATAAACCACAAAACATATTTTGTAGTTAAAAGCAGAGTGTAACAGCTCCTGGCTAATCAGCTTATACCAAGAGGAGTTTGGCAGCAGGCACAATGGTGTTCCTGTGTCAAAACACTATGATTAATTCAAGCTGTGCCCTCGCAAATAAAGATAAAAACTTCTCTGTGCCGGGGCGAAAACATAAAATAGTCCCCTTTCTCTGCCTCTGAAAAGCACGGCTTAAAAACCGCCCATTGATATGCAGCGCATGACTTTGTCTTTTAATCTGTATTTTGAAATTGGCATCAAAAGAAGGGGGAGCTTCAGCGCTCCATAAAAGCCCTGTGTGCTGAGCTTAGGGAGAAGTTTGTTTGTCTTTAGAAAGCGTTTCGGTTTTTAAAGAGACCCAGACCTGGAGGTCTGAGCCAGCCCCGCTGTTTGTTTCTCACAGCCGAGCACCGGGGGGACCAACGTGCCGCTGGGTGCTGCCGCATCTGAGCAGCGTGGGTGAATGACCTGATGTAGATGAGCCGACGGAGGAGGGGAGGGATGGACGTGTGTGTGGAGGTCAATTTGAAAAGTCACTGTTCTCAATGAGAAGTGATGTTTTATTTAAATGCAGTCATTAACGCCCTCTGGGTTTTCTGTTCCATTTTAGAAAAGGTATTATTGAAGTATGACTTGCCAACTGGCAAAATCACTTCACTGGTATCTACACTGATCAGGCATAACATTATGACCACCTTCCTAATATTATGTAGGTCTTAATGGTTGCCTCCAAAACAGTTGGGAGTCATCAGAGAATAGACATTGAACTTCTAAGGGTGTCCTGTGGTGTCTACACAATGTTGTTAGTGAGGGGAGGGGCCTATGAAGGGAGGGGCATCTGGGGGAGTGGCCTGTGGTGGGAGGGGCCTCTGTGGATCATCCCACAGATACTTGATCAGTTTGGGATCTAGTGAATTTGGAGGCCAGGTCAACACCTTGTGCTGTTCTTTATGTTTTTTTGAGTTGTACCAACGGCTGCTGCCATCAAGGAGTGTCATTGCTATGGGGTGGGGGTGTCTGGTCTGGTCTAGGTGGGTGCTACATGTCTAAGTAACATCCACATGAATGAATGAATGAATGAATGAATGCCAGGTCCAGAAGTCTTCCAGCAGAACGTTGAATTGTCACCAGATGGTTTAAATCAGTGGCGTCAAACTCATTTTAGTTCAGGGGCCACATACAGCCTAGTTTAATGTCAAGGGGGCCAGACCAATATCAGGACAGTGTATTTACCTATGAATAACGACAACTCCAGATGTTTCCTTTTGTTTAGTGCAAAGAACAACATTGTAAAAATGTTTACATTAAGAAAAAGAAATTCGATTTCTGTTCTGTTCTAGGTCTCAGTGTTGTGTTATGTCCACAACTCTTAGGAATAGCAATGACTTTTATTGGAAAAATTGCAGTAAATGTCTTCAATGTAATTTTTGAAATTTGCAAATTCTTCCCAAGGCCAGATTAGACCTTCTGGCGGCCAAGTTTTGGCCCCCGGACCATATGTTTGACACGTATGTTTTCATTCCCCCCGTCAGTGGTTTTAATGTTGTGGCTGATCGGTGTGTGAACGCACGCCCATGCGCCAGATCGCGCTCACAATGCAAACAATCAAAGTGTGTTGGGCTGCGCCCGTAAACGTGTGCGGGTGCGCGGCCTCAGCATCAACTGTTACACAGCGGCGTCAGCGCTCGTCGTCTTTGTGCTCCTCTCAGCCGCCTCCTGCTGCGCGTGTTTGTTATTCGGGAGTCCGGGTGAGTCCTCGAGCACAGCGTGGCCTCCCTTCCCTCTCAGACCACACACACACACACACACACACTTACGTTCCAACACATGTGCGCTCACAGAGCCACTTAATCCCATTTCCCTAAGCAGTCCAATGCGCAACACTGAGAATCCCATCAATGTCACAGTGTGAATCACTGCAGTACAATCAACTGGCAGCTACTGAGTAGAAAACCAATGAATCTGTCAACTGGGTCGGCTGGTAAAAGAAGGGGAAGAAAAAAAAACTAAAGCCTCTTTGTTTTAGTGCCAGCACCCGAGGGCAGCCGTCGACCGGCAACAATAGCACTGCCGTGTGGACGGAGCGCACACCGGGCATCACCTGAGAATCAAACCAATAAACACGCATTATCGTTCCCCGGTGGCTGTAATAATTTCTGACTGAGCCGCGGCGCAACAATAGGTGGCATTTCATTTGAGATCCTCCGGCAGAGGCTATTACTGGACGCTTTTTTTTATTATTTCTTTTTTGTCCGAAGCTGCTGAATACTTGAAAGGAACGGGGCGACGCAGGAGGAAGGAGGCGGGTGAAAAGAATCTCTAAATGAAAATGGAGATCGCAAGAGGTGAGAATAACGCGGGGTGAAAGACACGCAGAGGAGTCTTCTCCCCCCCCTCCGTTCTCCCCTCCCTTCCTTTCATTTTGTCTTGTCTCGATCTATTTGCATAATTAGTGAGGAGGTTATTGCCAGGGGTGCTGGGCCTTGAAAGCTATTGGCCTGGAGGAATAATTAAGTTGCTCTCTTATCCCCGGCATCTTCAGAGTGCAGGGATATAAAAAAACAAAACAAAAAAAAGAAACGAGGGGAGTGATCCGAGAGCTTGCACCGGGCAAAAAGCAAGCTGCTCGGCTCTGAATGGGAATGATGTTGTCTTCTAAGAAAGCCTGATGCATGATTTATGTCCTGTGGCGCCCTCGCAACGAGAGAACAAGCTTATTGCAAGCAACTGTGAAAGGCAGCACTCGCGCACACACACGAGTTTAGCTTTCAGACGGAGGTTAGCTGAACACGCGAAGCCTCGTATTCACATCCAGTCTTCTGTTGTTGGCTTTTCTTTTCAGGCCGCACCGCTGTCGTCGAAGCAGTCGTGACACGGTCGCTTACATTTGCGTTAAATCCAGTGAATTAGCGAGAACAACCTCCCGCAGCGACCACACGGCCTTCGTCTGGTCCATCATTACAAACACGAGCAGCGGCCAGAGGACAGCTCCGACTCCTAGAAGTGTACTTTTTCAAAAACATCCGGTTAAACCCAAATTACACACGAAGGCGCCGCAATTGTAACCCCGGTTACTGAGATGCGCAGCCATGCAGACAGCGTGGGTTTTTTTCTTTAAAAGTTTTCGTCTTCTTTCACTCAAATCGAGCAATAAGCAGCAAAAAGGGGTTTGATTTTGAAATTTTGAATTTAGAAGAAGATCAATAGACACTTCTTTAGATGAGGAATCTTTTTTTTTTTAAATAAAAACCCACTTAACTATTCATTATTCCTTTATATACAGTCAATGGTCTATGGTCTATGCAGCTAACAGCTACCAAATTGGAATTAGCATACCACTGTAGCACTTGCTGTTTACGCTAGCAGTCCTGTTCCGAGTACGGACAAGACGCGTCGGCAGCCAAAACTTTTGTTATTGTTGTTTTTGTTACCATTTAAAGTGAATTATGTTCTGAAAAAAATACTTAAAAGTTAATTAAACGTTAATGAAAATTAAGTGCTATTGAATATGTCTTTATCGTCTTTTTAAAAAATTAAAGTGACGGGTAAAAATAGATTATGATGGGATTTTTATGACCCTGTCTGTCAAAATGACGGACAACGAAAAAGTCTATCGCAACCCCTGATGAGGATGTACTCCAGTCACACACACCCAAAAAGGCCTTGTAGCTTTAACTTCTCAGGTCCGATTTCACTGGAGGAACTTTTCAATCTGAGAAAGGGTGGTTCCGATAAATCGTCTGTAAAAAGCTTTTTCTTTAATCTCCCTTCAACAGAGACTCCGAGAAGACGAGGAATCAAGAAGTTAACACGGCCGATACTTTCACACACTACTTTATTGTTTGATATGGAAAACCCCGGATGAGTAATCCACTTAGCTGCTCATTATTATTTGAGCAGGTGTCCCATTTTTAGCTCGAGAGCCGCTCCCAATTAAATGTAATGCCTTTTATTGAGGCAGGTATGGTCTCTTTGAGATTTCAAATATCCTTTGGTCAAGAACATGCAGCTTAACATACCTCAGAGTGAACCTTGAAGTAAAATCGCCTTTTAAAAGGTAAGCTGAGTCTAACGGCTTAAAGCTAGCCCGTTGGCCTTTATCCCCTTTGTTAGGGCTACAGCTGGAAATTAACTAGCTTTAATCCTTCCCCCAATCTAATTTTGACGCATCCAGTGATACTGCAGCTGATATTAAATGCTAAATAGCTTGTTTTTTATATGTATATATATATGTAGCGCTTTTCTACCTATTGGTTTGCAAACTAGTTCACACACAGACATCCAAACACCAGTGCCAAGCCCTGGGAGCGACTCAGGGGTCGGTATCTTGCTCAAGGGCACCTCTGCATGTGGTCCATGCATCGAGATCGAACCATTAAAACTCAGAATGCCAAAGCAAGTTCACTGGAGCTACTTTGTCCTCACCACTGTCTTCAGAGACTAAAAAGTCCTGCACCTCTTGAAAGTCTTCTTTTCCGTCTTGCTACATATCCTGTAATCTTCACTCTGTGTCAACAGATTTTAATGTGTTATTATTTGGCAATAACTCCCTAGTTAGTCGCCCCTCGCTTACAGGCTCTTGGCCAACCACCAGGCCTGTGATGATTCCTGATGGCTCCTTGGTTCTAGGCTGTAGAAAATGAATAGTGCTCTCTTTTCCAACAAAACTAAAGATCACGACTCTATTGAGCAACTTGAGTCAGATGTAAGGGTTGTATCGACTGGTCAACTTTACTGCTGTAAAAGCCGGAAGCCGACTAGTCACTGATCACGTGACAATAACAAGGATGTTTTGGAGAAGACAGATAAGGAGCCCAATGGGTAAACAAGCAGTGGTTCATCAAGTGTGTGGAAATATTTAATTTTAGATGAAGCCCACGCTACCGTGACATGTCAGTCCTGAAATACAACAAATGCACTACTGCGATGCACAATCATCTGAAAAAGGCATCCGCTAACGCTAGCAGAGGAACGGTTCAAATCTTCTGGACAGCAGTCAATTAACTTCATCAGAGAGAAGGAGGCTGCAAACCAACAGTTTTATTGTGAATTTTGCTCTATTAGTTGGAATTGTTGCTGTGGTCGCAGAGCGTGATTTTTGTCCTTGATGTCAGTGAATGCACCACGGAAGAGACGGAAGTTACAGTAGAGGTGACAGTTTGCTGGACGAGAGCCGCACATTAGAAGCGTCAGAGGGTGTTTATGGTGTTGACGCGGGCTACGGCCGACAGTAGGCCGTGTTGAAACATCAATAAAATTGTAGAAAAGCCTTCTTAGCTTCTTTTGTGTTGAGATGCTACAACATGTATTTAGTCAAGGATAGATTTCATTCATACTTTCTACTGTGGTTTTATGTGTAACGTCACTGACTTGTTGACCACATATTAGTTGTCTTTAAAACATCAGAAGTCGTTCAACCCCTAGTCAGATATATTTTATATACGCCGGCCGGATGAACTCTAGCCGTTATCAATGCTCTGCAACTGAAGATACAGACATCAGTTTATCTGGTCGGGTAAGTGACAACGATCTCGTTTGTCACCAATGAGCCAACAGCTCATCTCCTGCGTATCTGCTGCGTGCTCCCGCTCCCGACTCTGTACGCTCATTAGAAACTCTTGCTGCTTGTTAAGCCTGGATGAACGCATCCACCGCGGCAACGTGGTGGAGCTTCACCTATTAACACTTCCTCCGTCACTCACAACTCACACACACTCACCACGGTGTCAGTGTCAACCAATTTGCATGAAAGAAAAACACTCCAGTACAGTCGCATTGATTAATGAGCTAGCATGAAGTAATTAAAAAGAAAAAAGATTAAAAGTTTGTATATACTCTACTCCAACTCCACCTCTGCTTCATTAGTTTACATTAAAGATATTCCCTGCACCTTCTTTTTTGTAACTAGACAGAAGATGTGGTCAAGGCATTTCTCTCTAATCATCTCAAAAGTGGATAATTTAGTTCTTTTTGAAAAAGAAATTAAAACAAATGACCACAAAGGACAAATGGCTGCACGACGGTTCGGTTATTTTCTACTTTCTCCAGATTAAAACGAGGGGAGGTCTGCGGTGACATCTGGTGTACAGAAGCCTTTCGACGATCTAGAGAAACATCACCGCCCACCCATCAATCATTCAAGTGCTACACTCACGCAAGCCTGCACAGATGGGTGCATGGCTCTTACTCACGGATACAAATATGCTTGCTAATCTCTTGCACTTTGTCGAACACACACACACACACATATATGTACACACTCACCGATAAACCAACTCAGAGTGTGTTTTGAACAATGACAGATACAGCATCTAGGAATAGACATGTGAATCAACGCATGTGTCCTCAGACGCGCTTTCAGCAAACACACAGCAAGAAACCTTACTTTTTTTGCTCCCTGACATTTTCAGAAACGTTAAATACCACAGATTGTGCTAAGACCAGACGACACGGTTAGCCCTGGCAGCTCGCACCAAATATGCACACGTTGGACATCAGGAGACCCCATAACAGCACTGAGGTGAGGTCTTTCAAGGTGAGCATTGCTATCTGTTGTATAAACAATCCCAGTCTTGCTTAATGATCAGATACTCTGCCACATTTTGAACAACATTTAGACAGAAACCCCCACGGCTGAAAGATGAAGCCAACACTGAAGTGCCAAAGGCAGCACATGTCCGCTTGAGGCTCGTTCCAACAGCGAGTCCATCCACATAAACCTCCATGTTATAACGTCCAACTTCACAGTGGAGATAAAGATTTACAATTTGGTCTCTATAGTTAATTTCTTAGATAATTAGAGGCACGATCACTTTAAGTAAAAGTTGGGTTAATTTCTGAGGCACTGTCAAGATGGCAACACCTAGAGACACCACACTGGGCTCCAAAACTGCTCTTCAGGAATGATATGGGTGATATCTTAGGGCTGGGCAATAAAACGATGACGATATATATCGCGATAGACACGTGGTCGATATCAATAGAAAATACGTTCGATAGAATGATCGATCATTTCACTTGAACTCCATTAGAGAAAAATACGAAGAAAACCCAGAGCCAGGACTGCAAGTCATTCTGGGGAATGTAGGCAGATTAAGAGCTTTAGCCTCTCGACCTATCACGGCAGAATATGAGTGTGACAGCACGAGAGGAAATTGTAGATAAAAAATGAATGATCACGTCACCAGTTTGGTAATATTTTGGTTATTTTAAGTCAGACATGAGTCAGACGTCTGCAAACTTGATGGTGAGTGAGCAGATTAACTGTCTCTTGTCTCTCTTGATTAGTCGTGTAAGAGTCGGTTAAGTTTGGTTTCTCTGCGTATTGTTTGCTGGTCAAGTCTGGTCGTACGTTTAGTTTCTCTGCAGAGTGAGATGGAAGATGTTTGAATGGAGCCGTTTACTGATTATCAATCAAACGTGGTAGGACTCAACTGAGCCGCTTAAACAGACTCTAGATTTATGAGTCGTCTTTGATGGCCGGTTATACGAACCGAATCTTTTTTTCCACTGAATTAATTAAAAATGATTGAAATTTAAATGCTATTGAATATGTCATTGTTATCATTTAAAAAAATAATTGAATGACGGATAAAAATGGGTCAAAATGACAATGAAAAAGTCTAGCTCGCTGCAGAAGAGCCACACGACAAAACATCAAAGCGATATAAAGAAATAACAGATGCAGCTTAGCACAGCTGAGAAGTCTGAGTAGAATAGGTTAAAAAAATGAACTGATATTATCGAATTATCAATATCGACTGATATGAATCATTTATATCGTGATACATTTTTCAGCCATTTCGCCTAGCCCTATGTTATCTTTATATAAAGTCACAGATTATCTCACTTTATCCCTCTCTCAGTCCCGTCAAATCTCATCGTCCAACCTGGAGTGTTCCCCTTTCCAAACATAACATTATAACTTATAACCTGTGGTTGATTTCTTCCTTTGTTTTTATCCATTCTCATTCGTCAAACTGCACATACAGTAATACTGCAGCTGATATTACATGTAAATAGAGACGTTTTCAGCGAGTCTTAACACAAGGACATACGATGGCCTTAGGCTGACAAACAATCAACTAGGAAGGGGATGCTACAACCAGCTGCAAACATGAACACAAAAGCCAGAGTTATGAGAAATATCTGATTCTCTTCTTACCCATTGTACGAGGCATCATGCCTTGTCGCGGCATCAGGTTGTCATCAAGTCCCTCAAGGCCACCGTACAAAGAGTGGGAGATTCTGCGCTCGTGGTCATCCAGGGAGGTGTTCATCGTCTGCTGGGGTCCCAGCGGACTCCCCGGCGGCTCCTGCATGAAGACAGAGGACGTATTGGAGTCACTTTTGTACTCGGAGCATTTGTGCTAACAGAAGTAAATAAAGTCAGACAGTAAATGAAGCTAGCATGTTTGCTAAACAGTAGAGGATTGGACACAGAGGGCGGCTATCCATGCTAATGCTAACGGTGCGTTAACCAGGATAAACGAGCATGGATTTCCAATAGGCTGCTACGCTCACAGGCCGTTAGCTCGCTAGCATTCCCCCGCAGGGGACGGTTAACCTCCTTGAGTCTCAACATTTCCCTCAGGACCCACGATGACACTCTCTTGTTTGCTAGACAAATAGGCCATTTGCTGGTCATGTCACCCATAAGCACACATCTACAGTGTGGCCTGAGAATGTGTGTGTGTGTGTCCCATGTGTGTGTGTGTGTGTCCTCATTGTTTGCCCATTGGATCGTTGGCTGTATTGATTTGCTACGGTCCCCGCGTTTCTTGCTGAAGGTGACGACAGCTCTCGCCATAAAGATAACCATCATCGCCGGCATCGCGTAACGAGCGATAACACCATCACACTCGAGTCAATACTGGAGCCAAATTACCCCCCAATCAATGGCTATAACTAGCGAGGCCGGGAGTCGATTTTGGCAGAAGGTCTTTGCCCAGTGATCCCTTCAGCTCGCTAAATGGTTGAGGTGCCGTAATAATAGCCGCTGTCAAATGGATCCTGATGTAAACAAACAAGGCCAGTTTACCAGAGAATACATATGTGGGTACATTTGGAGGCTGGCAGACGCGTGGAGTGTAATGAAGTGTGTTGTAGTCTCACTTCCCACATGTCGCCAGTGCAGCAGAACATCCTTAACCTTCGCTAAGAACAATTTTAGCATCAGTACCGCAATGTATTTTAAATAAATCCACCAGAACTCTATATATGAAAGCAGGAACAGCTAGTAGCTCCTCCCTCTATCTCTGCAGGTTGCCGCTATGAGCTAAAGCTATTTCTAGACAAATAAAACACCTTGAATTGCAGCTAAGGAACTGCGATCTAACGCATCCACCACCGAGACCAACTGATTTCCGAGGTCGCCATATGGCGCTGCGGCTCCTGGCACGCAGCTGATCTCGACTTTAAATGAGGGGACTTAATGAATCGGGCGTCTGCGTGGCCCGGGGGGGAAACGCCTCGGCCCTTTGCATAGTCAGGCTGATAATTGAGCTACGAGAAGGTCTCGATCCCATCGGGGCGGCGGTAGGTGATGCGAAAGCTGGGCGGTCTGGGTTGGCCGCGTTTCTATGGGGACGGGGGGAGGAGCGGCGGCGAACGGACGGACGGGCGGGCTCGTGATTTATGCAGCGGCAAACATTTGAGATTGATTTGAAATTGGCTGTCAGGGGACGGAGACGTAGGGAGGAAAGTAAATACTGGATTATTTGATCCCACATGTCAGTAAATGTCACGGCTTTCATCCTATAGTAATTAGGCGTTATTAGATTTTAACAAATGTTTGATTGACAGCTGGTTATGAGGTCTTAACAACCTATAGTCTGTGGGGACTTTCTAAACCAGCTCTGCTCTGTCTCTTTGAGTAGGGGTCTATTAAATTGTTGTTTTCCTCTTCTTGTTTTTCCAGTGTCGTGGACACTATATCTTATAAATAGCCAGACACTTGGACGGCCTCAGGCCAAGCCTCCGGCTACATGTGAAGCAAATATTGACGAGACTCCCAGTGCTTGAATTGTATTCATCCCGCATGCTTCCCGTGAAGTCTCGCCGCCTTACAAACACACACACACAGTATCTTAGCGAATGAACACAAAAATATCCTTGAAAATAAATGCATACATGCACAAGCACTACTCACTTCCCCCACGCATACACACAAGGCAGACACAAAGACACACACACACACAGGCGTTCACACACATACACAAAACACACCTCCAGGCCTGGCCTCTGCTTTCAATTACCAGGCGGGCCGAGGGGAAATCAAAACTTTGACACACCGGGTTGGAAAAGGAGAGCGAGGGAAGCCGGGCTGTGCCAGAGGCGTCGACGCGCACGCCAGCGCGCCCGTCCGCACACACGCGGCAGGAGGTTCAGCCTCAGCTTTCAAGCAGGCGACAGGCCAAGGTGTACAGAGAATGTGAAAACATGACATTGAAGGGAGGGGAAAAAGCCGTGTAGCTCGGTTCACCGCCATGTTTTTCCTCCATCCGCCGCCCTCGAGGGAGGCGAACATGCGTGGGAGGGTTTGGTCAACTACCAGGACCTGACTTCTTGGTTTTACTTTTATGAAAGAACGGACCGATGCTCGCGAGGGTTGTGCTCGGATTGTGTTTTTTGATTTAACCCAGAAAGGATCCCATTCACTTAGTGTCTAAGCATCTGTCGACATTCAGGAACAGAGAAACACCCTTAAAACTCTCATTATAACCTCTTAAAACAGCCGTTCCTGACTAAACTGCAGCCTGCATCCAAACCTTGGCGTCTTAAGCCAGCAGTTGTCGCAGGACGTTGGGACACCAGATCAAATCCAAGACAGGACATCTGAACATAACCTGGAAATGAAAAGCCTCTTCCTCCCTTTATCCAATAACCAATGTTGACAAGTTTTCCCGTCCAGGGTGTTTACCCACGGACTTTCCAGTGGACTTGCTCAGAGGTCAACAGTCAACAACAGCTGTAATGCGCAGCTCTGAGGTGTGAACCTGTGAAACCTGAGTGTGAAGCAGGCAGCCGCTGTAAAAGGTTAAATCTGCTCTGACACGTTGAATGAAGAAATGAATCGTTCAGTTTACACTTACTGCAATAAGTCACACCCAACCTCATTATTTACAATGTTCTGATACTGATTCCATCCACATACTGTTCTATACGCTGCATACTGTAGTTTTGATTGTGGTTTGTATGGGTTTGGTTTTCATTAGGTTGCACATTTTTACAGGCCTTTACACATGTGATGGAGATTTACAACATATATTTTGAAGTAAAATGGGACATTATGTGCCTAAATTAGGCTGGAGCAGGGAGGTGTTACACTAGCTGGGCACCTGTGTTGTCCGTCTTCATAGACTTCCTTTTAAAATGGGTCTAACGCCACAGCATCTCAGGCTTTGGGCACCACCACACAAAACGATAGTCAATGCGTCAAAACAGTCCACATTTGGACTAATGCATTCAATATGGGTTGAGGGGAGGGGTCTCTGTGGATCATCCCACAGATACTTGATCAGTTTGGGATCTAGTGAATTTGGAGGCCAGGTCAACACCTTGAGATGTTCTTCATATTTTGTTGAGTTGTTCCTAAAGTGTTTTTGTGGCTGCATCCTGCTGGGGATGTCTGCTGCCGTCAATGAGTGTCATTGCTATGGGGTGGGGGTGCCTGGTCTGGTCTAGGTGGGTGCTACATGTCTAAGGAACATCCAATGAATGACAAGTCCAAAAGTTTTCCGGCAGAACATTGGATTGTCAGAAGGTGGTCAATTTTATTCACTTCTCCTGTCAGTGGTCATAATGTTGTGGCTGACAGGTGTCTAGCCATCTATTTTAACATCATCACATGCAACATTAATCTACTCCTTCCTTGTTCCTCACCTCGTTTCTTTTTGCCACTCGTCTGGCCACGATGAGCTGGATCGTCCCCCGCTTGTTTCCTTCCGTCGACATGGACTTCCGTAGCGTCTCCATGGCGTCCTGGTTGGTTTTGCCCAACAGGGACTCTCCATTCACGGCGATCAACTGGTCGTTCACTCGCAGCCGCCCGTCCTTTTTCATGCACAAAGAGACAACAGCAGCCGTGGTCAATGCACTTGTTGGAGCTTCGCCTCTCGCTCGCGCACACAGTTCATACTGTACGATAAATAAAAAGCAGCCGTATCGGCAACTTAACAATAACCTTGATCTAATCACACTAACAGTCTCGCTCAGACAGTGTATCCTGTTTCTGGTCATGATCTAACGTCTAGCAGAGAAGAGTGCTTTTAGGTCCATTATTATGTGCTGTCAACATAAGCTTGTTTGTATGAAAAACAATCACGTTGAAGGAATACTAAATTGACTGCAGCGGAGACGATGGCGAGAGAAAATGGGATACTTGGCGCTAATAGATTTTATCACAGCTTTTCTTCTGAGAAACAGAGAAATCACTTCTCTTTACTTTCTCTGTTGGAAGTTAAACCAGTAGAGGGCTATGATAACATGACCTTCAGCTGCTGGTTAGTTACTTCTAAGGGCCTGGGATTTGGGCAGTGAGATTTAAAATTTAAAACACCTCTACAGTCAATGCAAAATAGCAAAATGATAATAAATTTATTAATAACGATCACACATTAGGTTTAGGATCAATTGTATTTCCAACGATCCAATTCAAGAAACACGCAAAAGATGTATTTTTCTTAAATTTCCACTCAAGCCATCCACTAATTAGAACAGACGGTCTTGTACCTTGCAGGCCGCGCCTCCGTTTATGATGGATTTGACGAAGATGCCCAGATCTGCGTGGTTCTCCTTGGAGCGGTTGCCTTTGACGCTGACGCCCAAACCTGCAGAGCCCGAGTCGCTGAGGGGGATCTCAAAGGTCAGGAACTCTCTGGTCCCGTCTGGCGTCAGGACCAGCTCGTCCTCCTCCGTCTTCTGCAAAGAAAAAGGATCAAAGAACCAGTAAGACCACTTTAGAAATTAGACTTTCAAATGGTTTACAGCAAGCGAACGCCATCCAGAAGCTGAAACAACCTTGAACACGAAGATGAGGACATCAAAGTCTGCAGAGCCCACTGAGATGGTCATAATTTACCACAATGAATATTTAATAACACCAACAAAAACATTCATGCATTTATGCGAGACTAAAGCAGCAGCTCAAAAGCCCCCTCAGCCTTGCCATGCTTCCACCGAGCTCCCTTGGGCTGGAGTGAGGCCTAAAGTTAAAAGGACATTCATTTGGCCACTTGACGTTAATGAAAAGCACTTGCATGTAAATTCTAGCTGGACAGACAAGGAGATAAATCAGAGTGCAAGCTGATTAGCTACAACAGATACATTAGAGTCAAACAGACTAATGCTGCTAAGTGTTAAAACAGGTGCTTAGTACAAACAAGCAGGGAGTTGTGTTCCACAGTCCAAGTCGTCGATACCAATTCACGGGCGTAAGGTGGTTCACGAAGTCTCCTGAACCACCAGAATGACTGAGACGGGATTTTATCAAAATCAAGGTGTGGTGTGTTAGCTTTGATTTTCAGTGAATAAAGGGGCTGGCTGAATTAGCGTTGGGCGTCAATGTACGCCAAGACGATGAAGACTGTGCAGCGTTCACAGGAAAATGCAACAGGCTACCAGTTACTTTAAAAGGAAGGCGGTGGTAACTGACTCCAGATGTGCAACAAATCAAAGCTGAGAACCTTTCAGTTTTTTTTTTTGAGAACTGTAATGTTTCTTTGTGGCACCAAATCCATGATGGTAAAATGCTAATGGGCTCAATTGGAACATCAACGGTGACTCGTCAAATATCTTGTCCTAGGTCTAACAGATAGTACTTTAGATCAGGGGTTGTTTCTGTCCATTTGAAGCCTCAAAACTTTTCTTTCTTGAATTCTTGCAGCTCCACAGTTGGCTCATCTCCTACTCATGAAGAATTTCAGTTACAGAGGTCGTAGCTGGGGTGACTTAAGACAAATGTCACTAAGCTATTGCACCCAACCAGTCCCAAGGAATGAATTAATACTTCAATGAATCACCTCATTTTAAATATGTGACCTAAATAAAAAAAAGAAAATCTGTTTTATTGGTCAAGTATACCAATAATGCATAACATTATGACCACCGTCCTAATATTATAGGTCTGCCTTGTGCCTCCAAAACAGTTGGGACTCATCAGAGAATGGACATGGGAACTTCTGAGGGTGTCCTGTGGTGTCTGGAAACAGGATGTTGTTAGTAGGGGGCTTGGTTTGGGATCTATTGGATTTGGATGTGTTGACCTGAGTTGTTCCTAAAGCCGTTTTGAGTGTGTGCTTGTGTCAGGATGTCTGCTGCCATCAAGGAGTGTCATTGCTATGGGGTGGGGGTGCCTGGTCTAAGTAACATCCACACCAATGAATGAATGAATGAATGAATGCCAGGTCCAGAAGTTTACCAGCAGAACAATGAATTGCCACAATGTTATCTCATGTCATAATGTTGTGGCTGATCAGTGTACAAGGGTTTTGCTTTCTGCAGCCATCCACTTGGAGCAGTGGGCAGCCATACAAGGTCTCCGCCTCATTAGTCCACGACTCTCCACATGTACATCCAGCTGAAAATGTTAACCTTTCATACATTATTTATTCAATATTATAATTAAGGCAAAGAAAACACACAATCCAAACGAACAGCTACTGCCAGAATTTGAAGGCCTACCATATATGGTTTTAATTTTAAGCCCGAGGCCAAAGCTAACTTCACACCCAATTCAAATATTCCTCTAAAAGGATTCAGGCAGACTTAAAGGAGGAAAAAATATGCAGCAGCCGAGCACCTGAATCATGATGCCAAGTACGTCAAACAGGCAGTAAACTTCCCAGTAACCCTGCACGAACACAGCAGTCTAATTGACATGCTGAGTGCTCTCTCTCTCTCTTTTTTTTCTCCTCCACAACAGGTGCTTCCCTCCTTTCTCTGCATCCACTCTCTCTCCCTCTCTCTATTCCAGCTCAACAATAAAAAGCTATTCTCTCTTGCTTGTTATTTGACAGCTGTCCTCTGAATAGACGGGTGCGTGCGCGCTCGCGCCTGGCAATTATTGTGCACGCCTAATGAATTCAATCATCGGGCTCGGTGTCAGCATGTCATTAGCTCCCTTTGTTTGCTGAGAGAGAGATGGAATTACTCTGGGTGCAGCGGCGGAGGGGAGGAGGAAGAGGGACGGAGGGAGGCGAAGCGAGGGAGGAGGGCGAAACGAGGATGGAGTAAGAAAGAAAAGGGAGGGCAGGGAAGGAAGGAAGGAAGGAGGGAGATAAAGGGCATGGAGGCATGACGCCTCCGTCGGGGTTGTCTGCGCGTTTCGGGAAGACAAAAGGAAGCTACCTGGTAGGAGTCGAGACTAAATTAAAAACAAAACATAAGCCACTCTGATATCAGGCACAATTCACGGGACGAGGAATAAAGACAACAGGTATTTAATTATTCTGAGTAGAGTCGAGTCCAATTCCTGCTCTTGAATTTAATTAAGGGCTAATTAAAAAACATGACTTAATCCTCTCTGACTACAAATGGTCAGAATATGAAAATAGGAGCGTTCATTTTCACAAATTAAAGTATGAATCGTGGGTAGATTTTAGTGAATCTTGTTTACTGTTTTTACTGTGTCCAATAGAAAAGTTCACTGTCAAAGGTGGACGGTAAATTAATCTATTTTAGTTTAGTTGTAGGTTTTGTAATTTTGTCACTGACATACCCAAATGCTTCGTCCCTAAACTATGCCTTTCTGTTTTCCCACAATAACTGATGTGGTTGCTAGCATGCTAAACTATTAGCCTCTGCTCCTAGATGCTAGCTGTTGCCTAGCAGCAGTGTTCTCATGACTTGACGGCCGAGGTTAACGCTTTAAACACAGAGAATTTTGGTGTCCACAACTTGCTATGTTACACCCACAAGCTCAATTTGTGCAAAATGTGTCACATCGTTGGGTTAATGCACAGCTGATACGGACTGGGATAGGATTTGGCTTAGCAAAAACCGACAACAGAAACAGGCCATTTTAAATGGAAGTTGGAGACATGAAGCAGCAAACTGACGCCCAACACTTGTCGCTGTTCAACAAACACAACTACAAACCAACACTGATCTGGCTTCAACCCTTTTTATAATAGTTTTAATAGACGACGACTTCAACAACGTGAACGCTTGAACACTTCAGCAGTGACTCCCTGACAGTGCAGCTGTCGATACTTGACCATTTTCTTACTTTTGTTGCTTACACTATGAGTGCAACGTCATTTTCTGTGATGCTATCGCAGCTTTTAGCCTTTGACCAAAAGAACGGACAGTCTAGCAAGAAGCTAACTTAGGTACTTAGCTTACATGAACGGCAAGATCTTGCTAAATGGTGAACAGTGGCCGATATTAAAAAGTCTTCACGATTTTAAGTTCATTATATTAAAAAGCTATGAATCATGGATGTAAGCTTGCTAGCTGATGCTAATCTGTTCTGCTAACACAAGCTAAAGTGAACAGCTCAGTCCAACTAGCCGCCATGCCTCATAACGCTGTTATACCTAGCTAAAAATAAAAGGTAAGGCAAGGAAGCTGGTTTAACCGTGGCTACAGTTTGTGAAGCTAATGTTAGCTAATGTTAGCTAAAGCTGCTTAAGCACTGAAACGAAGAAATAGAAGAAGACATAGCCTGTAATTATTTTCTAGAAGGTTTTGCTTTTATAACCATAAAAGTTGTGTAGCATCCGTAACATGTGGCTCTAATGTCAAATCGCTAAACAACATTAGCTTAAATGTGGCTTCAACTTGACTGGTTTATGGAAACAAGGCTGAAAGCAAATGTGACTAGCAATAAACTCATGATTTATTTTTCTCATCGTGAAAGTAGTTTTGTGATTATATGTAATAAGGAAAGTCACTTTTAATACCATATGGACAATTAGCATTAGCATTAGCGTCCTGATTGATATATATATATATATAGAAAAAAAAACGTCAAACTGAATTGCAACCGTATTAAAGAAAGAAGTGTCTGTGTCTCACTATTCATCCTAACTTATCAATGAAGCTTATTCAAGAAATATAGTGATGATAATCAACAGACAAACTGAAATAAAAGCAGGCAAGAATAAATAAAAGAAATAAACAGGCACAGGAAGGCAGGAAAGAAAGCACAAAGTAAGAGGAGCTGAATGAAGGTGAAGGCGAGAGGGAGAGGAGTGATGGGCTGGAGAGGAGGGTGAAAAGGCGAAGAGCCGAGAAGAAAAGGGTGAAAAGAAGGAGAGAGTGCGAGCGTGACAATGACGGAGTGAGAGGGAGAGAGAGCGAGAGCGAGGGAGTGTGAATGAAAGGCCGACAGAGAGAGATGAAACCATGTGGAACACAAAGGGAGACAGACACTGCCACCTCTCTAACTCTCTACCTTCCTTCTACATTTTTACGCCTTCCACCTTTTTTTAACCCGTCTCCACAGACTCTTCTCTACTTTCTTTCAGTTATTTTTTGCTTTTCCCCCCCCTGCCACCTCCTCCCCTCTCTCTCTCTCTAACCCAATTTTCCTTCTCTAGCTTCAGCCAGCCTCGTCTCGTCATTCCAGACCCTTTATTATTTATTTCCGTCGACATTAAAGCGTCTAAATTTGACGAGATGACGTTTTCCTGCTCTCGTCGCGTCTGTTGGCGGCACACAAGCGATGATCTGTTTGGAAGAGAATCTGACGATGTTTTACGTTTCATTTTGAATGAGGTACACGTACAAAATTACAGTTTGTCTGGTTAACATGTGGCGCCCATACACTGCGTGGCAACAGAGCTAAATTATATGAGTTCAGCCTAATAAATAAATAAATACATAAATAAATGTCTGCATAAACTTTTTAGATTAATATGCTCCAAAATAAAATGATATAGTAAGTGTAGGAATTAATTAATTTACAAAAATTCAGATAAATTCATAATTCTATTTTAACTTTGTTCCCATATTTATATTTATATTTATTTAGTTTTTTATTATTTTCCCTATTTGCATTTTCCAAACATCATATAAATTAAATTAAAAATAAATTAAATTAAATAAATTAAATTAAAATTAAATCTAAATCTGCATTTAAAAATAAATTAATTAATAAAATAGTAATAAAAAAGAAATAAAAATTTGGTCTGCCATCTCGGCTGCCATCAAACTTTTCCCCTCCAGGTTACCTGTCATTAAAGTGCATTGATACCCATATTGATGGCCAGACTCTTTGTAGCTTTGTAAATTAAAAATCAGATTATTTCATCTAATCCATCCGAAAAAGAAACTGTCAGTCACGACTGTTTGCTTTTCCCTGCGGGCGCTCTTAGCTGACGGCGTGCCTCAATTAAAATGTTGTTTTCAGCAATCTGCAGGAAGCGGCTTGTCACCTGAGTAACGTGGAAGATCATGATGCAGCAGCCGGGCGATTTTAAGTTTGGAAAATATGCATCATTATTTATTTATTTATTTATTTATTTATCTGTCTTCTATGACAGTGCAGTAGCTTTTGGGGATTTAGGTGCAAGAACAC
Source organism: Planiliza haematocheilus (assembly GCA_005024645.1). NCBI lineage: Eukaryota > Metazoa > Chordata > Actinopteri > Mugiliformes > Mugilidae > Planiliza > Planiliza haematocheilus. Next base: position 976,114 of record SRSE01000635.1, read on the forward strand.
ATCCTGCAAACTTTATCAGGAGTCGACTGTAATGTGAGTTTTAAACTGTAACTGCACCCTGTTGTCACATGTAAGCGTCGCTTTCAGATTAGGAGTGTGCACATTTGTCCTTTTCTTCACTCCACCTGCTTCTTTTTTTGTTTTGTATTTAAGCCTCCTGTCCTTCTTCCCCATAAAGACCGCTCACTCTGCACATCTAATGCATGCCCCACGCCCAAAACGCCTTCTCCTTCTTATTCTACAGAGTGGGCCGATCGTTGGCATCGCGAGGACTCCAACTCGCCCTGTCTCCCGCTTTAAAACGCCCTCTTCAGCTCACGAAATGATCGGCGGTTTGACGGCAAAAGCTCAACCCTTCGGCCGCGCACACCTGTCGATTTAATCTGCGAAAGACGCCGGAGGGGAATTTTAAAGACGTGAAAAGAGAACGAGGGAGCGGGGTGGCGGCTGAGGGAGGAGGGAGGGGGGAGGAGGGGGTGAAAAGGAGGCAGTGAAGGGTGTAATTGGTCGAGGGAAGTCGGGCGTGGAGGCCATTGTCGGCTGCCTACTGTAGCACAATCTACCTAGAGTCTCTCTCCCCGTGTTCAATATCTTCATCCCTTCATCATCTGCCCCGCATGACCGAAAGTATGTGGACGCACACCTGCCATTCGTGCTGTGGATCCTTTGTTCCACAAAAAAAAAAAAAAAAACCTTTCTCCAATTCTCCCCCACTTGTTGTCGCCCTGCCATCTCTATTTCTGACGCACCTCGCTGCAGCTCCGCGCCGATAGACCATGAATATCAAACACCCGCGCGATCGGCGGAGTCGGAGCTGGAGGCAGGTGTGAGATGGAAGGGGGCTGATAAGCAGGTGTGTGGGAGGATGGATGCGAGCCGCGTGTGTCGACATGAATACGCAAAAAAAAAAAAAAACGCCGTCCAAAAGTAATCAGCTGTCCTCTCTTTCACTCTCTCTGAAACCGTTTATAACCTCATCCAACCCTGGAGTAGTTACGCCAGCAGCTGGTCCACGTATGTGCGCTCGTACGCCCGTGCAGCGAGCTCATCTGAGGTGTCGTGTGTTTGTGTGAAGCGCGCCATATGGCTCGTGTGTTCATGCAATGTGTTAAACCCTATGTAGCTGGATATTTGAGAGCATGTGTGGCTGTAATATATATACGTGTGTTTGTGTTTTGTTTTTTTTTCAGGGGGAGGCCAGGTGGCAGCTTGAAACATCACTTTAATTAAGCCGGAGAGCCCGTCCGGTGGTTGCGACGGCCCCCCTCTCCGATTGACCGCAGAAACACAGAAACACGGGGTCTAAGTCGCCACCGCCGCAGAGCTGCGACCATTAATCACCGCGGCCGTCCTGTTGGGCTAATAACGGCACTGAGCTGTGCGACTCCTGTGAAGATTTCTGGAATTACGGCTAAAATGGCTCCTAATGCGATGACAGCAGCAGTGTCCAGACTGTGCAAAATCAAAACTCCTGCATTTTACTCAAAAACACATAAAAAATAATGCAATCAACTGTAGAAAGTTGCAGCAGCTAGCCAGGCTGCGGCCAATTTTAGGTACTCTGGATGTAATAATCTCATTTAATTTAGTTAAACTGTCATATTTTCTGTTGACTGTGGCTGTCAGTTGATGCAGTAGATTAAAATGAAAACTGGAAAATCTACAGGAGTAAAGTATTTATTACTTTTCAACAAAGAACTGCAGGAACTAAGAATGACTGTAGTTCATTTTTTGGCTCCCACTGTCCTCCAGTGTCTGTCATTTTCCAGCAGAAGAGGAGCATTCAGTGACAAAAGTGTACACTGATTGGTTAAATACAAAACTGATTGGTACATGTACACATAAATACTGGTAGAACCATTTCTTGATCTTATTCTTTAAAAAAATGGAGCAAAATCCAAAAGGATAGATGCAGATTTTCAACCCTAAAGTTATCAGTGTCTCCCTGCAGCTAACAGCTGTTTGCAGCCTCTGAAAGTCAGGACTCGACTGTTGCATGAATTGTGGAGAATGAATCACCTCCTGTGGGTGGGGGCTGGTGGGTGTACGGCGCACTGGTGGAGGTAAACAGTGAAGTCCAGGCTTTTTTTTTTTTGGATGCAGAGAACTGGGTGATGTACAAACTTTCAGGCTGTTGCACCACAACAACGTTCCTCATGGCGTTTCCTACTGGTGGGGTGTTATACTGTACGGCATTACATTATGACTGCCTGCCTAATATTGTGTAGGTCTCCTCTTGTGCTTCCAGAACAGTTGGAAGTCATCAGAGAATGGACATGGGCCTTCTGAGGGTGTCCTGTGGCGTCTGGTGACAGATGTTGTTAGTGGGGGCCTTTGAGGGGAGGGGCCTCTGTGGATCATCCCACAGATACTTGATCAGTTTGGGATCTAGTGAATTTGGAGGCCAGGTCAACACCTTGAGATGTTCTTCATGTTTTTTTGAGTTGTTTTTAAAGCTAGTTTTTATTGCTATGGGGTGGGGGTCCCTGGTCTGGTCTAGGTGGGTGCTACATGTCTAAGTAACATCCACACCAATGAATGAATGAATGCCAGGTTCAGAAGTTTCCCAGCAGAACGCTGAATTGTCATCAACATCATGGTCGATGTTATTTCCTCCAGTCTCCTGCCAGTGGTCATAATGTTGTGGCTGACTGGTGTATATTACACTAGTAAATAGTTACCATCAAAGACTCCCCAGAAGAGGTTTGTCCCAAAGCTCCTAATGCTTTTGCCTTCTTGTAAGATGGATTCAAGGACAGTCGTGTAAGTGGAGACTCGAGCTTTTCAACTCGCGATAAGGAGCCTTGTCATTGGCCCGGCCCGTCTCGTGACCTTGTAGATTTATGTCGGTGTAAGCCATCAGACAGCGAGCACCGATTACCCGCCACCTAATGGGAAAATGCTGCGCTCGCATGAGTCAGAAATGCTAATGCAGATCTTTCAGCGGCTTTGACTTATAGACGTGACACAATCGTCCGTCCAGATATTTTTTATTGACATCTCTGGCCACTGAAGGAGACTGATCTGTGAGGTGGACTACGGCCATGCTGGTGCTTCAGTAAAGATAAATACAAACTATATGATCATGCACAGTCTTAGCAACACTCAGCCACACGGCTCACGTTATGCAGCACACAATGGATTAGATGCGTCATGCGCCGTCATTATTTCGCCGTTATTGCAAATTTAGGCGAATCATTTCCACACGCTGACCTTGTTATTTTGTGCAAAGCTGCAAGCAAATCCGTTCTTTAATGCCGGCGCGCCATAAGCACGAGGCGCCGTAAACAATGAAAACATCCTGACATGCCGCGCTGTGATCGCTCTACGCGACGCCCGCCGCAGCAGCATCATCTAGAATTCCTGTTTTGTATTTTTCGCCGCGTCACCAACACTGAAGCGCACGTCCCGCGGCGCCGAGCGCTTTATCACGCCATCGAGAAATCCTTCATCATTACACAGGCGGCGTGCGAACAGATTACTGTTTCATAACAGCGTTGTGTGCAGGGAGGAGAGGGGCGAACATACACATGTGATAGATAGCATCTTGGCACGGCGCTGCTGCTGCTGCTGCTGCTGCTGCTCCTGCTGATGGCTTTTCAATATAGCATCGCAGTAATTTTCCATAAGCCCGTGTGACTAATGGCGTAAACAATGGAGCTGAATGTTCACGTTATGGGCCCATTATGGAACTATCAGAGCAGGCGCGTGGAGACGGATGCCTTTGATCAGCGCTCTATTGTGGGAGCCAGGTGCATGGGGAGGAGGATCCTTAAAAGTGTGTCTCTTAAGTGCGCGCGTGGAGGGAAAGCGGAGGGGAAGGGGGGGAGGATGAGGAAGAGGAGGGACGGAAACCGAGGCTGGAGACGGGGCAAGAGCCGGCGAGGCGGAGGCGGTGGAAACCCAACAGTTTGGTTTTTACAGACCATTGGAAAGGCAATGGATTCCTTAAACGACTCCCAGTCTATGTGCGCAGCCACGCAAAGTATCTCATTTGCCGTCGATGCCCTTTTTTTTATATATATGGCGTAATGGCCCAAGCCGGTGATGTCATGCAGCAGTTACCTCAATCAGCCAATGGGGTTTCCCGGCTGTCCCAGGCTGCCTCGGATGCTAAAGGGGGGGCAGTCAAAGTCAACAGGTTAGACACAAGGGGCCTCTTAAACAGTCAATGCAGAGTTTACGCAATGAGGAGACGACTGAGCCTTAAAGCAGAAAGGGAGGCCAAGGAGGACCAGGCCACGGTGAATCAAGTAGCTATTAGCTTTGAGGTGCTTTACTGTAAAGGGATGAAATTAGCATTAACCACACATGCGCCTGAAGCCAAAATCCAACAAACCGCGCGTAATGTTCAGCCTGTTAAGCGGAGATGGGGGGTGGTTTTTGGTCCGTTGGAGCGATTTCAAGAAGCGAGTGCCTTTTCCACTTCAGCTGCCTGATTTCTGTCCGCCCCGCGTAACCCTCCACAGAGCCCTCGCTCTCAGGATGAGTCATGCCGTGCCAAGCTCAAAAGCCCCAGCTGGAGCGCTGGCAAGCCGGCGCTTTTTAAAACGCTATAGTCTGTTAGCTGCCTTGCGTCGCTAATTGCGCGGCGCAAAGAGACGCGTAAGAGATGGAACGAAGCCACTACAGCATCATTGGATATACTTGAGCGCCGCTGAGAATGGTTCGAAGCTCATCAGGAGAATCTGTAGATTGTCTTGATAACGATATGAGAACCCTCCAAAAGGCTTTTAAGGAAAGGCAACTGGATTTATAGAGTTTTTTGAGAAGACGTTTCACCTGAATAGGTTCTTCAGGTCTAGGTTGGTGGGGAGGTTCAAACAGGAACTTGCCTTGTTTCTATAACAACCAGAAACTGGCAAGACTGGTGTCCCTTAGGGGCTACATCCCTACCTGTCTTTGATTGGAGGCCTGAGTGTCCCCGTCCTATTGCCCTATGAATGGTGCTTCAATGACCCATTATCAGTCAGAGGCTCCAGTCTCGAGGTGTGAATGAGGCTGAAACTTCTTGGGGACAATTGACGGCAGATTATATCTCAGTCCAATCCAGTGACACATATGGCTTCCTTTACTCCTCTTTCAAACCACCTGTCTTCTCTGGCAGGATGTCTTCACTGCAAAAAAACCCCAAACCTTACCAAGTATATTTGTCTCATTTGTAGTCAAAATATCTCATTACACTTAATATAAGACAGAATTACCTAAAGAGTACCATTTCAGCAAGACACAGGGACTTGTTTTAAGACAGTAAATCTTAATACAGAGACATTTTCTCTAGTTCATTGGCATTCTTTGCCTATTTTCAAGCAATTTTTGCTTTTCAAGCGTTTTTGCTTGAAAATAGACAAAAAAAATGAAAATGTCTCTGTATTAAGATGTATTGTCTTAAAACAAGTCCCTATGTTTGGCTGAAATGGTACTCTTTAGGTAATTGTGTCTTATATTAAGTGTAATGAGATATTTTGACTAGAAATGAGACAAAAATACTTGGTAAGATTTGGGTTTTGTGCAGTGTTCAAAGGAGTACCCTTTGTCCTTCAGGTGTAGGTGGACCGCTGAATCGTGTCCCCATGACCTGGCTCTCCTGTGTTGGGACAAGGCGTTTGTGGATGGGTTTCCCTAATGTACGAGTCTATACAATCCTCACTGCATGAGCTACGTTGCTCTGATTTTGTCTTTGGGGTGGATAAGTGTATTATCGGGCGTTTCCTGACAAAATTAATTTAAATTTTTTCCACGTAGGGGATAGCAATGAGAACATCGTCTCAAAAACGTCCAATTGCCTTTCTTAAATGCTGGATGACTGTGAACCTTCACAGACATATGAGAAACCTGCATCAAGAAATATTTAGATTTCAAAGATTTTGCAAATTTAGGGAAAATGTTCAAGAGAAAAATAACGACATGATCGCCAGCCTCTCCCCCGCTGCCCATCATCCAACCTCTTCCACTGGAAAAGGCATATATTACTTGAAAATGGACGCCCGTTAAAAGCTGCCCTCTCAAGCCTCCGTGCCACTGCTGCTGTTGCTATTGGCGGCGAACGTGTTTAAAATGAGGCGCCTGTCAGCGGATAACATCTGAAAGGCGCTGAATCCATTACGGCTGGTTGATGTGCCGGGAAAAGAGAGGCTCATTTGGACGTGTGAAGTTTTTTGGAAAGGCAGGGAAGAAGGCAGCTGAGGAGGCGGCGTGGAGTGGGGCGGGGGGGAAACGGGACCACGGCGCATTTCCTCAATCTGTCTTGGCTCTCGTCCATACGGTGGCATTGATTTTTAGGGAGGCAAACATCCGAAACAGGAGAGATGAAGCACTCTGTTTTGATCAATATGTCCATGTAAATATGAACCCGTTTTCTGCCTGTGCTGGATGCATAGACTGTATATAAATATGGACAATGCGTCGCCACTTCCTCACATTGGGCGAACTGACGCCATTTTCCCGGGGAGAGTGTAGCTTTTTTTTGTTTTTTTACAACTCTCATGGCCCCACAGGCTTTACTAAGTGGGTAGCATGGCAACAGGCGGTCGCCATGACGTCACATACTGTTTCTATAGCGTCCAATAACAAAAATGAAACTTATCCAAAAAAAATTGACACTTGAATATGCGTCAAAATTTTATTAACTACCTAAAATGACAGAAACATGCATGAAAAACAATTATTTGACGTGTATTTTAGTGTTTTAGTTCGGCCTAAGCCCCACCCACTAACATGGAGGAGGTGGAGCTTATGACCTATACTGCAGCCAGCCACCAGGGGGAGCTCTACTTGCTTTGGCTTGACTTTTGAGCAGCAGTTCCGCCATCCATCTAACTGTCTGTGGTCAGTTTGGAACAAATCTGACAAACAGGAACACAACAGACCATCTAACTATTTAAATAATCCAGCCCGTTTCTCTATTTTAATGCTGGTAAAATTACGTCTTGTCCGGAAACACGTGCCCACGTTAAACATGTCAGCTGCAGCCACAGTGATCACCGACGTCCTGTGCCGAGGATCCTCCGTGCAGCTGCCAGGTATGACTGCCGATCAAATTAACTGGCCAATTACGCTTCTAACGTGCCACGTGAAAAAAAAAAAAAAAGGTAACCAATTATCTGCACTTAGCCAGATGTAACCTGAAGGCAAGGCCAGATGCGAAGGAGTCTGAGGCGGTTAAAATCACAGCTCGAGGTTGGCACGTAAATGGAGGGGTATATGGAAATCTGAATGGCTTTTTAATATCAGCAGTAAAAGCGGATGAGTTTTTAACAGCTGCCGCGATGGAGAGCTTCTCTGGGTAATGTGTGACGAGTGACTCGGGCCATGGAGAACATACTGTACCTCCTGACACAAGAACTATTTCAGCTGCTTCGGCTGGGTATGATGCACTGATCAGGCATAACATTATGACCACCTTACTGGTAAGCGCATGTTGTTAGTGGGCGGGACTTTGGGTCCTGTGGGGTGAGGGGAGGGGCCTCCTCTGTGGATCATCCCACAGATACTTGAACCGTTTGGGATCTAGTTCCTGGTCTAGGTGTGTGCTACATGTCTAAGTAACATCCACACCAATGAATGCCAAACATTTCCCTGCAGAACACTGAATTCATTTACGTCATAATGTTGTGGCTGATCGGTTTTCTGCAGGTTCTTGACACTTTATTTACCTAATAAAGTGAGACACCGTCTAAACCAGACCGTTAGAGTGAGTCTGCAGCGGGGCGGCCCGACTGGCGGCCCGATCCGACAAATAATGCGAGCTCCCGTGTGTTTCCACCGCCGCTGACAAACACAGCTCTAAGGGGAGTGACGGAGCAAATTACACTGCAGAGCGGCCTGAGCGCTCCACACTGAACCATGAAATTGTGATTTGTTAGCGCCGCTCCGGAATGGAGATTAAAATCGGTGCTGCTGACTAACACTTATACGCACGGGCGGCGGCTTGCACTTTGATTAACCAGCTAGTTTACTGTCAGAGGGCCGGAGGCACGGGCAGGTGATAATGCTCTTGCAGAGATCAGTAACTTTCAATGCTTAGGGGGCACAATAAAGGAGCTGTTAAGGAGGAGGAGGAGGATTAGGAGGAGGAGGAGGATGTTGGCTGGTGTTGGGGTGGAGTCTTACCAAATCTCTGGGGCATTGCACCTGGGGTTCAGCGTTCTAGAGGATGGAGGAGGGGGACAGAACAGAACAGAAGAACCAAAAAGTAATCAAGCAAAAATATTTATGGACAGTGAAGATTTTTGAACACACAAGAATCTGTGGAGGGGAGGACTAGTGTATGATGAATGAATGAGTGAGCATGCAGGACATGAAGATGGTGAATCTCAGCGGACGGACCGGTAGTCGTCGTTAAACAACCGCCTCCGAGGACGCTTCTCAACAGAGGACAGTACAACTACACAAGTTCACTGGAGTTTCTCTCGTAGGCGGTTTAGCGACTGAGATAGTCCAGACCCTAGCGTCGTAGCCTGACCTGCACCTCCCCCGAAATTTAACTACGTGCCACGGCGACGCACATCGCAAGAGCTGTGATTGGTCCTCTTAGTAGTAGCGTTTCTGCTTTGGTATCTCCGGCAGCGTATTGATCGTTTTGGATCAACAAATCGAGGAGGACGGTTAACAGAGGAGGTTCGGAAATGCAAACATTTGTACGACTCGTGTTCGGCGATATTTCTGCAAAATTTTCAGTCGCCATTGTTGAAAGTGAAACAAAAATTAACCCAACTGGCATAAAAGACACAGCAGTGACCAGTGTTTGGGTTGAGTTGTTACAGAGCGAGCCAGACTGACGAGCGCACAAGTATAAACGGCTCACACCGGCGTAGCCTACGTACGTACGTAGCCCAGGTAGGTAGGTAACCCACGTACGTAGGCTACGTAGGTAGGTACGTAGGTTATGTAGGTTACGTACCTACGTAGCCTAGGTAGATTATGTACGTACGTAGCCTAGGTACGTACATAACCTGGGCTAAGTACGTATGTAACTTTCGTACCTAGGCTACCAAGGTACGTAACCTTCGTACCTAGGCTATTTAGGTACGTAATCTACATAACCTACCCACTTGGCCTAGGTATGAAGGTTACGTATGTACGTAGCCTAGGTACATAGGTTATGTAACTAGCATCAACTAGCTTTTGGGCAGCGTTGTTACAATGCAAACCAGCGCACAAGTATAAATGTCTCGCACCATCGTAGGCTACGTACGTAGGTTGCGGCGTCTAAGTACCTTAAATCGGCCTTAAGCAGTGTCCTCTTACCGTCCAGCTGCTGTGTCCACAGTGCGAGACATTCATTTAATCCAGATGAAGCCCAGCTATCACCTTAACAAACAGGTCGTTCCTTGGAAAATCAACATGGATACTGTTCTATTCAAGTTAATATTGAATAGAACGCCGGGAAATGAATTCTGCCTCTCAGGCTACACGCTCAAAGAAAACCAGTCAAATTGTATTTTTATTCAAAGCTTACTATTCTTTAAATATATTATTCTCTTAAGAACCTGCCGGAATTCAGCAGCAATGAAAGACGAGACGGCGCTTCTTCTTCTTCTTCTCCTTCTGAACGAAACTAAATGTGATTTTCTGCATTAATAATACGGCAATTTGAATAATAATACAGCGACCCGAATGGCATTTCCAGTCCCCTCTGTCAGAATGCTATTATTGTAGTGAAGCTCAATGGCCAATCTCTTATTCAGCCGCTGCTTTTATATAGTTTCGCACGCCGGGTTGTTCGGCTCGTGCCATTTCTGAAAGGTTTAAGGGTTCTCGCTTTGTGCCTAATAAGGTAGGAGGCAGCTGCAGGTGGAATACAACAGCTGGTGACTTTATGTTTCCATTAGACGACTAAATCGAGTTTAATTTACGGAGCTCAGTAACTGTCGATTTTAATTGATACGCCAGAACATTCCTGATATTGCGCAGGCATCAGTTGTGACTCATCAAAGAACGGACATGGGCCTTCTTTGAGGGGAGGGGTCTCTGGATCATCCCACAGATAGTTGATCAGTTTGGGATCTAGTGAATTTAAGTAAAAGCCAACTCCTTGCTGCAGAGACTAACACTACCAGGTTAAAAGTTCTTCTCCTGTCAGTGGTCCTTATGTTTTGGCCGTTTGATCTCAGCTGCTCATTTCCTCCACTGGACCCCCCCCTACTCCATCTCCCTGGAGGCTCATCCCAGCCTCCTTCACATCACGCTCTCTGCGGCTGATGACCGCCGATCAAATAAATCCTACGACCTAACTGCCGACTACGCCGAGCTGGCCCGGGCCCGGCGTACGGCCCCGCTCTAATCTGAAGATGAGTATCGACCGGTGCAGCACTTGAGCCTCGTCTAACTTGGCCGGCGGCGACACTCGGCCGGCCGCCTCATCTGCATCCCTTCGCTGCGATAATTGTCACCAATCAGACGTTTGATTGACGCCGCTTTGCGAGCGAATTCGCTGCCGGCGTCGCTTCCAGAGGCGCACTCTGCGGAGAGGAACCATTTTTATAACAACGGAGGAGGGATTTAAGGCCGCGCGGTGCTATAACTCACGTTAGCAGTCAATAAGGCCGGCGTTAAAGCCGGCTGGTGGAGCTGGAGAGAGAGAGAGAGAGCGGAGAATCACTGACTGCTGCTGAGGAGTAAACACCGCTGTGATTTAAAGCTCGCCAGCAGCCTTCACTGTTCCCTCCTCCCTCGCGTTAAAAACTTCTTTCTTCTTAATCAAAAAACTTCAGGTAACACCAGACCTGCCTCACGTCAAACCGGATTTTCCCGCCAAGCCAAATCGAGCGTGACGTTCGGCGTAAAACCTCGGCCTTCGAGGAGGGAAAAGCCGCTAAATCAGAATCGGTTTGCATCGATCATCGAGGGTGTGAGTGGCGTCTGCGCCGGCGTTGAGCGCAGCGACGTGCGAGGAGGATGAGGCCGGCCCGCGATCTGCCCCGCGTCTGTCCGACCATCACGGCGTCCATCAATCTAACCGAGCCGGCTCAGAGGCAAAACAACGGGGTATGTAGGGTCTATGATGTATATGTGAGACAAGATGAAGCTATCAGGGAATTTAGCATGGAGAGAGACACACGTACCACTTCCCGCGGGAGGAAAGCCTCCTCCTGCCGTAAAACCAGCAGCCCCACGGCTCCGCCCATGGGCGTGGCCCGGAGCAGGGACACCACCTCCTCCTGGGTCCGCCCATTCAGGTCCACGCCATTCACCTGAAGGATAGAGGGACAGAGAGAGATTGGGTTCTGGATAGGAGTCAAGGTTTCAAAGTTTTGTGCAACAAGCTCATGAATCCAGCGCTGTGCAGGGTGATCCTTTATGCAAATGGTCTGCAGTGTGGGATGACTCAATTTTAAAAGCTGTTCTGCTCTCGCCTCACAAGATAGCGTATGAAAACGTGTTGCTGGGGCTTCATCACAGGATAAATAAACTGTTAGCTTAAATGAATGAGTTAAGGCTGTTATATACTCAGCAAGAAGCGAGAAGCAAGAAGCAAGAAGTTTATTGGGGCTGCAAGAACAAATGACGTCTTTTTATTCTTGCAGCTTGTTTGCAGAACTTTTTTCTTGTGTGGCGTCCAGTTACTGCGGAAAAGTGGATATGCTAGTAGCTAGCTAGTGCTCTGTGAGCTCTCAGACGCTAATATTCGGTGACCGCTATGCTCAATGAACGGCGTGATCCGACGGAAGCGGTCGTCAAAGCGTCAAGCGCCTTTTGCCGTCCGTCTCCCAGCATCTCCCACAATGCTTAGCGAGTGTGACCTGTGCTGCAGTGGGAGGGGCCTATGAGGACCTCACCAAAGTTTGGCACTTTAGGTTCTCTGGAAGTATAAATTACTTGGCCCAAACTAGTTTTTTTCTTGTTCTCACACCCTTGGAGCAAGAACAAATTTCTCAAGGTTATCCAATCAGTGCCTCTCTGTCTTTATTAGAGCGCAATCATATCCAGCTTCACCTGCAGGAGCATAAAGTGGAGCTGGTTTAGCTCACCTGAAACAAAGACGGTCCCCACTATCACAATTAAACTCTGCATCATCAATAAGCAAAGTTCTGCGAACAAGCAGCAAGACTAAAATTACGTCATTTTGTTCTTGCAGCCCTCAGTGCAAGAATAAACTTCTTCTTACTGTGTAAAAGCGGATATGCTAGTAGCTAGCTAGTGCTCTGTGAGCTCCCAGATGCTAATGTTCGGGGCGTGACCACTAATCCTGGATGTGTGCTGAATGAACGTCGTGATCCGACGGACGCGGCCGTCAAAATGACTGGCTGTCATCTCCCACAATGCTTTGCGAGTGTGACGTGCACTGCAGTGGGAGGGGCCTATGAGGACTTATGTTTCTCTGGAAGTATAAATTACTTGGCCTAAACTCATTTTTTTCTTGTTCTCTCAGCCTAGGAGCAAGAACAAATTTCTTATGCTTTCCACTTTACATTCAGCAGAACGTTTTGACATCTTAAAGGTGACTACAACCACCGCCTGGTTCACATGTCCACGCCCAACCAATCACGTTGTGACTGCATTAAAACCAGGCTCACCTGTGCACCGTTAAGAACTAGTGCACTCTCTCACCTCCAGCAGCCTGTCTCCTGCCTTGAGGCGGCCGTCCTGGATGGCAGCTCCCCGAGGCAGGATGTTCTTCACGTAGATGGGCGCCGAGCCCCCGATGGGAACGTCCCGTGATGTAATACTGAAGCCGAGTCCCTCGGGGCCTGTGTGAGAAGAGAAGCAGGGGCCAGAAATGATAGAGTCTGTTAGTTCTTTCTCGGGGCAGGAGCTGCTCTAACTCGAGCTACAGAGAACATGCTCCGCTGGCGTCGTTTCTCTGGCTCTGATGCAAGAGATGTAATAACACGGGTCAGAGTTAAGGACGACGCTTGGCTCAGAGTCAAGCGCGGTTGTTTGATTATGACTAAAAGCTTGGAGGGGAACGTTTAAGTCATTTATCCAATCAGTGCCTCTCTGTCTTTATTAGAGCACAATCATGTCCAGCTTCTCCTGCAGGAGCATAAAGTGGAGCTGGTGGAGCTCACCTGAGAGACACAAAGAGTGTCCCCGCTAACAGCAGAAGACATAATTAAACTCGGCATCATCAATAAGCGAGGCTGCTGTTTAAAGCCCGTGATCAATGAACCAGACTCATACGGAGATAAGAGGCGTCTGGATGCGTCTGATTCAGCCCAGGATGAAGGCTGACATCAAACGCTGGCAAGGAGAAAACATTCTTCTTTTATTCTGCAGTGCTGTTCTGTCTCTGTCTCTGGCTTATAGCAGCAAAGAGCTGGACTTTACTTGACTGGATCTGATCTGTGCAAGTCTACAACGTTAACAAACGGCTCTATGTGGAATACAGGAGGACACCTGGTTAGATGTTTTAGATACTCGTCTCTGTTGGAACCCAATATTATCCACTATACGCACTAACAACAGTTTCCAATACCACCTGTCTGGAAAGAGCATACACCAGTCAGCCACAACATTAAAACCACTGACAGGAGCAGTCAAGAACATCAACCATCTTCTACTACTACTGGGAAACTTCTGGACCTGGCATTCATTCATTCATTGGTGTGGATGCTCCTTAGACATGTAGCACCCACCTAGACCAGACCAGGCACCCCCACCCCATAGCAATGACACTCCTTGATGGCAGCAGCCATCCCCCGCAGGATGCAGCCACAAAAACGCTTCAGGAACAACTAAAAACAGCTCAAGGTGTTGACCTGGCCTCCAAATTCAGTAGATCTCAAACTGATCAAGTAACTGTGGGACGATCCACAGAGGCCCCTCCCCTCAACCCATGGACACACCACAGGACACCCTCAGAAGGCCCATGTCCATTCTCTTAATGGTTCTCAGCTGTTTTGGAGACCTGCACAATGTTAGGTCATAATGTTATGCCTGATTGGTGTAGATAATGACCAATGATAATGCCCTTTAGTGCACACAGTATCTCTACTGTTGCTGTGACCTGTCCGATGGGTGACTTAGCATGACGCTAACAGTTCTGCACCTTTGTATAACAGTCAACAACTTAATGAAATGCTAAATTGCTGCAATCAAATTGCATTGCGAGCTTCCATGGCATGAAATCTTTTCAAAGTGTGGGGTCAGTGGTGCTCTATGCAGCACAGCTTAATGCTGATTGGACCATTTTAAGACTCACACAGACCCTGACAGCTACCTAAACGCTGCAGATGAATGAGGCAATAAAATGATTCCCTTTGGAGAGACGTCGCCCGGTCGCCCCGCTGGAAGTTTTTTTCCTCTTATTGTCCACGTTCCCAGCAGACAAACAAACTATTTCCCATTAGCAGACAGGTTAAAGTCAGGAAATGAAGACAAATCCCGCATCCTGTCAGCGCAGAGCTCAAGCAGGCTTATGGTGAATAATTAAAGGACTGCACGCCGCATACTTTCAAAATCTCCAAGTTCATCTGGAGGACTCGAAGCAGCTCCTCCCACACAAACATCACACCTCCTGATTCAGACCAAGCGACGGCTTCCCAGAGCCGAGGAAACGCTTTCAAACGAGCGTCAGAAAATAAAAACGCGAGCACTGGCCTTAATCCCCCCGCCGCCTCCCCACTGCCTCCCTGACCGAGCCGACGCAAAGAAAAAAGCCCAACACTTAGCCATTCTGTTTCACATCCGCCACCTAATCCCCCCGCACTGATGAGCCAATCAACATCCCGCAGGCAGTCGGGCCGCGGCATTATACCCGCCGGTAAACGCTCGCCGAGTTCCTGGCTCTAACCAGGGAGGAGGAGGAGGATCTTTAAAACTCTCATTAGCCTGATTAAGAGATATCTGAGCAATTTCCTGCGCCGAATAGGATCCTCCGATTGATTCTGATACTCCCCGGGATTTGCGAGGAGACCGGTGTCTGATTCAAGCGCATAAAACAATGCGGGAGTTTAATCTGCGCCCAAAGCTGTGGGCTTAAGTCGGCACTCCAAACAAAACAGATGAGCCAAACGGCCTCTCGGGAACCGCCGCTAATCCCCGCAAGTGTCTGCTCCGACAACAGCAAACAAAAAAAAAAAAAGGTGGAATGAGAACGGATAACATCTTAGACTGTGAACATAACAGATCTCCTGTCACATCACGCGCAGACTGCAGTGTTTTTTCTGGGTAATGCAACCAAGCAGGCAGACGAGGGACAATAAAAACGACTAGGACGGCGAGTCGTTGGAAGCAGCTGGACGTTTTTAACGTTTTGTGTCCTGGCCCGGCTCCAGTCCCGTAAGCGAGGACAGATTTGGGGTGAAAGCGTCTCATCGGGCATATGGCGCGGACCTGTCACACTCTCTGCCGTGGCTTTTGACAGCGCTCGGGGACCGGCGGCTGCTTAGCAACAAGCTCCTCTCCCGGTCCCCGAGACCTGGCAGCGACACCTGGAATCCTGTTGGCCGACGCTTGCAGCACCTGCGCCAGCTGTCAGTCAAAGCCTGCACCGAGGAAGATCCCCCCCCCCAAAGTTTTATCCTCTATTTTCCCGTTTTTCTAAGTTGTCGCTCGCTTCTCCCGGGCTGTCTGGCGAACCCTTGAGGTTTCTAAGTGTTGCACACTTCAGTGTTTTTCACCGTTTTCCCAACCAACTCTCGCTTTCTTCGCTTCTTGTGTTTGATGTGCCAAGCGCGCGGGGAAATTGCTTGTTTATTCAGCTGAAATACAGGGGTTTTTATTCTTTCTTCTTTTTTTGCAAAGCGTGAAGGGAGAGCTTCACGGACCCACGGGGAAGAATCAGATGATGCATCAAAGACAAAATGATGTAATACATCATGTAGGGACTGAGATGACTTTGGTTTTTTTCCCACAGTCTGAATAAATAACTCCTCTGGTGCTGGATGTCTTCCTCTAGGTCTACTGACGGCCCCAGTCAAGGTTTGCCAAAGCCTAAAATACGTCAAATTAATATATACACCAATCAGCCACAACATTATGACCACGCACAGGAGAAGAAAGCAACATTGACCATCTTGTGACCATTCAACGTTCTGCTGGGAAACTTCTGGACCTGGCATTCATTCATTCATTGGTGTAGATGTTACTTAGACATCTAGCACCCACCTAGACCAGACCAGACACCCCCACCCCATAGCAATGACCCTCCTTGATGGCAGCAGCCATCCCCAGCAAGAAGCACTTGAGGAACAACTCAAAAAACCACTAACAACATCTTGTTGCCAGAAACCACAGGACATCCTCAGAAGGTCCGTGTCTGTTCCCTGAGGAATCCCAACGGGTTTGAAGGCACAAGGGAGACCTACGCAACATTAAGAAGGTGGTCATAATGTTATGCCTGTAAATAATGTGTTGCTTTCTGTGCCAACCCACTTGTGACCTCCCCTCTCACCTTTCTTCAGCTGGATGTTGAGCCTCTTCCCGACCTTTTTCGTGTACCCGCCCGTCGGGGTGGAGTTCACCCCCCTCTGAGGCGACTGGGTTTGACCCGTCGGGGGCTTGGCGGAGGAGACGGCGGGGTGGCTCAGGGGCGGGTAGCCGTCGCCCGGGTCCGGGGTAGCGTGGGGATGGGCGTGCGGGTGCGTCTGGGAGCCGTGCCGGGACATCCTCTGCGGGGTGCCATGGTCGATGCCGGAGGCGGCGCTGCCGGCGAGGGAGTCGGGGCTGAAGCGCCCCGAGGCGTACGCGGGGTTCCTCTCGGCGTGGGACAGCTGCTCGTAGTGGGCCTTCATCGACGAGGGCACCACGTGGAACATGATGACGGGCGAGCGCATGGCTTGGCGGAACATATTCTGGGCTCTGGGACGGGAAGAGAGGACGGAGAGAGGAGGAAAGACAATTAGTCGACTGATTTCAACCATACTTATCCAGTCTTTTGTCAAGAAAATTAGTGGGACCCCTCCCCCAACCACCACCATCACCAACCCGTCGACTCTCAAACACACACACACATCCCTGCTCTATATAAAACCCGTCTTCGCCCACCTGAACATTCTGACATGTTAATTAATACTTCCCACCAGCGCGAGCGGCTCTAAAAAGAGAGTAAACGCCCCCCCTCCAGCACAACATCTCCATCACGTAATCCCCTCATTTGGCTGCAGATGAAGTGGGGCCCTCAATCAGACGGATAGTGTGCAGGAAAATCCCCCCTCCCCCTTCGCTGGGGGCTCATGTACAGTAGGTGCGAACGGAAACTTGCGCCGTCTGTCATCACCCTGTACACGCAGACCCTTGTTAGCGCCACCTGTTTCCATAACTTGGGTACGGCCCTTCCCCCGGCCCCCATCGACAGCTGAACGGACGTTTGGAGGGCGGGAAACGGTTGGGACACCCTCCCCTCCCTGATTGACAACTAAAACGCGACCGGTGGAGGAATTCCTGCCCGTTTTCCCAGCCGCTAACAAGCCTCCGACTTGTCACGGCATCTTTGGAATTTCACGCCGGATTGGGTGTCAGGTGTCGTCTGCTGCCTTATAAAAATACTGTTAAATAACAACTGTTGAGCCGATGCACCCCCTCGCAAAACTTAAGCTCCAGGACCACTGTCTAGAGGCACAGCGCTGCCAGACGGGATATGAAGAAATATCGTACTGTCGTTTTAAATCTTTCGTATTATGATACGAAATGCAGCTGCAATAACATAAAGACTAGTTCAAAGTACTGCGGGACACAGATGACGTAACCTACGTACGTAGCCTACACCGGTAAGAGACATTTATACTTGTTCGCGCTCACCAGTCTAGCTCAATCTGTAACAACTCCACCCAAACACTAGTTGGCGCTGTGTCTTTTTTCCCAGTCGGGTTAATATTTGTTTCTACTTCCTGCTTCGCTTTCAACGATGGCGACTGAAACTGAAACGTATTTGTTTTACTGATCCACAACAAACAACTCGAAAATTGCCGAGATGGAGAAGTAGCCGGAAATGCTAAAGCGGAAAAACCAAGCGGACCAATCACAGTTTTACATTTCTGGGAAGGTGCTGGTCAGTTACGGTGCTAGGGTCTACGTAGATTATACAATCGTATAGGCCCTAAAACTATCGTATGAATGCGATAATTATCGTATATCTGCCAACGTTGATGGGGCACTAATAGGGCTAGTTCACACAAATACCAGTGTTTCTTCAACTATCCTACGTAGCGCCAGATCACAGCAGAAGTCATTCAACGATCTTTTACTATAAAACCCCGCCCCCTTAAAAGACGGAAACCTAATTATACACTAAATACGTATAATTTCTCACGTAAACCTTCCTGATTTGTTTGGTCTAAACCTGTTTCCTGAGAGAGATCACCTCTTTTTAATGTCCGTCGCACTAAACCGGTAGCAACAATTCAAAAGCCTCAACTCGCCAACAACAAACCACAATTATAAGGCCTCGGGACGCGAGGAAATGACGGGTTGTTTCTGTTCGTCTGGGTGAACAAATCCTTTAAATCCCCTCACTTCCCCGTCGAGTCCCATGGGAGAGCGATGCGTCATCATTATGCATCTCCAGTGGTCATGTGTGGGCGGCTCCTCACCGAGCAGTGCCTCTTACATAACGTGCATCGCTTTGACTTCCAACGCCGCATTTGAAAACATTTGAACATGGCTAGATATGAAGTGAGCACACATCATGCATGATGCAGGATCTAGACGACGGGTGGGTTTGGTTAGGTGGGAAAAGCAGGAGCTGTGGATGTTAGGTGTCGCCGCTACTCCCGACAGAAGGGAAAGGAGGAAGGAGTCAGAGGAGCAGGAGGGTCCGGTGGAGCTGTTACTGAAACACAGGGGAATAAAGACTGAAAGCAGGGGCCGCTTCAGCAGCTGGGGCTGTAACCTACAGGAGTTAAGTGAGGAAGAGGGTTAGCTTAGCACGGTGACGGGCAGCAGAGGGGCCTGTGCACCGGCAAGAGGAGCAGAGGAGGGCGGCAAGAAAAGGCAGGAGGAGAAGCTAACAGCGGTCCAAAACAAGCCAATCACACGGGGGGTCAGCTCGGCGGTGGGCCCCGCCAGCTGCAGCCTTACTGTTCAAATCGGATGTTTCGCAGGTCTCCGTTATTGATACGGACGATGCAGTCGTTCTCCTGGAACAGGCCCTGCTGCTCGGCCTTGCCTCCCCTCTCCAGACGCTTGACCAACAAGCCAAGAGTCCTGAAACGTTCAAAAGTTCATGTCAAGAGCGTGCGACACATTACAACAAGGCGGCGGGGTTCAAAGCGGCCGCTTGGCTTTGTTTGGCACCGTGAAATGTCTGAGCACAACCGTGTAATCTCGTCCTTGTCATCTCGAAAAGCTAAATTAAATCTTTTTTTATTCGGCGTTGAATGCTTTGTGACGTGCCTCCGCGTTCTTCGGACTCAAACAGAACCCCTCCTCCCCACCCCGCTGGCACCGCCGCGGTCAGCCGGCTATCCGTCGATCGGTCATTTTAATGAAAAGCCGTTTCATTTCCAGGCCTAATTGCTGCCGCTGCCGCTGCCTCCTCGCGCGAACCGGAGAACCGTGTACAGTGTGGTCCTGTCATTTGCATCATCAGCGTACCAATGAGGCTTATGAGAGAAAGCGTCGCATCGGGGGCTTTAGAGGAGCTGTGCGGGGGAGGCAGCCATTCAAAGGCAATCAACACGTTGAAAATCCCGCCCCGGCTCCGGCTCAGGCTCCGGCTCTCGGCTCCGCTGGGAATCGACGCTTTGCATGTGTTCATTTTCTAACCCTTTAGACTCTTTCGGTCCTTTCTGTGCGCAGAAAATAAACAAAGCGCTTTCAGGGAGCGATGAATAACGGCGCCATTAAACTCTGATCGCACCCGTGTCGGAGGGGAAGCCGGTCTGTGGCGATGTAGCCTGTAATCTGGTGTGGAAAACCGGTTTATGAATCCCCGCCACCGCCGCAGCGAGAGGGTGAGTTCACCTGAAGGCGCTCGGCGGATTAGAGACCGGCGGTTGAGACGGCACAAACCTTAATCGAGTCGTCTTCGGTGAGCGCCGGCGTCGCAGGTAAACCGAGCTCCGACCATCGCTGATTACAGAGAGAGGGCAGAGAAGTTTAACAATATAAATAAATAATAATAAGTTCAGGAGACAATCCGGCTGATTGGACGCGAGCGAGGTGGAGGGCCCATTTCTCTGATGAAAGCCGGGCACCTTAACTCACGGCGTACATAACGCGCCGACTGACGTTTCCCCAATAAAAAGAAAAGTTTGTTATGAATGTGCTTTTAGGCTGATTGGGTCGGGGCAGCGGGGGGACGTGTGATATGATCTTTAATTTTCAATAAAGCGGAGTTTGGAGTCGCTGACGGTGTTTGTGAGCGCGGGGAAAGTTTAAAGGACGTCGGCGCTGCTGGCAAAGTGAGATTTCTTGACGCTGTTAAACTGAAAACAAAGCTTTAAACTCCACTATTTTAACTTTAAGGGCTCAGTGAAGCTGCCTCTCTGGGGTTTATTCAAACCAGATGTGAAATTCCTCTAATTCCACGTGTGCTCCTCCATGTTCTCCGTAGATTGCTGTGTGTGTGTGTGTGTGTGTGTGTGTGTGTGTGTGTGTGCTGCTCAGTGTAGCCTTTGAATAATGTAAAGCGGATGCGACAGCGGCCACGGAGAAATATGTGTGTCACCTGCAAACGCTAAACAACGTGATTGATCGCGGTAGACGCCCAAATGGCTTCACGATGCCCGCATGAAAACCTCTATGTGTGTGTGTGTGTGTGTGTGTCCCGTGCGGTGATTACACACACCCAGGAGGAATGTGGGGTATGCACGTGCACATGTGTGTGTCTGAGGTGATGCAGCAGAGAGACTTTGCAGAACTCAAACTGTTACAGCCCCATTAAGTCACATGAACACATTTCTTCTCTCCAACTCCAAATGTCACGACAAGTTTTTGAGACTGAACTTAATTTAATACGTTTCCTAAACTTAAACTAAACATAATCCATTGTCTTGACTTCTTGTGTGTTATGTCTGCGTGGTCCATGTTCATTAAACTTGTGTCTTTAGGTTTTGAGTTGAGTAAAAGCGATTAGACGCTGACGCCATTTTCACAGACCTATTACTATGAAATGACGATACCTTTGAAACGAGACTCTACAAAAAGGATTAAACCACGGTATTAGAACGTCTCAAAGTTGCCGTTTTAACTTTCTCTTCTCTAAACAGCCTAAATATAATAAGATGTGAGTTGAATCAGTCTGAAACTTGCCATCAGTCATCAAGGTGAGAAGAAACAAAAACGCTAGTCCTCTCAGCTTTAGTTAAATTGATCTTAAAGGGGAACTACTGTTTTTTTTTTTTTTTTACAACCTGGACCTTATCTCTGCCATAAAATACGGTCGTTTACTCACCCATATAACTTTGGTGACATTTGTACTCTTTTGGGGTCAAAAGATAGATTGGGATCTGTGTATATTCATATAATGGGAGTGAATGGGGCACCGAAACGCAGCCTCTAAATAACACATTACCTGCTGCAAAACTCGCTCAATTCACCAATAGTTTTGTTATGATACACTAGTACTATTCCCCGCCAAGTCCAGAGTTACCGGTTATTATCATCCGGGGTCTGTAGATTGACCTACTAACCTCTAACTATCCGTCGGCCTGTATACCTGTAATTTGCAAATTTTTTGCAACATGGCTGAATATTTTTCCGATTCTGAGATTGTGGACTTTGTTTATGATGGACGTCCTTACCGTTTTGAGCCAGAGTATACGGATGAGGCTGACAACAAACCGCTGCACGTTCACGATTAGATAACAGGTAACTCCGGACTCAACAGGGAATAGCACTAGGGTATCATAACAAAATATTGGTGAAATGAACGAGTTTCGCAGCAGATAATTTGTTATTTAGAGGCTGTGTTTCGGTGCCCCATTCACTCCCATTATACAGATATACAGATGTAAATATCATCCAAATGACAAAAAAAATAACACTTAAGTTATATGGGTGAGTAAATGTTCGCGTTTTATGCCAGAAATAAGGTCCAGGTTGTGAAACAGTAGTTCCAGTAGTTCCCCTTTTAACATATAAGCAGAAATGTTTTAAAGCGTACAAAGCTCAAATTTTAAGAGTTTCTTTGGAGCAGAAACTAAATCCATCACATCTCTCTGACGAGGCTACAATGAGGCTGACAGGTCGGGAGCCAAAGGGGGTAAGTGGGTAATTTTCTTTCTAATTGTAAAACTCTCAAAGCTGTCAGGGTTGTAGTACGCGGGACAAAAAGTGAAAAGGTTCAGTTAAAAACAAGCAAAACCGGTCTTCCCCCAGTTAAACACAGCCAGTAAATGATATTTCTATTTTACATTATGCACCATGAACCCTTCCCTGTAAAGTCTAAACACAAAAAGAAATGGTTTTATGTCATTTTCTGTCTCTCTGCATATGTCTTTTATTTTTACCTGCGGTCCCTGCCACTGAAAGGCACCACGTGGATCCCCAGGGGCCCACCGTTGTTTGACACCTCCACCAGTTTCACAATGTCTCTGGGAGACGGACGGATGGACGGGTGGCAGAGAAACCGGGCCGTGGAATGGGTGGGGAGGCAGGGGGGAGGGAGTGGGAGAGGAAGGAGAGAGGGGGGGTGACACCATGTGGGCAAAAAACAAAACAAAAACACAAACAGGAAGTGAGGCAGGGGTAGAAATGAAAACATCGTGACGACACATGAGTGATGGAAATAAAAGGTGAGGAGGAGACAAATAAAGAGAACACAATAAAAAAAACAGTGCAATCCAAATAAATCAAAGACACGTAAGGGACAACGAGGACGGTTTTTAAGAGTCTTCACACACTTTGTGTCTTTAAAGGGCGAAGGCAGAGATGGAGAAGTGTAAGCGTGCATCTGGACTGAACCGTAAACTCAAGAGTTCAGGGAGCAGAGTTCAAAATAAAGGCTGAAATGACGCTACGTGCAAGCCAGTGGGCGTCTTTTGGACACATTTACGTGTGCGTTTCTTTGGGTCGAACCGGGGTCCAACAGGAAGTCAGTAAACCACGAGGTAAAGAAGAGGTTGAAGGAATCAGGAAGCAGAAATCAATTGCACAAAGCAAACCACGTTCTCCGAGAACCAAACTGAGTTTATCTGGAGAAGAATTCAGGTAATTTAGGACAACTGCAGGACAATCGCTACTAGACAGAGCAGAACTCGGCGTAAATGTGCAGCCAGACTGATGAAGGAAAAACAAAGCTTGAGATTTGGAAAGGTGGGACGCACTGGTCTGCAAGGAAGCACTAAGACGTCTCGGTGCATCTCTGCAGAAGCATTTTTTATTTATCATTTTAGCACGTAGCATGTAGCATGTCCTTCAATCTACGTGCGGATTCACACGCTTGTCTTTTTCTGTCTGCAACGTGCAAAGCGATGCACGCGTCTGAAAGCAAAGAACTTGACTCGTTCATCTGCATCTCCACTGAAACCCCCTACACAGCGTTTTCCGTGCAGGTAAACGCTGCCGACGACGTCCTCTGACCCTTTAAAAGCAGAAAACACTGTTGCGGCTGTTTGTTTTCCGCGTGCCAAACACCTCAACGCTGCATATTTATCAGCAAGACGCCAGATCCGATCCACTCGCGGCTCTCCGGCACAATGACTGTGATTAGAAAAAAAACGGGCCCCTTGTTGACGAGTAAAGAGGAGGGAGAAGCCAGAGTCTCTGGGAAATCACAGGAGTAATAATAATAACAGCAATAATACCATACCTGCATATTAAACTGGAAGCATGCAACAGAGCAAAATAACAAAACAAAACACGGCTGTTAATAACAGGAGCTGAATGGGTGAGTGCGTGGGAGAGCTCCGATGGCGAGACCGGGATCATTTTTTTTTTTTTTGCTTCCCACAAAAGAGAATTATGTAAATGAGGACGCAGGGCTGAAAATGAGATTTTGTTTTTTTTAAACAAACAAGCCCGGACGCCGGCGTAGAACCTGCTGCTACGTCTTTTGCGATGTGAAGAAGGCAAAGCCGGCAAACCTTCAAGGGGAATTATGGTTAAAACACGTTCATTTCTCAGTCGGAGCAGTTATACGGATCTGAAAATAAAAATAACTAAGAGAGAAATGTGGTTAATTGTAAAAAAAGGACCTGAACTGTAATGATGTGGCGTTTTCTCTAAGGGTTATGTAAACGTGGCGGGCATTCCTTCCAAAGTGCTCCACGCCTGATTTGATTTGAAAAACCTCAAATCAGAGGACGGGTGGGCAACAGAATTTGCATCCAGACTCCTTCAAATCCATCAGCGTCTCTCTGGTGTGAGCAGGCGTTGGTTATTTGAGTGTTTTGGGGATTTATTTTTTCCAGGTTAAAGCAGAAAATAAGGGAAACAAGAAGAAGAAGAAGGAGGCTGATTGGTGACTTACTCTAGCGACCTGACGGGGGTGTGGTCCACGCAGGAGTCGGCTCGGCCCACCGGCTCGATCCTCCCGTTCTCCTCCTGTCTGGCTTCGTCCTCCTGGAAAGACACAAGTTGAGGGTTGAGGATGAATCACAAAGAGCCTACCACCATAGCACCATAGCACACTGAACAGGAAGAGGCTAGCAGCACACGTGGCAACCGGGGAGTTGCAATGACGTTCAGCGAGTCGTTGCGAGGCGTCCGCAACTTTGGATCACGACACCAAATTCCTCAAGCTGATAGCGGGCTTGAGCGTTGACTTTGTTTTCTTTTAAATTTTAAAAGCTAGCTCGGTCCGCACATTAGCGGCGGGGCGTTTAGAAGGAGGTTACCTAGGCAACCAGAGCCTGTAACATTCATGATGGGCGGTTTAGAGCTTCTGCACATGACGTGGACCTCCCCGAAATATAACTACGCCTCACGGTTTAGGCCACAAGAGCTGTGATTGGTCCGCTTGGTAGTTTCCGCTTTAGTATTTCCGGCTAATTCTCCATCTCCACAATTTTTGAATTAATTTGTTTTGGCTCAATAAAGATGCAACACATTGAGGAAAGGTTAACTGAGGTGGTTCGGAGATACAAACGTCTCGACTCGACTTTGGCGAAAATTTCGGCTAAAGTCTCAGTCGCAATTGTTGAACGTGAAGCAGGAAGTAGAAACAAAAATTAACCTGGCTAGCAAAACCGACTATGTATGCAGCGTAGGCTACGTACATGGGTTACAGCATGGGGAACGACCATTTTTTACAACCTGGACCTTATTTCTGGCATGAAATACGATCGTTTACTCACCCATATAACTTTAGCTTAATTTTTAGTATATCCATATAATGGGAGTGAATGGGGCACCGACACGCAGCCTCTAGATAACACATTATCTGCCGTGAAACTCGTTCAGTTCACCAGTATTTTGTTGTGATACGCTAGTGCTATTCCCCGTTGAGTCCAGAGTTACCTACCAACATCATCTGGGGTCTGTAGATTGACCTACTAACCTCTGACCTGAATGATGTCATCTCTGAGCGCCGCGCACTGTCGGCCTGTTTACCTGTAATTTGCTGCTGCTAGTTTTTTTTTACAACATGGCTGAATATTTTTCCGATTCTGAGGTTGTGGACTTCGTTTATGATGGACGTCCTTACCGTTTTGAGCCTGACAGTGGAAGATAATGTGCTATTTAGAGGCTGCATTTCGGTGCCCCATTCACTCCCATTATATGGATATACACGGTGTTCCACTGGATCTAAATATCATCCGAAGGACTAAAAATGACACCAAAGTGATATGAATGAGTAAACAATCGTATTATACGCCAGAAATAAGGTCCATGTTGTAAAAAACTGTGGTTTCCCTTCAAGTCCACCAAAATGGTTGAACTAATCCAACGTGTCACCTGGTCCCGGCCTACAACTTCCCCCCCCTGTTGGTTCTCCACTTCCTGTTACCACACAGACACACCAAGTACTCCGTTCACCAGCTTAGAAGAAGTCGCAAACCTGCCGAAGCCAAGAGGAGCAGACGGGAGGAGGCCTTCCACAGGTATAAAAATACATGCCCTCAAAGAAAGTCTTCAAAAACGACACCTCCTTTGTTCTCCTCTGGTATTAACTGAGGCCACTTGGTGTGTGTCTCTTTCAACAAGCGAAGTTGAAACTCGTGACATCTACACACCGACGCACAAACACACACACGCACACACAGTGAAGAGGAGGAAAATGAGAAGCAGAGAAAAAGAAGGTCATTAAAATTTCAGGGCGACACCGGAGAGGAGAGACGAGCGAGAAGCGGCGGCGGTGCGACGGCGGCAGCAGCAGGCCTCCCCGGCAACCGGCCTCATCAGTATGAAAATGAGCCCGCCGTTACCGTGGCTGCCGTGCGGTTGCCATGACACTCCTGGCGCCTGGAGGACATACAGCTGCAGGGCAGTTCATGAGTGCGAGCATGTGTGTGGAGCAGCGGGCGAGGACCTGTGCCATCTTTTAATTTGAGAGTCGAATCCACGGTCACGGCGACAACAGAGCGCCTGACGAGAGGAGGTATTCTGAGACCTAATGATTCAGCAAAGTTTGATTGAGCCAACTGTGGATATTTAGACTGGTGCCAACATACACCAATCAGGCATAACATTATGACCACCTTCCTAATATTGTGTAGGTTTCTGTTGTGGTGTCTCATCAGAGAATGGACATGGGTCTTCTGAGGGTGTCCTGTGGTGTCTGGCAACAAAATGTCATTAATGGGGGGGGCCTTTGAGGGGAGGGGCCTCTGTGGATCATCCCACAGATACTTAGATCAGTTTGGGATCTAGTGAATTTGGAGGCCAGGTCAACACCTTGAGATGTTCCTCATGTTTTCTTTTGAGCTAGCGACCGTTATTCCTGCAGCCATGCCCGAGCAAAACAGCGCGAAAGAATGAAACGCCGCCACTGCCGCCGCTCCCATCTGTCTTTTATTCAACACGTAGCTGAACCGGATTCCTACGTTTTAACAGAATAATGTTTTGAAAGTCAAAGGCACAGATGATTCGAGCAGCGCCGGATGCCTCCCGCGCCATCAAAAGAGGACTTTATTCCATAAACGCCTCTCCGAAAGAACAATAAATTCTTCTGCCTTGATCTCTCGACATCGGATTTTTAAAAATACAAGCACATGTGGGAAAACCATAAAAGAAGTCAGGCTGTTTTCCAAAAAGACTTTTCTCTGATTACGAGCAGCGGCTCCGCATTCCAAGATTCTTCTTTTTTTTTTTTTTTTACAGCATCATAAACGACTTCTGCAAAAAATAAAAAAAGAGAGAATGCGAGTACGTTTGTAAAGAGGACATTCCTTAAACGGGTCTTTCAGCACCGCCAACAATGCGCTCGGCGAGACGTACGGAGGGAGCACGCGCACGCCGAGAAGCCGGAGGAAGAGGAAGTCCAGCAGGCAGACACGTTCAAACGCCGTTCAATATTCATCAGGAGGGACGAAGAGGAAGCGAGGGCGGGCGTCGCTATCTGAGGAGGGCCGAGCGAGATCTGCATTCATCGCAGGGCGCTTTATTTCAGAACGCGCAATCTCCGAGGACGACGTCCGCTGCACGCTGAAATGAAAATAAATAAAAAATACCATTCTGCAGCCAGACAGAGGAGACGTGAGAGCAACGAATATTAAAGTATGTGGAGGAAATGAAAGGAAAACAGATAATTATTTAATTATTCAAGCCACTGCTATGATTCAGTGAGTAGATGGTGTCGTCATGGGAACGCTATCAGAGAAGTTTTACCAAAAAAAAGAAAACTCTACGGAAGAGAAGGAGACAAGAAAACAAAAAGACAAAAGACATACAAGAAGAAAAAGAGATGGAAGAGACAAGAACAAGAGAACAGATGAGAAGAAAAGGAAGGATGAGACAAGAAAACTGAAAGAGAAAGAAGAGCGGAAAAGGAGAATAAGAAGCGGTGAGAAGAAAAAAGACAGAAGAGAAGAGACTAGAACAGGAACAAGGAACAGGAGGAAAGACAAGAGAAGAAGAGAACATGAGAAGAGACGGGAAAAGAAATAATAAAGACAATGAAAAAAGAAGAGCAAGAAGAGATGAGAAGAAAGAAAAAGAGAGAAGAACGAACGAGACAAGAAAATGAAAGGAGAAATGGGAGGAAAGCAAGAAGAAAGAAAAAGAGACAGATGAGAGAATAACAAGAACAAGGAAACTTCAAAAGAAAGGAAATAAAACAAGGAAAAGGAAAAGAACTAGAGAAAAAACGAGGACAAGAAAAGACAGGATAAGACAAGAAAACAAAAAGAGAAAGAGGGAAAGAAGAGATGACAACAAGAGCAAGAAACGATGAGAAGAAGAGACAAGAACAAGAACAAGAGGAAAAACGAGAAATTAAAATATTAGGAAACTTCAAGAGAAAGGAAATAAAAGGACAAGAAAAGACAGGATAAGACAAGAAAACGAAGGAACAAGGAGCAAGAGGAAAGACGAGAAGAGAAAATGAGAAGAAGCAGAGGGGGGATGAATGAAGAGAACGAAAGAGAAAGAAAAAAGAAGAGATGACAGAGAGAGCAAGAGGTGATGAGAAGACAGAAGAGAAGAACGAATGAGACAAGAAAACAAAAAGAGAATAAGAAAGAGAAGACAAAGCGTGCAAGAAGCGTTAAAAAAGAAAAAGAGACGGGGCAGACTAAACAAGAAGAGAAAAAATAAACGAGAAGAGAAACAATAAAGAGAATGAAAACAGAAGATAGGATGGAGAGAGAGAGAGAGAGAGAGAGAGAGAGAGAGAGAGACGTGTTGACAGAAAAGAAAAATGAAGCCGACTCTTTTATTTTCCAGTTTGATTGACAGCTGGAACCATCAGCTCTTCCTTTACTTCCTCCTCTAAAGTCCAGACTGAGACGCTCAGAAAGGCCTCGCCGCACTTTAACCACCGACCCACACCCCCACCATCGAGACGTCACCCATTCCCGTTCCTGGGTGTGGTCTGGGGCGAGTAAAGAGAGATAGATAGCCTCATTAATAATTCACGGGCTGAGTTTGGAGGTTAATGGCTGGCGGGCAGACAGGCGGCAGGTACGAGGGCGAGCGGGCCGGCGCGTCTTCCAGCCGAGTCACTGTTTGTTTCCTGGATGTGGAGAGGCGGAGGCTGAGGCGGAGGCTGAGGCGGAGGCTGAGGCGGAGGCTGAGGCGGAGGCTAGGGGGCTGGGGGGCCGGCCGGCCGGCAGTTTTCAGGCCCGGGGGCTCATCAAAGATTAATGGGAGAATCCATCGGGGCCTGTCCTTTCTATCTCTCAGACTAAATGAAGTGCTCTGCTCCTGCTGGGTACGTATGTATGTGTATGTACGGGGGTGAGGGAGGGTGAGGGAGGGTGAGGGAGGGTGAGGGAGGGGGTGAGGCAGCACTTTAATGAAGTGTTGCCCACCACTCCCCTCTTTCCTGCCACTTTGTCCCCAACAAACTGATGCATTCACAGACACACGGGCAGCGATGGAGACGACTGAGCCTTATCTGCTGCAGTGGACGTTACCTGGCAGACAAATAGTCTCTAAAGGTCAAATAGAATCATTTAAAACGTGACAGCTTAAATATTTAAAATCCTCAACAATAGTATTTATGGCGTCCTTTCATTCCTGGGGAAGTTTTTAAATCCTGATCTGTTTAAATATGAACGAGGGCTTTGATCATCAGGCTCAGACTCTACGTGACAACGGTGACGGACATGACAGGAAGTCATGTGACCTGAAGACACCTCGACAACAGCAATGAAGTCAAAGACATGAAAATAAAAAAATACATGAACGCACATGATGCAGAGTTTTACCCAAAATTATCAGTATGAAGAAGTAATATGGTGACTATGAAGTAGTAATATGTGGAGTATGAAGTAGCAATTAGTACTACAGTGCATATGAAGCAGTACTTATACCTGTGTCTGATCCAGTGTCTCTTGGTTGCACCGTTAAAAATACCTAAACATATCAAAGTGTCAGCTCCTCATGTCGTGTCCATACTGTCCTTAGCCCTTTGTCTGCTCAGCTTTGTCCCTGACGTCTCTACCGTCAGTATCTGTCTTCTGCGTAACGGCATCACGTGAGGGCGACACACTGTGGAGTTACTGAAGGACCGTACGGGAGTAGCGTCTCCGTTGGCCTGTGAATGCATCGCCTGGATTCCCATAATCCTTCACTGTGCACAGACAAAGAGCGGCGCTGATGCTACGACCACGAACTAATCAACCCAGTCAATCACTCTACGGCTCAGTTCAAAGCGAATGAATTCCTTAAGGTACCTGACATCAAACCTGAGCTTTGATATGAAACTCTGATTTCTGATGACGTCTGTTTGACATGAGCTCCCTCTGACATCACACTCTACTGAGAAACACTTTCATTCACAAATAAACACTTGTTTCTGTCTGACTTGGACACAAACTCACACATGTAGGCTGCACACTTGAACACATTCATTCTCACTCAACACACACACACACACACACACGGAGGCATTCATCATTGTTAACTGGTATCTCTCCAACAGAGCTCCATATGTCCACAAGCGGATGAAACGCTGAACATAGAGACTATAAATTAGCCTTAACCTTTGACCCCCAAGCCTGAGAGCCAACCACACACCATCTGCGCCTGAGAGAGACAGATGAAAGTTAAAGATAGAGTTCAGATATTCTTCATAGATGAGCTCCAACGGGAATCAGAGAGAGAGCAGAGTATCCGTGCTTTTCTATTTCTGGAAGATTCTCACGCACATTTAAGACGACAAATTCAGAAAACCCACGGAGAAACACGCTTTTTTTTATTCTCGTTTGACAAAATCACACCGACACAACAAGAGATACCGCTGGAAAATAAGAGAACAACAAGAAACCGCTAACAGCTTCTGGGTCAGTGGGTGCGTGACCCTTTCAGGAAGGAAGAGGCAACCCAGAAAACAAAATATCTGCTCGATCATGCGAGGCGAGACAACGCGCACAACTTCGGATCGAAAGCGCTCACTGGAAGCGCTCCGGAGGTTCAACACCTGAATGGACTCAGCCACATTTCATCGTGTCAGGGGAGGTAATGATCAAACATCACTGCACATGACCTCTGATGTCTTATTCATTGGATGAGCCGCCGAGGTCAGAGATGCTGCGATACGGACGCTGGTGTCGGATGTCAGCCTGAGACCAGCTGTAGAGTTCATCATCATCATCATCAGTAGCAGCCTTTTTATTAAAGGGAACTGCTGTTTTTTTTACAACCTGGACCTTATTTCTGCCATAAAATACGGTCGTATACTCACCCATATAACTTGTAGTCGTTTGGGAGATATTTAGATCTGCATATATCCACATAGTGGAAGTGAATGGGGCACCGAAACGCAGCCTTAAATTTGCATTATCTGCGCCAAAACGTGTTTATTTTCACAATATTTTTGCAACATGACTGAATATTTATCCGATTCTGAGGTTGTGGACGAATCATAGCCATAGCAAATTACAGGTAAACAAGTTGCGGGCATGCGTGGCGCTCAGAGATGACATCATCCAGGTCAGAAGACATGATCCGGGGTCTGTAGGTCAATCTACAGACCATGGATGATGATAACCAGCAACCCCGGACTCAAAGTGGTGAACTGAACGAGTTTCACAGCAGATAATGCGTTATTTAGAAGCAGCGTTTCGGTGCCCCATTCACTCCCATTATATGGATAGCCTAAAAATGACGCTAAAGGTATATGGGTGAGTAAACAAACCTATTTAGGGCCAGAAATAAGGTCCAGGTTGTAAAAAAAAACAGTAGTTCCCCTTTAAGGCTCATATTGCGAGACTAGATGCCGATAATGTGTTATTTAGAGGCTGCGTTTCGGTGCCCCATTCACTCCCACTATATGGATATACGCAAATCTAAATATCTCCTGAACGACTACAAATTACGCAAAAGTTATATGGGTGAGTAAACGATTGTATTTTATGCCAGAAATAAGGGCCAGGTTGTAAAAAAAAAAGTTTTGAACACCACAGCCGCTGATCAATTTTGATACCGCCACGCTCTACCCGGTCCAATCCAAGCCGTCAGAGAGACACGTGATGGATGTTGACGCTCCGTTCGAGACCACAATGCATCATTACAAGCGAGCTTTCAATTACGCCAACCCCCTCCCCCGTTCGCACTAATTCAATTAGTCTCCTTTGAAGACACTTTGATAATGGGATCCAGACGGGCGGACGGCGTCGTCAATAACCCGAGGATTCATCGAGCCGCGGGGACGTTATCAGAGCTTATATCATCCTGGCAGCCCGTCGAGGAGAGGGGGAGTTTGTGTGTGTGTTTGTGTTGTGTTTGCGTGTAGGGCGCGTAGGAGATAAAGAAGGAGGAAGTAGGAGGATATTCTGATTCTGAACGTCCTTGGCTTTACAGGATTACCGCGCGTAACTTCTGTCCTTGTTCTTTCTCAACACACAGTCCTTCTAAGGTCGACTCCTGGATTCAAACACATCATTACTTCCTACACGGTCGCGAAATGGTTTGTTGATGATCAATTTGTTGAAGGATGTAGCTGTATTGTGATTTTTCAAGCTTCTACCGTTCTTCTCTTCAGTTTTTTTATTATTATGTTCAGCCTCATTAATCTTAAGTATCTCTTTTGTTTGTTGCTGAGAAGTTTTATCCGTTGCCGTACTCGGATCATTTTGCTTTTACGACCAAAAAGTTGCGCTTGAACGCACCGCACAGACCTCAGCCGGTGAATAATTTGCACCTGCATGATAAGAACTTCAGCAAACTGTCGCACAGAACTGGCCTCTCCTGAATCATGCTAATCAGTCAGTCTACAGTTAATTCATTCGAGACCGTTATGTCGTAAAATATGTTCGGATTAGATGAAGATATAAAAAGTAAAGAGCCTTCTATGAGTCCCCTGGGAAAACCACACTCCAATTCCTCATCTTATCCTCCGGTTTGCCATGTTTCAGCATAACAAACAGGCTGAAAAAACACCAACAGAAGGTGCAGAACTTTAAGTACTTGGGGTCAACGATCCAGAGGTGGAGAAAGGTGTCAGGCAGGTGTGTTGTACGGTTTAGAGACATCGGCTTTGTGTACAGACGAGCCAGGACGGATAGGACAAGGACTGAATACATTAGAGGGACCGCTGAGATAAAGTTCAGAGGCAAGGTTGAGATGGTTTGGACGTGTTCGGAGAAGGGATTGAGGTTAGAGCTGCCGGGCCGGGAGGTCAAGAGGAAGACCAAAGAGGTGGTTTATGGACGCAGTGATGGAGGACATGAAGGTAGCTTGTTGTAGAGAAGATAGGCAAGATGGAAGCAGATGATTCGCTGTAGGAACCCCTGAAGGTAACAGCAAAGGCCGGACTGGTCTATAAAGGGCCCTGATCTCCATCCGACACCTCATGGATGAACTGAAACACAGACCGTTACCGAGGCCTTGTCGCCCAGCATTGGTCTCCAACGTTCAATCATCATGTGGTCACGTCCTGAACCGAAGGAGACGGAAGCGGTTACGGTACAGCCACATCATAACGACCATGGGTTCAGAATTAGACGTCCAAATGTTCGACATCCCGTCTGGAGTGTTCCGCAGCGCTGCATCATTGTACATCACTAAACTACCGGAGGCAGCAGCAATATCAGCGTGAGCAAAATGAGATTTCCAGCACCTCCTAAATTACCACTGCGCTGCTGTAACAATCCACTTAATTCAGCTGCAATTTCTGCGATCCAATTCAATCAGAGCGACGAAGTCGGTAGAGGGGTATCGCCGCGCCGCCAAAATATGCACCTCAAATTGCCTCGAACGTAATAAGACAATGGAGGTCTCATCAGGAGTCTAAGCAATTTCAAAACTCAACATTTTAGGAGGCGTCGTCCCCCGAGAGCTCCGTCAGTGTCGCTCGAAATGCAATTGTGGACGGCGAGAATGACAATCGTTTTTCTCCGACTCACGAAGCAGGATTATTTCAGCCGACTTGATTCCCTTCGATTATTTAACAGAGATATCTTCTGCGGAAATAAAAGGCCCAGATAATGGAGACGTGTATCAGAAGCTCTTACTCCTGAGAGTGCAGGGGAGATGAAGCGAGTGATGGGACAGAGCAATGAAAGACTTCAGGAGAGGAAAAAAAAAAAGCAAAGGTAGACAGAATGACTCGGAGAGAATGACAGAGAGGCAGATAGCGGGACAGACAAAGACGCATTACACAGAGGAGCAGCAAGCCTTGACAAAGCTCGTTCAAAGGATGACAAACGACGCTTTGAAAACTCCCAACTCTAAACCTGAGGGGATTCGGAGATCTTCTGACATTTTGCACTTTGGTTTTAGGTTGTCAGAGCTAAAAGAGAAGTAGAAAGTTAACAGTGTCTCCAGCAAAGTCAGTCGAGCGAACAGAGAGTATTTACAGATATTTGGAGAACAGGGATTGGAACCTGGGACTAATCCTGAACTGGTCAAACTAGTGTCACTGTCATTCACCTTCTCCCTGCTGGCAATAAATGATCTATGAACATTTAAAATGAGTTCCTACACCAATCAGCCAAAACATTATTGTGACAATACAATGCTCCCCTGGGAAACCTTTGGACCTCATTGGCATTCATTGGCGTGGATGTTACTTAGACATGTAGCACCCACCTAGACCAGACCAGGCACCCCCAACCCATGGCAATGGACTTCGCATGTTCTCCTTGTGGGTATTGGTGCTCAGGGTTCCTCTCCCACATCCCAGTGACACCTGTTGTTTGTCGTTGGTGCTTCAAAACCGGCAGTGAATGTGATCTGTGTTAGACCCAGGGTTGAGCCTGCATCTCACTCTGTGCCTGCTGGGACAGGGTCCAACAACCTCTACGGTATTGGTGGTTATAGATCAAGGATGGATTTTCAGAACCGTTTGGTTTGGTTTACAAAAAGGCCATGGTTTGAGAAGTCCGTGTTTTGCTGGGAAACTTTTGGACCTGGCATTCATTTTGTGTTGTTGTCCAGGCACCCCCATTCCATAGCAATGACACTCCTTGATGGCAGCAGCCATCCCCAGCAGGATACAGCCTGACACATTTACAAAGGCCCCCAAAGAACCATCATTCTGTTGCCAGACGCCCCAGGACACCCTCAGAAGGTCCAGGTTTTGGACCTTCTGGACCTAATTGTAGGGAGATTTACTATTAGGAAGGTGGTCATAATGTTATGCCTGATTGGTGTATGTTTTAACTGTATTGAAGCATCTGAAACTACTTGTAGAAGTTGGGTTAGACCCCTTTGACAAATCTACGTAGACCCTGTGCTGTGCCCTGGTTTGTTGCGTTGCTTTGTAATGACGCTGCCAAACACTAGTAGGTGCCGGTGTCATTTCTGTGCACTTCAGACAATGGAAACTAGAACCACATGGACTAGTAAAATGTTAAAAACGTAAATCAGTGCAGTGCGCAAAAGACAACACTTCCTGAAAAGCAGAAGTTGGTGGGTACAACCATTGAAAGGCCAACTAGGGTAGAAGTAGGGTCGATTGTTTTTGTGGACGAGGAATTCCTTGAAGTCGATCAAAGTTGTTGTCTTCCTTATCATGGAGCTACATTTCTGGGTAGGCGGATGTTAGATGGGCTGAGGTCAAGAGTGTAAAATGGACCTCCAGTCAGGTGTTGATCTTACACGGGAAAAATAAATCAAAAACAGCCATGAGTATAGATCCATCTCTGTTTAGGTACGTATAGGTCAGCATCTTTCTTTCGCCATGCTGAAGCCTTTTCCTGCCGAACGTCTCGGTGGTGTAGATGGATTATTAAGACCGTAATCAGCAAAGAGATGACTTGAACATTGATGTAGGCCTGAATCCAACACTCACAGACAAACCCTGACACAACCAAAGCTCGACTCTCCTGAAAATGTCAAACATGGCGCAGTTGGATTGAGAATCGGATAGATAGATAGATAGATAGATAGATAGATAGATAGATAGATAGATAGATAGATAGATAGATAGATAGATAGATAGATAGATAGATAGATAGATAGATAGATAGATAGATAGATAGATAGATAGACAGACAACTTTATCAATCCTTTTGGGAGGTTCCCGCAGGGAAATTGACAATACGGATACGGTAGAGGAGGACAAGACCTGGAGTGGAAGCTCAACGGAAAGAAAAGGAGAGGAACGTTTGCGGTAAAGCGAGCATATGTAACCCATACGCCAGATAGAATTATGGGTCAGCTGGAACGGATCAAGCCCCCGCATACTGTACAGGCTCACATAAACACTGATGTGTAACTCGATTTGCTTAGAGGGCAAATCAAGTGTGGATGGGATGCATGTGTGAATGTTGAGAAAGAAATTAAAGGTGGTCAAGAAGCCTAACATAATATTTAGCCTCGAAATATCCTTCAGGGTTTCAGCAGTGCTGAGATCAGGTGTCTGAGATGATGTAGAATAGGATTCAATGGGTTTTAAACTCTCTTTAATCTGCTCAGATTCTTCTCAGATTCTTCTCCTTTCAGTTTGTAATCCACTTCAAGAAATTCATCATGTGTTGTGATCGGACAAGAACAAGCTCATCTGAAGTGAGGAGCTGCTCTGATGCCTTTGAACATTTTAACTTTTAATGATTAACTTAGCACTTCAACAGAATTAATGAAACTGATGAGAGCTACGTTTCAAAAGGACTTTTTCTTTTTTGTAATGGATCTTCTGTTGAGTGGTTGCACTCACCCAACGAAAACATTGGCAGGTCAAAATTGTACCTATTCTCACCGGGTAAAAAATAAAATAAGATTTATATATTTAGATAGAGGAATTGGTCTGAGTGTAGTCTTCAAGGTAGCTATATTAGCCTGAATAAATTGTAAATAACCATGAAAATCCTTCGCACTTGATTATTTTACAGTGAAACATGCCCAGAGCTGAAAAGATATGAGACAATTTGACGGCGAGGCCCAAAGCAGGCAAGGTTTCTAACCATGCTGGTTGTTAGGGTTAGATTTTTGCAAACTACGGTTTCCAAAAACTAAACGTTTTACAAAAAGGCTTACTTCTCTGGTGTGGTGTCCATTAGGCACGTCAACGCTAATAGTGTTAAACCTAGCTGTCGTTGTTAGGTTGGGTAAATCCAACTGGCAGAATAATTGCTGAATTAATCCTAGGAGGCTACTGAGGAAGTGCTAGGATAACACTTCTGCACAAAATCTCACCTACATGAAGGTTCAGGTATTCAGCGATAGTTAAAAGTGATTTGAGGTGATTTGTAGCACTAGTGAACTGTATTGTGTTGTTCTTGTTATTTTGACAACCCTGTTTTTATCAGTGGGCTAGGCTAGGCTAGGCTAGGCTAAGCTAGGCAACAGAAACACCGTTTCTGCAGCATCACAAGCTACGTCCTCCTAAATTATCTGAGGCTGTTTCGCCATAAACTCAACATTAACTCAAATTAAATCAGCTATATTGACCATGTACATTTGTACACGCATGCTAGGAATTTGTTCTGCTGTCAACCCGTACAAGTGAGCATACTTTGAGAAGTGGCACAAGTGGCAGTTTGGGTTTTTTAGGTTCTTGCTGAAGGCGCCTCGGCCAAAGACACGCCGAGGGGATTCAAACCAGTGACCTGCTTCTATAACCACTAGGTCAAAGCTCCAACGCATACATCATAACAGTCAGGAATCTAGCGCAGGAGAGTCTTTTAATAGGTAGCATTCGTTTTTACTAAGGTTAGTGTATGTACACCGATCAAGGCATAACATTATGACCGCCTTCCTAATGTGTGGGTTATCAGAGAATGAGGGTGTCTAGCATCACAGTGTTGTTAGTGTGGGGGGGGCTTTGAGGGGAGGGGCCTCTGTGGATCATCCCACAGATACTTGATCAGTTTGGGATCTAGTGAATTTGGAGGCCAGGTCAACACCTTGAGATGTTCTTCATGTTTTTTGAGTTGGTCCTAAAACGTATTCCTGCTGGGGATGTCTGCTGCCATCAAGGAGTGTCATTGCTATGGGGTGGGGGTGCCTGGTCTGGTCTAGGTGGGTGCTACATGTCTAAGTAACATCTACACCAATGAATGAATGAATGCCAGGTCTAGAGGTTTCCCAGCAGAACGATGATTTGTCACAAGCTGGCCAATGGTATTTACTTCTCCTGTTAGTGGTTTTAATGTTGTGGCTGATCTGAAATGAATACACTGAAGTACAGCGAGCAAACCACACCGTGTACTTCAGCTCAGGGTTTAGTTTCAGAACAATATCCTGACAGAGGAAGAGGAAGGTGAGCGGTGTTAGCAGCTACATTTGTTTCCTGGACTTTCTGAGGTCTTGTAACTCTGGTAAAATCATAAAACATTTACTGCTGTGAAAGTTTCCTACCAAGGAAGGCAGAAATATTTCATCACAGAAACATACACCTGGATACTGAGAGCTGAGCGCATGGGAGGCGTTTGTTAATGTGTGCAACAAATCATAAGAAGATTCTAATGAGATAAAGATATAAAATAATTACTTTTGTTTTCTCTATTTCACGGTGTTACAGCATCAGCTTCAGACTCATTCACATCTCGTGTTCTTTTTTATTTTTTCATCAAAGTTTTGAGCCTCTAAAAATAACGAGCGCTCGAGACAAGTCCGCGCGCGGGGACCACTGCAGGTGTATCCCCCACAGAGCCTCCGCCGCCGCGTGGCCCCACAACAGAGGTGACCAGAGTGGGCCGAGGCTGGTCACACAGCTTGTTACGTGACGCGCCATTTACCAAGATGAGACTCCCGATGGGGCTGCTGCTATGGAGCAAAATAACAGGTAAAGCCGACCAAACTACCCCTCTGAGAGGAAGGGAGCTGTGGATAATGGTGACAAGAATCACACACACACACACGGTGAGGTAGAGTTGTCAGATTGAAGGCCATTATTCTGACTGACTCCAACTGTAATGGCTGCCGCTGAGAAGAAGAGCGTGTCTATATAAACAAGTCGAGGGGAAAGATACACAATATTTCACATGCGCTCTGTGTCCTCTGACTTATTTTTATTTATTTTATTTTTCCTGCTTCCTGCTGCAGTGCTTTGCAGCAGTGTGCGCTGCTCCTCCAGCACAACTTGTCCACAGCTGTAGCAGCAGCGTTAATGAGAGCCTTACATGAGCCATGACTGGATGTATGAAGTCAAACTTTAACTTTTCATGAAGTTCAGCCACTATTATTATAGCTATACTGCAGAAAAGCACCATTATAAGGACCTGGGGTAGTATATGTTGAACCTTTTTGAATAATAATTACATGTGAAAGCTCACATTATACACAATACGCTTATATGTTCTCCCTGTGTCTGTGTGGGTTCTCTCCAGGTTCTCCAGCTTCCTCCCACCATCCAAAGACATGCTGGTTAGGTTCATTGGTGATTCTAAATTGGCTGAGTGTGAACGGTTGTCCAGGGTTTACACCGCTTCTCACCCAGTGACAGAAAATGAGTTGAGAAGTTAATCATTTATGTGCAGAAACGTTTCTGCAAGATTTACCTCTAAAACCCGTCGTTGGCCTTCCAGAGCTTTCCATTACTGGATGCAAAAATATGTTCCTATATTTATTTATTTATTTATTTATTTATTTTTAAACCAAATTCAAATGCATTTAATTCAGCTTTATTTATCTAGCGTCAATAATTGCCGCAAGACGCTTTGCAAAATCCAGTCTGAAACACCAAGATCAAGCTTGAAGGCGACGGTGACGAGGAAAAACACCTCCCTTCTAAAAGGAAGGAACCTTGAGCAGAACCTTAAGCTCATATCTGCTTGAGGCCGGCGGCAGAAAAACAGAGAGAAGAGAGAAGAGGAGGAACGAGATACACAGACGGCTGACTAAAGCGTACAGGTAGAATCTGATGGTGAAACAAACACCTTCTGAAAATTAGCTGAGGATAAATTCCATTGCTTTTGATTCACATTTATTTTATTGTTTCACATGCTCGTTTTATCTATTTCACAAATCTCCCAACTTGGGCTTTTTCCTCCGACACAACAGTGTCTCAATAACAGCCAACAACAACAGAGAACAGCGTGGTGAGAGCAAGCGTGGCACATCAGCAAATAGATGCATATGACAAATAAAAGGGACAGGCCTCTGTTATTAGATATGTTACTCTTTACATTAAATTAAAATAGCCTGCGAACAAATAAATACAAATAAAGTAAAACCAAGAAAAACACAACACTGAAATAGTCACACTAGGTTAGAGGCATTTTTACTCCGACGCTGTTTTTTATAACTTCGGTCTTTATGCGCAAAGACTGGTTCAAACTCGGTTTTCATTTTTGGGAAAGCAGCTTCACAGGTGTACGTTTAGCCCAACGTGGTGAGGACGTACTTAGCCAGAGTCTTCAGCGCGACAAGCCAAAAAGATGCAATAGACAGCCTCACAAATGTGAAGCCCGAAATATCGCCCCCTAGTGGCAGTGCTGGTAATACAAGTCTGTTAACAGTGACAAAGGCTAAAAAAACATATAAATGTGGAAAATTAATATATCACATTATTTAACAAAATCTGGTCCTCACAGTGTCTGCCAAGAAAAACTCTGGCCTTTGATGACGCCTGGGCTAAAACAACACCGGAGACTAAAGCCCACATCATGCTAAATCATTCAAATCCATTTTGCGTGAACGTACGTTGAGATTTAATGCAAATTCAACACTTGGCGATAATTAAACCGCACAGAAAATTGGATTATTTTTTTAATCCGTGTGATTTTCAGTGACTCAGGTAAGCGTTTGAGGTTCGTCTGTTTTTTTCGGACACCCATCCTCCCGACCGTCTTCATTGAGTTTCATTTCCAGAGAACCGCAGACCTCAATGAATCCGTCAGATCCCCGACTCTCCTCTGATAACAGCTGGCACCTGCTGTCATCCCTCCCGTCTCTCGGATCGTTTCATAGGCCGCTGATAAACTCTCTTGTCGGTGAAGCCGAGGCTGGTTCACAAAAACCTCTCACCCCTGATTTGCGTCTTTACTGCATGTGTTTCTAACCATTCGTGATCTTTAACAGGTGGATTTTTTTCTTGCAGCTGTGCAACCTGAGCAGCTCTATTTTGGGAGTAATTAGATTCTGGCAGCAGGGTGATGAACATCGGATTATACGCTTGTGCGTGTTTGCGATGTCCTGACATCAGGTTGCACCCGGGGATGGAGAACCCCGTGGGGACGCTGTGCACCCTCAAGAGGTTGGGCGAGCCGTCTTTCATCTTCCCTCTCACCCTCACCCCCATCTCCCCCAGCTGGAAGGGATCTGGGCCCCCACAGCTCTCTGTCATATTAAAAACCGAAAGATCAAATGTGACGAGGAGCGGAGGACCAAAGGACGGACGGCGGGAGAAAGAGAAATGAGAGGAATAAAAAATAAAAAGGATGCGGAAGAGGTGATGTAAAGAACAAAGAGGGTGGGGGATCAAAGGGGGGGGGTGAAATGGAAAGACTTCTATGTGAGTTATGATGTGTGGAGCAAACAAAGGCTGAAGTTTGCCTTGTGCCCCTCAAGGTTCCTGGATAGATTAAGCTCAATCATCAGCGACGGAAACGTGCGTCAAATAAACGGTGATGATGGATGTCACATGTGGAGACGTCTGCGACTGAAAAGACGCCGGTACGAATCCACTGGTGAATGTAAAGAAGTTCTCTTTTTCTTAATTATTCCATGTGGCTGTGAAGGTTGACGCGTGTCCTCGTCCGTCAGCCATGCGGCAAAGTGAGTGACCGCAACATTCGTGTTAATTGCTGTAATAACATCAGTCTTTAACCACATATTTAGACGGGAAGGACACCATCCACAGGGCAGAGCATGGGATGAACCAGCCAATCTGGAACAATTCAAACTATATTACCTACAATTCAGATAAATGTAGAGTCATTTTGACTACATACCAGCAACTAATGGAGAGAAGACAGGGAAAGGAATTAGAGGGTGAATCCAAAAGAGGAGCAAGGACAAGGGCAAGTAGCTTCTTAGGTTTTACAAGACTGGTGGATAGTTGGCGTTTAAATAGGAACATCTGTTGGTGTTGACCAGCTGAATCTCACGCCTAGATGGGGTGGATGACTGGGAACCTTCACAGACGATTACCGTTGGATATTTCTGGCAATGAAAGGC
Source organism: Planiliza haematocheilus (assembly GCA_005024645.1). NCBI lineage: Eukaryota > Metazoa > Chordata > Actinopteri > Mugiliformes > Mugilidae > Planiliza > Planiliza haematocheilus. The sequence goes on from SRSE01000635.1 coordinate 1,018,051, forward strand.
TGCATATGTGGAGAACACTACCGTTTAAAATGTTGTTAGTGGGGGGCCTTTGAGGGGAGGGTCCATCCCACAGATACTTGAGCAGTTTGGGATCTAGTAAATTTGGAGGCCAGGTCAACACCTTGTGATGTTCTTCATGGTTTTTTTTTTTAGTTCTTCCTTAAGCATCCTGCTGGGGATGGCTGCTGCAATCAAGGAGTGTCATTGCTATGGGGTGGGGGTCCCTGATCTCGTCTAGGTGGGTGCTACATGTCTAAGTAACATCCACACCAATGAATGAATGAATGCCAGGTCCAGAAGTTTCCCAGCAGAACATTTGATTGTCACAAGATGGTCTATGTTATTTACTTCTCCAGCCAGTGGTCATAATGATGTGGCTGATTGGCGTATAGCAAACTCACGTAAAGTGCTGTATGTTTTGATAATCTGACTGTAAATATCATGTTAAGAGAAGATAGATATTTGCTAAAGTGACTCTAGACGTAATGTGAGCTAGCTTAAGGTTATAACAGCTAGCTAGCACAGTTAAGTTCACTAATACTTTAATTTTACGTACATTTCAATCAATAGAAAGCTACATTTCAGCAGGATTATGTTTAGTATTCATGTAAATATACATAAAGTGCACAGGCTGCTGCTATTTGTAGCTAAAATCATAAATTTCCGTAATGGCGCGAATATCGGATCTAGAGTCATTACAGTAATGTAATGACTAACTGATAAAAAAAAAAGAGATTTTATTCTACATGCAGACATTTCATCTACTGTGTGAATTGTCTTGTAATAGCTGGGCTAGCATCATAATTAAACAACATAATTAACATATACACAACAACACCAGGATGAGGACTGGAATACAGACGTTACAGAGACGATGTGTTTCTGTGTCTTCTTTTACTTTTATTATCTGACGACGCAATAGAAATCAAGTTTAAACACAAAATAGGATGTTAAACAACGGCTACACATGAGCACTTTGGTAATAAATACCTTTTAAACTTAAGTCTCTCCATTTAAAACGCCATATAGCAACACAGCTCCCTAAAGACAAACAGCTTAGCGACGCAATCATCTGATCGGTGCGACGGCGGCCTGTTGCAACGTTAAATAGAACGGTTCCACTTTTATCTTCACGATTGTTGAGATGGAAGATGAAACGGCTGCAGGTTCACGGACGTATTCCTGCACCTGCGTCGGATTTTGACTTCTCACCACTTCAACGCTCTTCTACCTCTTTCCACAACCAAAGTTTTCTTGCCTCAACTCTGAATTACAAGACCTTAATCCTCTGTTGGGGATTTAAGCGTCTGAACGGCACACAGCAGCGGTGTAGTGCAGTGTACACTTATACTAATGAAGCTATTTTTCACTCACATTTTCCTTGTGACATTTGGAGAAAGTGTTCGGCCGAGTCCTTTTTAGCAACGCTGGGAGAGAAAAGTTTACTAATTACAATGAGAGGACAAAAGAAAAGGCGGAACAGAAGCAGAAGATTAGTTTAAATGGAGAGGGAATAAATACAGGAGGGGTTAGAGAGTGAGAAAAGAAGAAGACAAATGCAAAAAGGTGAGAGAGGAAAAAACGAGAAGGAGCCAGACTAAAGGCTCATAATAACAAGGTGGCAGCAGATTAGCACACATCTGCAAACACACACCTACAGTATTTATCTGTGGAGCCTTTCACGCCGCACTCAACGGCGTACGAAAAAAAAAAAAAATAAAAACCAGAAGGAACGGACCAGGACCAGGAGCGCACACACAAACAAACCGCTTTCATCCAAGCGCCACAGCAGCACCTAGTGGTCGTCTAGTGTCCCCAGTCTACCCTGACTCTGCTGCTGCTGCTTTGACAAGACTGTCCACCGTCCTCCGTCTTATTAACACCAACGTGGAATACGCACCCGCACGCCTTATGAACCCCCATCCAGAAAATGTGCATGCTGCACACATGCACCGATAAATAAATAAATAAATAAACAAACAAGCGACTCACGGAGACGGACGCGATATATATATATATATACGCCACAAAACTTCCCAGCGTGCATTATGCATGCACGTGAGGACACACAGTCAGACTCGCATGCACCGAGTCCGGGGTGATTTATGAGCGCGCGGCTCAGGTTTGCATGATTTATCCCGTTAAAGCTGCACCGTGCACCTGAGGGACTCAACCCTCCGCTGCACACGCTGCTGCACGGAGGCTTGTTAGTCGGTAAGCACTGGAGAAGAAGTAAGTGTGTGTGTGATTTGTGTCGGTGCATATGCTTACAGTGTGATTCGGTTTTCATCCCGCGTGTGTTTTAAGTATGCTCTGAAATGTAGCGCGTGCACAACCGCTTGTGTTTGCAAAGTTTTTTCCCGCATTTGTCTTTGCTGTGCTTTATCAAAGGATGTTGCTGCTGCGTATGCTAGCGTTAACATTCCTGCACAGATATGTAGGTGTGTGTTTGAAGACCTGCCGCCAAGAGCGTCTGCGTAACAATGTCCCCAGTGTAGCTGCGCCAAGCCTGGAAGATAACTCGGCAGTCTAACGGCTGAGGACGTTAGCCGCGAAGGCTAGCGTCGTCATCGCCGCCGCGGTTCCTAAAAGCACAGCGCCGTCCGACCTGCAGCTCGTTGTGGCCACTAACCGCAGCGGCAGATTTTAAAAGCCGAGCCAGAGAGGTGTTAATTGGAGGGGAAAAATAAACGTTATTCACATTACAGTTGGTTTATTTATTTAGCCGTCGTTCTAATGCACCCTGCTTGGGTGATAAAAAGGCTCGTGTTAATTTGTTTCTGTGCCGTTAATCGATCACTGCTTCAACAATCCCTGTCCTCGACGGAAAATTGACTTTGTGACTGACTGCTTTCGGAGCTCATTCCTCTCTTGTTTCTGCAGCCGTGGCTTTTTGAGCACTTGCAGTTCCACTCTATGCTTTAGAGGATTTATTTGTGAACATGTTTGGGGACAATATTCATTTGGACGGACACAGTCGTGAATACTTTGTCGCCAAACACGCAAATGCCAACATTTAGATCTGCATCTCAAACACTAGAGAGAAAAACAAACAGGTCTGTACGTTACTGGATAGTCCTACGACCAATCGGAGACATTTCGTCGTGACTCCACGGCGCTCAGATGGCATGTTAAGCTGGAATACGTGAGGCAAGAAATTTGTTCTTGTTCTCGAGGTGAGCAAGAACTCTGGAGAAGTCCTCATAGGCCCCTCCCACTGCAGCCTACATCACACATGCGCTAAGCATTGTGGGAGATGGACAACAATTTCGGATGACAGGCTGAACGTTTGGGCGACCGCGTTCGCGTACTAGCCGCTAGCTTTTTCTCATTAGCCACGCCCACTTCCAATTTCTGACCAATCACTGAATAGTCTCCAGAAACCACACGAGAAAAAAGAGCTCCCCTAACGAGGGCTGAAAGAACAAACTTCTCGCCGGTACTTCAACAGCCTTCACTCTTCTGTCCATCACCACGTAAAGCCCCGCCCATTTATTTGATTGGCCTATCAGATCCAGGCAGGAGCATAATCAGTTCCCAGTGGAGAGACTCCAGGTCAACCTTCCGCCTCATGCATCATAATCACGCAGAGCTCAAACAACCCCCATCAGGTCATTATGATAGATACATATATTTGGAAACACATTTTATCGTTCTAATAGCTGACTTTCTACAACATATAAATCTGAATATCTCTCAGGTACTTTGGCTGTTGATGATGTAACGAGCGTTAAGCCAAAGGTGAAGACGTGTTTTGTCTTTGTAATTGTGTTTGAGAACACGTGTCGAGTGTTAGCAAAGCTGTGAGGTGGAGAGAGATGTGGCTTCCTGTGCTAATGGCTCCAGCAGGTATCAGGGTTGGTAGAGCATGTATAAATATATAAATATATAAATATATAAATATATAGGAATGCAGAGAGGAGCATACAGTTGTCCCTATCGGATTTTAATGACATTCATTCATTTTCTTGTTACCGCTTGTCTTCTGGAAGTCCGTGTCATTGGGCGAGAGGCGGGTTACAACCTGGACAGGTCTCAGGTCTATTTTTTTTGTTTTGTTTACATAATCATTAAGATTTGAACAGATACACACAATCTACACAAACCCATCACAAAGCAGAGACAAGAAGCAGAACGAGCGCGACGAATACAAGAACACAAAGTCCTCAGAGAGCGCCGTCTTCCTGCAGAGGTGAAGGCTGACCCTGGACGTGGTGACAAGGGTGTGTGTGTGTGTGTGTGTGTGTTGTGCTTCGAGGATCAGCTCACTAACGCTGCAGGTGCCTCACTGGCTTCTGGCTTTTCCACCTAATTGGTTGATTTGCAACTCGGTCTGCAAACCGCCAGGATCTCTGACACGAGCTCGCAGCCGACGCGCACACACGCACGTACGAATGTAGCATGGGTTTTAACATTCACACACCTGGCGAGTCCCCACTTTGCTTAATATTAAAAAAATAATAATAATAAAATCACCAGAGCAGCTTAGACATGAGTTCAGCTTGATTTAAAGCATAGCCAGCAGGAGACTTGAAAAATGTCCCCTGTTCAACGTGGAGTCCCCTGTTTGCGACTGTGCAGCGACGCCAAAGTCCCCTGATATGCTGATTGACAAGCACACACACACACACACACACACACAGGTGCATAAGCGTCCTCAAGAACCCCTAAATGCAAACATGCAAAGAGCACTGCGATGCAAAAGGCCCTCCTCCGTTCTCTCTCTATCCACGCTGCGCCTCCAGCCCGCCTCTCATTAATACACACCGGGCTGACAGCTCGCCGTTGCCATGGTGACCGCCCCCTCCCTCCCCCCACCTGTTGCCGGAGCGGAGCTGGTGCTTTTGAGGGACCGTTTTCGATCCTTTCTGCTCAACCCGGCTCGACGCAAACCGTTGGAAACAGGACTACTGCTGCTTCATTATACGACTCTCTCGTCTAATTCTTCTCTTCATTTCACACTCGTCTGTTCCGTGTTATTCATTCCGGGCAGATAAGATGAAGCCAACTTGAGGAAATTGCTTTGCTTAATTCATCATCCGAGCTGCTTCTATTCTAATTAAATCACCGCATTTCTATTCTTGCAATGCTATTCCACTCCCCCCGCCCCCTCCTACACTTTCTTTTTTCTTTTTCTCTTCTCCCCCCATTTTATATTCTCAACAAAGCTTTTAATGCACCGCTAGAAAACGTCTCTCTCAGCTAATTGTGCCATGGAGGGATTCATTCTGGTCGCCGTAATGCGCTGTTAGAGGAAGTTTAGGAAAGCACACACGGGCACGGGCATTAAAGATGTATGAAATCAGCACTATTAACTGAACATTATGAAAAAAATATCACACTGGGGCCTTTGTTTTTATTTACTATCGCAGGATGTGTCTGCAGCTTCTTGTTTTTGTAATTTTTCTTCCCCTTCTGCTTGAAATCATCGGCGCATCATTTTAAAGTTCTACAAACTCGATCCACTCGTCTGTCTTCTGCCGTTCCGCGCTATTTCCTTCTCCCGGCTCCTTCATATTTCCTGGCAACTGTGCCGCCGCGTTGGCCGGCGCCGGCTCCAGCAGCGTATTCCATAACGGCGGCATTAAGATGATTAAAATGGTTAATTAATTCCCGTTAGGTCGGGTCAAACGCGCAGGTTTACCTCAGACGTGTAAACATCTGAGGGCCGGCGTGTGAGGCTCTGGGTTAACTGCTGGTTGTAACAATGAAACGTTAAAAGGGGCCCCGGCGCGTCCGTGTTTCCACCTACACGGGTGCCTTTTAGCCCGCCGGACCCCTCGCCAGCGCTGTCAGGGCTGCGTGGGCGGGAAAGGAACGGCTCAGCGGTGAAAATCTTCCTCCCTCACAAGCTGATGCGTCCGTTAGCAGGCGGCAGATCCTGCTCTCATCACTGTCATTAGAGTGCAGAGTCACAAGGATCTCTGCAAAGACTCACCCATCCTTCAATATGACAATAATAAAAATTAATAAAAGAAATAAACTGGAAACATCTGTTTTTGTGTAGGAGTCTAATGTGTTGATGTAGAAACGCAAGTTGAGGAGGAGGTTAACTATAGCTGTTCATTATAACTAATAACTTGAGATGACAGCTCTGATGCTTTCAGTAAAGCTTTATACAACCGATCAGCCACAACATTAAAACCAGGAGACGTAAACAAACAACATAGTACATTGACCATCTTGTGACAAGTTCTTCTGGGAAACTTTTGGACCTGGCATTCATTCATTCATTGGTGTGGATGTTACTTAGACATGTAGCACCCACCTAGACCAGACCAGGCACCCCCACCCCATAGCAATGACACTCCTTGATGGTAGCAGTGAAAACGGTTTAGGAACAACTCAAACATGAAGAACATCTCAAGGTGTTGACCTGGCCTCCAAATTCACTAGATCCCAAACTGATCAAGTATCTGTGGGATGATCCACAGAGGCCCCTCCCCTCAAAGGGCCCCCCACTACCTAGATTATGTTGACAGACACCACAGGACACCCTCCATGTCTATCCTCTGATTATGTTATGGGAGACCTATACAAAACGAGGGAGGTGGTCATAACCTTCTAAGCAAATGCCCTTTGCTGTTGCGAGAATTTATTTTTTGTGCGTTGCCGTGTCGGCCTCACGCTTTAATCACGCTCCAAAAATCACTTGCACTGAGCTTCTCTGTTTACTTCAAACTACTGGAGCCAAGCGTGTCACGCTGGAGCTGAATCATAAACGCTGATGAACTATTACTTTCACTGCAATCGCTAGAATGGAGACAAGAGAGAAGACGTCTGAGTGGACGGCGTGCAAGAGGCGGCCACTGAAAACATGGACAAGGTAATGTGTGCTGAACCAGTCCCTGTTGTGGCAGTCTGCACCTCCATGACGTGTAGGTCGCTTCGGGTGAGGAGCACATCACCTCTGTTAGCCTACAGGTGTAACTAGTTTGGCTTCAACTCAGAAGTCTAAATCTGACTTAGCAGCGTCGGTGTACTTCAACACAGTTCTTCACCACTCCAGCAGAACAGAACGTGATGAGCAGGGTTATCCAGCTTTACTGACACTACATTTCATCTACTGCTTCATTTGGTTATCACGTCTGGAACAAAACCAAGGCTTTTCTCATCGCAAACTTGCAACATCCTTCCTGGAACAAAGGCGCTTAAGCAAGTGTGACAAAGGAAAAAAAAAAAAACAGTGATGGAAAACAGAGAGGTCGGCACAAGGCTGGCCAACACAAACAGACCACGAGACCTCCAGCTAAGTGTGCGTTAATAAAAACGAGCATTGCATGTGATCGTGCAACTCGGGTTCAGAACATTTGCCCAGGTCATTTATCTCCGAGCACACGAACACATTGCGTCACGGTATCGGGGATGGTGAGGGCGGTGGCGGTCTGAGAGCGTGAGTTGGGGATGTGGGATGACCTTCAGCAGGTCATCAATACAAACTGCAGCACTTAAACCCCTTCATACTAAAGCCTGTGGCAGCACAACGCTAAGAGATGGTGAGAACTTAGACTTCTGCAACAGCCCAGACCCTACGTAGACCCCAACGCTTTATGACCTGATGTACACCTCCTCTCAAATGTGATTGGTCCACTTGGTGTTTTTGCTTTAGTATTTCTAGCTGCTTCTCCATCTCTGGTATTTTCTAATTGATTGTTTTGGATCAATAAAGATGAAACACATTGAGGAAAAGTTGACTGAAGAGGTTCGGAGATACAAGAATCCGGCAAAATTTCGGCAAAAACTTCAGTCGCCATTGTTGAAAGTAGAAACTGAAGCCGGAAGTTGAAGCAAAACTTAACCTAACTGGCAAAAAATACACAGTGCCCACTGGTGCTTGGGTGGTGTTATCACAGAGCGAGCCAGACTGACGAGCGCACAAGTTCAAGTGGCTAGCCTAAGCTACGTACGTAGGTTAAGGCGTCTATGTCCCGTAGAGGCCTCAGCCGTACCTCAACCCTTCTGTGGAAGAGCCTGTTTATAGAAGAGCTCATGTAACACCTAAGAAGTAAAAACTCTGACGGCAGGTTCCGTTACTGAGTGCTTAAAGCGATAAATCAACATGCATGTGTACACTACCATGTCTAAAACCGTCTGTTAGAGTGTGCCGGCCTTTAGATATGTCAGATCTTAAAAGTTCCTCTAATGCACAGCGTGACCCACACATCTAAAGCTAGTCTAATCAAATCAGCTTTATTGGCCATGTACCCACATACTGGGGATTTGTTCTTTAATTTAACCCATTCCAGTGAGCACAGTTGGATCAGTGGGCAGCCATGCAAGCTTTTCTAACCATTATTCTTTCCACTTTCAAAGGACAAGTGTTATTGGCGCACAGGGCTCTTTATAAGTGAGAAAAAGAGAATAGAGGCCAAACTAAACAAATTAAACGAGTGACACGTTGGCTGCGAGTTCGACAACTCTCTAAGAAATGTTCTACAAAGTAAATTAGCCAACGGGTTATCGATAAGGGCAGCCAAAAGCACAAGCGCTAGAAGCGACGGTTGGACTCGTTCAACCCAACGGCACCCAACGGCCGTCGGTTCTAGCCAAGCTAACTGCTGCTGCTGAATAAAAGGCCCTTCTAGACACCTTCATCTTCGCTTTTGATATGGACTATGATTAAAACAAAAGCCTAAATGTGGTCTTTACAAGCAGCGCATCCCATCAGGGCATGGTGCACCGGATTAGCTCATCGCTAGCTACCATACTTTGGCATACTTTCCCCAAAGGTATGCTACAAACTGGGTGTAAATACATATCAGTTTGCATGTGTCCAACTTTGTGTTACTATGTCAACATTACACTTTGATTAAAACCCAGATCAATTAAACTAGTCTTCCTGGACTAAAGGTGTCAGACCATCCAACGAAACCAAGGGACTATAAACGTAGAAAATAGTGAGCCTTCATAATAATAAAAATGGAAAACCTATAACAACTGATGCAAAGAACGAATATGAACTAAAGGATGCATGAGGGACTCCTCTGTCTGTTATCATATTTTACCATCATATTCAAACACAACTCTGGAGTGTGTGGACCCAGTGGGAAAAGATCCCCCGACCCTATCCAGTTAAACGGGTCCATATGTACTGTACGAGACTTATGTTATATACTCTTATGTTATTTCTCCTTCCATGACTTATGCGTCCTTCTGGGTTTCGCGGTGGAAATTCTTCACTTTTTAACCTCCCCGCCTCGGGCCGAGGGGAGTAGCAGAACTGGGTCGTGCTCTGGACTGGATCTGGGCCACTCAGACGAGCGTCTAAAGAGCCGAGGCGGTTAGCGCGGCTGTAAATCTCACCGCGCAGTGGATAGCTGAAGGTATCAAGTGTAAACCTCACGGCCGTCTTTCAGTTTCCTGGACACTCATCACTTCATTATTTACTTTCCACTCGCGTTTCGGAACCGCTCGACAAGCCACGCGGCCATCGTGCACGTGCCTTTGTTAATACACATTTGGAAACGCGGTCCTACCGGATCTTGTCTGTCCAGCCAGCGGTCCACCATGGGGTGATTGGCGCTGAGTGACGACCGCGCCGTATCCCTCTTGAAGTCTCTGTGATTGGGCCAGGCCCCGGCATCTCGTGGCAGGCTGCGGTACGTGTCCGTACTTTTACCCTACAAAACGATAAATGGAAATACTGGCATGTCTAACACAGTTTCAGTGTTTCTAAGGTTTGCTGAAGTAGATAAACAGTAGATTTCTTTAGACAAATGTCTTCTTGAGTGTTGGACATTAAATCTTTTGTAAAAAGGTTTTTAAGTTTAAGGTTGTAAAAGACATCATGTGCAAATCTGACACGCCAACTTTTAGGAAATCACCCATCATAACAGATTCATATCAGTGCATTGGTACAAAAAACAAAAAAAGACAATGGTCGGTTTCCTTCATTAAATTCTAATTATTCTGGACTTTTGCTGGCAAGCAGCCACATCTCCTTTGGAAGACATCACCGGCTGCCTACCTTCCTCTCCAGGCTGTTGGTGCCAGAGGGGGGGCACACCTTCAGGAAGCCGGCGGTGGTGGACCAGCGGGTCGGGTTCTTCCTCGACGGCGTTTCCTCCGCTTGCGGCCGCGACTCGCCGCTGCCGAACGGCCCGTTGACGGTGAGCAGGGCGGGGTCGCTGCTGCGCCGGACGTGGAGGGGCATATCTGAGAGACAGGGAACACGGCGTGGGCATTAAAGTGAGGAAATCCCGGAATATAGCAGCCAGCTTTTTGACTCGTTTACTGGGAAAGAGTTCCATTGGTGATGTTTATACGAAACCCTACTGAAGTTCATGAGACTCAAGACAAAGGAGATATTTTGGAGATGATTAATGCAAATATACTGGAACGTATTACGTTCCTCAAACAATGCGGGCTAATAAAGGAGACGGTAATCATCGAGATTCCATTATCATGCCACTGTGGATTAATCCGATTTATCACTAAAAGTCTAATCAGGCAGCTCCAGTTTCTGCTCCATTGTCATCACTCGGTGCAGCAGACTGTGTGCGGAAACAACAACACCAGGAAGAGCCTATTGAGAAACGCCAGCAACTGTCAGCGGACGCCTTCCATTAAAGCTCTTCACCCCGTTTTAAAAGTTGCAGAGCGGCGGGCCGGCGTCCAAAAAACGCAACCGGACAAAAAGCGCCGCAAACGTGACCTTATGACAGCAGATATCCCTCACTCTTCAGACCACTTCAAACCCCCCACCCCCTCCCAACCCCCCCAGACTGACATGGTGACCAGCTGAGAGGAAACCGAGAGAGCGGACCAAGCGCGAGAGAGAGATGGATTAGAAACGGCAAACTGTCTTCTTTGGACGACGACCCCAAGTGTCGTGTTCCCATGTTCTCTTCCCAAACGTCCCACTGTTTACACGCCGTCAGATGTTTTGTGTCGGATGGCTGTGCACCGGAAACACCCTGATCTGTCCGAAGAGGCCGAGTCGACGGTTATTTGACTTGAGTGTGTGTTGTGAGATTAAGCGCATGAAGAGATTCCCTGCGTCCATCTGTGTGTTTGTTTCCCTGCACGGTTCATACCACCGTGTGTGTCTGAGAACACTTAATGCTCTTGTTTAGAGATGCGCGTGCGTACGCAAACTCAAGTGGATCGCTGTAAAACTCGCGTGTTAAGGGTTTGAATTCTGTTTGCACGCAAACCGGCGTCCGTGTGTTTGTGTTAGGGGGATGTATCAGCAAACTGATAGGGTAGATGCTGGGAATCGGGAAATGTGTTTGAGAAGTGATGTTGGAGTCACCCGGAGCGTGGGACGTAAATCACTCTGGGCTGCTGCAGCTCTTTGAGCGATGAAGTTTAGGAGGAGATGGAGTGCAGGCTCTCCTGACAGCCCCCAGTGCCATAGCTGTAGGTGGCATTAGGATACTGGATGGTAGGGGTTTTGTTGCCTCCCGATCCGATACCAGTTTATTAATATTCAGTAATATTAAGATCTTAAACAACCTCTAACCCTAACCCTAGCCCCTGCAGATTCATAAAAGCTTTTCTTGTCTCACTTGCATCCTCCTAGATGACGTATGCAGCATGTGACTGGATAAGCGCTGTCAAAGCTAATGTAGCAAGTGGATGGTCGCACCCGTTAGCACCAAAAGCCGCTACAGGGAAGCGGTTTTGGTCTATGGTGGACCTAAAATAAAGCCCGGCACAACTTGATCGTCTAAAAAAATGTCTGGATCGGCCCCAATACCGATCTCCTAAGACCAATCAGAACAAGCTAGGTAGGCTCAATTGGACTTTACTGCCATATTGGCCTAAACGCACTATAAATAAGCACAAAAAGACAGTATATCTTCTAAAAGGGTAAAGGTAAACTGCTTTATTTGTCGTTATACAACATCGTTAAACTAAATTGCATGGTCGGATCGGGGGCGGCTAGTCCCTAGCTACTGCGACCGAGCGCGACACCACTGTGGGCCAACCTGACCCGGCACCTAGCACCCACATTTCTTGATGATGGTGTGAGGAAACCGGAGTAGCCAGAGTATAGCTGTGTTATGCAGACATTTACGCTCAACCTTATGGTCATCTCTTTTCGTTACCCAACTCCAAATGAGTACTGGACCCAAGTCTGGATCGAGCACTCTCTAATGCTGACCCAAACTGACCTTTTGATTGGTCTCCATCATGAACCAGATGTCTCCCAACTTCCTATGTTGCTGTTGCTAGATTAGATAAACAATGTTAATGCAGGGGTCCATTCCCTTAGTTAGCATTAAAACGCGTAACTGTACTTCTTCAAAAACACAGACAATAAATAAATGCAGAAATGACTGGTCATTTACTCCAATGTCTGCTAACCTTAGCATGACTTTGAAGTTCTCAATGTATTCCTATGTAAACGGACCCTTGCATGGACTTTGTTTGTCGTACCTAAGATTAAGATTAAGATTAAGTGATCTCGGCCAAGTATACTTGTCTATACAAGGAATTTATTCTCTGCATTTATCCCATCCGTGAATTAGTGAACACTCAAGCACACAGTGAAGTGAAGAACACACTAACCCGGAGCAGTGAGGTGCCATGCTACAGTGGCGCTCGGGGAGCAGTGAGGGGTTAGGTGCCTTGCTCAAGGGCACTTCAGCCGCTTTCTACTGGTCGGGGGTTCGAACCGGCAACCCTTCAGCCACAAGCCCAAAGCGCTAACCAGTAGGCCACGGCTGCCCTGTCGACCAATCAGAAGGCCAGCAAAGCAAGTCAACTGTCCAAGCAATGAGGATTTGGACAGACTACAACATATCAACCAATCAGTTCAGACCTAGCAGTGTGACCAAAGTGTCTCCATCACAAAAGATAACAGCCAGACGTTGTCATCGTCTCGGGCGTCTGACTTCCCTCTTCGTCCTTCATCTCAAATGTGACTGTGATCTCACAGCACAGCTGCCGTCGTCAACGTTTTGTTCATTTTGTCAGAAGCGGCGATCATGCGACAGCTATTCTAACTACCGAACAACAGCTTGGTAACGGCTGCAGCAGCGTTCATGAACTTAACGCGAAACTGAGAGACCAAACCGAGAACGCCGATATTGCATGAAGTCGGCTGCACGGAAAAAAGAAAAAGGTCTCCCTCGCTCCACGTCTTCCTTCCTCTCACATTGCGAGACAAAGTCGGTGACAAATTGGATGCATAATTAAAGGCGTTCGCAAGTGATTATCGCACTTCAGAGCCGGCTGGGCAAAAATAGACCAGACGCAACAAGATAGGAGCGGAGAACTTCTAGCCAGTGTCACTGACCAGCTGCTTTGTAACTTGCTTCTGATCTCTAAAGTAAAAAGTGCACCTTTTATGCTCCCTTACAGGATCTCTAGAGGAATGAAGACCCAGTTAATACAATAAAACCTTTGGAAAGAGCACAAAAGTTCACATAAAAGATGGTTTTTACTTCACACTGTTGTAAAAAGCAAATTTACAACACTGGCAGCACAACACCTTAACAGCTGCAGGGGTATATTAGGGTAGCAAAATGTGTTTTACTGCATTTAGTATATTTTTAAAACTAATCTGACAGTCTGATATAACAGCAGTATTATTCTTCAATCAGCAGTTTTTCATCTGCAGAGGTGTTCATTTCGAACAAAGCCAAGGAGCTAACGTCGGCCCATTTCTGAAATTCAACACAGGCCCCAATCTAATGAGCTTAATCACTTTTCTTTTTCCGTTTATCGGCCGAACAAGAAAACCGGCGGACCCGCAGAACCCCGGCGCTCCTCGCCTGCTCCAACACAATGCCATAATTGAAAGTCGCTCTCGTTAGGGGCGCTCGCGGAAAAATAAATAAATAAATCACGTCCGTGTCAAACGTTTCTCTTACGCGCCATTAAAATTCAGCTGATGAGATTCGGGAGTCGTCAATTAAGCACGGTTGAGATTCATTACGAAGGCGGTTGAATTGGATGTTACTGGCAGGTGTGATTATCCCCCAGATTTCCATTTTTTCATTATGACCACCTTCCTAATTTTGCTGCCAAAACCAGTCCCGTCCGTCAAGGCGTGGACGCCACCGGACCCGTGGAGGTGTGCCGTGCTACCTGGCACCGTGATGCTTGCAGTAGATCCTTTTAAGTCCTGGAAGCTACAAGGTGGGGCCTCCACATATCAGACTTGTTTGTACAGCACATCCCACATGACAGCCCACAAGAGCTGCGGCTTTGGAGATGCTCGGGCCCAGTCGTCTAGCCGTCGAAAACCGGTCCTAGTCAGACTCTCTTAAATCCTTAAGCTAATACACTCAGGACAAAATGTTCCCTTACTGCCTATTATAACCCGCCCACTAACAGTGGGGTATAATCAGTGTCATTCACGTCACCTGTCAGTGGTTTTAATGTTACGCCTGATCGATGCATATTGTGAATATAATCCATATTAGAGGAGCCAGGAGCTCACCTCTGTATGCCCCACAGTTTGAATAACAGGAGCAGCAGCTGTTGCTTTAGTGAGTGTCTTGACAGGAAGGCATACAGACATATGTAAGCTAAGCTAAGCCAAGCTAAGCTACGCTACGCTACGCTTTAGGAACAAGAAAAAAACAAAACATGAAGGATAGCACAAAGTGTTGACCTGGCATCCAAATTGGTGGAACTTGTTGCACAATGATTGACAGGAAGGCATATACATAAGTAAGCTAAGCTAAGCTAAGCTAAGCTAAGCTATGCTACGCTATGCTATTATATGCTAAGCTAAGCTTTAGTAACAACTAAAATAACATGAAGAACATCTCAAGGTGTTGACCTGGCCTCCAAATTCACTAGATCCCAAACTGATCAAGTATCTGTGGGATGATCCACAGTGGTCATAATGTTATGCCTGATTGATGCATCGTGTAACATTCTCCTAAAACCTAAAGCATTGTTTCTTAAATGTTTAGCTCTCTCCACGTGTAATTAGATTTTAAATTCCCCAGGCGTACGGGACTGCAGTGTCAAAACAGCAGCGACACAGAGATAGCATGCCTCCATCTGGATATATCCGTGTTTACTTCCGCTTATTGTTCGCGTGAAAAGGGGTTCAGTTGCTCCAAATTGACAAATCACCTACAAGAGTCAGTTTCCCAGTAATTACGGCAGAAGAAGCGACTTGGCCGGTAAAAAAAAAACAAAAAAAAAACTGCCGAGGTGAACGGGCTCAGCGTCACATTTGATTTAGGAGGCAGCGAACAGAACCAATTAGCCACTTTGGCCGCGGATCAAACGGCTATCTGTGCCTGGAAATGAAAAAAAAAAGAAAGAAAGAAAGGCGCCTCCTGTCCTCCTGTCCAATTAACTGAATTTATGAACAGCGCTGAGGTAGCGCGCCGCTGTGATAAGGTGATTTGTTGGGTTTTCAGTACACTGCGCCATTTGCTGACATTTGACTCCGGCGAGGATGACAACACAAGGAATAAAATGCAACTGGACTCAAATATTAATCATCTGTTAAGTAAATGTTTGAGTTCCTGGTTGCCATCTGCAGATAATGGTCCCTGTTCAAATAAGGCAAACATCCGCAAACCGCCCAGTGGTCTTTGATCCAGAAACATGTATTCTCCTCTAGTGCTAGCACTTACTTGTGCGCAGTGCCGAAGGCGTGACTTCAATCTCGCTGGCGGCCTGGTAGGGGTGGAAGGCCGAGGCTCCGCTGCCGGCGCTGAGGTCTGCAGCGAACAGGTCTGGGCTCTGGGTCCCCGTGGAGCTGGCGCTGGTGCCGTCGCCGCCATGATGGGGCTCCTGTTCGTCGTATACGGCTATCAACTGGAGGAAGGAGGAGAAAGAAGGAATGCCAGAGTTAGGACGTGATGAACATGTGGCTCTATGTTGGATAAAATCCGTACTATGACGGGTCAACGGGCTCAGAGAAGGTTGGAGTAGGAAAAGGTTGGAGTTGGAAAAGGTTCCTAGAGAGTTAGGGCTCAAGAGATTCATATCAGGGCCGATCTAGGCATTTTTAAATCAACTGGATTGTTGGATGTTCTGTATATGTTCATTTTAATAATTATACAAGGTTTGACGTTTGAGGTGGTAGTAGGAGATCATCAGAAAGGTTGCCTGTAGACAGCGTCAAGAGAAAGTAGTACCCCAGAGAGGGTTAGGGAGTTTATGGCGTTGGATGACCAGAACATTTCTGGAGCCAAGAAACCAGCTATTTCCACACTACATTAACTTTGACACAAAGATTTATTGGACTGAATCCAGTTGACTCTAGGAGAAGACAAAGAAGATAAGAAAAATAAATTAGGAATCTACAGGGGAGGAAGTTTACTTTGTCCAAGATCTGGGTCGGGACTTGGATCGGTATATTATTGGGGGGCAAAGCAACTCGATTGGGGCATCCCCGTCAAAAATTTACACATAACCTGGACTTACAAGAGACAATTTAAATGCAAAAGACAACAGTTATGTGTTCGAGGGTAGAGCAAAACGAAGCATATCTAAACGGAAAGCTAAAAGTAAGGCGACTGGACTTGGTTCGTTGGGTTTTCCGGAAGACGTTTCATCAGGAGAACCTCTTCTGTTTCAAATTACTAGTGGGAAGTTTACGTTTTTATAGGTTTTATCTACGGGTCACGCAAATGGGAAGGCCTTTAGGACTTGGGTCTATTAACAAGACAAAACGGTAATTTAAAATTGAAAAGGTTCTCTTGGAATTGCTTCACAAAACCACAACAAGTTAGGAAGCATGTGGAGAGCTTTTTCTATATTTGGGCTCAAAAATCTGACTTTAATCCTTTTAATCCAAGAGTAGGCAGCGAGAACCAATTACAAGACAACACATCAGGATTGTGTGGGTACCAACTGGTCCAGATTGGCCTCGCCAGGAAGCCTGAATCACAGCAGGAGTACAATAAGCCTTTCCACATCGGTGCAAATACAAATACGACACATTGGTCGCTCAACACGTCCAATCGTATTCTCTCTCTAAACGATTCCTCGCTTTCTCTTCAGTTCTTTGCGTTCAAAGCGCCCCCACAGACCTGATTAATTCCAGCGCCCGACGAGTCCCTTCATAAGATTAAATCCGAGATACGTGCCATCCCTCGGCGGCTCCCACCAGGCCGGCGTATGTGCTCAGCTGGCTTCGGTTACCGGAATAGAAACAAGAAAGGAGGTACGTCCAACATTTGCCAATTCATCGGATGTGATCTAAGCGTCCCTCGTGGTGAGAGCTGATGTAGAGGCACGGCTGAGATAATGTCTGATGTTTAGCCCCCGACGCACAGAATATTAGCCAGATTTAAAACTAACAGAGACGCTTCTTCAACATATCACCGCCGCACATCTGGGTTTCTTTCCACGCTCCTGAGCCGATGAAAAGCTTCAACTATAAAGAGAGACTGACCAAACATCCTGTGGCAAGAAGCAGCTGATCCAAAGCAGACTCATTCCTATCACCTCTGGGATATACATATACTGTATATATGTATTTTTTTTAAGTTATACCGTACCACATGTGAAACACAGAAATGTTTTTGAAGTCTCCTTTTGACGTCACAGGAATTTCCATGTCAAGGTTTCAGTTTTATTTTGACTTTGACTATTTTTATCTTAAAGCAGGAGCTCTGAGAACTGTGAGCCGTTTCTGGACTGGAACCAACTTATGAAAGGAGAGGAATTCAAAAGGAAACAAACACTTTGCTTCTGCTTATCTGTCCTTAAAAGCAAAGTTTGGACACAGAAGACTTCAATCAACAGCTTTGGTTATATGTGCATCAGCAGACATGGACTGTTCTTTTTTGTTATGAACTGCAGTCAAAGAAACGTCTAATCACGACAACTAAATCATCGGATTCAAGTCACAAACTGTGGCTCCTGATGGAGGTTCGTCATGTCTTTAAAGACGTCCTGGACGATGAGAAATCTGGACTTGGAGTGGAAAAATACTGAAAACAGAGAGTCTGTGTCACCAACTGGCAGTTGGTATTTAAAAGATGTGAGCGTTTACCAGACAGGGAGGGTCTAACGAAAATACGTTTCGTAATCATACAATCAGGCTCTTGGAGCTCGACTCTTACCAAGAGTCATACCGGGACTACGCTATGTTCAATGCTACAATCACGAGAGTGCGCAATTAGCAAGTCTTGCGTCGGCCTTACTCGTATGACTAAATAAATAAATGCAATCTGATTGCAAAACCCAAGCGCTTGCTGCGATCCTAATGATCCGCTACGTGAACATGGTCAACATGTCCTCCTTCTGAGCAGAGGTTTCCCGGAAAATAAAGGATGTGATAAGATATATGTGCTTGTAATACGCCTCAACAGGACAACAGAAGTTTATTTGACAAAGTGGTTCGGCCTGAGTTAGAGAATGAAGTCTGCTAGAAACCTAACAGAAGATTATTTTAAAACACTCAGAAACAATGGATTAGATCAGGTGGATTCCTGTTGCACCACCTCTCTCCAGCTGACTGAAAATCCCATCTAATCAAGCTAGTCTGTTCTGATCAGACATAACATTATGACCACCTTCCTAATACTGTAGGTCTCCCTTGTGCCTCCAAAACAGTTGTGGTCCATCAGAGAATGGACATGGTCTTCTTGAGGGTGTCCTGTGGTGTCTAGCAACAGGATGTTGTTAATGGGGGGCATTTGAGGGGAGGGGCCTGCCAGAGATACTCGATCAGTTTGGGATCTAGTGAATTTGGAGGCCAGGTCAACACCTTGTGATGTTCTTCATGTTGTTTTGAGTTGTTCCTAAAGCATTTTCCTGCTGGGGATGGCTGCTGCCATCAAGGAGTGTCATTGCTATGGGGTGGGGGTGCCTGGTCTGGTCTAGGTAACATCCACGCCAATGAATGGATGCCAGGTCCAGAAGTTTCCCAGAACATTGAATTGTCACAGGATGGTCATTGTTATTCGCTTCTCCGGTCATAATGTTGTGGCTGATCGCTGCATATGACGCATTCTTTATTCTGATTGAGCCGTTATTGCCATTCACGTCCATGTAAAGATAGCCAGAAAACCTAAACATGCTAAGCACAGACCTGAATGGTTTCTATTGACGTATAAGAATCAGTTAGCGATCAAAATCCATAACAACCCAACTTTTTAGAGACTCTACCTTTAACATGCTGTACATATTCTTACATGTAATAAGTGGACATACCTGCAGGCTTCCAATCTTAAACTAAAAATACGAAAAATGCAAAAAGAAAGCGTTAAAATCTTGAGGCTACACACGATTAATTAACTCTTCAACCCCTTACACACACACATATATATAAAAACATGGCCAAACAGAAGGAAATGCATTCATACAGACAATTACATTTCGAGACACGCAGAGAATCCATTAAAACCCACACCATTCCAGTCCGGCTACCAGTCTTCCAGCGCATTAAACCTTCATTTCAGCCACATTTAGCCCGAGAGCTGCAGAGCTTTATAGCGTGCTGGACATGCTCCCCGGTGAGAGGAACCAGCTCTCTGTGGGAGGAGGAGGAGGAGGAGGGGGGAGGAGGACGGGAGGCATGCACACAAACACTCACATTTATAGGCCTCGTTTTTCCCATTAGCCCCTTTACGTAAATGTGAACACATTTACTTCAAATTAGAGCTCGCTGCAGCCGGGGGGCTAATGCACGGTAATGGGGGTAATACAGGTCAAAGGGCGAGCGTGTAAGACATGCACGGACGGTGTAAAAGAAAAGCGAAGAGGGGGAAGAAAAGCAAAACAGATTAGTCGCGTATAATCAGGTGTGTGCGTGCATTTTAGCAGCGCGGGTTGTGCGTCTGCCCGGGCGATTGTGTGTTTCGCGTGCGCGGATCTATATAAAACTCCACCGACAGACAGAACTCAGTTCCCCTCTCATTAAAGCTCGGTTCGGGCCTTAACAGCTGAGTCAGCAAACTCCCTCCACTCCCTGAGGACGGCACGGAAGAAGAACCCCCCCCTAAAAAAAAAACCCAGTGCGCTTTCTTAGCCCATGTGGTTGTTATTACATGGTAATCAGTTCGGCTGCAGCGAGCGCTGTACATGTGTTCTGGCTGATCTCGTGTGATAAATAATCAGAAATAAGAGTTAATGCAAAAAAAACCTCTAGATTCCATCAGAGTTTGATATTACAACTCGCAGTAATCCTAAAACAAC
Organism: Planiliza haematocheilus; assembly: GCA_005024645.1. Classification (NCBI taxonomy): domain Eukaryota; kingdom Metazoa; phylum Chordata; class Actinopteri; order Mugiliformes; family Mugilidae; genus Planiliza; species Planiliza haematocheilus. Next base: position 1,038,124 of record SRSE01000635.1, read on the forward strand.
TTCCACACGTCTGCTAAAGGATATTTTGCCTCAACGAATCAACGCACCGCTAAAGCGTCAACCGTCGACGTTTGGCGACTGAAAAAAGGCCCTTAGGGATCCCAAAAGTTTCGAATTATCCAATTATTTCAAAGCAGCAACAGTCGGTGAAATCATTTGCATTGCCCCGCGCTCGGTACACACAAATTATGTATGTATGAGATCGTTTCGCGTCGAATCTATATTCCGTATACGTCCGTATGCAGATGAGTACGCGGCAATAAATAATTTTTTCGCTGGGAGGGAGCTGATAAGAAACAAATGTTCCGCGTGTGATAATTGCTCACCGGGTATTTGAAATAACTTTGCGATTGCGGAGCGGGGAGGAGAAAAAAAATAAACACGCCTGAAGCTTCAAGAACAGCGCCAAGAATAAATGTGTTTGTCTAGCTTTAAATTAAATGTCTGAAAATTTGTGGTTTGCATTTATTTATAGGCTGATCATCTAGTATAACTTTAGTCATCTTGTGTCTGATAAAATCTAAATTAGTAGAAGTATTCCTCTTGGTTCAGTTTCTTTTATTTTTTTAAACGCAAAAAATTAGTGGATGTAAATGGGGTTCACAAATTGTCGGTCAGTTGTATCTGGTGTAAATACAGGAATCAGGTTCCCGTTATTCTGGACCGGCGCCTACGTCTGCGAGAGAAACGCCAGCATGCAGCTCATTACGGAGCGACAGCAGAGTCGGTATTTGCTCCAAACCTGCGGTAATTATCTGGGCAGGAGTTTACCAAGCACCAGCAGGGGAATGCCAAACCTGAAAAACCTTCCTGAATCCAACGTGATCCTTCAAACTCTGCCGAGAAACATCGAGCACATCTGGTCAGGTTGAGGTCTGATCGTCCTGCGACTCCAGCTTAAGTCAAGGGTCCCGATGCGGCGAGTCTGGTCGGCATTCAAGGCGTTTGCCGCGTTCGGGCAAGCGGTTGAACGCAATCTGGTTCCGTTTAAATGGAATAAGTGCTGAAAGGGTGACAGCAACGTGAAATATGCGCCATAAATCTGCGATTCGAGTTGACTTCCTTCGTCTCAATGGATTCCTGCTTTGCGCTGCTATTATTCTACACCTCAGATTAGGAGATCATCAACAATCGCCAGATATCCAACATACGCCAACGTTATAGAAGCTAAGCCAATGATTTAAGCCACCGAGGTACTTTAATTGGCAATGCGATCACCTTGACAGATCAGCTTTAGCGTTTAACACTCAGTCTATTTATGATCCGTCAGTTTGAATCAAAGTCAATTCCAGATAAAACCTGAATTAAATTAAATGAAAAAACTGTTTTCCTTCCAGGTGGAACAACTCGGCAAAGATCTGTTCTTATTTATAGATTCAAGCGCCGCACACTCAATTAGACTTGACAGAGCATACATTCAAATGCCTTCTATATTATAAATCTACAAGGGATGCTCTACATGCAAAGTAATATATTTTCTATCCCTCTTGCTTTTAATAAAGATGCAAAAAAAAATGTGACTGACAGCTGCTCCCTCTGGACTCGGTGTAGCTTCTGTTATTTTGTCGGCGCAACAGCCTCAAGTCAAAGCTAATTGTCGAGCTTTGTTGACAAGCCTTGACCCTGCCACAGGAGAACAGCACTCCGACAAGACACGCACAAGCAAGAAAGGTGACATCCAATCAGCAGCAGCGCTGTTTTTTTTTCCTCCCCCGAGGGAAAAGCGAGGATGTGTACTGGAAATTAGGTGTTGATTGGCCGGCGAGGCCGTGTCAATGAGGTTTGGACAGATCAAAATAATCACACAGATCGTCTTTTAGCGGTTCGATTAGGGCTGGAGGAGTTGTTCTCGAAATGATTGTTCATTAATCATTAATATTGGCAAAAATAATTAAAAAACGGACAAGCGTTAAAGTGTTTTTTAGCTTTTTTAGCATACGGCAATCCTACTGCTTGATTTAACACAGCGTTGCCATGGACGCAGGTCGGTACACACAACTGACTGAATGTTGGATGTACTGCATGTGCATCTTGGTGTACGCGGCAAAAATCAGCTTTTATCAACTTTCTTGCACAATCAAAAAGAAAAGTTTTCAAAAAAAAAGTAATTGAAAAGTAAATTCCAATGGAAAGTGTGAGTCAGTCCACTTTTCAGCAGTCACTTGCAGCTCATAAATCACCATCATAACTCTGGCTAGAACAATACGCTGGCAGCCGGGCCAGGGAGAGGAAGCCAGAGGTCTCTCAAAGGGGAATTAATCCTTACGGATGTGTGGTGGAGGTGGTGGAGGTGGCGGCGGCGGTGGCGGCGGGAGCGGGGGGAGGCTGAATTTAGCAAGACACAGTCGCTGCTTGCACCACATCAGCAGTTGCCCGGTTTTATTTCATCAGAAACCCCCGAGCTCGCACGGTGTGGCCGTCCAAAAGTGACGCTTGCCTTAGCCCTGGCCACCGGCTCCAAAACATAACTCTTTCCAAGCTGAGCATCCGTCTATCGACCGTTTGATTTATTCCCTCGCCGCATAAAAAGAACGTCAGGTCATTACAATTTCACACAGAATTATATTACGTCCCCCTCCTCCCCGCCATGTCAGGCTCCACGCTGTGTTCCTTCATAAGATTTATTGAATCTTAAGTGTATATATCAATAAAAGCAGGCACATCAAATAAAAAGAGACTGATTATTGGAACGGAAGATAAATCCTGCTCGACACAATCATGGTACAAGAGAAACTGGAGCCGCGCAATGAGCTCACCTCACTATAAACTAAAGATAATAACAGGGAAGGAAAGGACGGTGCTAGGGACTGATTTTACCGGGCTTAGTGTTAATATGTGGCAGATTTTCAGGGACGGGAATAAAAATGAGAAAACTTTTAGAACAAAGGAATAGAAAAGCTTCTTCAGATTGAATTCAAATATCAGACTTGGCCTCTCTTTGTTTTTCATGGCATATTGATCTGTTACATGTGATTCCCGTTGGCTTCTAAAGGTTGTTGGCCAGGGTCAGGGCACCGTTGGCACTAGTTGGACTCCTGTCCTGGGCTTTTTAGCCAATTGGACATGTTGAATCCACGGCGGAATGAGTCGGTCAGAGAGATCCCTTCGATTGAACTCCCTAGCTTCCTAGCCTCCCAGTAGATCTTGTGGTTTCCCCTCTTGAATAACAAATACAGACTACTGCCACCTGAGTTAGTCCCTTTCTAGTATCTGCTAGATGGCAGATGGCTGCAGTCATTATTTCAAGCGCAACTGTTCGGCCCCGACACAGATGACAACCTTTTTTCGTAGGCAGTTCTTAGACATTGGTCGGTAGATGTTGGTTTGGCGTGTCCGGCTGGGCCTTAAGTACTACTAACAGTAACGGCTTTATCAGTGTCGGAATTTTTTCAGGGTTTCTCCACGGTCCTGACCCAGAAAAATCAACATCGGCCAGCCTTTGGACCGGAGTCAAGTCACGAGTTTATCTGACGATTACTTCTTCTGTTTTAGTGGCTGTTGGCTTGCGTCAAAGCTCGTCAAGAAGAAGACCTAACATGAAGGCGACTAAACATGTCTGCTGGGTGGAAGTACTTCACTGTAGGTGTTTGTAAGAGATCGTTGTTCAATATTACCAAAATATGGGAATGTCGAGGACACCGAAAGACTCGGATCGGCCAATGGTGAATATGAAAAGGTCGGTATCGGATCGGAAGGCAAAAAATCTTAATCGTGGGGCATCTCTAGTCAGTACTCTACTACTATACAGTTTGAGGCGTACTTCCTTTGTTCACTCTGAGATCTGGAACAAACAAAAACAAAAGCACAGAAGTAGTCTCTTGATTCAGTTTCTTTTCACCACAATGTGGAGGCAGAGAAAATGTGAAAGACATCATCAAGACAAACTCCGTTGCTTGACTTCTACTTTGCAAAAGAGATCTGATTCTGTAACGTAAGACTTTTTTAGGCCTGACTCGTGCTAAACCGAGTCTTTGCCGGGTTGTGAGGGGGCAAAAAAGGGCAGCCGTCAGCAAAACAAGGGAGGAAACCGCTAAACTCTCGCCTTCACAGCTGTGTAATCCAAAGCATGCTGTCTCGACTCCTCGCTCAGGTCAAGAAACTGCAGCCTAGAACCTTTTCCTCGGTTTATACGCTTCAGGAACTGTGTCAAAAGTGCGAGGTTGCAACAGGGCCTATTCCCAAAAGCCATCAAAACCCTCGGCATCAGGCGGCCAAAAACCACAGAGCGCAGACAGGCAGTGACCGGCGTTACTCCCGGGTCAGCATACCGCACCGAGGAGTTAAGTTTCAAAATGAGACATCTCGCAAAAGCGAGAGAAGGCGGCGCATGCCGTGAAAAATCATTTTTAAATGGCGGTAACTGAAGACTTCAGATGACAAGATGATAACACTTACGCTGACAAGTTCCCCCACATTTTAAGGTTTGAAAGATGAACCTCGGGTCATGTTTTTCTTTCACGTGAAAGCGGGCGGATATAGTTTAAATATTTGAACAGCGAAACCACAGCTTCGCTCCTTCACTGCATATAACTCTGGCTCTCTTTCAGGGAGCGTCGTCGAGAGCGGCCACCTCAAGCAAGAACAAGGCGCCTTGACAGGTTCATTAGGGGAAGTCAGAAACTGGCCGTAAATAACGTCCGTGTTTGGAAACAGCTGAAAGAGCCGTGACCAAGAGTTATATTTACATGGTTACCGCTCAATGAGTATCAAATACACGGCGGCGGCGAGAGCGATTCATCAAAGGCGCGGAGGGGGAGGATTGATTTGTTACCTGAGAGGTTGTGAGAGTTTTCCAGGTGGACAGCTGCACCGCAAGTTTCCACTGACAAAGAATAACACCGACTCCTGCTCACCTACTTCATCATATCTGAACATATTCAGAAATTTAAGGCGAGGAAAGCCAGCTTTGCATTACTATAATGTTGAGCAGAGGACGGCCAGGTGGGTCGAAATAAAGACGACCCCTGGTACAAATCCAACCCCCGTCTGCAACGTTTAGGAGGAACAAATCCCCGAGATCTACACTAATGCCACTCTTGCAAAGAAAGAAAATCTCTATATAGAAGTTTAAACTCCAACAGAATCAGAACTGACGTCCGAGTTTTCTCGCCGAAGCCCCTCATCTGTCACACTCCCCGAGCGTTTAGGCGAACCCCGTCCCATTCCCACGCATCCGGGCGCACAGTGAAATTGAAGCGGAGTTTGCTTGAGCGGTTCCTCGAAGTTGTTTTGTCACTTTCACTCTGATCCACTCACGGCAGCCATATCGGCACGATTCAGAAAGACGAATTTGGCGTTTTTATCGTCACCGGGGAGGCATTCGGCACCGACGGAAATAACGGAGTTGTGAAAAGCAGATTCTGAATGTCTATTATGGGATTTATGGGGATTTATTCTTTCATTTATCATTCATCCTTGCGGAACATCACGCGTCGTAGTTCGTTTTCCCAACACGTTGGAAAGTTCAAGGCGTCCGACGTCTTAAAACTCTCTCTGACTTTTAGATTTGACGTGACTCCCAGGGCTGTTGGAACAACCGTTTTTCGTGAGCCTTTTTGGAAAAGTGCTAATCCGAGCAGCCCGGGCCAAAGGGGCGGCGGTTTGGACGCGTGACAGATGCGGCTAAGATTAGCCGAGGTTGGTAGACGAGCGGCGCAACCCCAAACTCCCACAGAGACGCTTACAGAGTGAGCGAAGGCAGAACACGGAGTGACCTTGACCTCGGCAAGTTTATATAAAGACGCTCACAAAGATTGAGGAGGAGGAGGAGAAGTAGGAGGAGGCGGTGGTGTATCAAATGAAGGCGAATGAGACGTGACATTGAGCAGGTGTGATTTCGCCATCCACTCCAAAAACAGCGTCTCTCTCCTTAATTCGCTCAGCCTCTCCCTCAAAACACAACCCGACACAATGCACACAACAATTACGCCAAAGCAAAACACGTTCAGGATTACACTGTAATCGAGCCGGGGACAATTCAGAGCGGAGAGGGCCCGGTTCCACTCGGTAACGCTGACCTACGATCCATTTCACTTTAATCCAGACAATTGAAAACATGTGGAGTGGCGCTCCGGAGTCGGGGGCCAAACTGACAAAAGGAGGCCGGCAATCAGACAAGAGAGGGCAGGGAGGGAGGGAGGAGAGGGAGTAGAGGCGGTGGAGGTGATTCATTCTCCGAAATGAGAGGAGTGCTGAGCTGCGACTCGTAATTCCCTGAAAGATGTTCCTCCAGTTCCACTGCTCTTTACTGAACTTTCGCTGACAGACTTTGACTGAACTTTGGCTGCGTGCCTGAGAGAAGGAGCATGACGCCATGTGAGGTTAAAGAGAAGTTATTGCCCTTGTCTTTTACTGCTTTTAATATATCTGCAAAAGTCCTTTTTAAAAGGTACACTTGTTCATTTTTTTTAGTTAAAACATAAGATCAACACCGTTTTTATGTCTGTGAGCTAAATAGGAAGCAGCAGCCGGCAAGCCAGTTAGCTTAGCATAAGAAAGGAGGGTGAGAAGTAGGGATGTCCAGATTGGTATTGGGGATGATCCCGTAGTTATTTCGTAGTCATTTGTTTTAGGTCTTCCATAAACCAAGATCACATCCATATAGCGTCAAAAGTTCTTCATCTTCTTTTGTTTTAATGGTGGTTAGTCAGCATCAAAGTTCCCAAAAATTGAAGGAGGAGAAGAACCTAAATCTTTACTCTGCAAAAATCCATAAATTGTGCGATGTGGATGTTTGGTAAGGTGGTAGTAACTGATCACCGTTCAGTGCTACCAACTTGACTCAACAAACAAATAAAAAAGTTGAATGTTGAGTTCAAAAGAAAAGTTTTTCAGAGACAGCGTCAAGGAGAAAAAAAAATCCGGAGACGTTTAGGGAGTTTATGGCAGCGTTGGACGACCAGAACATTTCCGGAGTAGAGAACACTGGAGCTAAGGTACGAGCTACCATCTCCACACTACATTAACTTTGACAGAAACATTTATTGGTCTAACTATAGTCACATGGTGCGCATAGGATTTAGGAGAATACAAGGAAGATGAAAGAATCTCCAGGGAAGGGAATTTGGTTTATTTAAACTCAGATTAGTCCGGAACCGGGACTGGATCGGCCGATATGAGTCCCGAACCAATACAAACTAGGGAAGTCCAGATCTCGGCCCTAGTATGTATTGTGAAACATTAGCTAGCTGTTCATTTGTGAACTGTCAGTGCGCGGAAAAGTGTAATATTTAATATGCGTACAGAAATGTAATAAGAGTTAGGGGTTATTTGAGAAAAACAATACAATAGCTCAAAGGCTGTGCTAGACTTTTTTGTTGTCTGTCAATTTGACTGACAGCAGGGTCATAACCCATTTTTACCTGTCACTTTAATTTTTATTTTTTAAATGATAATAATGTGGTGAAAAAAAGATTTGGCTCATACTACCGCCAATCCAAGACGACTCAAGAATCATGAGTCTACCAGCTCGGTTGAGTCCCACGATGTTTGATTGATAATCAATAAACAACACCACTCAAATATCTTACATCTCACTCGGCGGAAAAACAAAAATACTGCCCGACTTGACCACTAGCAACTAAGGCACTCAGACACTCGCTCACTTACGCACAACACACAGAGAGAAGAAAGTTAACCAACTCATAACAGACTCCTACACTACTAATCAAGAGAGACAAGAGCCAGTTAATATGCTCACTCGCTGCCAAGTGGTCTGGGTGTGAACTGCAACCTGTCAAATTGACAGATTGCCTTCAGATTTTTCCGTCGGCGTGTTAAAAAAACAAAAATATTTGGTTAGTGCGACCCCTGCAATAGCTTTTATATATTCTTCTTCCACGTTATACTTAGTTCGCAAGAAAAAATATGTAATTTTTCACTGTGACCATTTGTATTCAGAGATTGCTTTATCCGCTAAATGTTTGTGAAGCATAATTATTTAATTAAAACAGTAAAAGGTTTCTTTCACGCTGGGGGGAGTTTTGTTTCAAGCGGAGGTCGGAAAATGAAACCTAAAATTTAAATTCTTCCGTTTCCTTCTAGTCTTTCAGCGTCGCATCTGAATACCTACGATCTGGATTTAGCGCCATCTGCTCGTTCACTTACACGCGGCGGCTAAACTGACCGATCTGGATACAGGAGCTCTGAAAACACAGTGGAGGAGTGCTGACAGTCCTTGGACTGGGTGAAAAGTGGGTTTAATTCAAGCTGCTGAAAGCTGATAGATGTGACTGCAGCAACAAATCCACACACACACACACACACACAAACCCCTGAGAAAGACTATTTCCTACAGCCTAAAACTTGATATTGCACCGTGAACCCATTTCTGAAACCTCTGTAAGAGGAGATTGTCCTCTGGCTTGATAGGTGGAGCAGTAAGTACAACCACTGCCACGAGTACGGGTTCATTTCCCACCGACGCTTTCAAAACTCACAATAAACTCGCCCACTCTTGCATCCACCAGAAGATTTTGTTTATGCGCCTGGCTCTATTGCTAAGTTTATCCCCCTTTTTTTTTTTCCTTGTAAGCAAACATCTTCTAAACGTACTCTGACTTTATTATTTTAAGCAATGAAATGTATGCACAAGTTGTACAGGCAACAAACATTGCCGGGCCACTGGAGAGGGCCAGCAGGAGCAATAAACATCTCTGGACTGATCAAAGGCCGTGCATGAAAGATGGATGCAGTGAAAAGTGAAGGCCAGTAAAAGCGATGGTTGACGGGCTCCGACGGACTCCCTTTCGAAATTCACAACTTCTGTCACGAAATAATAAGACAACGATTCCCAACAGAAACCTAAAATAAAAGTTAACAGATGAATGTTGCGGCTCCTAGGCTTGTTTAGCATCTGCGCCAATAGCAGGCAAAATTGTGTTATTTATTTTGAGCATCAGACTGACGGAATTACTGCAACTGAACGGTGCAAGATAAAATTGCTTTGCCGTCTGAGGAAAATCGGATGTTGGAGTTCCTACTTAAACTTATTTTGGTTTGACGTGAAAGCTCAGATCTGTTCTCCCTGGTTGACTTCTTTTCCAGCAGAATAAACCACACGAGATGGAAGATTTTGTTTTGGTATAACTGGCTGCACGGCTGAGCTCCTCTACGAGCCTCAGTCTCTACCACTAAGGCTACCGGTAACTAGATTAACTAAGTACGTAGTAAGTTCTTAGTGTAGTGAATAGTGCAGCAGTTTGTATTCATCATCACCGTATTCTGTATTATTTTTTGTGCCAAATGTAGTTGGTAGCATTGAATAGCGATCTCTTGCTACCACCTCACCAAACATCCACATTGCACAGTTTGCAAATTTCTGTCCGACTGACTTCATACTCCAGAGCAAAGTGCGTAGCAGACGTGTTTCGTCACGTGATTTTGGTTCCTCTTCTTTATAGATTTTTGGCCGCTTTGTGACTAGCCAACCATCTTCAAACAAAAGAGTCTCTACCTGGCTAGATTCTGTCTCCACCTGGCCGGCCTTAGGGGGATGGGTACCTCCATACTAAGGTTCTGCTTAAGGTTTCTTGATGTTTAAAGAGTTTTTTTTTGGCCGCCTTCAGCTCAGGCTTGCTCTGGGGGTTTCAGCCTGGGTTTCAGACCAGATGTTGTAAAGCGACTTAAGAAAATGTGTATTGTTATTGACGCTATATGAATAAAATTGACCTGAAATTGAAGAAGACCCTTTGATGTTACGACTACAGAACAATCAGGCTTGGCCGAAGCCTTAAACCGATCTTAGCAGCACGTCCCTTAGCGTGGAGGTCTCATGACTACCTTTCCCGCCTTTAAATTAAAATTGCGCTTGATCTACTTCCACGCCAGTCCAACACATCTTCATGTAAGTTTTTTAATGGAATAATCTCTGACACAGTTTTGATTGTATTCATAATTACTCTGGCTATCAAACATATGGAAATAAGATTGAAATGCATTAGACTGTTCCTTTAAATGAACGGCAAAGACTCTCTGTGGTGTGTGTGTGTGTTTGAGAGAGCAGAGTAGATTGGTGGTTGTAGGGGTGAGGGGGGTGGGGGAGTGGTTGTTAGCTAGCACACTAATGAGCTCCATACATCACATGCTATCAATGCTAATCACACTTAGGCCTATATTTAGCCATTTAGCTTCAATTACCTGTTTTCCATGGGACTAATCAACACTTAGCAGGCGACACTGCCGCTGTAAATGTGACTGTGTGTGTGCGCGGTGTATGTTTAATTAAGTAAGGCAACCTGTATATGAACATGAGGGCTTAATAGCTTCTGGAAGGAAACCGCAGCTCTCGCCAAACAGCCCACGTCCACAAAACAAATTGCTTACAACTGACTGGGGCTTTTCTGATTGAGATTTTCTTTGTGGGTCCTTAAAAGTCCATTTATGTATAAAAAAACAACAGCACCATGACCTAGCTGCTCTGTTCCCGGGACGTGCTGTATCTGGGAAGAAGCTGCCCCAGTGTCAACCAAAAACGAGGCTACACAACCCAGCATTACCGGTATGACCCCGTCATGTTCTGTACTACATGTTTTGTTTCTGCGCCGCGTCTATTTCAGGACAACAAACAAGTTTATCATCTAACCTCAGCGACATAATGGAGGAAACACGCAGCGCATTTACTGGATGTATGACCGTCCCACGGAAGAATCCGAGGTGTCAGTTGAGAAAGGGAGGAAGGGGATGATTGATGATGATGGCATAACAGAAGAAGGAGAAGAGGTAAAGATAGGGGAAAAATTTGGGGCGGAAGAGGTCGGAGAAAGGATTAGGGATAGATAAGACAGGGACCTGGAGCAGGGAGATGATGGGGGGGTTAGCTGAAGAATGAAGGGGAAGTGGGTGAAAGGAGGCAAGGAGGCGAGACCAATCGTCCATGAGAAAGACTCGGCGGAAGGGGAGCGAGCTCTCAGGATTGAGGTGCTTTAAACTGAGTCGGAGTCTGGCCTAAACGCTTGGCGAACTGGACTCTCTCCTCCGGGAATTATTCTGTCACTCCCTTGGCTTGGACAAGCGGGCGTTTGGAGGGGGGGGGGGCAGTGTTAGTAGATCTGTGTGGCGCAACACAGCTGGCAAGGCTCGCGCTGGCTCCGACGGTGGGGCAGTTTGTGTTGCACAATAGAAACAGCCTTCAGCCGAGAGGAAACGACTCTTTATTTAGCAATAAATCAGACGAATTAAAGAAGGTGGGAAGTGAGGGGGAGATGCTGAGAGAACTGGGAGGGCTGGAGTTGGAGGGCAAAACGGAGGTTAAAGTTTCATGAGAAACAGTCGTCTATTAGAAGACTAGGCTGCTACTTCAAGCACAGAGCTTTGGTTTTGCCTTGTTAAGATGGAGTTCTTCCAACAACTGAATACGCTGCAGTGTATTCATGAGAGAAGTTCCTACACACTACAAGCAGTAGCTTCATTCTTAAAGCAACAACACTGATGATTGCGTATTCTGAATTCAGCAGTTTAGACTCAGCTGATACAACAGTAGGTATGTCACGATTATCAGGCCAATCCTTTGATCTTTTGTAGTGATTTTTCAAAGAAAGGAGAAGAAGAAGGCGAAGGACAAGAAGGAAGAGAAGAAGAACAAGAAGAATGAGGAGGAAGAGGAGCATAAAAAGGAGAAGAATCAAAAAGATGGAGAAGAATTAGAAGAAGTAGGAAGTAGAACGAGTAGCAAGAGAAGAACGAAAAGAAGATGAAGGGGGAAAATAAGAAAGAGAAGTAGGATGAGGAAGAGGAGGGGGAGCATAAGAAGGAAAAGAAGAACAAGACGAAGGAGAAGAAGAATTAGAAGAAGTAGGAGTAGTAAGAGAAGAAGGAAAAGGAGAAGAACGAGTAGTAAGAGAATAAGGAAAAGAAGAAGATGAACAAGGAGAAGAAAAGGAGAAGAACTAGGAGGGAAAGAACAAGATGAAGGAGAAGAAGAAGATGAAGATGAAGAAGACAATGGAAAAAGAAGAAGTTGAAGATTAAGAAGATGTAGAAGAAGCTGAGATGAAGAAGGAGAACAAGTAGGAGGAGAAGAAGCAAAAGAAGAAGACGACGAAGGAGAATGAGTAGGAGGAGAAGGAGAAGAAGTCTTACTCTGGACAACGAGGTCAGTCAGACAAATATTTGCAATCATGCAATGTGGATGTTTGGTGAGATGGTAGTAGGTCGTCACTGGGATCAGCTGTTCTCAGTATTAAAGGATTAAGATGAGGGGTGAGGGGGGCAAAGAACTTAATCTGGACCTCCCTATAAATACATCAGTATGACTAATAAAGGTAAGACCTATCATGTCTTTATCCCCTCTAATTAACAACTACCTCATTCTGTCTACCTTCCTGGTTTCTAATCAGCTGACTGTGGTAGTTTCCATCTTAACCACTCAGATAATTCCAATCTGCCGTGGATGCCAAACCCTAAACCTGTTCTCCTCTGCTGCTGACTGCTGTCATTTCAGAGTTCAAATTAGCTGTGACCCTCCTTCACCCCTGGTTCACCTCCAGTCTTCACATCCGAGGGATAGGGTGAGCTCATCGGAGTCCACTCCTCATCTGCTTAGTACCCAGATGTTTAGTACACCAAGCACTAAGACTCTTTATCCTCTCAAATATGACGCCACCAATCACATTTGTGTTGTTATTAATATTAAAGAAAACCTTTACTATGCTTCTATTCTACAACGGCATGATATAATTGGGTTGGGTCTTGCCACAAGAAGACGAAGAATCCTTTTTTTAAAAAAGCAGACTGGGGACCATGTTCTGTGATGGACCCTTCATCCATCTGTAGTTTTGTTCACTTCACTTTGTCGTTTGGTTACGTTTCCGGAAAGATCACGGTCAAAAAAACCACAACCTTTCCCAACGTTAAATGTTCGCCAACAAGCTTGTCCAACCGCGGCGATGAGCCCGGCCCTGGAGCGAGTAGATTCTCCTCTAAAGGTGATCATTTCAACCCCCGCAAACTATCAATCATTAGCATTTTCTTGGTGAAGTCAGGGCGATTTTTAATGACCAGATTTTAGGCGGAATTCCTTTTACAAACGTCTGTAAACGCATCATCTGTCAGTAAAGCCGCTGAGTTTTGGACTGCCTGGTTTCCAACTCCAAATTTGTTCCGTGGTGAAAAGCAGTGGGATACCTCTACTGACAAGTTTTAGAAACCAGTGAGACAACCCACTAAACCCCTAAATATATATATATATATATATGAGCACAGTATCTGGCAGACACAGTGCCGGGATGAGTGCCTTCTTCCTTCCAACCTGCCTCCTCTACCGCTACTTTACCCCTTAACCTCTTTTGACAATGCCAGGAAAAGTATCTCTCGCACTCAGCTCTGGGCGATGTCTGCTGGTAGCTCTGAGAAAGAGGAAAGTCAGCTCGGGATCGCGTTTTCATTTGTCCCGTTCAGAACAGGCCTCCGCACGCCGCCGCTGGACGCCGTTCAACAGCCTCTAAGTACTAGACGGTGTATTTTCCGAAACCACACCGCGACGATCATTCCTCTGAAGACTTCATTAAAGAATATTTGCAGAGCAGCCATTATCACTGGGCTGTGTGGGCAATAACCCTCTATAAATAAAGTCCAGGCCTGAATAAGAGCAGCACCATAGGGAGCGTAACCGCTAATGCTAGTCACATTAGCGCCCTGCACAAAAACCTGCAGAAGCACTTTGCGCCGAGGAGGAATTTTCGGCGACACTTTAAAGCTGCACGTCTCGAGTCATTAGGAAGCATCTGCGAGTTTTATGCGTGCGTACGTCTGGCGGAGGATCTGAAAGCTCGCGACGTCGGGGCTGACCCACATACGGCCAGGCGGAGGCCCCCGTGAAGCCTCGCTGTAATTGAGGGCCGAGGGAGCAACCTCGGGAGTGACGGCCGCTTAATGAGAAATTATAGTTGTGCTGATGCTTTCAGAAAACCTCCCGCCATTTTGGAGTAATTACATCTCATATGGTTTCATTACGCCAGCTCCTTATTTGGATTAGGAAATATTACCGGTGAAATGGGAGAGGATAAACCCTGCTGGGATTAGCGCCCGTTAGAGACCACCCCAACCCCCACCTACGCACACACACTTATAAATGAGGTTCAACAAGAGCGGTCATTCAGGGTTGCTCAAAGATGAATTACACTGTGGATTTATCTAAATTATCCAATACATCTTTGTCTAATTGCGCCCATTACCCCCATCAGTCCCATTAGGGTTTAGATTTAGGGTTTTGTTTTCTCTGTGACGAAGAAACTTGGAGAAAGAGTCTCCGAGGTGGTGGTTGCGGTGGATTAGTGTTTAAGCAGTGAAAGACGCACTGTTCTAATTGGTTCCGATGGGTTTGAAGGATCGCGTGCGCTCTGGTGCTTCCTGTTTTTTCTCCGACCTGAGTGTTTTGGGCTCTTTAGTTTAAAATAAAAAGGTGCAGCTGTGAGCAAACGCTCCAAATAGCTGCAGCTTTTACATGAAGGGCGTACGCAGGGGCGAGGCTGTCCGACTAAATCACCAATAGGAGAAGGAAAATGGACAAAGGTATTCTGGGTTTTGTTTTAAGTAAATGGTTCAGAATCATGTCATTGAACAAGATCAGCCATTGTTTCCTGTTATTACTCTGATTACGTACACCTGAACATAGCTATCATACAGATGATTGGCAAATGCGTTGTGTACATGAAATCATCAACTTTCAGCAACATCTAGTAAGACTGCTGGAGTCGATTCCAAAACTAGTAAGGTCTACTCTATCATATTTTTTTTTATCATTAAGTCATGCACTAATCAGGCATAACATTATGACCACCTTCCTAATATTGTGTAGGCTTCCCTTGTGCCTCCAAAGCAGTTGTGACTCATAGGAGAATGGACATGGGTCTTCTGAGGGTGTCCTGTGGTGTCTGGAAACACAATGTTGTTAGTGGGGGGTCTTTGAGGGGAGGGTCCTCTGTGGATCATCCCACAGATACTTGATCAGTTGGGATCTAGTGACTTTGGAGGCCAGGACAACACCTTGAGATGTTCTTCATGATTTTTTTGAGTTGTTCCTGAAGTGTTTTTGTGTCTTTGCTGTGTCATTGCTATGGGGTGGGGGTGCCTGGTCTGGTCTAGATGGGTGCTACATGTCTAAGGGTTAGGTCAGTGGTCATAATAATATGGCTGACTGGTGTATTTTCTAGCAGTGGCATTAATTCTAAGCCCTCGTGATGTGAATCTTTAACACTAAATGTTCCTTCATTTCAGCTAAATTCACAACCGCGATGGAAGGGTTCGTCTTTGAGCCCGCGACTAATGACTGCTTTAATTATTGATCAACCTGCTAATTACTGCTTCAAACTGCGTCAAACGCTCAGTATTAATCGCTCAGTCTAAACGTACGGCTTTGTTCGACCAACCAAACGTCCGTAATCTAAGTATTTAAAGATCGGTACTGCAGTGGCAGCACAAAAAAAAAACAAGCTCCGAACCACCGACTGTCAGCAAAGTCAAGAAAAGACACGGCCTCACACTGTGATTTCTGTCTTCACCAGTCAGATGTGGATCAATTTGAGCTTTTAAGAACTTTAAAATGACCCAAATGCTCCAACTCGTCCACCGGCTCAATCGTTATTTCACTTGGGAGCTGTTCCTCTGTCACTCTAGCTGCTCTTAAGACCACCGCCGATAGTAGGAGACCTGAAGTTTGCTCAGAGAATATCCCCGGCTGCTGCTGCTGCTGCTGCGACTCTCTCTCCCTCTCATTACCACAAATATTTCACTTGCGATTAAAAGTGGTTCTGCTAAGTCAGAGGTGGATTTGTGGTGCAGCGGTATTAGCCCTGCAAGTTTAGGCTTTAATCCCAAACCAGGGCAGAGCAGAGGTGAAGGTTTTTTTTCTGTCTGAGTCTATCTATCTCTCACACCCACGCACTCGACTCAACCCGGTGCAATTTATGAGCGCTAACCTGTGCACACACACCGAGGCAGGAGTTAACTCTCACCTAAAAAAGTACCAGAACTTCCCTCATCACTCTTTCACACACACACACACACACACACACCTCCCCCAAAACCCATCATCAAATCTCTTTCACCACCTCGGTCCCCAGGAGAGGAGCCCCGGCGCTGAAATCTAATTAAAGGCTCCATAAGCCGAGCTCAAATGAAACCGTCACATCAAAGTCGCAGCTGGGACGGAGTGACACAAATCAATAAGGCCGAGAGCTCCGGCAGATCCACCGCGCACCCTGGAGACGCCTGAGCCGAACCTGCGCCGGGATTAGGCCGGTCAGCCAGACGCTCTCAAACTGGAGGAGAAGAAGAAGAGAGAAGAAGAAGAAGGGGGCCTCTTGGTGTATGTTTCAACTTCTATGTCTACCTCACAAAAATTCAAATTTGACCCGTGTATCTCTCTCTGGAAACCTGCTGACTACAGTTGCATGAAATGCCTCGAGCACATGGACGTATGGTGCACACTCAGGTCCTATGCATCTGAAAGGCTTTCAACTATGTTCCAGCTTGTACCATGACCTGGATGACTGAGAGCTTTCACGGGCAACTTGAGCTCAGAGTGAAAGTAACCAACAAATAAAAAGAGTATCATCTTTTAAACCTAAGTCGGACTCTTTGTCCTGTTCTAATAAGTCTCATTTCGGTCCATATTGGATTATCCAGGCTTCTGATTGTTTTTGATCCTATATTTAAGAAACCATAGACAGTATAAAGACGGATGATTGAACAGCTCCTCTAAAGTGAAGCCAAAGCAAGTACAGCTCCCCCTGGTGGCTGGCTGCTGTATAGGTCATAAGCTCCGCCTCCTCCATGTTAGTGGATGGGCCGAACAAAAACACTAGAATACAGGTCAGATATTTTTTTTCAAGGATGGTTTCTGTCATTTTAGGTAGTTAATATAATGTTGATGTATGTTCAAGGGACATTTTTTTTCTGCTAAGTTTCGTTTTAGTTGACACAATAGAAATAGGATGTGACATCATTATGACTACAAGCCGGGAAAGTAAAAGTACAATTCAAGTGTTAATTGTTTGGACACGTTTAGTTTTAGTTGGTTTTGACGCAATTTGACGCTATAGGCACATGATGTGACATAATGGCGACTACCATACGTTGCCATGCCAGTGTATAATCCAACATTTTCTTATAAATGGTGGAGGTAGAACAGAGTGCAGTATTAATTAAACGAAAATCGCGAGTGAGTCTGGAGTCTGGCTCCAAACCTGTAAAATGGATCCCCAGGTAAATGGCGTTACTTTGTCCAAAAAAGGTTCAAGTCAGTTTGGCCAACGCGAGGAAGTGGGGGCGCATTGTACATATTCATATACAGTCTATGCAACAAAATGCAGTATAAACTTCCTCCAGTAAAAGACCTGCTTTATCTGCCAAGTGATCTTCTGAGCAGGTGGGTGATTGAGGGTTTTGCTCAAGGGTACTTTAATACTACCCCACATATTCACATATTTTTTCTGCTGTTCCGGGAATCACACAAGTGAATTTCCAGTCATAAGCTTGGATTTAGAGAACGAGTTTGGTAACGCATCATTTGGTTTTCATTATGGGCCTTTTTTTTTGGGGGGAAAAATGCAACTGAAAAAAAAATAAAAAGCATGAAACTGAATAGTCTTAAAGCCGTCACGTAATTCTTTGCCAGAGTAAAGAATTACATGACGTATGCTTCTCAAAATAAATAGCGGTTAATTAGAGGGCTGGGTGTCGCCACAGATTAACTGAATGAGGTCGATTCAGAGTCACGGGTCCCGATTTGAGTCGATATCACATCATTTAGAGATGATTCCGTTTCAAAATGATTTTAATTACGCCAACATTTCAGGTCTAGCCGACACATGGCTTTGTTTTTGATGCAGGAAACTTGACGAGTCGACGGCGGGTCCTTTCAAGTCGTGATTAATTTGAATCGGAAAACGTATTTATTTTAAACTCTGCCCTATAATTTCACAGTCGGTTTATTTTACAACAGACACAACAGACAAATCAAATCTGGCTTCTCTGAGAGCCGTCCTAAATCCCCCCCCAGTGAAATGTTCAGGGCGGGGAACGCCGGGCTGGCTTCCAGACTGTGGATTTGTTCAGTCTGGCTTTTAGCTTCAGGTGCTGCAGGATAATATATTATCGTAAAGTGCGTGTGGTCCGATCCAGACGGCCTATATGCCTCCCTGCGAGTATCGATCCACTCAAACATCCATACATTTTTATTTTTTTTTCCTGGGCACTCAAAATCTGGTCGAGGGGCTGGCGTGTCAGCCACGGGGGAAACTCTCGACTCTTGTAAACCAGATCTCTGCACTCTTTGTTTTAAAACCCTGCTACAGACACATATTACTTTTTAATAAGCGTGCAGCCTTGACTCAGACAGTGCTCTGGGTGCTGTTCAATAAGTTAGAAAATATCTTTGGGGCCAAGAATTTACTTTCGCTCTTCCCCTTCCGCATAAAGCACCACGACCTAGCACAAATATGAGACAACAGCGGAGGGGCATTAAGATGAGATCTGTTAGGAAATCTAAGGTTTATTGCCCAGCGAACCCTGCGAGGGCCGGTAAAACGCAGAGCGAAAACTCGTCTGCATATTGAAGCGGGCTTCATTGGACTCCGGTGGAAGGTTTGACGAGCAGAAAGAGAAGTCTGAGGGAAAATGGCTTACCTGCACGGAGGAGAGCGGAGTCAAAGGAAGGAGGGGAGGAAGACATCAGCAAACGGAGCATGAAGAGAAAAGAGAAAAGAATGAGTTTAATTATCAGGAGCACGCCAGCGGCTTTGATTACAGTTTGATTCCTATCGCTGCGCGATGGGATCAACTCGCAATCGACTGGCGCTGCAGGTATAAAACCACACAAATCATTAAACGGACACAAAAGCATTTAACTTTTAAAATAATCGCAGAGCATCGCCACAACAAGAGCAAGCAGCATTGAAACTTGCTGTATGAAATGCCTATGCATAGAGCTGCACAATACCCACAGTACCCCACGAGCGGTACTACCGTGGTTTACTATACTATCGGTGTCAGTTTCGGTTACATAGCGACCAGCTCTACTCTCCTCCTGGATTTTCAAAACACTCCTCACCACAGCAGAAGCACCGAGCCCGAGCGGAGAGTCTGCCGCGGCGTCTTCGTAAGTGGCACCACTAATTTTGCTGCCGCAGTATCGCGATAATACCCGGAAAAGTGATGTTTTGCCTGGTACAGTATCGTGGTTACTCGTGACAACTCTAAACTCTACGTATGACATGTCATTGATATGCTTTGGACAGACTGAGGATGACAGATTTGATTCAATCTGCTCTACAACCCCAAGGTTTAAACTTGTCTTGAGTTCAAAGATGCTACAGTACAAGGTGTTTAATACAAGTTCCTTGTATCTGCTCCACGCTCTCATTCGGGGGCACTTGTAACGTTATCACCGCCACCCGAGAGCCGAGACATATTCAGGCTCGTATCAGCCCGGGATTTCATTCGCTGCAGCTAATCTTCCCCGCAGGCTTCGAACCCAATTATGCATTACACAATGTTAAATCGGCAAACAACAAACGCATTGTTTTGCTAGTTTGCACACAACGACCAGCGGTGGGGGGAAGTACTCATCTCTTTTGTCATTTGAATCGTTTCATTTGCAAGTAAAGGGAACAAAAACACTCAGTTTCTGCTGATGTGTAATCATGATATTTGTTGTGGCATGATTCCTGGACTCCCTTGAGCTTTAGATGCAACATCTAACAATGTGGTGATGACTTAAAGCCCCCCTTAAGGTTTTTAAAGTATGATTTCATTTTATTCTGACTGTAAAATTGAGCAAAACTGGTATGAATTTCAAGTTGTGTCCATCTCGAAATGCCTCTCCTGCAACGTCTTATACCTCCACTGATCATTCTGATTACGCAAAGTACATTATCCGACCCTCTGCGAGGCGACGCTTATCCTGGAAGACATCAGCGCTGAACGCCAGGGGAACGGGAGAGCGGGGCCGGCTGAGCCTCGCAGTTGAAATAAGCACTTTTTACCCTCGCGCGCAGCAGAAATCTGACAGCGATATCTCGCACAATGGCCATTGTCGGAGGCGAAGCCGGGAGGGGAGAGCGAGCAAACGGGCTAATTTGCCGCGCGAACAAAAGAGCGCCCGTGACAGCTCTGCGGCGACACGTTTCTGTTGCATTAGGGACGGAGAGGCGGATTAGAGAGGGGAGCGCGCCATCGGCTGTGATCTCGGTTTGAAAGACGCCGCACGGTTGACAGAAAAATGTCTGAAGAAGACAAAATAATGGCAGCGGCAACAACAGGAGCCATCCCCTAATCCGTCCTGATGAAACGCTGTAAACAAAGGCAGTCACTGTGCGAGTCACCTTCATAAATCACACTGCGCGGCATCCTTCATTCCACCAGAAGACACCTCTTGTTCTTTTTTTTTGTAGCGCCATTAGGAGCTGACACCTCGGCAACCGCCGCTCAACAGCCTTCTCGGTTCATGCCGCGGTGAATGTAATATTTGGAATCGTGTACGACTGGAATATACGGCTTAAGCAGATCAGTGTTTGCAGCGAGGTCCTGCAACATTTTGCCATGGGCGCTGCATTAACATTATTTAAGATGCCATATTTATTTCACATTTGCTGAATTAGAATGAGTAAGCAGACATCTGAGGAGATTTGTTCTAGATCTTGGCAGAGCCGGATGACCTGAGCAGGCAGCCCCGCCATGATAAATGATGTAAACTGCAAGCTGCTTGGTTTGGGAAGCACTCTGTGTTTCAGAGAAAACACTAAATTGTGAATAAAACACCCAGAGACTCATTTTGAGCCTTTTCCCCAGACCCTTAAGCATGAAAGATACGTATGAATTATGTATTTGTCATCCTTTTTTACGGCAGCCCCTGTGCCGTGGACGATTCTTCAAAGTTGTGCAGAGTGAGGATGATTTAAATACCGACTCTACTGCGCCGTGGCCAGCTGGATCTAAACCAACGTTCGACTTCAGATGGCCAGCTAGATGAGAACGAACTCGTGTAAAAACGAATTAGCTCAAAGCAGGAAGTGGAAAGAACTCCCTCTACGACGACTGTTTACGGGTTCTGAATCAGCTTCATGTTCCTGGTGAAAAACGAGTCACAAACTTTCACCCCCACTTCACAGTCTGACCCGAAAGTCCATGTTTGATTGTTTGTCTGCTACGAAGTATGGACAAAGTAAACTAATTGTCCCTCAAAGTTAATGGATATTGGAGCGACCGGTTTTTGATGGTGGACAACTCTGAGCTGAGTGCTTCGTACTTGTTGGATGTTCTCAATACTGATCAAAATTGGTCCAAGGAAGGACAATCAGTGGACCGGCAATATGGTCATGGGTAGCCAATGCTCACTTGTGCATTTGGGGAGCAAAAGATGGCAAATGTGATCTGAATTCAATGGGCAATGGGACAAGATGCCCTGCTCTGGTGTGGTTAGACTGGGAACGCAACCAGTTCCCTCAGCCCACAAAATGTTTGTGCCAGAAAGTTGGTCTGGAGTCAATCTCGTTGGGAACCGATTGTCCTCCGTCAAATATGAGTTAGGTCAATCAAACCGTTGGGTATCAGTAGTCATACACGCCTTGTAAGTGGAGTTGACTTTGTTAACAAAAAAAAATCCATAAAAACGGACTAGTAGAGTTCTGTGAAACTCAAGAAACTCAAGATACTCCAAAGTCCAGTTGCCTTTCTTCAAAGTTCTTGACCTGGATGACCGAGAACCATCACACGCTTTACAACAAAATTGTTCTGATTGTTTGTAGGGTGATGCCATTGGGTTCAGAGACAATTCTACATTGGTTGAAATATAATGAAATACTCATAATCCAATGAGAATCAAGTCTGTACCTGCGTTTTCTATTACATCACACCCACGGCCACGTGTGGTGCTTATTTGGGGAACACATGGCGCCAAGATGCAAGAATGCCGTTGACGTAGGGCCGCGTTGGGTCTGCAGCAATGTTCAGGTGGTGCTAAATGAGACCACTGACGGTGTTCGCTGCACTGGTTGGTGGTTTTAATGTTGTGGCTGACTGGTGTGTATTTAAACAAGCCCATTCACATCCTCCCAGACTCCTCGTACGGTCTAAGCTGCATCTCTACATCCCAGAGTCTTATCTTAACTCCCTGATAAAGCTCCCAAACTAAGTTCCCATGACTGAGTTAATACCCCCGACTGCTCCTCCCATTACAGCCATTATGAAATAATTGCGTCACTCTCTGCACACTATAAAAAGCTTTCTGCTGGGGTTGATCCCAGGCAGATTTGGTCTAGATCGGCCCCCGATCATCCCCGTCGGAGCAAAAGTTCACACCGTTCCCAGCCGCGCGGCGTCAAAGGCGACGTTGCCATGCCGGGCGAAGGCGCGGGTGGCACCGAGGGGTTTAATACAGAAAGGCAAAGAGAGGCAGACAAACATGAGACGGAGCTCTCTGCGGCCCGGGTTCAAAGACAACCCAGCGCTTCTGTTTTAACGTTAATTCAAGCGAACGGACAACAAGTGCCGCTCCGCGTCTCGAGGCAATTAATCTTGTGTGAGCAAAGTGAAAAGAGATTTCAGGGAGAGCTAAATAAGTCTGCATAATTTTATTTTTTTTCTGAGCCAATTATCGTGACAGGAGGAAGATGGGAGAGGAGAAAGAGCGGGGGGTAGAGGGAGAGAGAGTTTGTTGGGAGGGAGGTTAAGGAAAAGAGGGCATCGGAGAACACGGATGAGGACTCGCAGCCGAAACGCTGCAGCGGCCGCACTCGGAGAGAAAAGAATCAAAAGGCATTACTAGACGCCGACGAATGCCACTTTTTCACTTAAAAATTCACAGCGAGAATGTCCGCCGAGCTTGTCAGAAAGAAAAAAAAGGAAATCAATCAGTGTCACACAAGTCACTACTACTCCGTGGCTATGAATAAAGGATGTGAAGCCTGAAGCTTTGAGAGACAAAGAGCTTTTTCGGCTGCCTCGCCGAGCGCCGCTGTCAGTAATGCACTTACTCTGACAGATAACCGTTATTACAGGAGCCGCTAACGTCAAATGAAGTCACTAACAGAGAAATAAACACATTTAGGAAGGCTTGCCCCCCCCCAACTCGCTGGAAAAGTAGTTAAAACTGGAACAATTTCTTTTATTTATTTTTTAATCAGCCGCAGAAAGACGATCGTTTTGGGGAACGTGAGAGTAACGTTTCGCTTCCTGGGAAACGCTCTAACACCAACAAAAGTGTCTCGCCCGCCCCGTCCACTTCGTTTCATAAAAACAAATCCTCAGAAATGGAACTCGGGGCCCTCCCGGCTATATTCGAATCATTCTTTGGAGACCGCGATTCCCAGAAAACGAAGTACGGGGCCGTATATGAGCTGTGGCAGTCAGCTCTGACCGAGTGTGACACCGAGGGGAAAAACAACACAGACGAAGGGAAAGTCAAGAAGCGAGACGTCCAGATGACAGCTTTTTTTTTTAAAGGCCTAGTGGTTTGTGTGTCTGGTCCAAGATGGCTGCTTGAGGGTGGATTTACCCTCCAGACATAACACTGTTCAGATATGACAGGAGAGGGGGCCTTAAATGGTTTTAAATGGAATGTCAATGCAGTACTTAAGGGCTTTATGTAAGCTCAGCCTGCAAAGACTCGTCATTTATTATGTCGACTACTTAAATACGTCAATTTGCATAAACGAAGCCAACACGCCACAATGTTTACTACAAAAAAAATAATAAATAAATAAATCTTAACGTCAAAAGTGAAGAAAATCATTAAACAGAGCTTGAGCAGAATACTTGAAAGAAATTCCAGTAGAGGACAGTAACATAACCAGTAGCTCAAATCTGCCAAAATGGACTACGGAAGCAAGTAGAGCTCCCCCTGGTGACTGGCTGCAGTATAGGTCATAAGCTCCGCCTCCTCCATGTTAGTGGATGGGCCGAACAAAAACTCTAAAGTACGCACAAAATGCATTTTCTTCCAAGGATGGTTTCCGTCACTTCAGGTAGCTAATGTAACGCTCATTTTTCTGCTAAGTTTCCTTTTAGTTGACACAATAGAAACAGGAAGTGACATCACAATGACAACAAGTTGTTTTTTTTCCTTGTAACTGGTAGAGGTAGATCAGAGCTAGCGCAGTATTAATTTAACGAAAAAGCGAGTGAGTCTGGAGGAAGTGTGGGCGTCAGTTTGACCAATGGAAAGACATGGGGATGCATTGTCCATATTTATATACAGTCTATGCCTTATTTTTATACAGTCTATGGGCCGCACACTTACTAAAATTTAACCAACTCCCAACTGTAACTGAGTCGCTTTAGTGTGAATGGTGACCATCTACTACAGGATAATGCATTTCCAATTACAATCAGCACAAGTCGCTGGTAATAAAATATTCTCTATGAATGCTAACTAATGACAGATTATAGCAAAACATTAATTTAATCTTTAAAATTAAGTTTTGTTGAGTAGTACCATTAGGTAAAAGTTTAAAAATAGGTTCTTCACTCTTAGATATTGTGTCATCGTTATGTTTGGACAATATTTGTTAGAAAAATTTCATATATATTTTAGTACTACAATCAACCACTCAATCTAAAAAAAACAATTGATAGATTACAAAACTAATCGTTTGCTGCAGCCTTAATGTAAGAGCAGTCTAGGTCTTTTTTTTTTTTTTATTTGAAACCCTACTTATTAAAAATTTAAACACTCATAACGTTGTGTTTTGCGAAGTTGAACCAAAGCCAAAGTCAAAGCGAAGGCTGGAGCCAAATATAGTCTGGTCTACTTTCTGTCACCGTGAAGGCCACACACCTTTTTTTATTTAAGTGCATCGCCGCGCTCGCGTGTCTCTGCTCTCTCCCCCGCTGCTCTGTCAGAGATTGCCGAGGTTATTTCATAAAGGTCCATCTCCAGGCCTGCCTCAGACCCAATCATCCCCCCAGCAAATCTCATTTACACCAAACCCCGGGGAACACTGCGGCCATTTCTGCTGCTAACTCTATACTGCAGCAGGCCGCAGCGAGGCTGAGCTAAGCAGCAGAAAACATGGCAGCGGGAGGGACAGTGCCTTTCCCATTACAGAGATTCTCATCAAAATGTAGGTTTCAGATCAGTGCAGAGGGAAAACTGAATCTCATCCTGCTGCGCTTTCTTCCCAGGGACCCTTTCAAACACATCTATGTGTATCGTTTTTGCCTCCGGCGATAAAGAAAATTAAACTTGTTCTGGGTGAGAATTGATCAGATTGTACTCACATTTGCATGCCTTTGCTGTAAACAGTTTCAAAATAAGCGATGTGAGCCGGCGTGAGGAGATATGGAAAATTCTGCTATTAAAATGGATTCTGGAGGAGGGCTGCACCCTGTGAAACCAGATAAGTCTATGAAATTAATCACGTCTTTGGAAAACAGGCCTAAACGTGGAAATTTTAAGAGTGGAATTGAGCAAACCCTTACATTAGGAAACCAAAATGAGCCAACGTTCGTCATGAAAAACTCAAACGACAGATCATTCTTTTAAAAGAAAGCGCGTTTCTTCTGCCTTTCTAGATCGCAGTGACGGTAATCTCACCGTCTAGTCACATTTAATTAAATGAGATAACTAAATGCAAATGTGGCAAATACACCACTGCTGCACAATCAGGCATTACATTATGACCACCTACCTAATATTGTGCAGGGCTACTCATCAGAGAAGGGACAAGGACCTTCTGAGGGTGTCCTGTGGTGTCTGGCAACAGAATCTAGGTAGTGGGGGCCTTTGAGGGGAGGGGCCTCTGTGGATCATCCCACAGATACTTGATCAGTTTGGGATCTAGTGAATTTGGAGGCCAGGTCAACACCTTGAGATGTTCTTCATGTTTTTTTAGTGGTTCCTAAAGCTTAGCTTACCATAGCTTAGTCTAGCTTAGCCTATCTTAGCATAGCATAGCTTAGCACAGCATAGCATAGCATAGCTTAGCATAGCATAGCATAGCATAGCTTAGCTTAGCATACCATACCATACCATAGCTTAGCATAGCATAATTTAGCTTAGCATAGTATAGCATAGCATAGCATAGCTTAGCACAGCATAGCATAGCTTAGCATACCATACCATACCATTCCATAGCTTAGCATAGCATAGCATAGCATAATTTAGCTTAGCATAGTATAGCATAGCATAGCTTATTTTTGTTTTCACTACTGCCATCAAGGAGTGTCATTGCTATGGGGTGGGGGTGCCTGGTCTGGTGTAGGTGGGTGCTACATGTCTAAGTCACAGCATGGTCAGTGTTATTTACTTACTCCTGGCAGTGGTTTTAATGTTGTGGCACATCTCTCGCTTCACTCTTAAACACTAAATGTTGCTCATGTTGTTTCTGTGCTGTGAGCTGGATGTAAGGTCATAACTGTGACACTGA
Organism: Planiliza haematocheilus; assembly: GCA_005024645.1. Lineage (NCBI taxonomy): Eukaryota > Metazoa > Chordata > Actinopteri > Mugiliformes > Mugilidae > Planiliza > Planiliza haematocheilus. The sequence continues at coordinate 1,064,487 of SRSE01000635.1, forward strand.
TAACAAGCCTGGCTTCGGCCCGCTGGGTTGGAGCTGCTGCCCTCCCCTCCCCCCCCCCCCCCCAAGCTCCCAGAGGACGAGCAGAAGTAGAAACATCAGTAAAAGCGAGACGGCGTCCCTTTGCATCATGCCAGCACGCAGACACATCAGCGTCTCTGTTATGGCAACCGAGGCTAGTTAGAAAGTGTTTCTGTGTTTCAGCGTTTGCATCATCTTCATCAGCGTCTCTGTTGTGGCAACCGAACTTTGCTGTGTATGCAAATGTGCGCGGTAATCGGTCAGGTAGGGAGCCCAGCAGTTTCTCAACGCGCGGGCCCAGACGAACAAACCACAGCAGGGACCGCACTCTGGCCTTTCAGCGCAGAGATTTCCTGTGATACTTGACTTGATTTGCCGTCCAGAGTTTCAAAACATCCTTTCGGGAGACGCATCTGGAAATGTTTTGCCTCTCAACGAAAACCGCAGCCTCTCGCGATTTCGGAAATAGTAAACAATTTTTTTATGTAATTAGGCGAGCGCTGGTCCTCCACTACCGTAGCCTGGAGGCTTGCCACAGTCTGCAGCTCTGCAGACACGCCGGCTGTACGGTACAATCAATCAATTTAAATATGAGTGTTTTAGAGGTCTGAATGGATTTTTCTGTTGCGCGCGGCCATTATTTTACATGGATTTTTGAAAGTCATATAAAACTAAGGTCTGCAGTAACTGTGTTTTTTTTAAATATTTATTTTCAGAGTGAATGGAAATGACTGGAAGTCAATGGTTGCAGAGAATCGTAGAAAAAGAGTTTTTTTCAAACAGTATGGTCTGTGAAAAGTCAATACTGAAGGTTGGGAAAAAAATCAACACGATAGCATTGTGCTACTCTGCACGCCAATGTTGTATCGAGACACGAAGGCTAATTATATAAACTTCACTTTTGGTTAAATTGGCAAATTAATTAAACCAACTGCTTTGTCCGTCCACTAGAAGGTCCCTGGTGAGGCGTGCAGATGGAAAATATCAAAACAAAGAGGATAAACCCATTTGTGTTTAAATTAGGGACGCGCCAATCCAACTTCCTCAATCCCGATAACAAAACCAATTCCCGGGCTTTGCTAACCGATCCGATACCTTTGCAAGATGGAAGAGGCTGAAGGCTTCAGGCCTGATTTTTTTACGACCTGTACCCCTATAACTCTTGTGTCATTTGGAGTCGTTCGGAAGATATTTAGATCCAGCAGAGCCTCGCGTGGATCCATATAGTGGGAGTGAATGGGGCACCGAAACGCAGCCTCTAAATAATGCAATATCTTCCCTGAAACTCGCTACACCGGACTCAACAGGGACTAGCACTAGCGTATCATAAGAAAATACTGGTTAAATTAACATTTCTGGAGCAGATAATGCGTTTTTAGAGGCTGCATCTCGGTGCCCCATTCACTCCCATTATATGGATATACGCAAATCTAATCATCTCCTGAACGAATCCCCTTTAGGCATTTTAACACTATCGAGATAGCCACAGCAGCCGATACCAGTTCCAGGTGGTTGTGGCTGATAAGGAACCACAGCTGGAACCCCTCTGCAGGTGAAGGCTAACTCAGCCCCACTCAGGAGAGGTGTACAGGTTAAGGGGCGAAACACCTGTGGCCCTGAGATACCTGCTGCAGAAGGAACTCCCTCAACGAAGAGATCTTCAATTGCCACGTTCTAAGTTGCTCCTGCTTGTAGCAAAGAATTCTCAATGTTTAGTTCATCTCGTATCAAGGAACCTCTGTTAATCCCACGTCTATAAAGTATATTTGATTTCAGTTAACAGGCCTGAATCATCATCGTGTTCATTTACAGATCACGACCGGCGCTCTACAAATGAGCCGTTACTCTCCTATCTCTTCCACATACACTCACAAACACATACTTCACATCCTTCCCTCTTCTAGTCACTTCATATATCAGACGATAACAGGATGTCTTGCCACTTTGGGGTCAGCCGGCGCTCGGAGGATCCCGAGGTTGTGTTTAGATCTGATAAAACAATCAGAGAGCGGAACGACTGGCCGCGAGTCAAGAATCCGCTTATTTAACACACATGTCCAGTTCCTGAGATCTAACGCGGGAGAGGAAGGCGCGCCAACATTTAGCCGGCCAGCGCCTGCGTTGATTGGCCGTAATGGGTTTAACACGTGCAGAGAGGTGCCCGGCCTCAGAGTCAGTGAATGAATGAGTGGATGAATGGCAGGATGTCAGGTCACTCCATCTCCAGACGGGGTTTCTATCCGCTCACCCTGCCCACCGAGGCCGACGTTTGAGCAAAGCAAAAGCCACGCAAAGACGCCCGATACGATTTGACGCATTTTGTCTGAAACGTGGGGGCTGAACGAGGAGCAACCGTTGATAAAGTCTCATTGTGATTTTGGCAGAAAACATTTCGCGGAGTTTCATCATCTGGCAAAACACACAGAGTCTCCGGTTGCGTATTTGATCAAACGCTTTAATTAGCCGTCAGCTCTTCAGAGGAGATCAGCCTTAAGGCCGAACGCTCGTCCAGGCTGCTTGGTTTTTACACCGATACCAGAGGAAAAATAATAATAATTATTTTCTCTAAGCAGTAAATCTTACACACGTTTGCTTGAGAGAAGATTTAAATACGAATTAATTGACGGGATCACTGCAGCACACTGAGGAGTAATAAACACAAAGTCTTCTTAGCATCAAAAAGCACCGAAAATCTCTTTGGATCGTTGACACTTTGTGATTTAAAGCAAGAAATTAAGAATCTTTATCACATCTATTGTCAAAAACAACAAGGGTTATAGATGAAAAGATAGTGTAAAAATAAAATGTGGAGGTTTAGGAATGTACAACAATCAGGCACAACATTAGGACCACCTTCCTAACATTGTGTAGGTCTCCCTTGTGCCTCCAAAACAGTCAGAGAATGATCAGTTTGGGATCTAGTGAATTTGGAGGCCAGGTCAAAACCTTGTGATGTTCTTCATGTTCTTTTGAGTTGTTCCTAAAGCGTTTTTGTGCGTTTACCTGTGTCATTGCTATGGGGTGGGGGTGCCTGGTCTGGTCTAAGTGGATTCTACAAGGAACATCTACATAAATGAATGCCAGGTCCAAAAGTTTACCAGCAGAACATCGAATAGTCACAAGGTGGTCAACGTTATTGACTTCTCCTGTCAGTGGTCATAATAATGTGGCTGATCCTGCAAAACCCTAGCGTCTGAATCTCCTCTGAGGCAATGGAGCTCATGTCCATGTTCGGGTTGCCTTCGCCTCCGTAACAAGAGGAGGACGGGGAGCCGACACGCGAGATGACAGCGTTGTGGGTCGATTAGTTTCCCATTCTTAGGAGAGGGGAGGTCAATGAGTTTGTTGTGAGTAGAGGTTCTTCCCCGTTTGTTTTTTGTTTGTTTTTTCCCATTCCACAGTCGCTGGAATCCGATGCTTCAGGGACCGTCTCCGATACGTTCTGAAACTAGGCCACCTTGTAAGGATCATTTCGCCGCTCTGAAATGACAACACAAGTCCGGCTAGCTTTTCTCCAGAGCTCGCTGAAGATTACTTTAGACCCAGAGGGATCAGCTCTAACATTCGGCATGAATGATACAACAATAAACACCAAGAAAAGACAGAGACGTCGTGTTTTCGCCTCGTGTTGCCCAATTCTGGACGCCCAACGGCAATCAAGAAACTGCACTGGAGGCATGTCATCCTGAATGAGCACTGGAGCACAAGCGCAAAGATCAATGCCTCCACCTCCACCTCCAAACCCCGCAACAAGGTCTTTCTATCCCATTTCTATTTATTTTTTTCTTCCTTTGATTCACTCCTGACGACTTTGAGGCCATGAAAGCGCCCGGCGGTGGAAGGAAGGGGCCAAAACAAACGGAGCCGGTCACATCACAACATCCTGTTTACCCCCACGCAACAACGCTCACTTCCTGGACGCGTCGCGACGTAGGAATTAAAAACTCGTCATGGAGCTTTGGCAGAAAAAAGGGGGATGGAAAAGTCGGTGTGTGCGGGACATTTCTCAAGTTATGTTCAGAGCAAAGCAGGGTTAAAAGAAAAAGCATCTCGTGTACGGCTCGCAATTACCTCACACATCACATAAGGCACATGTTAAATGACTTCCTGGCTTCCCCACGTCCCCTGTAACCCTTCTACAAGCAGCCTAACAGTAACTACAGTCCCAGCAGACGCACACAGCACCCGGGGGGAGCATGATGTAAGGCCTCGGAGCCTCTGCAACCGCCGGAGCTAAACCTGAACCCACACTGACCCCTGGTGGTGCAAGAAGGGACTGACGCCGGCAAACGGTTTAAACGCCATGTGGTTTTTTTTTTTTTTTTTTTTTGGTCTAATCTATGAAAATGAGCAACTGTAATGAGATCTACAGGAATGTGAAGGAGTGAAACTAAAATTAGGGGCTGGATTTGAAGTGATATGGCTGCTTTGCAAAGCTTTACAGACGTATGGTTGGATTTTTTCAGGAAAACTCACTCAGAATTCATGGGCGACTTCCAGACAAACACACGTAAATAAATGAATGAATAAATATCACACGAATAAGTTGAAGCGTCATTGCTGCGTTAACGGTTCTCCGTCAGCTCCCTCTGAAAATAGTTTTCGCCTTACTTCCGGGACGGTTGCTAGAGACGGTTGCCGCGGCAACGGCTGCGGATATAGCCGAGCTACAGGTGGACCCGGGCGATGTAACGTCAACGAGCCGTGACAATTAACCGGTAACATTAAATGTACGTTAAATGCTTCGGTTTGAACTAATGCGTTTTTGTTTTGTTTGTTTGTTTGTTTTTCCGGCAGCGGCTGGAAACTAAAGAGGTTTACGAGTTTTTACGACCGCAGCTCAGGCCTGGTTGAGATCTGCGTCGAGACAATGCAGACTACACACACACACACACACGCGGAAAGAAGAGACACACACACACACACACACACACACACACACACACACACACACACACACACACACACACACACACACACACACACACACACACACACACACACACACACACACACACACACACACACACACACACACACACACGCACACACACACACACACACACACACACACACACACACATAAACACACCACTTCCTGTCTATACAGGCTGTTCCCACAAACCACAGCTGGGCTGGCTGAGTCACTGTGGTGAGAACTCCTCTGGCAAAGAGAGAGAATGGAGTAGAGCGGAGGAGGAAGAATGAGACAGACTGTGTGATCAGGCATAACATTATGACCACCTTCCTAATACTGTGTAGGTCTCCAAAACAGTTGGGACTCATCAGAGAATGGACATGGGTCTTCTGAGAGTGTCCATGATCAGTTTGGGATGTATATTTGGAGGCCAGGTCAACACCTTGAGATGTTCGTCATGTTTTTTTGACTTGTTCCTGAACAGTTTTGACTACTGTGTCCCTGCTGGGGATGTCTGCTGCCATCAAGGAGTGTCATTGCTATGGGGTGGGGGTGCCTGGTCTGGTCTAGGTGGGTGCTACATGTCTAAGTAACATCCACACCAATGAATGAATGATGAATGAATGGATGAATGCCAGGTCCAGAAGTTTCCCAGCAGAACATTAAATTGTCACAAGATGTTATCTACTTCTCCTGCAAGTGGTCATAATGTTGTGGCTGGTTTCTGTATGCATCTGTATTTGAATGCTCCTTTAATTAAAGTGCTTTAAATGAATGCATTCATCCAGAGCTCTTGTTGAGTAAAGAGTTTGCACTAGCAGATCTTTAGACAACGTTGTAGCAACCATTCTTTTGTTTGTTTTCATGAACCATGATATTTTGTCTTGATAGAATCTCTGAAGGAAGTGAAACAGCACGTCCCAAACCAAATTTCATCCAAATTTAGCATTTCAACACAACAATAAACCAAAAGGAAGTGGTCAATCTCGTCCGATCTCTGTTGTTATTAGAAGTCAGCTGCGGTGGCCGTGAATCAGCAGTTCTGCCTCCCTCCTACAAACCCACGGTGAGTTATTTTTTTTTTTTTCATAAAATCACATCCTCTGTGCGACCTCAGCTGGTCCACGTCTCTCTCTCCGGGCCCTCGGCATCAGAGCGCTGCGGTCTCTTGACTCCCTCTGACATCTGCAGCTCGTCCTAAAACAAACGTTTATATTTTTCCAGGCCTCCTCTTGACTGCTAGTGCCCTCTGCTGACCTTAAGATGAGTCAGGCAATAATAACAGCATTCAACAGAAAACAAAGTCTTCCAGTTGTTCCAGTTAATATTAATAAAACTGCAATCATGCTGAAAACTTTAACCCTCTGGGGTCTAGGGTATAACTGGCCGTTTTTGGCTAGTTCATTCATTTTCTGTAACCGCTTGTCCTCTGAAGCGCCATAGAGGGGCTGGGGTCTGTCCCAGCTGTCATTGGGTGAGAGACGGGGTACGCCCTGGACAGGTCTCCAGTCTATCGCCGGATTAAAACCATAAACATGTTTAAAGGAATGGATTTGAGTGAAGGAGCGGTGGGGGCGGTGCACTTTGAGGCAGTGCATTGCTCCTCTCTCGCCACTAGAGGGCAGAAGAAGTCTTCTTGGTTAACTCGTCTGCAGCATCTAGATAGATAGATAGATAGATAGATAGATAGATAGATAGATAGATAGATAGATAGATAGATAGATAGATAGATAGATAGATAGATAGATAGATAGATAGATAGATAGATAGATAGATAGATAGATAGATAGATAGATAGATAGATAGTTTTTTAAGTGTCCTGCTCTCTGCTACAGTAGCCAGAGGGTCCAGCCTTGTGCCAACCACAGAGCCAGCCCGCCTGATCAGCTTCTCCAACCTAGAGAGGTCTGTCTTTGAGGTACTCCCCCCCCCAGCACACCACAGCGTAGGTCAGACCACAGACTGGTAGAAGATCCCCAGGAGCTTCTTGCAGATGTTGAAGGATCTTAACCTCCTTCAAGAAGTACATCCTGCTCTGGGCCTTCTTGTACAGCTGCCCCGTGTTGCTCGTCCAGTCCAGCTTGTTGTCTAGCCACAGCCCAAGATATTTATAGGTCTGCACGACCTCCACCTCCTCCGCTCTTATCAAAACGGGTCTGGGGTTGGGTCTGACCCTCCCAAAGTCAATGACCAGTTCCTTAGTCTTAGAGGTGTTGAGCTGTAGATTGTTTTTGTGGCTCCAGACAACAAAATCCCTGTTGAACGTGATGGTTAATACTTTATGCATGAGCACTCCTCTGTTCCAGCATCAACAAGCATAGACGCACACTTTAGCCACAAAACTGGACAGAATGATGTGCACATAATACAAATAAGCTGGAAAATTTAAATAATTACACCGTTAACTCTGCACTTTAACACAAAAACTCTTGCAGCGAGATGCAAATGCATTGGAGATAAAGGCACGGAGAGATGGATTGGGAATAAATGGGAGATGGGAGAGCAGATAGCGGAGGGAAGGGAGGGTCCTAATCTCATTACAGCCGACGCACACATCTGCTGCGAGCTGACACTTCTGTTGTCTCCTCAAACGGCGTCTTCCTCCTGACACTTTATTCTCCACAATGAAGACAAAACACCCTGAAGTCAATACAAACTCAGAAAGACAAACGCGCTCGGGACACAGCTGTAGCTCGGCTCCTCGTATGCGACGGCTTCCAACAATAGTCTGGTCTTTTTTGGAAGCTGTCCTCTAATCTAGTTTTTATCCCTAATTGTCCTTTTTTGCAGGTCGACCTCTGAACCCAGGCCGTGTGACACGTAACCTGGGTTTAACCAACGTATAATTAGGGTACGAAACACAACAGAGAGCGGTTTAATGCTCCTAGCATGAGGAAGAAAGGCCCAAAAAGGATCAGATCAGCTCTTAATGGAACACACCAACACTGGTAACCAGGTTTTCGGACGCCTCTCCACATCCCACCCCACATTCAAAAGACTTGAGATTAACACCTGACCAAAAAAAAAGTTTGGTCCGTATTTAGCTGTGACGCTTAAAGCTCCCGGTGCCGGCTGTGAATGAGCTCACGTTGTTGGTAGGTAGCACTGAACTAATGTTGGTGCAGGACGCTAAAATAAAGCTGCGCTGCAATGAGGTGGTACAATCCTGTCAGCGGACAATAACTAACACCTGGGGGGGGGGGGGGGGGTCCTTGATCAGTTTGGAATTTGAATTTGGAGACCAGGTCAACACCTTGAGATGTTCTTCATGTTTTTTTTGACTTGTGTGTTCCTAAACAGTTTTGACTCCTGTGTTCCTACGTTCCTTGTTCCTGAAGCGTTTTTGTGTCAAGGAGTGTCATTGCTATGAGGTGGGGGTGCCTGGTCTGGTCTACGTGGGTGGGAGGGTGCATGTCAAAGTAACCAATGAATGCCAGGTCCAAAAGTTTCCCAGCAAAACACTGAATTGTCACAAGAAGCTCAAAGCTATTTACTTTACTCCTTCCCGTGGTCATAATGTTGTGGCTGATCGGTGTATATTTCCCAGTGCAGACCCAGATACAAGCTTCTCTGGGTTTTCAGCCACACTTGATCACCTACGCTACAACACATGAATTTTAAAGCAGGGGTTTCAAAAACTGTTATTTGGCGACACGGTAAAGCTGGACATGTGCAGCTCTTCATCTAACAGCTCACTGTGGCTGCTCTATCTTGTTTCATTGCTGCATGCAACTTTTCCCGAACTGATCTGCCATCAAAATATGCACAAAAATTGTTTAGATCTTAAGACAGTCTAAGATGTATCTAGACTGGCAGCCTTGCAAAGTAAATCTGTTGCTGCTGCAGCGTCTAGGCTTATTTGTTCCTCTCCAACAGGTTGCTCCAAAATTCCTCCACCTTGATAAGCATCAAGATGATAAAGTGATGATATAAAAACGTAATGTCACATGGTTTAAGTCCTCCGTGTCCATGTAAGGTGCGTTGGAGCTCAGACGTGTTGTTGGTTCTCTGGCCTCTGAGCCTTGACCATATCCCACACAGAGGGGGAGGGCTTTGTTACCACAGAAGGAGCTGACAGCCTCTGACCATGTCTCGTGCAAAGAGGATCCGCAGCTCAAAAACAAACCCACGGAGTGCAAACACACTTTTCCTTTAAACGCAGCGAGCGCATGCAGGTATATGCTCGCGCACTTGAGTAATCATGACTCAGGCTGTGTGTGGGTGACAATTACTGAAGGTTAAACGCTGAGACAGCTAAAGTAAAAGTGTGTGAGTAATCACCTCACAAAGCACCTCGAACAATTTCAGGGGCCCAGACTATATTTACGGGTCCCATAATTCTTTTTAAATATTCACAAGATTCTGGGAAAGCACTGCGAAGTCTAGAACTAATGACAGGGAGGACGGAGAAAATAGAAGAGCTCGGTTCATGCACAATAGATTGATCCAAAGTCATCGGGTAACTGTGGCAACTGGTGGATTCTCTGCTCACATCTATGAGACGTAGGTGGAGCTAAACCTGACAACACTACTACTACTACGTATCAGTATGGTTTAAAGTTCAGACGACTGAGTCTGCTGCAAAAGCGTAACATTTTACGTCACCTGAGCAGTTTTGAAGCTCAGTGCAGCAGCTACGGGAGCCGCCATCTTGGCCCCCAAAAATAAAGAAATAAAAAATGGGCTAGCAGGGGGAGTCTGAGTCGTGGAGGGCGGGTGAAGTTTACAAAGACTGGTACCAGCTTGTGTCTGCACCTACCTGTCACTCAAAGAGGCCATGCATAACCTTAAGCCTTTAATGTAAATGGCTGAGTTATGTAAAAGTGAATTAGTGTGGAAAATAGCTCTAGAGACTAAAGCTATTTTACGCAAACTCTGCAAACACGTTTATTGTCAAGTGGTCATTTTAGGATCTGCAGTTTTCGCTCTCTTCTATTTTCAGCCCTGGAGGTTTTAGCTCGTAGGATGAATTATGACTTGGATCCAGTTAAGGTTCTTCTCTGTGGCTTCCGAGGATTACAGAAAACAAGGAAGAGGAATACAAACAGGGAATATTCGACACGGAACGCTCGAATATACCTACACCAACTACTTCACAGCCACTAAGCACATTCCTAAGATCCACTAAAAAAACATATTTCTGTAATAGATTCTATTACATTCTAATATAATATTACTTTTGTTTCCACTACACTGTAACATCACATAAGTAGACTTTACTTAAAACAACCCTAACAAAACACTCTTGTCACTCTGTTCTCTTAATGAATTTGTCATTTTTTCCATTTTCTCTTCAAATTTCAAATGAAAAAGTGTGAAGCCAAAGCAAGTAGAGCTCCCCCTGGTGGCTGCAATATAGGTCTTAAGCTCCGCCCCTTCCATGATATTGGATGGGACTGAACTAAAACACTAAAATACACTCAGATATTTTTTTTTTCAAAGATGGTTTCTATCATTTTAGGTAATTAATAATAATGTGATTTTTTTTTGATTAACTTTAGTTTTAGTTAATTATTTGACGCAATAGAAACAGGATGTGACATAATGGTTACTCACTCATCTCATGTTCTTGGCTGGAATGTGAGAGTTGTGAAAACTATTTTTAAAAAACAAGTACAGCACATAATCCAACATTTCCTTGTAACTGGTAGAGGTAGAGAAGAGTGTAATATTAGTTAAACGAAATGGTGAGTGAGTCTGGAAGAGTGCCAGTGTGGCCAATGCATGAGAGTGGCGTTGCATAGTCCATATTTATATACAGTCTATGGCCTAAATAGCCTCTTCAAGCCAAAAACCTACTTTGAGAATTGGTCCAATTTTTGATCCCAAATCTCTGCAAACTTAATTTTAGTAAGTGTAGATAACAAGTTGACAAAAACGAAGTTAGGGCCACTAATTTACATATCATGATTTGGCAGTGCAACATGTTTAAAATCAGTTCATGAAATGCCTGCACGTGCACAATATGTGTATTAATCCTCGAGCAGCGCTGCAGTCAGTCATACACCCCAACGCCAACGAGGGACAAAGTCACGCCCGAGCCTCCCACAAGGCCTTGCATTCATCGGCAGGGTTAGCGGAGCCGCCGTTTGCAAGGACACAAGAGGCGGGCTGTTTTCACGAACGTGACCGGCCGCAGCGACGGAAACGCTCGTTTACATTCACTGGTGTGTTTAAACGCGCGGCTGCGTCAGTAATGGCATTCACCCCAAACAACAAGCCTAAGCGGTTTACAGGAGGAGAGGAGACGGTAAATACAAAACTCAGAGTGGGTAGAGAGCCAATAACGTAACGATGCACGCGGCGTTTCACGCAGTCGACTCCGGGATAATGATCTGCCGAGTGCCCTGAAGAGCAGAAACACAGGTGAGAGCTTGTTGACAGGTGTTAGAATACCCTTGTTGCACCCACGGCAAAGAATGCAACTCAGATTAGCTTTGAGGTGATGATACACACCGATATGAACGCGCAATCAATCACACTTGATCCCAGCAGAGAATATAAATCCAGCTGCTTCGTATGATCTCACCCGAACACACACTCTGCGCATGTCTAGTCCAGACTACTGCTGGAGAAAATGACGTGCATGGCGATCGCAGATTCAGTGACCTGAGGATCTTCTCGTTTTCCATCTTGGTCTCATCTAAACATTTAAACTCGCAACGCAACATGATCAAGAGCTAGATGAGCCGCCAAAACCTTGTGCCTCTATGGATCATCCCACAGATACTTGATCAGTTTGGGATCTAGTGAGTTTGGAGGCCAGGTCAACACCTTGAGATGTTCTCCATGTTTTTTGACTTGTTTGTTCCTAAACAGTTTTGACTTCTGTGTTCCTGCTGGGGTTTACCTATGTCATTGCTATGGGGTGGGGGTGTCTGGTCTGGTCTAAGTGGGTGCTAAATGTCTAAGTAACATCCACACCAATGAATGAATGAATGAATGCCAGGTCTAAAGGTTCCCCAGCAGAACATTGAACTGTCACAAGATGGTCAATGTTATTTACTTCTACTGTCAGCGGTCATAATGTTGTGGCTGATGGGTGTTGTATTTCAGACTACCGAGTCAATGGCACGGTTTTGAGGGCTGAATGATATTGTGGACTTTCTCTCAATCTTATGGCACTTTAAAGCAGGGGAGTCAAACATACGGTATGCGGGCCCAAACCGGCCCATCAAAGGGTCCTAGGGTCCTATCCAGTTAGCAAAGTGCGATGAATGTAACTGTAAATGTTTAACTGCATTGTTTAAATAAAAAAACCTCCTATTACTGATTTGTCCGCGGTTTTAGTTAGTGTACGGAGCAAATAAAATTACACTCATATTTTTATTAAGAATCTACGTCGTTGCACAAAACCAAACGGAAAAAATTGCAGTTGTTGTTGCGTTTAAAGGTTATTAAGTTACAGGTCTCGCCTACGTCAATATCTAATTGGACCGCCCTGCTTTAAAGACAAACGAAGATACCCGACAACCTGCGTGTTTCACATATAAAGTGTTGGAAATGTTCAACACACACTCAGCGCAGCGTCTGTCAGTCTTAGTTTCCCCTTTGTCTTTCCGCCTCTCAGTAGCCTGCCCAGAAGTTTCTGTGTCACCCAGCCGAGTCTGGTATAAAGTTGTCATCTTGTTCTCATTAGGAGGCTGGAAAGAGGGAAGAAGAAAGTGGAGGAGGAGGAGGAGGAGGAGAAGGAGGGCTAGCCTGGAATAAATGAGGTCATCACCAACATTCCCTCGGGAAGATCTCTGAGGGCTGGAGAAGGGGTCGGCCGGGCGTGGCGGCGCGGTGAAAGATAGATGTCTCTCTGCGCAGATTTAAAAAGGGAAAAACGAAGCGGTTTGCGCTCAGGACGTCTCTATTACTCCTGTCGTGTTCTGCAGCGGCCGCTTTTAGTCGGCTGGAATGTGTTGGAGGTTTTTCCTGGTAAAAGAGCAGCAGCGTTACAGGAAGTGATGCCCCCTTTCTGTTTTACGGCGACTCGAACAACAATAGCCGCTATAAGTAGAAACCCGCCAAGCTACAATCACAGCGGACCATTCATGCAGCTGCACAACGCATCTCAGTGTATCTGAAGCCATTTTATTTATTTTCTTGACCGCGGCACATGTTTTGGCTGATCCCTCATCCATCCCAACCATGTTGCTGTTGGCCGAGCTCCACGCAGGCACCGTTCCAGGCCGAGAGCTCTATCTGTGCCGTCCATCTCCCTAGATGGTTACAGCTACGCTTCTTTCTTTAGTCCGTTTCGGTTCACCACGTGACGGCTACGACATCCGGGCTCGGGTGGCACCGAGGTTCCTGACTCTGTCTGCACGGCTCCAAAACAAATGGTGTGGTTCGTGATCTGAACTGGGTCAAACAACCCCCGAAACACAAGCGCTGTGTGACATCCTTCCTTATCGAGTATGCCAAATTAAACAGAGTCATTAACTCTTTATAGGGCACTCGCTGAAATACTTGGATATCCTAAATTTCAACCCCACAGTGTTAATGTAGGACATAAGAAGACCATCAATGAGAAGACTATCAAGCATAAGTAGTTATGCTCAGGCTCCATGCAGAGGTGGAGAGCACATTAGACTCGAGAACGCTTCCTTGATCTGAAAATTTTTGACTGAAAATGGCCCAAAAGTGCTTTTTCGGTTTTTCGGCCAAATATTTTTGGTGCATCCCTATTTAGAAGTGCGTGGTCTTCGCCCAGCCAATCAGAGAAGATCAAGGAAGGAAAAGTTCTCTCGAAAATCCTGTTTCGGCCATAAATTTTCGGCTGAAAATGTCCCAAAAGTGCACTTTCGGTTTTTCAGGCAAATTTTTTTGAATTTTATCGCCGAAACAACACTTGCAAGCAACAACCGCAACAATTTTCAGTCAGAAGTGGCCCGAAAGTGCATTTTCAGTTTTCAGCCAAAGATTTTCGGGCCATCCCTATTTAGAAGCGCGTGGTCTTCACCCAGCCAATCAGAGAAGATCAAGGAAACGTTCTCTCGAAGATCCTGTTTCGGCCACAATTTTCGGCCAAAAATGACCCAAAAGTGCACTTTCGGTTTTTCGGCCATAAATTTTCTGACTTTTATCGGCAAAACAACACACACAAGCAACAACCACAGCAATTTCCGGGCCACAAGTGGCCCGAAAGTGCATTTTCAGTTTTCGGCTAAAATTTTCAGGGCATCCCTACTTCTAAACCTCACCAAGGCACCGGGATACAAATTATAAATGTGGATCCTTGTCCAATAAAGGTTCAAGACATATAAAAACGAACAAAGGAGTCTAGTTTCACTTGACATATTTCAAATCAAAATACTTCCCGGTGTAGCGTCCGAGTCTGGTAACACGGCATTTGGGTTCATTATGTGGCGTGTTTCAACCTAAGAAGAAAAATAAACACCTGTGCACGCAACTGGATAGTCCTCAACAACCATGCCACTGTTACTCTTCCGTCCATCGCCACATAAAGCCCCACCCAAACGATCTGATTGGAGCATAATCAGTTCCCAAACTTTAACGCTGCATGCATTTCGCCGGCCGAGGAAGTCAGGGATGGCTTCCAAGATGAGGAAAAATGCCCGTACTCAGCATCAGTCAGCCTCCTCACTTCATTCAAATGCTACCAGAGTGATTTAGCTTCACGGGGTCTTCACGTCCTCACGTATGCACCAAGAGAATCCACGTAAGAGCACGAGCACACACGTCTCTGTTTTTACACGCCAGACTTGCTTTTATACAACTGCTCCCACCGACTGGGCCGGTCCCCCTTCTGTTCCTGCAGTGAAGCAATAAAATGAGCTGCTTCATCTTATTCAAAGCTCAAAGAGAAAATAGCTCCGGTCCTCCTGCTAGCCTTGCATATCCTGCTGTAACTGGCATAGTTTCACTTAACCAAAGGTCTATACTGTAAATATCCTGCTGTCAAATGCTATTCTGGACACTGCAACTCTGTCTGACCTAATTTCATTTATGCTAACTGCATTTCGTTGCCTTGCACTTGAACACGTGTAATGACAATAAAGCTGAATCTAATTTAGCCTCAAAGCAAGAAGCTCTCTGAGTTTTTTTTTCCAGTGGCAAACCCCGACGGCCCAAACGAAGCGCCAGTTGACACACGACACTTGCTCTCATGGATCATATCACCGACTCCACGCTGAAATATGTGAGTGGCAGCCTGCTCGTCTGTTGATCTCCTGCGACGGAGCCGTTTAAAGAAACTCCCCCGGGTTTGTTTAACCCCGCGGCCCCTCCTGTCTGCCTGTCTGCTCGTCTCCCACGCTGCGAGAGAGGCGTCCACGTTCGTCTCAGGGCGAGACACCGCCAGCGCCGAGAACAAACGTGCAGACACAGTAGGACGAACCCCAAGCAAGAACACGATCACTTGCAGGGGACGCTCATGAGAAAACAGGAACCCTGCGCAGCAACACGCACAGCTAAAACTCCATTTATGTCTGCAACACAAGCAGGCACCACGCTGACCGGGGGCCAGACATGTCAGACGATGGAGTAAAAGCAAGCACAGCTGTGTGGCACACCCTCAAAACACACGCCCCCCCCTCCCCACCAGAGGAATGTGGTGTTGGCAGAGCCCAGGTGCCGTCGTTTCGGGGGGTTGCGACACATCGCTGCAGGAGTGTGTGCAGGGACAAGCCGGTCACCGGTCACCAGACACCGCGAGGCGGGGCGTGATGACGGATGATGCATGAATGCAGGGAGGTGTCTGGATGACGTAGCCGTTTGGATTTTTATTATCAGAGGAGCCAGTACAGAGAAAAAATACCTCTGCACACAGTTGGCTGATCCTACAACTGCATTCTTCAGTCCGTCAATGGACAAAGCGAATAAACTGCCCCGACAGATGTTTGCTAAAGGATAATCAGCTCCCAAAGATAGCTAAGCAAGAACAAATTTCAGGCTGGAAGTTCAGGCTAGCATCCAGGCCAGGAAGGCGTCTGAAGAGCAAGGGTAAGGTGTCTTACCCTGACAAAGGACGTGATCTAGTGAAGGACCTATTGACCATCACGCCAATACAGGTGAACTCTGGTCATCACGAAGTTCGACCATCGAGTTTTTCCTCAAACTTCAGCTCATACGACACGTCTGCAGGTGCCCCTATGGTTCATTTGCAGCAGGAGCAGGAAGCACTGAAGCTCGACACTTTCTAAACATCTGCCAAACAAATCAAGCAGCTTTCCTCTTCACAATCAAAACCCAGTGCCCGAGACGCTGTGTTGAGACTATATGCCAAAAAGCCCAAACGCAATCAGTCTAGGGAAACACTTTAAACAGAGACCAAGTGTAATGACCGACCGAAGCACCTCAACCGAACTGCCCCAATGACGCAACAGGGCGAGTATCTGGAAAACCAGAGCGAGCTGACGAAAGTTTGAAAAGGCAGAAATCTGCTATGGGAAAATGATCCAACATGAAAATGTTGACAATCCATTTCTTTAGGAAACCTCTCAGCATTCTCATGCTTCAAGATTCACTTCAAGATCAGATCAGATTCAGTAGGTCTCCCTTGTGCCTCCAAAACAGTTGGGACTCATCAGGGAATGGACATGGGCCTTCTGATGGTGTCCTGTGGTGTCTGGGAACACATTATTGTTAGTGGGGGGCCTTTGAGGGGAGGGGCCTCTGTGGATCATCCCACAGATACTTGATCAGTTTGGGATCTAGTGAATTTGGAGGCCAGGTCAACACCTTGAGATGTTCTTCATGTTTTTCTGAGATGCTCCTAAACAGTTTTGACTACTGCCATCAAGGAGTGTCATTGCTATGGGGTGGGGGTGTCTGGTCTGGTCTAGGTGGGTGCTACATGTCTAAGTAACATCCACACCAATGAATGAATGAATGCCAGGTCCAGAAGTTTCCCAGCAGAACATTGAGTTGACGCAAGATGGTCAATGATATTTGATATTCTCCTGTCTGGTCATAATGTTGTGGCTGATTGGTGTATATTTTATGATCTGTTTTTTTTATAGTTTTCATGTTCTCAAGATGACGACCGTCAACTGTCCGTTTGAAAGACAAACTGCTCACTTGGTATGAAAGGAGGAGGAGGAGGAGGGGAAAGAAGGCCGATGAACGAACGGAAAGATGGCATCTGGAAAAGCATTCAGTGCGTCAGAGGGCAAGCCGCCACTTTTCCTGGCATAACTGATCCCCGCTGCCCTTCCGCAGACATACACACACGACTGAAGCACTAAAAACCGTACAGTATGAAGTCGTATTCCCGAGACGAGCGCTACATGCGGCCTGCGTTTCATTCCAGTGTAACCCAATAAAAGTGTCCTTGTACGACGGGCCAGACATTCCTACCGGTCTTTAAAAAGCTCCTGTGGAATGGCAGAGATGAGTCACAGCTGCCAGCGGACCACCAGTCATGTTTAGGGGTGCGCATGGAGCCGCTCGCGCTCTCGTACACATGTTCAACGCTTTTACATTTCGCTTTCTTCTCGGGTGACGTGAACGGGGATCGCTGTAAAACACGTTTTGAGAATTACGTCTACATCAATCCAGCCTGTTTTTCCAGCTACAGGTTGTGTAGATGGAAGCTTATGTGGGAAGGTCACAGGATAACACTTTTATATTATGGGTTTTAATTTGCACCTCCCCAGAAATGTAACTTTGCGCCACGGCAAAGCAAACCACAAGAGCTGTGATTGGTCCCGTTGGTAGTAGCTGCTTTAGTATTTCCGGCTGCTTCTGCATCTCCGCAATTTTCCGATTGATTGTTTTGGATCAAAAAAGATGGAACACATGGAGGAAAGGTTAACTGAGGACATGCTAACATTTGTACGACTCGTCTCTGGCGAAATTTCTGAGAAGTCTCGTTCGCCATTGTTGAAAGTGAAGCCAGATTGACGAGGCTACGTATGGAAGTTACGGCGTCCAGTCCGACAGCACCATATGGCACAGCGAAGATCTCCCTCTATGGCACAACCTGATATGCATCTCCACTGAAATATGACTACACATTGCGGCAATGCAAACTGGAAAAGCTGTGATTGGTCCAAAACGTGTTACCTACACCTTCTCCCTAAGTATATCCAAAAAAGTTTTAAAGAAAGGCAAACGAAACGGGCGTGTAGAGTTTCTAGAAGATGTTTCACCAAAGTCTTCAGTTCTAAATGACTGGTGGAGAGCTGGAGGTTTAAATAGGAACATCTCCAATGAATGAGGCTCAATGGAGAAAGAGGACAAATGGTTTACCACAGCGACAGTATCTGGTCGTTAACACTAGTCAAACTTCCAATGGGTAAGGTCCACATGTCTTCCTACTTAAACCCTACCAATGACCACCAGCCCTCTAGAACTGAAGAACATACTTGGACGAAGCGTCTTCAAGAAGTCCGGTTGCCATTCTTCAAAGTTTTTTGGATGTACCATGACCTGGATGACTGAGAAACACGGTTCCTCTTCGGTAAGTCGGTTCCTACTCCTCAACTGTTCTCCAACTCCAACACGAGCTGCTCAGTTAAAGTCACCATCGTGATACACAAAGAGAAACTCAACACAGTGTAGTCCATGGACACAAAGAAAGAACACCTGACTTAAAGGACCAGTGTGTAAGACGGAGTGGAATCAAGCGAAAAGGTCATGTCCCTCCAAGTGTCTCCAAGCATTTTTGCACAAGTGAACCACAATGCCATAAACATGTGCATTACATTGATTAGTTGGAGTCTTTTTGGTATTTACACCACTAAAGCTCTTGAGTTTGTCCCCTCTGAGCTACTGTAGAAACGTGGCAGGCTAAATCGCTCCCTGTGCAGATACCAAGAGCACCTCTTGATATTATACTCCACTGCTGCCAACAGATCTCCCGAAACCCTACACACTGGAGCAACAGGTGAGCTCAGCCGCCTGAAGCCGACCATCAGTGTCGAGCATCTCCGCCTGAGGTCAGAGGTCAGCAAACGCAGGATCTACTCTGACAGCCGCAGATATTTATCCCCGGCACATCCAGCGGCGTTTGTGCTTGAAGCCATGTCCACAAGCCCTCACTCAAAGTCGCTATGAAGTTACAGCACACCCGACACTGGGTTACTCTCTCTCTCTCTCTCTCTCTCTCATGCACAGGGCAGGGATGAGTGCCAGCCGAGGGAATGAACCGTGGCTCAGAGCCTAACTTTCCACTGTATGCTCCTCTGGCTCGACCAGTCCGCTGAGCTGCAGCCGAGCACAGTGGGATTTAAAAAGGAGTCAGTCTGCTGCCACTGTTTCCTCACAGTAGTTCATCTGGGCTGAAGCAGTGATATTATGTAGGTATTAGAGGGGAATTACCGTCTTTTTACAACCTGGACCTTATTTCTGGCATAAAACACGATCGCTTACTCACCCTTTTAACTTTGGGTTACTTATAACATTCAGAAGATATTTAGATCAGCGTATATCCATATAGTGGGAGTGAATGGGGCACCCGAATCCCAGCCTCTAAATAACACATTATCTGCCACGAAACTCGTTAATTTCCCCAATATTTTGTTATGACACCCTAGCGCTATTCCCCACTGAGTCCAGAGTCCGTCTATTTGCGAACGTGCAGGAGTTTGTTGTTCTTTGACCAGCTGTTCCTCTCTCCGCCTCCGCATCCTCCTTTCAACGAGCTCCTCACCCGTATACTCTGACTCAAGCCGGTAAGGACGTCCATCATAAACAAAGTCGTCATCCACAACCTCAGAATCTGAAAAATATTCAGCCACGTTGCAAAAAAACTAGCAGTAGCAAATTAAAGTTAAACAAGCCGACCACCGTGGGTGCATGCGGCGCTAAAAGATGACATCATCCAGGTCAGAGGTTAGCAGGTCAATCTACAAACTCTGGATGATAATAACAGGTAAGTCTGGACTCAACGGGGAATAGCGCTAGCGTATCGTAAGAAATGAACGAGTTTTGTGGCAGATAATGCGTTATTTAGAGGCTGCGTTTCGGTGCCCCATTCACTCCCATTATATGGATCTAAATATCTTCAGAGGAACAGCTGGCCAAAGAACAACAAACCGCTGCACGTTCGCAAATAGAAGGACCCTGGACACAACGAGGAATAGTATCATAACAAAATATTGGTGAAATGGACGAGTTTGGCGGCAAATAATGCGTTATTTAGAGGCTGCATTTCGGTGCCCCATTCACTCCCATTATATGGATATACACAGCGCTCCACTGGGTCTAAATATCTTCTGAACGACTCCAAATGACACCAAAGTTATATGGGTGAGTAAATGATCATATTTTATGCCAGAAATAAGGTCCAGGTTGTAAAAAACAGTAATTCCCCTTTAAATGTCGCCCTGGACCTCGGTTATTTGGTTCTTGGGGATAAATTTACGGATTATCTGTCTAGCTACCTATGGCACAGCCGTCGTAATTCTTTAGCGGCATTTTTAATACATTTTCTTTCATTAACATGCCTGGAAGAGGTATTTAAGTTATTCATCAAACAAAAACAAAGACTTTTCTTGACTGAACATATCGTTTTCTGTCATTTTCCATCTTAATGACTAATTAAAATGATTAACTGGCCTCACAGAATACGTTTGAAATCATTTTAGTGTTGCATGAAACCAATACGTACGCTCAGTCTTTGCAGACGCCTGAAAAAAAAAAATACCGACCACAAACCCCGAGAGGTTTTCGTGTCAAAGCAGCGAGAGTGGTGGCGCAGATCCGACTCTGTGAAGATGACAGGCCGTCATGTATGAAATATACACGTTGTCTGCTGATGGAAAAGTGCTGCAGGGACGAGGGGGAGGCAGGGAGGGAGGAATGTGACGGGGCCGCACGATGACAGCTCCTCAAAGAGGTGCGCGCACTCGTAAACACGCATGTAGATACGCTCTCGCACACTTTAAAGCCGACAGAGTTTGAGGAGAAAGCACCTTGGACTCAACACTTGCCAATTTTGGCTCGACTTCTTTTGTTGACGGTGTTATTTCTGACTCTCCTGTGGGAAAACTACCGCTATCACATGTGAAATTAGGTAACAAGATTTATGGCCAGGTGAGGAAACTCTATTTTGGGCGAACTCGCTTCCAATCCAATCATGTTTTGTCATCAGGGACTGCATTGGTACTGAGTATTTACTGAAAACAAATGAGGAACAGCATGACAGTACAGGTACTATGTTGTTATAAGCCTCGAAATTATGTCCTGGAGATAATTAATTCATCTCCCTAAAAAGTCCCCAATCAGATGGGAGGAACTTTTTGTTATACACCAATCAGGCATAACATTATGACCAATATGCCAAATATTGTGTACATGGGGCTTCAGTGGATCATCCAACAGATACTTGATCAGTTTGGGATCTAGAGAATTTGGAGGCTAAGTCAACATCAAGGAGTGTCATTGCTATGGGGTGGGGGGGCCTTGTCTGGTCTAGGTGGGTGCTACATGTCCTAAGCAGAGTTTATACCTCTGCGGGACATGGACGCCGTAACCTACGCACGTAGCCTTTCATTTTGTTTCTACTTCCTGCTTCACTTTGGCGACTGAAACATTCACCGAAGACGATTCACACAAACGTTTGCATCTCTGAACCTTCTCAGTTAACCTTTCCTTTCGTTCACCGTGGTCATAACGTCCTGTGAAGGGTCACCGGAGCCAGTCCCAGGCGTCATCGGGCGAAGGGCGGGTCGGACAAATCATTTAACCTTCTGACAACAAACTGATCAGTCCACTGTGAGAACCAAACAACCTGTTTAACTGCAACAAAGCCTGCTTTAGACGACATCTACACAACGCCCCGCGATGTGAAGCAACCCAACAAACTTCCCTCCGAGTCTAACCCCTGGCAGTGAAAGACAATCCTCTCAGGAACAGTGTGCGGTTTTGTTTTTACAGAAAGAGAATGCGACTCCGTGACCTCCTGGCTGTCAATCAGGACGAACTTCGAATCACACCTGAACAGGTTGAAAAGCGCCCAGAGGGGAAAGGACCAAGCCGACCGTGAGGAAGCAGGACCGCCGGGTTTTCCACGCTCACAAGTTCAAGGTCTGAACCGGAGAAAGTGACTCCTCGTGCGGCTCAAAGACATTTAAAAAAATACACTTCAGGGTCTGTGGACGCTGCTGCTTCCAAACCACATCAGTAAACACAACATGGCTTTAGTTACGCCAACGTATGCGCAGAACCAACGCAGCCCCTGACCCATCAAAGATACGGTAAAAGCATTAATCAAAGCTCAGAAACAGATTTTTTTTCAAGAAACCCTCTTATCTGATTGGTCGGTTAAGTGCTTCCTGTGCCTCGGAAAACAGAGCACGCAAAGTTCAACGTCGGCGGACGGACGCTCACCCTGTCTTTGTCGTCGGCCACGTCGCAGAGCACGTCGTCCAGGTCGAGGATCCCGCCGTCGCCGTGCTCCAACCGGTGGACCTGCAGCCAGTAGCTGGCATCCTGCAGAAAAGACAGAGGGGGAAAGAGACGCTTTGAGACGAGTCAAGAGACAAAAATGACACAATTTGATTTTGAGGTCCAGTTTTAGAAAACGACATTGGAGAATCCAAGAGAAGATGGACTCAAAGTTGAACTTGAGATACCGTACAACAACATTTTAAGATATATTTTACATGTAAAAGGTCCAGCATAATCAGCCATAACAATATGACCACCTTCCTAATATTGTGCAGGTCTCCCTTGTACCTCCAAACCAGTTGTGACTGATCGGAGAATGGACATGGTTCTTCTGAGGGTGTCCTGTGGTGCCTGGCAACACGATGTTGTTAGTGTGGGGGGCCTTTAAGGGGAGGGGCCTCTGTGGATCATCCCACAGATGCTTGATCAGTTTGGGATCTAGTGAATTTGGAGGCCAGGTCAACACTTTGAGATGTTCTTCAAGTTTTTTTTTAGTTGTTCCTGAAGCGTTTTTTGAGTCAAGGAGTGTCATTGCTATGGGGTGGGGGTGCCTGGTCTGGTCTAGGTGGGTGCTACATGTCTAAGTAACATCCACACCAATGAATGAATGAATGCCAGGTCCAGAAGTTTCCCAGCAGATCACTGAATCGTCATGAGATGCTCTATGTTATTAACTTCTCTGGTCAGTAGTCATAATATTATGGCTGATCGGTGTGAAATTGAAGCAGCTGAACACTGACAGGATGAATACAGCCGTAAATCAAAACGTTAAATGCACCTGTAAAGCCTTCAAACAGGCTTGTAAAGATGACATTCATTTTATTACTGCTGGCTCTGGAGGGAGGACATTAACAACCATCAAGGCCCGGGGCTTGGAGGGGGTTTGAGGGGGGGAGGTGGGGAGGTATCCCACCCACAGATACGACGGCGTAATCAACTCTGATTCCTCGTCAAACGTTCTGACACGAAAAACACGAGCAAAGGTCACATGTGATGAGCGATGGGTGGCGATAAAGGCGACGGGGTGAGAAAAGATCAAACCCGAACTAACGGAGTGGAAGGAGCGTTTAACTGATCATCATCCAAAAATGCAGCTGTAGGTGCTTTACGCGTACGGCCAAGACAAATATGTGTTTAAATGAGATGAGCTAAAGAGGGATTCATCCATCACACACTTACAAGTACAACGTCTCTTTGCTGCGGGCTGCAGAATACGGCCGCGCACACCAACGGAAATGCACATGTGAAATGTGCGTCCAGTGCGTCAGTGTGTACGCGCCCGGGCAGCGTTTGATAAAGTTGGCTTCAGCCTGCACGGCACTGCACGGCAGCCCCCGAGGCTCGGAGCCTCATTATCCACTTGTGCAGTTCCAGTCCAGTGCAGCACATGCAGAGGGCACCGCGAGCGTTATGGAGGCATAATAACACTTGTGTTGTGTTTGAGCCGCAAACTGACATTAGATAAAAGGCTTCCCTGGAAGGAAGAGAATGAGACGAGTGAAAAAAAACATAGGGGACCAAAGTATAAAGAGGTGGAGAAAGACGAAAGACTTTTTACTCCCCCAGTTCTGAGTCTGCTTTGATATCAGGACTAATTCTGTGGCTAAACACTCAATAAAAAAAAGTACATTGACTGTTAGAGCGTAGCTTTTGCATATTAAGCAGATTTTTGCAGCTCAAATTAAAGTGCAAAAAAAAAAAACTCTTACTACAGATTTCTGCTGGAAAACTTCTGGACCTGGCATTCATTCATTCATTGGTGTGGCTGTTCCTTAGACATGTAGCACCCACCTAGACCAGACCAGGCACCCCCACCCCATAGCAATGACATAGGTAAACCCCAGCAGGAACACAGTAGTCAAAACTATTTAGGAACAAACAACTCAAAAACCATGAAGAACATCTCAAGGTGTTGACCTGGCCTCCAAATTCACTAGATCCCAAACTGATCAAGTATCTGTGGGATGATCCACAGAGGCCCCCATCAAAGCCCCCCCACTAACAACATCCTGTTCCCAGACACCACAGGACACCCTCAGAAGACCCATGTCCATTCTCTAATGAACCGTTTTGGATGCACAAGGGAGACCTACACAATGTTATTAAGGTGGTCATAATGTTATGCCTGATCGGTGTATGTGTGAAAAGAGGAGTCATAGTGGTCACATTAGCATTTTCTCTCCCTCTGTTGTTTTACTGTCACACACAGATCATCAGACTGCCGTGACAGACGTCCCGGTTCCTGGTCGAGGGTCGACACAAACCGACACCGTGTGACGATCTGAATCTAAAAACACAGACCTCTAAACGCGGCGTCTCTTAAATAAATCACGGAGCGCAGGCACCACCTTCTGAGGTATGCTTGTAAAAGCCAAGCTACAGATGAGCGCCTGTAATATAATGAAACCTTGCGGTTTGTACTTGGCTTTAACCGAAGCAGCAGAGCTTCAGGAAATCAAAGCCGAGCCGTAAAACTCTTATCTGGCGGAAAAAGCAGGAAGTAGGCAGCAGGCAGCAGATCTGCATCTGTCAACAAGGCCGTGCAAAACAGATCGCTGCAGGATTCTCTCTGTGTGTGTGTTTTTGAGTCGTCATCGTCTTAGTCCCACGGCAGCAAAAACAAAAAAGCATGTCAGGCTACGGCGTGAGGCGCAAGACGAATTAAATGTTTATAAAACTGCTTAAAAAGTAAAAAAATCTCCTCTAACATGAGGGAATAAATGAGAAGTACAAGTCCTACGCGTCTAATTTGAGCACACGGATCTGAAGGCAGCTTTACACGCCGTGCACACGAACAATAAAAACCCACCAGGAGGCTGGGCATCGCCTCTGATTTCCTAAATCGATTTGATTTCAAGGTCCTGATTCGATTTAAAACTGATTAATTCAGAGATATGTCTGCAGATTTCCACTAAACCAATCAGCGAAGCATCGGTTCCAGAGACTTGAGGCATTTCCATGACGCTTCCCCTCTACTTCCGCATCTCGCGCGTGGCTTGGATTTGTACGGCTCTCCTCCGACGTCACGGCTTTTCGAATCCAATCAAGCTTTCAGCCCTGATGCACGGTGTATTTATTTTTAAATAACGGATTTGGGGATTTTATGAATGGACGTGAAGATCGGCACGAACCGGAAACTAGAGCGAACCAAAGTAGAAGTGTTTTCTCTGTTGTTCCCTGTCAGCTGCACAAATCCCGTCAGACTGTCGTGACACATGCCCCCCCCCTCCCTTTAAAGGCCCCCCCCACTGACAACATCCCATTACCAGACACCACAGGACGCCCTCAGAAGACCCATGTCACATTCTCTGATGAGTCACAACTGTTTTGGAAGCACAAGGGAGACCTACACAATAATAGGGGTCATAATGTTACGGCTGATCGGTTCAGTTCTATGCATCAGAAGGAACCTTTATATATCCTCCACATAAACAACAACACCACAGCCTGACCTCAGTCTGGAGACCCCAGGCTTTTCTTTAAGGCCCGCCGCCTAAATTTAGATCTGAAGTAGACGCACTGATAATCACGTCTGTACGTGTTTGTGTTGACTGTGCAATGTAGTAAATGTATGTGT
The DNA here is from genome assembly GCA_005024645.1 of Planiliza haematocheilus. Classification (NCBI taxonomy): domain Eukaryota; kingdom Metazoa; phylum Chordata; class Actinopteri; order Mugiliformes; family Mugilidae; genus Planiliza; species Planiliza haematocheilus. The sequence goes on from SRSE01000635.1 coordinate 1,090,346, forward strand.
GAAGTGAGAAGTAAAGTGTGTGTGTGTGTGTTAGTGTGTCATTCCAGGCCAAGTTCATCAGGTAAAAATAGCCCCCTGCAAATGTCACGACGCCAAACTCAACACAGGGGAGCGGGTCGCGTAGTAAACAAGGCTGCAGCGTGCCAGCTAGGGGTGGGAGACAACAAAGCCCTCTAACGTGGCTCTCGTTAAACTTTAAAGAAAACAAAAAAATCCACTTTCTCACTCTGGTCCGTTCCGCCTCAGGCCTAAGTGAGAACCCCGTGACGCTAATCCGCCGTGCCCTCATCATCCCTCAAACGAAGGGCTGCTCTGGAGTCGGATCAGAGACGGGCTCGCCTCTCGTCCTCCTCGGCTCGGCGGCAGACCTGGAAGGAAGCCAGGGCCGAACGGGGGGGGGGGGGGGGGGGGGCCCAGCGCTGCATTTTAGACGGACGAGCTGCCTCGCAACAGCACCATAAAAAGGAAGGTCCATAGGCAGGAGGAGGGCTGCAATGAATGGACTGAGCACACCACGATGTTACTGTACTAACATCTGTAGTTAGAGTTGTGACGACAGTACAGCAAACAATGCTTTTGCAGACGATGCTATAGCCCTGTTGGGACTTGGGAGTCTAATTCCGGGACTAGTTTTTTTCTGCCTCTTGTCACTTCAGAATCACGAAGGTTGTGCTGTAAATCAAGGTTTGGACAGAAGTTTAGGTGCAAAGTCGACATGTCGTTGACCCACTGACCTACTGGAATCCGTAATCTCATCACATCATGTTTTATTGTTTTAATTATTAATCAAGAAGTTGCAACGTAACTAAAGCTGTCAAGAAGCATGGATGCAGAGTTTATTTATTCCGTGCAAATGCAAATACGTAGGGTGGTCTTCTCTTAATCACGTGACGTTCCAAGGGAAAGCTTCGTATAGTCTCAAAAATTCATCATCAGTGAGAACTTTTAATGACTTTTAAGTGAATTTGTTTTAAGAGGACATAAGGCGTCCAATGTGCAGTTAAGCTACAACCCCTCAATCCACGTCGGCAGCTATTACGACACCAGTGAGTTCTCTTCTCCCGACGAACTGGCAAAGCAAGACAAGCAATGAGTTCAATGTCGATCATCGAAAGTACATTAAAGCTCCTGTGAAATTAAATTGGACGCTTAAGTGCACATGTCGGCATCTGGCCTAACGTCGGCATCAAACGCCGATGCCCTCCCTCCATTTCCGTCTTTCCTTCCTGCCTGAAGAGCTAACCCACAGGGAGGAACTAGCTGTAACATGGCAAGACCTTCAGAGACCATGGAACTGGAATGAAGTTCAGGGAGTTGAGGCGTTGATAGGTGGGTGGGAACAATCTCAACAGTCTGATATCGTTGATTGACATGATGGAAGCACGAAGGCCCCCCGTACATTTACTGAATGGAAATCCCATCCATGATTTGGGTTCCTGCAACCAAATCCATCTATTACGACACCGATAGCCGGCCTGGAGCGCCAGGTGAACTCAGGTGAAGCGACTTGACAATGTTTTAATGTTTTATTCTCAGATAGCGGTGCCATACACTATGTACAGGAGGGTTACCCAGGCAACCAGAAACCGAAATGTCCACTAGGAACCAAGTGTCAGCTACTAAGAGACAACTGCTTTATACATGGACCCATTAGAGCGTATTGGTCTTTTGGGGGTAAGGGGTAAGGACAAACCAACTCAGCAGAAGACACCACAGCAGTCCAGAACTCCACAACCGTTTTCAAACCAAAGCACTGCGCAGTTGCCGAGCGCAGTAAATACGGACTGGAGCTGTTGTGGCAACGCAAATTCTGGTAGATTCTGAAAGGTCATCTGTCCTCCTGATTGAGTCTTGAGCTCATGACAACAGAAGCACAGCGGGGCGGTGTACGCTATCCGCACAACGCCATGTCTCTGGAGGACATCACCTCGGACTTTATGTCTGACGAGAGCGACTGCGAGGCAGAGAGCGAGATCTTGAGCAACGGCGACAACGAGGATGCGAGCTACCTGGAGCTTGTCAACCTGTTCAACATGCTTAAGTCCTTTGACTACATCTACAACAACAACGCGGTCATAGATGAGGAGGTAGGACAGCTAATGCATATTATATTTCAGTTAATTTGTTACTAAATAGCACATCGTGTGTAAAATCCGACATATTTATTGTCAGCAGTCGACGGGGAGTGAAGCCGTGGGACTTTCTGAGTCCGACGGCATGGATTCAGACTTGGCTTACATCCTCGGATCCGACATTTATGAAGACATGTTCTCCGTAAATTCCTCCCCGCCGTCTTCCACAGGCTCGCACGAAGGCCTTCCGAGCCTCGAACCTGTGAACTCTGCACTGAGACACATTCAGGAGTTTATCCAGGGGATTGAAAACACCGCATCCACATCCTCCAACAGTTGGTCCACGGTCTCGAGCAGTACGGACGAACAAGCGGCTGATGTGGACGGCGCCAACAACACGCATGAGGAAGTGGCAGAGAGCACGCTGTGAAGCTGTCAGATACTAGCCAATAAAGAAGTACATGATTGACTTAAATAGTTTTGAAGTAATGACAGTACAAACCACCAGTATTTCACCTGTGGTACGTGGCAAAATCGAGAGTTTAACACATTTCCTCAGTTAGTCAATCTTACCAGTCAAGATGGGTTCCTCAAAGAGAAATCCAAGTAAATTTAACAAGCAACCAAACTAAACATGAATGCCGATGCATTCCTTATGAAGCAAAGAGGAAGGGACTTAAAAGACACCCAAAATTCAAAAGGAGTTCCACTTAAACAGTCCCACAAAGCAAGATGGTACACCAACATGTTCTGGGACAACGGCGGATTCAAGAGTTTAAGCCTCGTCTAATTACAGTATAAAGAAAAACACTTGTCGTCCATTGCACTGTCGTTGACGGACGGTTGCTAATGGATGTTGCTCGTCCAGAACCAGCACCACTGACGGTAGGAGTCCAAGTTGAATGAAGCTTCCTAGCTGTCAGCGTTAGAGGCTCTCTGCGTTAACCTGAGATTTCTTCCGTCCGCTTTGTGACGACAAAGGTTTACTCGCTGTTATTGCTACAACTTATCAATGTTCCAAGGTCTGAGTACGTACCTTTAAACGTTTGAAGGTAAAAAGAAAACAACGCTCCAAGCAATTTAACGTTTTGGCACAATTGAGAAATTTTATTCCAGCGAAACACTTCAAACTGGTTCAACACCATGAATGACAATGGTATCACCGGTGATGAGTATCAGTAGAAACTGAGTGACACAGCACACAATAGTGTCTCGTTGTAGGACATTTCGGCAGGTGGTCCACGTACCGGGGACCATACCACTAGTCTTTTTGTTTGTGGATGAGTTCTCTCATTGGTGCCATTACCATCCATTTCTGTACAACAAACGGCCTAGTTAATGGTGTCTATCATCGTCGTTTGACAGACGAAAGGGATTTTCTGACTTGATGTGGTTTCAGTCTGAAACTGAAGTTTGTAGATGGCGGGACTGCATATGAGGTATATGCAAAGACTGCCCCGAGGACGAATGAAACCAGTTTTTGAGTCTTCTGTCAGTATCGATCAAATCTTAATTGCACCAAAGTAAACCGTTTCTGATCTACAAAGCAAAACTCCTCTGTACCTTCGAGCAATATATCACAGTTCTGTCAACTCCAGCTTTGCGGTACTCACTGTACATAATGTGCCGTGTTGAAGCTTGTAGACAACCAGTGATCTTGGCAAAGGATTTCTCTTCAGTGCAGGTGGTGCAGTAATGATGTACCAACGTGAAAATGCCTCTGCATTGCTGCATCAGTGCAAGTTTACAACAAATCAAAACGCCCTTCCTGTTAACTTTTAATTAGCAGGCCAAGTGACACCATTTCATCCTCGCCAGAGTGCGAGGATGAAATGGCTAAAAAAAAATGCTAAAAAAAAAAAATGCATCCTCCTCCCTCTTGATTTAGGAAGATGGTGCCAAAGACAAAAGCCAAGAAAATAATTAACTGATTGTAGATTTAGGATTAAGTGCAGGCAGGGTTTTATGTTAAACCCAGACCAGATGGAGACAAAGCGAGGGAAGTCACTTAAACACAACGTGACCCTGGAAGCCCCTAAAATTAAGACAATGTGACACTTATCCGAGCGCTTGGTTAAAAAACGCCACCTAATTCAATCTGCGCTAACACGTGCATTATCCTCACAGCAGGCAACACGAATGAACGACGGATTAAGAAGCCACAGTGGGTTTATTGTCACTCGTCAGTTGACCCGGGAAATATGCAACAAGGAAATACCCTTGTGAGTCTGAAGAGGTGATTTAATCAATACAGTATTTTCCCCTAAACGACAATGGGAATCTGACATTTATGAAAAGATTCGGATCCCAACACTTCCACCAAAAGAAACAAATAAAGGGCTAGACCATATTTGGGTAATTACGTAATGTAAACCTACGTTTCAAAGCAACATCTCAATGACAAAATGCAAGGTTCAGCATTGACCAATCCTTAAATAACACCGTGGGGACATTCTAATCAATTGAGAACTTCTTTGCACCTCAGAAGATTCACGTCTCACTTATCAAGTCCAGTCTTAAGTCCCAAGACCAACGGGTCCTCTTGGGTATAATAATAGGTACAAGAAATAATGCACCATTCAGAAAATTTGATGTCATTATAACTTATAGAGAAATCCAATTACAAATGATTCTAACAACGTGTTCTTATTACCTTCAGAGAAAAATCGACTTAACTCAAGAAACAAGATTTGCTGCTGCTGCTGCTGCCGGTAGTCATGAGTCTCTAATATTAAAAGGTAACTTCAGGATGAAGAGCAAAGGATGAATGACCTGAGTCCACAGTTACGTGACTGAAGCCCATGCCTTTGATGGTTCCAATGCACGGGAAAGAAAAGAAAAGAAAGGAAAATACAAAATGCACAGATCAGGCATAACATTAGGACCACCATCCTAATATCGCGCAGGTCTCCCTTGTGCCTCAGGGGATAAGAGTGTCATTGCTATGGGGTGGGGGGTTCCCGGTCTGGTCTACTTGAACAGTTTGGGATCTAGTAAATTTGGAGACCACTTCAACACCTTGTGCAGTTCTTCATGTTTTTTGGAGTTGTTCCTAGATCAGTTTTGGGGTCCCTGGTCTGGTCTGGTCTAGGTGGGTGCTACATGTCTAAGTAACATCCACACCAATGAATGCCAAAAGCCTGTCAGTGATCATAATGTTGTGGCTGATCAGTGTTTATTCCAGAACAAGATATTTGATGAGGCACAGTCAAAATAATAAAAAGAAACTGTGAACAACTAATTATGTCATGAGTCAAAGTTTGCGTTGTCCTTGCAAACTTCCTGCTGTGCTGTATTACGCCAAAGAAAGCCAAAGTTTTATTACGATACAATACAACTTTATGCTCTTTTACATGAAAATAAAGGAGCGAGCAAGAAAAATGTGCTTCCTTTGTACCGTCCAGGTATGACTGTAACCAAAACGAAGACGGTTTCCTGCTGCACAAACACAGCTTTTCCAGGAGACACCTCCCTGTATAAACAGACGTTTCCTCAAGCTGACAACTTAAAACCTTTTGAAAAATGTGCTCGTGTCCGTGTGAGTGTTGGATTCGTCATGTTTCTTTTTTTCTTAAAAACAACACAGCACCTGAACTCTTCAAATACTCCCAGCCGTCTTTATCAAACGGACAAACATGTCAGCTCTCTGTTCACCGGGATTAACTAATCCCCCCCCTCACAAAGTCGTCTGCTTGTTCGGATGTGTACCCAGGGTCGCAGCGAGGTTGGGGGGCAGGAACAAAAGCCCCTTTCATCGAAGCGTAACGACGGCGCAGAGAAGGGAGAGAAGAGAAATTGGAAAACGCCTTTCGAGTGCTACGTGATGTGTGTGAGACCACAGACTCCGGTGTAGAGACAGATGTGTCGGGTGACGGGGAGCTACAACTCATTTTGGCGTGTTGGTAGATACACGTGTCCCAGTATGAATTTTAAAGTAAATTTTTGCGAGCCGTCTGGTCTGCTTACAAATTTCAAAATTTAAAACCATGCACTTTTGGATTCCTTGTGGTAATTATCTGAGTATCTAAGTATTGCTCACACTTGATATCTATCTCTAACGATAACATGACTTGTGTCTTCATGTGAAAGCAACGATAAAAGCAAGGCTTACTTTTCATTTTCACCTTATTAAAACCACAAAATGGGCTTAGACCGGGGGTTGCGTTAACTGAAAATTTTCTGCCATTGACCGCTTTTTTAAAAAAAATCTGAAGACCATCCGTCATTTTGACAGATTGCAGTTCACACCCCTGACCACTTGGTGGCGAGTGACGTTATTAATTGGCTTTTGTCTCTAATCACAGTTTGCGCTCTAAACATCATAGAACTTTTGTCGGTGTACGTTTTCCGAGTATACCAGTTACATTATCCATAGACCATAGACATAAAAATAATATATATTTGTCTATGTAGGTAACGGCTACCAAAACTGAATTTGCATACCACCAGGGCACTTCAACCCTAAGGGTATCATCTAAGAGCTGTTTACGCTAGCAGTCCCGTTCCGAGTACAGACAAGATGTGACAGCAGCCAAAACTTTTGGTTAACATTTAAAGTCAATACTGTTCTGAAAAAAGTACTTCGCTATTGAATATGTCTTCAATAGCAACTGACCCTGCCAGTCAAAATGACATAAAACGAAAAAGTCTAGCGCAACTTCTGACTTAGACATTTCAGAAGGGGACAAAAAGTGTTGAATTGTGCCAAAATATATACATACTGTACATATATATTTTTTTGACGCTGGTATATGTTTGGTTGGGTTACACTCCAGGTCTCAGACCTCTTTGTGCGCCTTTGCATCTCTGCTTTGTTCTAATTCAGGGAGCAATGGATAGAATATTGTTCCATAGTTAAAATTAGGGATTTCCTAAATGGTGCCAGGGCTGATCCAGATTTTTTTCAGAAGACTGAATCGGTATCAGGCTTCCGGCCAGCTAGATATTTTGTAGTTATTAATTTTAGGTTTGCCATGAACCAAAACCTCGTCCCTGTAGCGTTAAACAAAAAGCCTTCTTCTGTTTTAGTGTCGGCAATGCTGCCAAAAATCAAAGAAGAAGAAGAACTAAAATCATGTGACTAAACGTGTCTGCAATGTGGAAGAACTTTATATTGCAGACGTGTGGATGTTTACACAAACATCATGTACAGGCAAAGGCTGCACTGAAACTACAATACACACTGATATTACAGAGGCGGCTGCAGTTAACCTTTGGTTCAGTTCATGTTCGCTCATCATGTTCGTTAATCAGCTGATAATTGCATTGGAATTGGAGCAGCAGCAGCAGCAGCAAGTGTGGGCACTGGTGTTTCCTGCCGTTGTGCGTTTCATGTACGAGTCTCCTGACATCTGAACAACAGTTTGACTGGACAAGGCAGACAACAGCCCGTTCCGTATGAGGTGAACTGCTTGGTTATATAATTACGAGCTTCCAAACAGTGTTCCCACACCGGTCCACGGCTTACGTGCACTCTCGCTGCACTTAAATGGCTCCGGGGAGCTGAGATCGACCTCTCCGACACGTCCTGAGCTCGGTGCATTTGTTCCAGAACGGAATGCGAACCACAGCAGCCTGGCAGGGGAAGCACGCGCTCCTGGTTTTGGAACAATGTCCTAGGTGTGAAAGCATCCTAAGAGCATGAGCGATGCATCGTTTCATAGCAAAGGTGTAAAGAACGTTTCAACAATTCGGTTTTTTGATTATTTTTGAGAGATTTATGTCAAAGACTGAAGCCGGCCTCTTTCTCCCTGGTCTGTCTGAGACACTCCCCTCTGGCAGGAGGCTGTGGTCCATCAGGACCAAAACCTCAGCACCACAGGAACAGTTCCTTCCCATCTGCAACCGAACTTGATAATAACCCCCTCGCACACACATGAACCCAGACTCCCAGTCTCATGCATCACATTAACGCACTGAGTTAGCAAAGGCACGTTTTTAATCTTGATTTTCCAGACTTAAGCGTACGTTAATTGCACCAACCACAACAAATTCCTCGTCAATGCAAACGGCCGTGGAAATAAAGACGATTCTGATTCTATCTGGAAAAGTACTAAACACGTTGAGCCGTGTAAAATTGTTTTTAGTTATTAGCTATGACATTTCCCTACAGATGTAATTCAAAACAATCAGGCACGGGTCAAGAAACATGCGTAACCACGGCGATTACATCCTCCGACTGTCGGCACGGCTCCGTCACTCGGGCCCCCCTTTCAAGTGCCAAACATTCCTCCCCGTGTACGTGCCAAGTGGAATTCGAGGGCTTGGACGGCAGCCAGACTCTCCGCTTGCCGTCTACTACTACGAGGGTAATTAACAACCGCTCCGTCCCGCTACGGTCTTCACTTACAAATATTCAGACTGGATGGGAAGGAGGGCGGAGAGGTTTCAATTAAGGTGACGGAAGCAGAAAAAAAAGCCAACGCAGATAGAGAAAGACGTCACAACGGAAGAGATTCTTCATTTGTCCGTGTCCCAACTGCGTATCTCTCGTCATAAATACAGAAATACAGTTGATGATTCATGACGAATAATCTTTGCGGGGATGCACCGAAACATTTCGGCCGAAAAACCGAAAATGCACTTTTAGCCGAAAATTTATCCCTGAAACAACGCGGCCGAAACAGGATGTTGTGATGATGCAAGCAACAACCGCCGCAATTTATTTGAAAAATTTCAGTGCATCCCCGAGTCTTTGGGTTACAGATGATCAGCCACAACATTACGACCAGCATTATAACAGGTTAAGTGAAAAACATTGACCGTCTTGTGACAATTCAACGTTCTCCAGGGAAACTTCTGGACCTGGCATTCATTCATTCATTCATTCATTGGTATGGATGTTCCATAGACATGTAGCACCCACCTAGACCAGACCAGGCACCCCCATCCACTCCCCTAAACGCCATAGCTTAACACAGGTAAACACACAAAACTGGTTTCGGAACAACTCCAAAAACATGAAGAACATCTCAAGGTGTTGATCTGGCCTCCAAATTCACTAGATCCCAAACTGATCAAGTATCTGTGGGATGATCCACAGAGGCCCCTCCCCTCAAAGCCCCCTCACTAACAATATTGACACCACAGGACACCCTCAGAAGGTTCATGTCCATTCTCTGATGACTCTCAATTGTTTTGGAGGAATAATGGAGGCCTACGCTATATTAAGAAGGTTGTCATAATGTTATGCCTGATCGGTGCATGAGCACAAATATAAACGAATGCAGATAAAAAACCAGCATCTGTTGCACATTCTCTCCTATTAACTTGCTGTACATCACGACAGCAGCCTGTGAATCCATCACCCTCGCGTCCTCCCGTCCGACCCCCGCTACTATTCATCCAACGTCTCAGAAACAGAATCACAGGGAGAACAGAAAAACCCGAGGCAGAAACCAGAGAGACGCGCTGGCAAACGCAAGCGCCCCGATGGCAGCGAGCCTCGCGCAGAACAATGTCTCCATTCAAAGAAACACACTTCTATCTGATCAAAACGGGCTTGACAGTTTTAACATATTACTCTGCTAAAAATAGTCAGAATTACACCGTCTGGGAACCGACGTTCAAGGGAACCAAGGGCAGGTAGGGCTAAACAGAACAGCAGACTTTATTCAGCACATTTAAACAATGTCATTACGGCTCCGGTGAACAACAGTTCGCTTTGAGTGCTGCGGAGCCTCGCGTCATGTATAAATAATTACTCCGGTGAACAGATTTGAAGAAGAGGCGTGCAAAGGAACAAGAGGATCTCGCATGTGGTGCGAAGGGAGGGGAGCAGGGGTGGGCCTGCAGGCTAATTAATATCATGAATAATGAAGAATCGCACAGCGGCCTCGCAAAGTCGTCAACTTCCTCCCCTCCTGTGCGGCGAAGCCCAGAGAAGCCTGAGAGGAAGGAAGGGTGGATAAAGAAATAGAAAGGATGGACAGAGGTGGTCTGCAGGGCTGGGAAGTACAGGAGATGGTTGTTCACAGGAGATAGGAAGGACCAGATTCCTGAGCCTGCACTTTTGCTTTTAAAGAGTCGTGATGCATATTTAATTAGTTCCATCACTCTTTGCAGGATTACACCAACTGAAGGTTTTTAGAGATGCAAACACCGACGCCGACAATTTTGCATGCTTCACATTTTGTGCTGACCATTTTCAAATCTCCTTTAGAGTCTTTAGAGATTTCTGTTCCAGCCAATGGTTTCTATTCAGAGCCACACATCACAGAAATCTATTAGCAGAACTGGGACGTTTCAGTCCAGCTCACTTTAGTCCGAGTTGGAAGATCTGGAGTTGCTCCGTTGGGAAATGACTATGCCAATCAAATCGTTTGGGTGGTGCTTTGTGGGAGAGTGACAGCAGCGTAGTCCGAAGTCGTCTGAGTGCCAACAAAATGCCTCCGATTAGCTGTAGGATGATATGCGTCAGGCATAACATTATGACCACCTTCCTGATATTGTACCTCCAAAACAGTTGTGACTCATCAGAGAATGGACATGGGTCTTCATGGGACCAGAGGTGGCAAAAGTACTCACATTCTGTACTTAAGTAAAAGTGTGGATATTTGTGTAAAAAAATACTCTGGTAAAAGTAAAAGTACTGATTCAACTCCTTTACTCAAGTAAAAGTAAGAAAGTACAGGTTCGGAAATGTACTTAAGTAAAAAGTAAAAATGATTTTGCCATAAATTAAACAGTTCATCCGTTGATAATTTTGCAAAATGAAAAAGTCCTCGCAGAATAATCTAGACTTAATTGACCAGATGTCCTGCATGAGCATCTGGATCATTTTTAATAATAAATTTAGGCTGACTGGGTTGTTGTTTTTAAACCACTAGCTAGTGTTAGCTATAGCAAAATGGTGTACCATAGCATTGCTTCCAAAAAAAAATCCTCAAAAAGCTAATGATAGCAACAGAATATAAAACCACATTTTTTCACATTAGACCAGTAGTTCTCAAATAGTGGGGTCAGGTGGACTTTCAGTATTAATGTCTCTATTGATGCTTGAACGATAAACAAGCCTCCAGTCACTAGGTGGCAGCAGAGCTCAAACTGATCAACAGGCTGCCTGTTCAAAACAGTAGAAGAAGAACACAGGAAGCGCATCGTCAACTCTAGTCCGACGCTCTAGTCATGTCTGGTCCGATCATGTCACGTCTTTTACATCTTGTCATCCTTGGAGGTTAAAAAAAAGTAACAAGCCTGTTTTTCTAATGTAAGGAGTAGAAAGTACAGATACTTGTGTACAGATGTAGGGAGAAAAAGTGAAAAGCCGCCAGAAAAAGAAATACAGATACCTGAAAAATCTACTTAAGCACAGTAACGAAGTATTTGTACTTCGCTACTCGCCACCTCTGCATGGGACTCATTGAGTGAATTTGGAGACCAGGTCAACACCTTGTGCAAACTTTCTTCATGTCTTTTTGCGAGACATGAATTTGGCTGCTGCCATCAAGGAGTGTCATTGCTATGGGGTGGGGGTGCCTGGTCTGGTCTAGGTGGGTGCTACATGTCTAAGTAACATCCACACCAATGAATGAATGAATGCCAGGTCCAGAAGTTTCCCAGCAGAACATTGAATTGTCACAAGACGGTCAGTGTTGTGTGCTTTTCCTATCATAATGTTGTGGCTGACATATGTGTTTGTCATATGTTATCCATGGTAAATAGGTCGTCCTCGTCCTCGTCCAGCCTCGCCACCAGGTCACTGCATCAACCTATGTCCCACACATTCCTCCATCAATTCATTTGCTTTCCGCATTAAGCAGCTTAGCGGGGAAAGCGGAGTACAAGGCTTCAGGATCAACAGTTGGACACATTGTCTTCTAGCGTATCGCCACAGTGACCTTCAACACGGGTTGTACGTTAACTCGTGGTGCTTAGGGAAAAATAATCGGGGCAGTCAAGGGGATGCTGGGAGAGTGGGTTCTCACCAAACACAGAGAAAAGATAAGAGGCTGAGAGAATCTCACCTTATCAATGGTATTAACCATTAACTGGTTGAATCATTCAGTACTTCTGTTTTTGTGCTGCGACCAAATATCATGCACTGAAGCCTCAATCATAACTTGAATTGAAAATGATTTCGTTGTTGGGTATTATTTATGGGATTTGATCTTCTCAAACTATTAAAGCCAAGAGTTGATCAGTAGCTTTGGTTGTCTTACGCCAATGCCCTGTCCCAGGAGTCTGTGGTGACACAAACAGGGAAACTAAACGCAACGCGACCTCCATAATGACATGGATGTAGAACAACCAGCTATTGTTGCAGTGTCTCTCTCTTTTAGAAAGCTGAGACGGAGGCTCGAGTAGTATTAACTGATCAGTCCTGATCGGTGAGGTCGGCCTTAAAGTGAATCTGGTGCCAACAAAGCTGCCACAGATACGGAAGAAACATACGTTTGAAGAGCTTCTGTTTAGTAAGCGTGCAGCTTCTGAGTTTCCAAGAGATTCCTAGAAAGCCTTTCTCGACAGCAACACTAATTCAAATCACTTAACCGAGAAATATGTCTTCTGCACAGGATCCATCTGTGGTCGGTAGCCATGGTGACGCATTAAGGCCACGTCCTTGAGAAAATGTTCCTAGCTGAAATATCCGGGCTATGTTTGGCACTTCCGTCAGTCCTAGCAACCATCTAATCACATAATGGTCACAAATGACGGCGCGGTTTATCAGCGCAAATGGCCGTTTTCATTCCATTACGCTTAATGTGAGAGAGAGGTTTGCATACTTGGCTACGACTGCGACTCGTCAAACGGATTTCTTTTTCGGGGCTTTCAGGGCGCGGGGTCAATTTGACCACAGTTGCAAGCATTGTTCACAGCTAATCAGACAATTGCATTAAACTGCATGTTGTGGTTGTGCTTCCTGCAGCGGGCGGTCAAATCTGAACCGTGGATTCCTGTGACACTGTACAGAAATACTGTCAGAAGCAATCGTCTGAAACAATGGAGGAAGAAAAACTACTTTAAAAGCTTAGTTTGCTTTAAAGGTCAAAGAAAATGGGGAGGCAAATTGAAGACACGCGACGGAGCGGCGTCTAAGGTTTCACCGATTGTCAGGCTGCTAGCATTCGCCCCTGGCCTGAACTCTTCTTAATCGTTAAACAACAGGAGGGGGGGAGATTGAAATCAAGCCCAAGTGGGATAAAATGATCCAGGCTCGTACAACGCCTTTCGAGAGCACAACGCTGAGAACTACACCTGGCAAATTTCCATGTGTGTGTCATTAACTCCCCTAAAAATTCAGATTGGAGGGCAGATAAAGCGCTTGAACTGAGGATTTGCTGGGGCGTGGCGTCTACAGGGCTGCTCTCTCTTCCATCAATACAGTTTAGAGCATTTTTCTAGGCATGACGAGCTCGAAAAAGAAGATAAAAGCCATAAATCACGGCATATTTCAACTGGTTATCCTCGCAAAAAGTGTGAGGTATAGGGAACGACGCAGATAAAGAAATGGAGACGAAGCCTGCAGGGGCGACAGGAAGGCAGAGATAAAATCGGAAGGTGAGTCAGAGGAAACTAGCTCAGGTGTAGTAGAAAGCAGTCATCTGAAGTTCAGCAGAGACACTTGATCCTCTGTGAGTATTGTCAAATATCTGCAAACCAGACAGAGAGCTGGATTAGGCACTGGACAGACAGTTGCCCCTGGGGTATTTAACAGTACGAATAAGGCATGATTTCAGCCGATTCCCTGATGGAGAAGTTAGTCATCTCTGTTGTACGTTGAGTGTAGGGATACACCAACATTTTTTGGTTTAAATCCCAAAAATGCACTTTCAGGCCATTTTCGGCCAAAAATTGTTGCGGTTGTTGCTTGCACGAGTTGTTTCGTCCGGAAACCAAAAATGCACCATTTTCACCCGAAAACTTATTACCAAAACAACATGGCCAAAACAACACGGCCGAAACAGGATGTTGCGATACTGCAAACAACAACTGCAGCAATTTTCGTCCGAAAAATGGCCCAAAAGTGCATTTTCAGTTTTCGCCCAAAAAAATTTGGTGCATCCCTAATTGAGTGCAAAGCTATGTCAAATTGCAGACACAGGAAGAGAGGGTTACCTCCACTCAGGCAGGTAAGGATTCAGTGTCGCTACGCTGCAGAGGAGCAGACACCTGCTGCCAAAAAGAATGAAGGGTGAAGACACAATGTTCCCTTGTGTCTTTATCCAAAACTGAATCCCAGAGTATTACTGATGTGCTCTACCATATTCTTTGCAGGGTCTTTATGTATCTTGGCTAGTCTATTTAATATTTGCATCAAGCCATGAAATTAGGTCTGTAGATTTCAGAAAATACTTTCTATATCTCCAGATCTTGCATTTACCTAGCTTGCCCAAGTCACTCCCTGCGGCAAAGTGTCGCTGTTTGCGGTACTACTATTTTGTCGTGGCATGAAGTTCATTCATCGGTAGCATGAGTTTTACCAACAATCTGAAATGGGGTAAGCTTTACAACCATCAAAAACAACCCTAATCCCCGTCCGTTCAGAGTGGCCGCAAGAGTGTATGTGAAACCATGGCTACGACGTATACCCGCGATGCTTTCCTCGTCTTTCCGTTTCACCACAACAACAACAACTGCAAACAGAGAATACTACGAAGTGTTTGCAGGGCTCTGAAGGTATCGCTGAAACGTACCTGACCCTGGCTGACTTGACTTGACTCCACTTGGACTCTCTTCTTGGGAGCATAGCGGTGTTTCCACATAGTCGCTGGCAGTCCGCTAACCCGGCGCCGTGAACTATATGCGTGCACAAGCCGCTTTACCTTTGTGCAGAATCATGCGTGTGCAGGTGCAGGTGTGTGCATTTGTGCGTTTTAAGTGTGTGAATTTTTTCCTTGCGTACACGCGTGCCACTGCATGTGTGTGAATGCAGTCCAGCTCTCCGATGGAAACTGAAAGGGGACACACGCTGCAACACAATAAGCTGTTCTCTGACTTCGGAGACAGCGCGTATCAGATTGCCGTCGGAGGTGCTGGTTATGGATACTCTGGCAGGGCGGCGAGAAACCGTACAGGGTGAACTGCGTGAGAAATTACGTTGATACTTGAGCTGAAGTAGCAGTGCGCATTTGCATTTATATGCCCCGCTTTGACAGCTGCACCAGGTAGTGAGTGATGTTTTAACGAGGCATAAATCTCACTATAATCGCAGAGAAGGTTGTCCCGAATGGAATTTACATGACGCCTACTATCTCAGAGCCCTGAATTTCCACAAAGACGTACGGTTCAAAGCCGTGGCAGCAGCAGAATGTCAGACGTTTAGGACTGGTAAAGCAGAAATGAGCAAGGCGACAGGTGCAGGAGACTCTGGAGGCAGCTGGCAGATCAGATGAACAATTTATTGAGCCTGAACAAAGCAAAGCCATCAGGCTCAAAGCAGAATCTAAAAGGCCGTTGCAGCGATCGCCGGGATGTCTGTGCCACGTTCCAGACAGTAAGTAAGTTATACTTGGGTCTTAAACCCCTTTGTGACTCCATAAAATATGTAATCTTTTGTAAGATACTATCTAGTAAATCCCCCGGGTGCCAAGAGGAGCTCCACACAAAAGACATGACATGCTGGATAGTCAGCCAAAGATCTGCGCATCCATTCAAACGAGCTTCATGGTTTGTAGGGATGTTTGTGGTCAGAGCCGTATTGTCTTTCAAAAGGCCGTCACTGGAGGCACGGTCCGTGATGAGATGATTGACTGCTATCAGGAGAGGATCGCGTGGTTGATCCCGTCTGGTTTCTGCCAGAATGTGACAGGAGGATTTCCCGTCTGTGGAAGTCTTACAGACAAAACTTCCAGCTAAAGAACTGGTTTGACCAGTGGTATGTATGGGCTGATCTGTTATTAAGAGGCTTATCAAGAAAAAAATCAACTAAAATGATAAAACCAGATTCCGATTGACAACAAAGACTAGAACTTTACTAGAACCATAAGAAGAACTGCATCCAAAATCCTTGATTTCTTGCCTTTCAGGCAAAGAAGACATTAAAAAATTGAAGCCCCATATATCTACAACTACACTTTCTAGTGTTTATTTTCCTTAAACACTTTTTATTATTTGGTTGAAATACCATGAAACTTCCCTTGACAATATGCTTGCAAGCGTCTTTCAACTCAACATCCAACCAAAACCCAGATGATTTAAACTTACTACAAGTCAGTGGAGAGAGTTTGTTGAAGCCTTATAGCCCTTTGGGGGCGAAGAGGAGTAAGTAGGTAATAAAACAAAGTCAAAATGTTGCACGATTTTTTATTTTTTGCATTTATGCTGAAAATTAAATTGAACGATTCACCCACTGAAGAAAAATGCTTCACTCTCAACAAGAAATATAAAGATTGTTCTGCAAACACTGCGCTGGTAGAATCAGAAGATAGGAAGGCATTAACGAAAGTTAATAAAAGATAAAAATAAATTTAGGGACAATAGAATAAACAGAAATACATTTAGAGTCATTGACAAGGTTGAACTGAATCTCATTCTTTATCGATAACAATCAATCGTTGGATTCAAGACTTTGGTTTCAATCTTAAAGCAACATTTTCAGACCCATACTGATGTGCTACAATCTCATTTTAACAAAATACCCACACACACACACAACGAACTATTCCGTCGGCATGCTTTGCACTCCGAACACATGACCCAGCAATTCAAAATACAACCGTCTAAATCCTTGCATCAAACTTGGCTTTGTTCTCGCCAGCGCCGACAGAAGCTCAGCCAAGAGGAGCTTTGGTCCTCTCAAACAGCGGCACACCCCCCAGGTTGTCCCTTCGGATGACAAACGCGCCACAGCCATGGAGACGAACTGACATCATGCCCATCTGTTCCCAGGAGATTTCAGCCCTGGCCAATCGGGGGGCGGAACGGGGCAGATAATTGCCGCCGGTGCTCATGAGGACGGTGGGCCGGTAGGCGGTGGATAGACAACATGGACAGTTTTGTCTAGTTGTCTTTCAGCTCTAACTGAAGGGATGGGCTCATTAGTTGGAATAGATATGCAACAAAGGATGAGGGTTGTGGAAGACTGAATGCATGCAGAAAGAAATATTACCTCACATTTGCATCGGCAGTAAAACACGACAGAATTTATGACATTAGGTAACGGTTGGCGTTTGCTGCGAGGCAACGTAGGGAGAAGTTGGACCACTTTTTTTTTTTGTCCTAAAACGCAACAATAAACGAAAGCAGAACCAGTTTTACAAATCACAACCAGCCTCAGGAAAAAAAAACACTGAGGGTACACTCATTAGCATGTCAACAAACACTATATGTAACAACTGGTCTTGCGTAAGTGGGTCGAACGTAGAGAATCAGCAGACTGTGACAGCGACACCCAAGGAAGCCGATGTGCATCATTTCCTCGGCATAAAGAAAGCGGCATGCGGTGGCTTTTGTAAAATCTGACAGGGGCAATGAAAGAAAAAGTGCTAAAAGTATTAACAAAAATAAACAGGATACACGTTTCTCAAGGTTTTTCCTCCTACATTAGCAATTTTGCAGAACTACAAAGAGCATGGCTTAGGCTTTATGAGGTGCAATGATTTTTATTCAGTTTATTAAATATCGCGTATTTCATTGTGCCGCTTACAATATCTGTCAGTATTCGTTGCGACACGCTGTGAGGTAATGACTAATGTGAACTTGGCAAAAAAAAACTGCTGAATCCCAGTTCCCTCCGTTTGCAAAAAGCCCTGCATGTATTTGCAGTGCACCCCAAAGTTTTCCCCAAATTTCCGTACAATGTAGCGTAACTGACTTTTTTAGGATCGATTTTGTGAATTAATTAAGAACATCCTTGATGCCAACTCTTGAATTTTCCAACAACGCAAGTTAGATTTCATCCCGGCTTATCTGCAAGTCTTTTCAGCAGCAGGGTTTTATTCCAGTCTACAGTGAACGTGCATCAAAACCCAAATAAGCGTCAAACATCGATCTGACGTACGTACAATTCAGAAAACGCGTACGCACATATCTACCTCCGAGCAGTGCCCGAGATCTGAGACACAGACACAACACAAGGCCGTGGGAGCTTTAGCAATCCCTCATTCCGTCATATCCAAACATGTTGTGACCGAAGCTGCACACACCTTGGCCATTCTTCCTCCTCGCCCCAGATGAATAGGCGCCTTTCACGAGATGAGTCACGTCAAAAAAAAATAAACGTCTTCTTCTGCGAAAGCTCCCGGTGACACCTAAAAACCCAAATGTCACCGGGCTCTGAATAAACGCACGTACCACTCCTGATCCAGTTATGAAGCCCGGTGTTATCCGAGGGATTGGGAGATGTTTTACAAGAGGATTTGCCGGGGGTAGAAGTAGCGGAGACAGTTGGTCAATAGGCAGACAGCGGTGCATCGGGATTATTTTGTAAAACACGGACTCGAACTGAGTCAGAAACAGTTGTCTGTCTGCCAGACTTCGTGTGACAGCTCGACAGCGCGGGGGAATAACTGCCAACAGCCTCGGCCGTATCAGATTTCAGCGCCGCGAATGGAAAAGGCAAAAATAAGGAGGCTTATTTGTAGTGGGCTGTGTGTCCTATTATGCGCAACTGCATGAGCGGAGGGAGTCGGAGGGAGGCCTGCCAAAACAAAAGCTCACCACTCCACTGGGACGCGCGGGTGCCAGAGGGGTTGTGCTGTGGAGGAGCTGCAGCAAAATCATTTAAGCTCAAATGCATCTGCACACGAGACACGATATGGGGACTTATTGACACAGACACATCGATATTCTAGATGTTACGTATATCAGTCTGCAGGACAGCAATCATATTCAAAAAGAAGAGAGCACGAACAAACAGCTGGGGCATAAAAAAAAATGATGTATCAGAAAGAAAAATGAGTCAAAAACCCACAACAAAGCACTTCCTTTTCTAACCAGATACAGATGCCATCTGCTGCTCCAACAGCTGCTGTGGGTGCAGGTGAGACAGCCTCGGGGAAGACGCTGGTTCAAGGTAAACAGCTCCTCATCAATATGAGAGACTGGTGGGGGCCTGTGAGGGGAGGGGCCTCTGTGGATCATCCCACAGATACTTGATCAGTTTGGGATCTAGTGAATTTGGAGGACAGGTCAAAACCTTGAGATGTTCTCCAAGATTTTCTGAGTTGTTCCTAAAGCGTTGTTATTTGTGTGCCTGTGTCAAGGAGTGTCATTGCTATAGGCCCATGCCTGGTCTGGTCTAGGTGGGTGCTACATGTCTAAGTAACATCTACACCAATGAATGAATGCCAGGTCCAGAAGTTTCCCTGCAGAACACTGAACTGTCACAAAATGGTCAATGGTATTCACTTGTCCTGGTCATAATGTTATGGCTGATCAGTGTACTTCAGTGCAGTTCAGCAGCATCTCTCACTGGTATTATCTGTGTATCCTGACCACATCAGGGTCATCACTCCTGACCCTGGCATCCACAGACTAAAAGCTTGCCTGACGCTCCCACAAACGAATCCACATCACGCCCTGAACTTAATGTGCCCACTCGGTCGCCGAGAGACGTGACTGAGGCAGCGGACCAATCGCAGCTATTTCCGCACGGCTCTGACGCAGATCCATAAATCTGGCTTTAGTGACAAAGACCAGAGAATGAATTTAAGATGCCTGGATTTGCTGCAATCCTGATCCTCTACATCGCCTCTGGACCTTTACGCGTGGTCACGACAACGCCGCAGATTTCCAGAAATGAAATCCTGAATATTCAGCGGCGTTCACCGGTGCTGGTAAGGTGTGGCGCGTGTGTGTGTATGTGTGTGTGTGTGTGTGGACCCATGGGTTAACATCCATAGGGACTGCAAAAGGCCTGCACAAACAGAAAATGGATCAGGCAGGCCCAGACAGGCAGAAAACAGGGTACAGTGCAGTCGCTGGTGGCTTTCAGACACTGTTGCACAATGTTTATGGATGCACCTCACAACATGTGGAAGTGTGTTGGAAAAAAAGAGATGGAAAGAGACTTGGAGAGAGAGGAAGAGTGTGCATGTCCATATGTGGAGAAGGACAGCGGTGACTCACAACAGCTGGTGTCTTTTAACAGCCACATGTCCATGTGCACGATGTTTACTGACTGTCACCAGCAGAGTGCTCAGACATGCGACCATTCACTCCAAGATGTTGAAAGCTAATATTAAAACTTGTAGAGACAGCAACCAGCGGAAAACAGTCGTGAAGACAATTTGATGATCAACAGTTTTCAGGAAAAGATGCCGCAAGGGACCATCAACACATCGCTTCTTGAACGAAGATTTTGTGAGACCCTTTTTGTCGGAGTGGCCGTTGGGGCTTTTAATGAAAGCCCCCAAATATGATCCTAAGACAACTATTTAAAACAATTTATACAGTACATAGAATAAGTGGCAGTAACGTCAATTTTTTTATTAACGTATATAGCTTCACATGCTACGTGTTTCTGGAACGTCTGTGTCAGTTTCCCCGCCAGGTTAAATTTGGGGGTGATCAGGAAAACAGTGCAAGCACAGCGTAGTTTGAGACGTGCAAAAAATATTTAAAAAAAATAAAATAAAAAATGTATACCGGGTTGTTTTCTCATTTTCTGATTCTCCACCTAAATGAAAAATCAAAAGACTGCTTTTCATGTGAGTAAATTATGTTAATAGCAAGATCGTGGGACAGCTAGCTTTGAAGCTATGCATCAGTTTGTTGCTAATGTAGCTAGCGCTAGGTCACTTAAATAAAAAAAAGACGCAGATTCCCTGAAATGTCTGTGATTGGTGGGCAGGTGCAAATCTCCTGATGATATATTTATACTCGCTACAGTTATTTCCCCCCAGAAATAAGCAAACCTCATTCTTGATTGGGTCTTTAAATTATTTCGTCAACAGTTATGATAACTATTTGTCATTTAAGATGTCAAGACATCAGTCTGAGCTAAACTAGGTTGCCCGGCTAACCACCAAAAACGGATAGATTGCCCATGCAGAGAGACCTCAACTGGTACCAAAAGTCAACCCACAGGCGAAGATGCACACGCCAGCGACAACAACTTCTATATCTAACTTTGACCGGGATGCTAGAAGCAGTGCAGATGTGGCTAGCGAAGCTGCTAGCATAGCCACGGACGGAGCGTGAGAGTAGGGGGGCACAAGGCTGGAGGTCAAATGTCTGAAGGGGTACGGGCTGTGAAAAGTTCGGGAACCACCACGCTATGAGTCCACGGCGGAGCAAATTAGACTCTGGAACTGTATGGGAATCACTGAGACGTATAAAAGTACATTATACTGCTGTACTCTTCAAAGCTGAAGCACAAGCCCATGTGGATCAAAGCTGGTGGAGAGAAAGAGAAGTGGAAGAGAGAGGCTTATTACAGGAAGTGGGTCGTGGAGACGGTGGGGGAGGCAACAGAGCTGGGATGCAGGAATACATGTGGGCAGAAGGGAGGCTGGAGCACGGGGGAGACGGGAGATGCAGATTGCAGTCGCTTCCTCCTCTAGGGTCTGGAGAAAGACTATGGGGGTGATAGAGCATGCAAGGAGATGAGGTAGTTTCCTTCCTCTGTGAGAGGTATGATGAAATCACAGTCATATAATCTTAGAAGGTATAATCCATCTGGCTTCAGTGTCAGACGTCACTCGTGCCTGCAATTCACAAAATAAAAGAAGGACCCCCAGCTCCACACCCCCCGCAAGGAAGGTAGCCAAGATATGTTTTAGGAGCTCATGAAACTTGACCTTTGAATATGCACCAGGAGCTGGGGGTGTAGCATCACGTGAAAGCTTAAAGGCTAAACACTCCTAATCCGCGCTCAATGCACACGGAGAAATTGAAACTCCACTCTAGATGTGTGTCCATTAGGAGCTGGCAAAGTGCTGTGCATGCATAAACAAGCACGCAAGCGGCGCTTCGCCCGCACTCGTTTGCCCTCGGCAGGTCCAGCGCCGGTGATGTAAGAGGATAAACCGCAGGGTCGGGACACTGTCTGGTCCAATGAGGCGACAGACACGGATGTGCATGATACACGGCAGATTCACAACGCCGCCAGGCTCCGTTTCGCTGGTTTCTGATGCATTTCGCACGCCGCCCATAACGCTGACAGCAGTCTGGAGTTCAGTATGTAACAATTACACCTATAAGTGCATTGTTTGTGCATGACACTTACAACTAATGATTCTCCACTGACTATTTTAGGAACGTCTGTTTTGTGTTTTAGAACGGGCTGCAGCAGGAAGATGATGTTGAAAGAATTTGTGTTGAAATGTTATCTTTGCGTGTCTCTCTGTGGAGTAGGAGTGAAATAAAACAACAACAAAAAAAAGAAACGTGCAGGACAGCAACAATACTTCTTGCGCTGTTTATCGAGAACCAGCTGGACAGAGGCACGAGCTTCGCAATCTTTGGCAGGAGGGAGGCTGTTTCCATCCGTCCCATCTGGATGGTGAAGACAGAGGCACTTACAGCATCTCTTTCGCCACAGAGGCCTTCACAAAACCTCACTGGGCAGCGGGCTTTGACTAAGCTTTAAACCTGGGACAGGGGAGGAGGCGGTGTTTTGGCAAAAGCCGGCGACCACGCGCATATTTCAAGAACTACCTCCCTTCGCCGTACAAAGCCAAGTTTCACTCGCTACTGATGGATGAGCAGTTCTGGAGGCTTTGATAAAAGGTTTTCAGCAGTCCACCGAGAGCGAACGGGTCAGTAAGGAATCTGGACGTTTGTTTGAGGCTCGGAGACAGATAGGCATCAGCTACGAAGATGCCTGGAGGGTTTTCCTGCCGTGACACAGCAGGAAAGGCAACTCCAGCAGCTACATGATTGGGAAATAAGTAGAGCGTGCAGCTTTGAAGCAGCGGTCGCCTCAAATGTAAATCAAGCAATGAGAGTCTGTAATGTTTCGTACACATGTCAACAGTTACAAACGGTTATAATTTTCAGTTGGATCCACAGGGGTGGCGTAACCCATCAATGATCAGTTGAATATCCAAACCAAGCGTTTCTCTCTGGTTGGAATAATGAAGTTTCACGACAGAAACGTGGAGGTAGAAAAACAAGTTACTTGAACAAGCGTTTGTAAAGATGAACCAAGCTGGAATCCTTGAGGGCAGCAACTACAGGCGTTCCGTTCTGTAACGGGGCCAATCCAGACATTTTTTAAATAATCGGAAGAGTACCCGGCTTCAGCCAAGTTGCTCCTGCCAAAAATTCAAGAAGATGTCAAACCTAAATCCATCAATCAATCCCTCGACAAGTCTGCCATGTGGAAGAACTTTAATCAAGTCAGTCAGTCAGAAATTTGCAAATTATGCAATGTGGATGTTGTGTCATGCGGTAGTAGGAGACCGTCATTAAGTACTACCAATTTGATTTTCTGCCAAATCAACAAGAAACTCAGAACGCTGCATTTAAAGGAAGAGAAACGTTTTGTCGAGGCAAAGTCAAGGCCACAAACATTGAATAAAATCAGATCAGGACAGCTGATACTGAATATTAAAAGACTGGTATCTGATCGAGGGGGGGCTTGATCGGGACTGAATGCACAAAGCAAACAAGTAGATGAGCTGAGAATAGACCCGAGTAAGGAAACCCCCATTGTAAAAGAGTTAATAAATCAAGTTTATGGTTTGAACGTTGGGCACTGCACTGTTTATTTCACCCCAACTGCACTCCACTGAACTTCCTCCGTAGGACACTTTTGCAGAAGTTTAGAGTCACGCTACTTCCATCAGCACCAATATTGCTCAGTGACTTTTTGTTTATGTAAATTCCCCAAAACGCTGCAGACCATACACTCATTGGGCTAATCCTGGCCAGATGGCACTAAATGCATGGATGTCTGGGATCATCCAGGTCGAGGCATACCCGAAAAACAAAGCTCAAAAAAGTGGCAACTGGACTTGTTGGGTTTCTTGAAGATGTTTCACAATCATCTAAGTAGCTATTTGAGTTCTACGAAGCTGGTGAACAGTTGGGCTTTTCTGAGGAACATCTGTAGGTGGTGCCCACCTAGGAGGGAACCAGATATTTACCCATAACTGGAGGAATTTGTCCTCCAATTAGCACTTTTCTCTCCAATAATCTGGTAAAAGGTCTTCAAGAAACCCAAGAAGTCTAGTCACCGTTGTTTTCAGCGTCATCTTTTTTGCACAAATGTATGGATGTTTGTTCAGAATAAGCTGCCTTGGGCTCACCACCGCCTGCACATACATTCAATTTCTGCGAGTGCAACAGAAGAACAAGTCCAGCCTACGGGGTTGAGATTCTGGGCACAGTTCAATACATGGATTAGGACAGTCTAAATGGGGCGCTTGTTTCCAACAAATGGCCACCTCTTTGAAATGCCAGGCGTGTTGGGTTTGGTGTCCTAATTCATGTGTGCGAGAGGGCAAACTTGAGTGCTCAACACAGACACACACACTCACATTCACACACACACACAATCCAGTCTGATCATGTCAAAAGAGGCAACAGTCCCGGGCCAAACCTGACACAGTTCTTTCACACAGTAAGCTTTTTATCCGGCAAAGGACCTCTTCTGCCCCAACTGTCACCAGCGAGATGCGCCACAAACAAGTCTCTTTCAGAACCCGCCACTGTTTATAAGAAAAGTCTGCTTCTTTTGCTTGTTTCTACAGAAGAAAGCTGCCATGGAAGCCTTGCACGGCGAAGAAAAGCAAATATTGTTCGAGCATTTGTGCAAAACGTTTCATCAAGAAGAGGTCTTAAAATTTCAATTTGCATGCAAACACTGTTCTCTTGTCGCATCTGCAAAAGTCTGTGAAGCCAGCAATGCAGAACTGTTTTTGCAGAAAGGAAGAAACTTCAGCAGATTCTAACAGACAATAAATCCCAAAACGTCTAATCCCAGTGTTGCTTCAGGCTCTGCAGTAACAGCAGGCTCAGTGACTGAACTAGTCCTCTCGCAGTACCACCTACGGAGAGTCAATCCGTCCAAAATATTACACCTCTGTTTGTTTTATTTCCCTTTTCCAATTTCACTGTTTACGTGCGGCTTATTTTTTCTGTATTTCCCTTGGTTCTTAATTAAAAGGCAGCTAGGCCTCCGCATATTGCCTCAGATGTTGTTTCGCTGCAACACCCCTGCTTTGTTTTGCTTAACACCATTTCTGGTTTCACCCAGATATGGCAGCCTCTTCCATCTTCACTCCCCCACTGGTGATTCAACAAACCAAAAGCAGATAGAGGCAGAAAATGCACAATATCTTTGAAGTTTCAGCCCCTCCGCTGCTTCTCTGTAACCAATCCTGCAAGACTCATCAAGCTTTACGGTCAACTGAACCAAATACTTCCTAAACTGTACGGTAACACCGCTTCTTACCCCTTTCCTTGACAACTCTCCTCTGCTCTGAGGTGGAACCAGGGGGTCAGCCATTATTTTTTTTGGAGGTTGTGAGTTCAGGTGCTCTTCTCTGACGGAGCAGCTGGCCAAGTCACTTCCTCACCACCGGCTCCATGAATACTAACGACGGATATAAAAGCCAGGAAAAGGAAAACCTGCTTCCCCCTGCGACACACTTCACAATCTATGCCAGCTGGGCTGAGGTGTCCTCCTCTGTCAACAACCACATTCACATGGACGAGCGCAAAAACCAGAACTGGACATCAACTTGGAATCTGGAGGCATGCGTTGTTGAAGGGGAAGATAAGCCGTCAACCATTGTGAGGGACTTCCTACGTTATCTAAAAAGCTGCATTTGAAACGTCAGATCAGATCAGTCTTTATTAAAATGTGGACTTCTAACGGTCCTTTAGTTTCCTCATTTGCAGCCGTGCAGCTAACAATGCACAGTTTTGGATTTATCGTACGAAGAGGGTGAAGCTGGACCCCGCTCAAGAAGTTTGGTCAATGCGCCAAGCTGGAGTGACGCCAGCTTTCATGGAATTAAGCCTCACATGGCTTAATTTACACATAAACCAATCAGGCAAAACATTATGACCTAATATTGTAGGTCTCCCTTGTGCCTCCAAAACAGACTCATCAGAGAATGGACATGGGCCTTCTGAGGGTGTCCTGTGGTGTCTGGCTACACAATGTTCTCAGTGGGGGGGGTCTTTGAGGGGAGGGGCCTCTGTGGATCATCCCACAGATACTTGATCAGTTTGGGATCTAGTGAATTTGGAGGCCAGGTCAACACCTTGAGCTGTTTTTCAAGTTTTTGGAGTTGTTCTTAAACCAGTTTTGTGTGCTTATCCGTGTCATTGCTATGGGGTGGGGGTCCCTGGTCTTGTCTAGGTGGGTGCCACATGTCTAAGTAACATCCACAGATGCCCCAGAAGTAAATAATGCACCCAAGTCTCAATTAAACTACACAACGTTGAGATTGTGTTGAGTTGCCAGCACTCGTACATTTTTCTTTATTTAAAAACAGATAATACAACAGTTGGTTCGGTGCTGAAAACCGTAGGATTACTTTTAACTCCCCACACACAGAACTGATGAGGAATCAATAAAGACTTGCATCAACTTCTGTTAAAATAACACACAGATAAAACTCTGCAAGCGGCCACACGAGCAGCTCTTACATCATCCACACGGACCGGATTACTCATTCAACAAGACGTCTGTGCGCCGCCGTGAATGAGAGGAGGTTTACATCAAAGGAACAGAGACAAACACCAACATGCCGACGTCTGCGCGAGTAACCGCCGCTGACGGGGGGGAGGAGTAAACACGCTGGAGGTCCTCCGACGACTCTGGCGCCTGCATGAGGGCATTGCATTCATTCCCGATTCATCAGCTGGTCAGTCAGAAAGCTGTTTTTCCTGTTGGACGGCATGCCTGTCTCGCGTACAGTAGTTTCTCCCTACGACTGAAACTCAGAAAGCAGTCTCGTTAGAGGAATGCATAACCTGCTTCTTCTCTTTCCCTTTACTAAACTAAAATGTTTCATCACATTTAACACATGGTGGTTTGTTTTTCTGTAACCTTTCCTGCAAATGCAGAAAAAACACATCTGTCATTTCTGCACGCTAAATTTTACGACCTCAGAAGAACCTCTCCGACTGAACGATGAATTCAACGTTCAGGGAACATTCTGACAAGTGCAGACCAGCCGTGTCAAAAACACACCCAGGAGAGAATGAAGGCTCGGGATGCCAGATGCAGCCACGGACAAAAGCTTTTCCTCCATTTACAATAAACTAAGGGAACCGGGCCAGTCATTTAATACCTAGAGGGCAGATATCAACATAATACAGCTACAATGTCAGGGTATTAATACTTGAGACATCTTTTTTTCATTAGAATTACCCAACTGTGTTGAGTTATACTCTTTATGACCCTGTTACGTCACATGTTCAGCACGCTGGTGACCACATTGCAGCCATGGTTTTGTAGGGTGGCCATTTCCACAACACCAAAAAGGAGGACACTTCGCGGCGTTTAGTGAGGAAAGAAAATCGCAACATACAACTCTAGTGACAATACAATTTTGTACATGATAACGATGGTATCATGATACGGTGATTCTGAGACAAGTGTCAATATTGCAAGTATCATGATGTATGTGTAACAGAAGAGGAACAAATATTCCTGAGAAGGCGAAAAGTATTTGTTCACAGCATTTGTATTTATTCAATAGATCTGTCTTGCAAAGTGCAGTGTCACAATGCAGAAAATGTATGGCCTTAAATGTGCAAAAAATATACATTCCAGTTCTTAAGCTTATAGAACTTTTTTTATGTAAACAAGTAAAGACAGTGAGAAGAAAAAGAACACCGTGTAACAGGTGAATACTGAACTGAAAAGTTCAGTGTATTCCACAGTGATTCAGTCCTTTGGGGACATGTCTGCAGTGTATTTGTGTTTATTGTGCGCTAACGTCCACATCACAGTGACAAAGTGTGCAATAAGCACTCAAGTCTTCTGACCATTCGACATTAAATGAGGTATCGAGATGAGTCACACAGCTAGCACATGGGAACAGGGGGCGGCTTGTTTACATTTTCAACCAATGAGAAATCAGAGAATTGAGTGACACCACTTTTAGCCAATCATTTTTAACCATTTTTTTTTTTTTTTTTTTAAACCGAAACTCGTTCAGGTGCAATTCCCAAAAGGAGGACAATCCGAACATCCAAACACATCCGAACAATTCAGTCAAGATATCACCAACTAGCTAGCACTGGACTGGCAACGAGACTTTTTTGCAAACAAATTTCATTTTCTTGAATTAGGGCAAAATGGTTAGCCGCTTAATATAACAGGTAGCCTAGGCATCTGCGTCAATTTGACGCCATAGCTACGACGATAGCCCAGACGCATTGTTGCGTGACGCAGGCAGCTAGAGCTGTGATTGGTCCGCTTGGTAGTAGCGTGTTTCCGCTTTAGTATTTCCGGCTGCTTCTCCATCTCCGCAATTTTTGAATTGATTGTTTTGCATCAATAAAGATGGAACACATCGACGAAAGGTTAACTGAGGAGGTTCGGAGATGCAAATATATGTTTGACTTTGGGGAAATTTTGGCGAAAGTTTCAGTTGCCGCCGCTGTTGAAGGTGAAGCAGGAAATAGAAACAAAAATGAACTCAATTGGTAAAAAAGACACAGCGCCAACTAGGGGCTGGCGTTTTTACAAAGCGAGACAGATTGAAGTACGTAGGTCCCGCAGTATTTTAACATTCAATGTCTTCTTTTATTTAAAAAGTTGTGGTTAAATCAAGGAGGGAAAAAGTGACAACTGGAAAAAACAAGGGTGGCATCTTTTAAATTTCTTGTGCCGTTTGACCCAACCATCTAACTCTATAAAGGTTTTTACCATTACAGACCAATCCCTTCTGGAGACGTTTTCACATCACTTCCTCTGCTTTATATTCCAGGGTTTATTGGTAATGACTTAATGGACTTGCCTCTAGGCTGACCAGGGCAACTGACAACTTACCCATCCAATTTCCTCCTTAACACCACTAAGAGCAACTGCGACACCCCCAGCAGAACAGCCTGGAGAGCCACCACACACACACAAATGATGAAGTTCAAGGCCCTCCTGCCTCTGCTCTGCCCAAAGGCCAATAATCATCCGTCAAAGGCAGAGCGCTCACTTGCCCCGTCCTATATTTAGCAGACAAAGCCTCATCAGGCTGAGTACTGAATTCAATTTCAAGGCACATCATTAATCTACACCCATAAATCATTTGGGCTATGTTAATGCGGGCTCCTCGCTCCTCTCAGCACCATGTGGTTTTTGTGTCGGAGCTAAGCCTCGCGCTCGTCTCCGATTATCACCGTGTTTACAAAAATGTGGACTATGCCAACGCGGGACCTCCATCCCTTCGAAATGCATGTGGGTTTCCATGGAGAACGCAGCTTGCAGTCTAAGCCATGCACCTTTGATTTTTGTGGGGTTTTTTTGGAATCACAATACAACCAGGTTTTGCTGCTTTGCTGCTGGCAATTAACAGTTGGGCTGAGAACAACGGGCTCTGTTGTGAGGGGAAAAATTGAATTAAATTTTAAGACTCTGGCAAGAAGAATCTCGCAGGAATCTCAGAGGCAGGAAGAAGAAAATAATAAACCAGCAACTCAACAATGAGTTTGAAAAAAAAATGGGGTGAATAAAGAAGATCTGTGCTGCCGCTGCAGAAACGGCAGTTTGGTGAGAATATTAAGTCCTCTGACCCAATCAAACGTCAGGCCTGCATCAGGGGGGGATACAGTATCTGAGCCGCGCTGCCGTTTGTCCGGCGTCTTGACATTCCTCAGAGACAATCTTCTCCCTGTGCTCAGCGCTCCACGCACAGCAAGTCCTTGACATTTCAGTCGGTGTCTGTCCGCTGGACGGACAAGGGACACTCAAGCCTGTGAACAAGGCTAGTCTGCCTGCAGAGAATAAATCCACATTCACGACTGAAATGCTAGTTTCATAAATATGTAACTTAACATATTAATCATTGAAATAATGGTTAAAGCAGAAATTACTAAAGTAAAATTAGGGATGTCCCGAGTAGGGATGCACCAAAAATTTTCGGCCGAAACAACGAAATTTTTGGCAGAAAACTGCTGCGGTTGTTGCAAGCATCATCACAACATCCTGTTTCGGCGTTAAAATTTCGGCCGAAAAAAACAAAATGGACCAAAATTCTTCAGTGCATCCCTAGTCCTGGGGGAAGTGTTTAGCCCCCGATCCAGTGGTTTTAATTTTCCACCAGTCTCCACATTGATATATGTGGTATCATATGCATATTTTTATATTCTATTCCTAAGATTTTTTTTGGGTGGATGGCAAAAGAAGAATTTCATTGTACAAGGTAACATGTTCTTATACGGTGCACGTGACAATAAACTCTTTGAATCCTTGAATCTATGAATAAATCTAGTGCAGGCAAGAAAGTAAAAGTATATTAGTTCTTATGACAGACGACATTAAAAACAAATAACCAAATAACAGATTTAAATATGGTGTTTAGCTTAACTTTAAGATATAAATAGTTGCATGAGACCTGCAGAACTCATTAGCATCTGTTGTTGATCTGCTACCACCACCTCACGGACATCCCCTAACCCTAACCCACAATTTACAAGTAACCTTTGTTCTTCCTTGGCAGACAAGCAGCAATAGCAATAGCGTAACACAATGTCACCACTTTATGGCACATAAACGTTATCTTGTGTACAGACAGCGGTGTCAGTTTTAATTCTAGATAGCAGTGTTAGCTTTCCAACAACAACACTTGCGTCACAAACAAGGGAAAGTACTTCCACAACAGCAGACATGTTCAAGTTTGGTTGTGGTTTAGAGCAGCTGTTAAACAAATGGGAAAAGACTGGCTCTGCCAATGTGGTCAATTACCTGGATCAGTAACGATCGCATTGGGACATCCCTCACGAAGGTATCACCTTGGGCTCTAGGAAACTTGAATGCACTGTTGCGTCTTTTTTCCCCTGGTATTTCATGTACAAAAAGACACTCAGCATAGAGAGAGTACACAAATGATCTTCTACATCCGCTCT
The DNA here is from genome assembly GCA_005024645.1 of Planiliza haematocheilus. Lineage (NCBI taxonomy): Eukaryota > Metazoa > Chordata > Actinopteri > Mugiliformes > Mugilidae > Planiliza > Planiliza haematocheilus. The sequence goes on from SRSE01000635.1 coordinate 1,121,332, forward strand.
ATAAGTAAGTAAAGGATGTGAGGACACATTCTCCCAGTTGTAATTGTTCCCTGAACTCATAATGAACCCAAGTCCACGTGGTTCAGAGTAAAGGAGCGTCCGATGGTGACTTTCCATCGATCGTAAAACAGAAAAGTTAAAAGCTTTTCCATCCATGTGCTGCTGTCATAAAAATGGTCGCGTTACTTAAGAGTCCAAAGAGGGCATTGTTCCTTTCTCCGCTCGGAGGCAGCGTCTGGGCTGTGTAACCTCCCTGTTTATTATGGGAGAAAGCCGACGACTCCCCCGGCTATGCTTGGCCAGCTCGGTACAACTATCAGTTGAGACTATTTAAGTGTTGCCGAGACTCAAAACCACAGAACTCCTGAGTAAATTCTACGTGAGTCAACCTGAACAGGGTATTCAAGGAAACACAAAGATGAATACTGCGCACTGTTCCAAGGTACAAGCAACGACACTGTTGTGTTAGCAATCACCCAAATTGCTAATGCCTTCAATAACACGGGCTGGTGAGTATTCCATTTCACGCCAAGTGCTCTATAGTTTCATGAGTTTCAAAAAGAAGACACAGTATAACTTTGTCTCCCTGTATTAAAACACTCTAAACATGCAAGTCAGTACATTTTCTTGAGGTCAAATTATCTCTAACACACTCTTGTGTTTGGCTTCTACAATGACTATATTCTCCTGGAAGCTTTCTCAGCAACACGCCCTGCTTTCCCCACAACCACCCTTCTAAATTTCTCTTTCATTAACGAAACTGTTCGACAGTCCGGGCTGAAAGTCCCGGTAGAACGAGAGCAAAGCAGATATCAAAACTGTTTTATAAGCTTCCTGATCCTTCTTCCCCCCGAACAAGTTTACATTCGGGCGCTTCCTCTGTTTATGGAAGAAATTCTGCTGAACCGAAGGGGAGGAGGAAAAAAAAAAAACGTCTTGACCTCAAAACACCACCCTGTGATGCAAGCACTCATCAAGAGAACTTCGAGTGCTGGTGATAATTTTGAAGCATCCATCACCCGAAATAGGCTGGCGTTAGTCTGTGCCTGGCCTTCTTTGTCTGCAGGGCACTGCTGGGCCGTGCTCTACGTGGCCAGCTTTGGGGCGCATGTTTGGGGTGCTCGGCGGGCTGGACCCACGCCAGTGTTTAAGTAATCCGTTTTCATAGCGCCCTGCAAACTTTAAGCCCCGTGTGTCTTAAGAGCCGGATTCCAAATTAGCCCAGACCTCCACCGTTAAGGTCAAGAGTTCAGTTTGCAAAGGAAAAAAAAAGGCTTTACATTTTCATCTCGTGCTTTTCTGCAACGCGGGGATCATCTGCTGAAGCATCTGCGCTGATAGTTTGGGATTATCCAGATTTTCCACACAACATATGTTTCAGCATCTATTCATGAAACAGCAATCAGGCATAACATTACGTGCAGGTCTCCCTTGTGCCTCCAAAACTGTTGGGACTCATCAGGGAATGGACATGGGCCTTCTGAGGGTGCAGTGGAGGGGAGTGTCCTCTGTGGATCATCCCGGATCAGTTTGGGATCTAGTGAATTTAGAGAGCCAGGTCAACACCTTGTGCTGTTCTTCAGCATGGGTGGGGGTGTCTGGTCTGGTCTACGTGGGTGCTACATGTCTAAGTAACATCAACACCAATGAATCCATGAATGCCAGGTCCAGAAGTTTCCCAGCTGAACACTGAACTGTCACAAAGTTTGGGACTTCTCCTGGTCATAATGTTTTTTGGAAAAGAAAGCTGAGGAGTTCAAGCATCATTGAGGCAAGCCTCCAGTCTTGTTTGAAATGAGACGAGCCCAAGTGTCTTCAGAACCCATCTGGTAATCTTTGCATGCTGGACAGTGACCAACAATCTGAACATTTTCCCTTTAACGCTGGCCAACATTTGGTTGAGGTGGTTAAAGATATACGGCCTAACCCATAAATATTACTACTACTTGACTGGAGACTGGCTTTGTTTTAGTCTTTATGGAGCCAAGTCTTGACGACCCCTACGGTCGGGTATCTTCCGATCATGTCGACTGAAATAGCGGCTAGTCCAAGTGGCCACATTCAAAGGCATCCCTCGAGAGAATGGCGTCAGACATGGACATGATGCGATAATCCCCCCCGTCCTGCTGGGACAAGGATTATGCACGCATTTTTGGACAGTCTCTGCTCAAGGGCGTTCAACGTCGAATTTGATCGTATGCAGGGTAAGACATAGCTACTAAAAGAGGTGGAGGGTTCATAAAATCTGAATCAAGTTGTCAAACCTCAAGTCTATAGCATCGCTACGTGTTGCACTGAAGAACAACCCCAACTTTTTTCCAACTGTCTAACTGTATGCGTATATATTTGGGCAGTTTAGTCTCCACAAGGGCATTCGAGCTTGAATTTGGTCGTACGCAGAAAAAGGAGAATCAGTTGTCAGCTGTCAAGTCTAGAGGAGGGCAACAAGTTGTGCTGAAGAACAACAAATTGTTTCCCCAACCACGTGTCAATTGCTGGAAGGCTTCTACATTTTTACTGTGTTTGGTTTTAAGATTGCGGTTTGGCAAGTTTACAAGATAAGCAGAGAAAAAGGGGCATCAAATAGAAATTGCAACAGTTCTGACAGCAGTTGGACAACCCCTACACCTCAAATGGATTTTTTAAAAAAAAAGGTTCTCCAGAAGTTTTTCAACTGTGTAAACTTGCCGAAATCTTGTTTAGCCCTCCGTCATTCTGCAGATGCTTGCATGAACTGCACGTACTTCTTAAATTACTGTCAACTGTTACTGTAAACAGCTCACGGTTAACAGCGTGAACTTAACCTCTGAAATGTAAATGAACTTCAAAAAGAGCGCGCCGCTCTTCCCACCATCTGAGAACGCTGCCGTCAGCATATTCAACCTCCCAATTTACATCTCTCTCTCTCTCTCTCTGTCCTCTTTCCCAGCTGGTCTGCTCCATTCATGACTCCACGCCACGCTCCCTCTCTCTCTCTCTCGTCCTAGGAAAACCCCGCTGGCCAAAGCCACTATCGCATCAGCATCTCGGTGTCAAACGCAGATAAGGGTGACGGCTCGCTTATGTAAATTTCTCACGGTGGAGCTAAGTTATCGAGTTGCAAGCGCGGGAGAAAGAAAAAAAAATAATCCAAAAATGCACAGCACAGCAAAAGAAGGGTGGAACAGTGGGGGGATGTGGTAATGTGAGCGTCATCAACTGGAGCAGAAGGTGCAGAATTTCTCATGTCCTAAGGAAAGAAGATGATATACTCATGACTGCTTTCCCTCTTTCCTGTTGCACAAAGCTTTTTATGTAATGTCAGTAATTTTATCTAACTGTTAAAGTTCCTAACTTCCACGAGTAGGAGAACGGTCGTACATAAGCATATGTGAAGTCACCCAACTTTTGTGCTCCGTCTTTTTTAACTAGCTCATACCAAAAACCTCCCGTGGCAAATTTATTTGCGGCTCGTTCGTCTTCACCAGACGCCTTTGGGGAATGAAACGCCGCAGCAGGTTTGCGTTTCAGGCCATTTTTCACAGCAGTTTGGTCAAGGGCAAAGTCAGCGGCCCGGGATGATCGGCGAAGCTCTTAATCCCGCACTGTGCTCGTTTTGCAAGCAGGAACCCCTGGCCGGTACAGCCTGATGACATGAGCAGGCGAACTGCAAAATTACCGAGGCTTACGGTGAGGTTTTCTAGAGGCAGCCGGAATGGAAAGTAAAACAGCACTGGTTCCGCAGTTATCACTTGAACCGCCAGAGTTTAGTACTTGAGCATGGTTCACTGACATTACTCACAGGCACCTGACTTCAATTACCTTTCTATAAATGGGTACAAGAATGAGTAGACATTCCTGAGTTGCAATAAAGAGTTTGAAATATGCTCGGTATGAACACGCCCCGAGAGCAAAACAATACGACTGTCTGCTGTTTAGATAGTGTGAAACTAACTAAGTGCTTTGAAAATCCCCTTGTGATAACATCATCAGCGCTATTCCCGCAAAGCAGAGAGCGGGCACAAATTAGATTTAATTATGTACGAGCCAAGAATGAACATGACCGAACGTAGCCAAAGGTGTGGTTGTTTTTGCACTTCTCTGCTACACCCTTCCCCACTTTCCACAGAAAACAAATGCCAGTCGAAGATTGTAGTAAACAGTGGCATGATAATAAAAAAGAAATAATGGAGACGTGCCACAGACCAGCAAAAACAAATCTGACCAATGAGGTTTTAGATAGCGTATAAACTGCAGTTCAAACTATAAACCAAGTGTAAACAGGAGGGTTGGGTACTGACCAGATTACACTGATTCATGCCCTGTGCCAAATTTCGGCCCTCGAGGGCACATCTGGGTGAGAGTATACAGTACAAGAATTAGAAACAGCGAGACTACATCACCCCTGGAACACTTGTAACGTGATATGAGACAGCTGGCCAGGGTAAGACGTCCAACCTGATCAACCTGGTCAAACACAAAATATTTCTAAACGCTGAAGACCGTATGCCTGGAGCCAGTGCAGGAATACTGAATAAGACTTTAGGTAATGCCTCAACTACTCCGTGAACTAACTGGAGAAGATGTTGGTCACTGTCTTGGTTCACATTAGCTTGGCACTTTTTCTTATCTTAGCAACTGGTTGCATCAGAAATCCCAACAACAAATTGTTTGGTACCCTAAAATTTAGGGATACACTGAAATTGTTTGGCAATTTCTTTGAAAATTTCGAAACAACACGGTCGAAACATTATGTTGTGATGATATAAGCAACAACCGCAGCAATTTTTCAGCCAAAACTTTTCAGCCGAAAAACCATAAATGCATTTTCGGGCCATTTTCAGACAAAAATTGCTGCGGTTATTGCTTGCACATGTTGTTTTAGTGATAAAAGTTCGAAATTTTTTGGCAAAAAAACAAACGTGCACTTTCAGGCAATTTTTGGCCAAAAATGTATCCCCAAAACAACAAGAGTTGTGAAGATGCTAGCAACAACCGCAGCAATTTCGTAAATGCAAAAGCGCATTTACGCTTTTTTGGCCTAAAATTTTTGGCTGTAAAAACACAACTTTATCAAAAAACTTGCATTTTTCAGCCTAAAATCTTCGGTGCATCCTTACTAAAATTGTACATGAGATTTTTTGATTTGGTCCAAAACCTTAGCATGTAGCTGATATTGTGCAAGTTGCATGATGTTTACAAGGATACCAGAGCAGCAGTAGAAATGAGTACAATGATAACACTCAACAGTTTTACTATTTAATGGCTTAATACATTAATTATCTAATGATTTTATCACAGAGAGTATAGTGCTGTAAAAAGATATCACTGGAAAGTGGTACCCAATTCCAGTAACTGGTATCAGCTCACCACCTTCCATAAGGAACTACTTTTGAGCATTTTGATGTTTTATTTTCCCACCTGTGGCCCTAATGCGACATCATCCTTCCACAATCCTTTCTCTTTATTCTACCGAGTTTAATATTGAGTTTAGTTCGTGCAATTGCTATGAACAAAATTTGCCATCTTCAATAGCTGGAGCTTCCCCTTTGAAGATGCGTGGGGAATTTCTGCTAGCAACGACTTTATTCCGTTACAATAGGACCAGAACAGCAACGCATGCAGCACTGACTATCTGCAGGCAATGTCCGCCACCAAAGGCTGCAGCGCACTAATTAAAAACACTCATTTGAGTAATGAATTGCGTAACATCTCGATCGCACACCAGCACACGGGCACGGCATCACGGCACGATTAACAACAGACAGTCTGGACTACGACGGCGCTGCTCAAATTTGATGATTTCCTGGGTGGGTATCCTGTTTCAGTTCTGACACTTGATCAAACACATTTCGCCTTGGCATCTGCAGCTGATGAATCTAACCTCATTTCATTGCCAAACAAACAAAAACGCCCATTGGCAGGAGAGCGGCTTCGGAAACTTGTTCTTGTAAAGATCCGCTCACGGTCTTGAAAGCGAGCTGTAGAGGTTTCGGAGTGTGTTTCGAAGTTGACGAAAACAACTAACCAGGTCCTATACCTGCTTATCCCGTAAAAGGATCATGCAGGATGGATATAATCCCAGGTGGCACTGGGCCAGAGGATGGGTACATGACACTCATGACACCTATGGCCACTTTAGAAGCACCAGTTAACCCTAAGCTAAGGACACACTGCACAACTTTTACAGTCTCTACAGATTTGGCAGTGCACACACTTGCAGATTTTAGCTACCCACAGTGACTGTCCCCAATTAGTGGGTGTAGACTTTGCCCAGCTGGGACTGGTGGGAAAAATCTGTCAAAAATATCTTGTAGTGTGTCCTCAGCCTTTGGACTGAAATATCTAGCATTTATTTCCATCATTATAGAACTTATCTAACCAGACCAACCCCGTGCACCTGTGTCTGTTATCTGCAACAGGTGATATATGTACTGTAAGAACACAATAGACTAAATTCCTTATCAGAGTGAAACTGTGAATGGGAACGTGCTGCGTCTCGGCGCAGGCACGCCAGTCCAGACACCTGATATCCCGCGGGAGGCTCCTGAGCATTAGGAACAGTCAAGAATCAGTCATGAAGCTTCCGACAAGCCAAATCTCTCGTCACTGGAGGACCAGGAGCTTTAAACCGCCCGACGGTTTTCCAGCCAAGGGTGTCATTTAAAGCCGTCTGTTAAACCGGTCAACGTTAGTGACAAGCTACCCTATGATCTGTGGGAGGGGGAAAAGGGCAGCGAAGAATAATCCGATCTCCGCTCTGAAGTCAAGTCAGGTTTCGGCATGCGAGGACTGTCCAAACAATGGCTAAACACTCATCCTAGTGCCCTCATCTTTCTAATTCCGTGGTTATGAGATGGCTTGGGGCCCTCAGAAGTGGACAGCTTATTTCTTTTCTGCAGAATGCATTCCTCTCTAATGACAGGGGAAGTAGCGAGAAGGTCCACAGAAAACACTGAAGCAGGAGAAAACACCCAGCCTAAATTTGGTCCTCTTATTAAGGCGGGCGGACCAAAAAAAAAAAAAAAAAAAGCTGTGATCTTCAACACAACATCTGCGCCCAAAAGACTTCCTGAGTCTATTGCTAGACATGAAACATGCCGAGCCGTGCGGTCGGGCGAAGTGGACTGGGTGGGACCGGAGCAGCGAATGCAGATCTGAGATGATTAAACGACATGGGTGTTGAACTCTGAGACGGAACATATTGTTGTGGTTGAGAAGTGAGTAAAGAGCTCTCTTTCATTTTAATTGGACCAGAACCCTGGGTGGCTTCTTTCCCAACACACTTACATCCATTCTCTGTGTGAAACACTAGCAAAGTTGGGCAAACGAAGGCCAGAGTTGCCCCTTTCAACTCCACTCATGCTCCACCTTTTAGCTGTGAATTAGTGGGCGGAGTCTATCACTGCCAAGATGGCGACGGTCTTAGACACCACACTGAGCTTTAAAACTGTATTTTAGGACAGGGGTTCCCAAACTTTTCCATACCAAAGCCCCCCCAACCAGCATTAGCTTCTTGCTGGGGACCCCCTTTGCAAACCTACAGACAATACTACAAAATATGTAATATTTTATTACTTTAACTTACTTTTATTCACTATTTAATCATTATTACATTTGTTTAGCATAAATGCTGCCTCATATTTTATGATTTTAGTTGGCCAGGAGTTCTTCGTCTGCAGCGTCCTCCACGACAGGGCTGTTGGTTTGTTCCATTCGGTCCCTTTCTTGTCAAAAACCTGTCCATTTTGCGTTAGCTACATGCTAGCTACATGCTAGTTTGATAAATGCCACAAAGGTCTACACAGATTATGAGGTCATGAATGATTTTTTGACTTGCAGGGAATCAGAAAGATGAGCACGGCAGGTAACATTTAGATATGATATATTATTAATAATTATATTTTAAAAACAATTAAATTATATGTTATAATAATGGTTAAAACTAATTCAATTATATATTTTTTAACTTATTTTTCAATTTTTTTGTCTCATCTTCCTTCCAATTGTCTGAGCCCCCCCAGTGCTCCCTGGCTGCGGCCCCCTCTTTGAAAACCACTGTTTTAGGAAACCAAGGGGTGACGTCATGGGTTGCATCCATCTTTATATACAGTCTATGCATGACATACAGACAGCCATTAACCACACAGCTATTTTAGGACGAACCTACAGTTTGGTTGAACTAGGGTTGTCCTGATTGTTTTATCAGATCTCAATTTAATCGGCCGATCCGATCTTTAATAAGATGAAAGCTTTGTTTGGCGTGCTTGCGTTCTCCTAGATCACTAGACCCTAGATGTGCAACTTTTTTTTTTTTCGGTACATCATTGGTCATCCAACGCTTGGACTCCATAACCCTTTCTGTAATATTTTTTCCTTGACATCCATCTTCTTCTTCTTCTTCTTCTTCTTCTGGGATTTCTGGCAGCGTTGCCGTCAGCCAAACGCCAGTAAAACAGAAGAAGAAGAAGAAGAAGAAGTAGCTTTGGCGCTACAGGGATGTGGTTTTGGTTTATGGAAGACCTAAAACAACATATCTACAAAAGAGCGGGTTTGGCTGATCATAATCCGATCATTTTAAAAATGCCTGGCTCGCCCCGAAAACCAAATTGGACATCCTTTTAGTTGGACATTCCAAACCAAATTCACCACCTTCAAGGGAAAAAAAATTAAAAGAATAATCTTTCACTAAATTCAAAGTTGAATTCCAGTTAATTTCCCCAGAAAAGGTTTGCCCGCCAAACCGGCCAAATTTGCACGGACCCAAGAATCAGAGCGGGCCGTATCTGAACAAGCAAAGTGCAGAGAGCGTCTATTTAAACCTGCCAATCTACGGCGCAGAGAGGTTCTCCCGCACTCCGCTGCCTGCTCACGCTGAATAATTCAAAGGAGAGGAGGATACAGCACGACTTCTGGGTCATTATCGCTACAGCAAAAGACACCGGCTCAAAGTTAGCACACGGACGAGCAAGGCTTCAATAATTCATCAAACCGGAGCAGCAGCTTAAAAAAAAAAAGTCCTGTAGCTTTAAACGGAGCAAATAATCAAACTCAATTCAGCGCTGTGGCAGCACGTCTGAGAGGATTCTTAGTCATCTGGGTCACGGTATATCTGAAGACAAAGGCGACCTGAGACGCTCATTACATAAACTTTTCCTTTTCCGCAACAGGTTTTCACCAATGCTTCACCTTTATCTGCAAGATTCACGCAGCAGGTCCGTGCCTCCACCAGTCAGCTGCAGCTTCCCTCCCAAACCTGCAGGGCCTGAGTGATGCCTGCAAGTCTGCTCCAAACGGACATGCAACCGACTGCAGCAGCTTCTTTCTTACTTTCCCACAACTTTGCAAAAGTTGTTCTTGCTTTTCAAGCACGTCCGATTTCCCTCAACTCCCGTGATTCGTGCATAACTGCACATCTCAGCTGACTATTTAAGCATTAATGCATTCATTACAGATTGAGCAAAGGTGATTTTTGAGTTTTTCTCGTTACGGATATTAAACCGGAGCACAGACTCTTCAAATTATAATCATTAATAGGAATTAAGTTACAATAAAAGCCAATGCCAAGATGTCATCTGCTAGAAAGACACAATACTAGATTAAACCTTTTCCACGTTCAGTCTCATCTTCTCGGATCTATCTGATAGCAGAACTGGACCATAAGCTGCCTGCAGCTTGCACAACATCACTGCAACGTGTTTTCCTTTTCTTTCGCCCTTATCTGTAAGATTTATGCACCAGGTCCATGCCTGCACCAGTCAGCTGTTGCCGGGCTCTACGGTTTCCCTCCCAATCCTGCAGGGCCTGATGGATGCCTGCCGTGCAACCGCCGGCAGCAGCTTCTCTCTCAATTCCTTTACTCTCCCACAGCTTTGCAAAAGTTGTTTTCTTGCTTTTCCAGCACGTCTGACTTTCTTCAACTCCCATAGTTTGTGCATAACTGCACATCTCAGCTGACTATTTAAGCATTCATGCATTCATTACTGATTAAACAAACGTTTTCTAAGCCTTTCTTGATATTAAATCAGAGTGCAAACATTGCTTTTATTAATTTTCCTGGTTCTAACTGCATCGTGTTGCCCCGGAGCCCCGACCGCCTCACTGCAGTCCCAACTCCTGCAGCGCTGCTGGCTAACTTGCTAGGAGGCTAACCTCTGGCTGGCAACTTTCAGAGGACCTACAACCGGGTCGCCGAGGCGCGCTGGTGCGTAATTCCGCTATAAAAGTGCTACTTTACGCATCGGGGCTGCAGCCAACCGCGGACTGATCTGCTCGTGTGCCACGGTTAGAATCCCTCAGGAACTTTAGTGGGTTTACAAACACACAGGAGCCACAATGGCGGTGCGCCTTTTCTTTGAAAGCAGCAACACACAGGAGGAGGGGGGGGACGCGCACACGCAGCAGGAGCGGCGTGAGAGTGCGCGACTACACGAGCGAAATGTGCAAAAATAAAAATAAAAGAAGGAGGGAGGAAACGGGAGCAGAAACTAGCGCCTCTTCCCTCTCCTGCTTTGCGCAGTAGTAGTGGGAAGTTTGCGCCATATTGCCCGCAGCCCGGTCCGGACGTCGCGCCGCCGTTACCAGGAAAACAAAAGCCGCAGAGGAGGCAGAGAGTAGCCGCCACTCACCTTGGCGATCGCCTTCTTGTATCTCATGACAGCCTGCTGGATGAGCGTGTGGACCTTAATATTCCCGTCCCCGCACGGCACCACCACCCGGGTCCGGCCAAAACACACCGTGACTTTCATGGTTTTTTGTTTTTTAGTGTCCGAGATCTTCCCGAGATTCGGAGGAGAAGGAGGAGGAGGAGGAGGAGGAGGAGAAATCCGTGTGGAAGTCAAAAAGGAGCATGGGTTTAGGTTTGTCCCGGTTATTCCTTCAGAGGAGCGAGGACTAGAGGTGTTTCCGCTTGTCCCCGCCGGACGACATTGTCTTCTGTGTGTTTTCAGACCACCTGTTTAGCTTCTCTCTCTCTCTCTCTCTCCTTCCCTCTCCCGTTCCCAATCCCTCTCTCTCTCTCTCTCTCTCTCTCTCTCCGTGCTGAGCTAATGCTCGGTCATGTGTTGCGTTCAAGAGCTGCTGGGAATGTCGGAATTAAGTCGACCAACTTCAAATAGACAGAGTTTATTCATCCACAATGGAAATTACTTGGTCTCAGTTGCACAAAAAAAAAAAAAAAAATAAATAAAAAAAAGTCTTAAGAACAACTAGTAAAAAATAACAGGTTAAAATAAATTAAATAAAAAAATAATAAAATATAAAATAGACGCAAATAGATAGATGCAAAATAAATAGCAAAAAAAAATAAAAAAATAATTACACAAAAATAAAAAAGAAAAAACAAAATAAGTCAAAAAATGAATAAAATAAAACTTTAAAAAGTAAAAAAAAAAAAATCTTATGGATAAATGTACAAGAAATTGAGGCAGAAATACAGTAAATATATAGTTATACTGTGTTTGTGTGTATGGCACCAAACACCAGGACTCCTGCACAGTCATTGTAATACTTTATAAATGAAGCTGAGGTAATTAAAAAGCGTCCCGGAGGCTTCGATTGTGGATTTTACGAGCGGCAAGTGAACGCGTCAGTCGAGACGGGGACGGCCTCTGTTTGCATTTTGTCCCCCCCGCGCTGTGGTCACTTTGGGTACGGCTCAGCGAGCAGGGGGGGTGGAGGGTGAGGTGGAGGGGGGGCAACGTTAATGAGAAATCATTACATTGATTGAACATGATGAACAACAACAGCAACACAGAGGAGACTGAAGGAGTCCCATGTTCTTATTGGTCTGCTTTAAAGTTATGAGTCTGGTTTTAAAAGCAGAATGTGCCGGAACATTATGACCATCCTCCTCTCCTTTGTTGCCTCCAAAACAGTTGGGACTCATCAGAGAATGGACATGGGCCTTCTGATGGTGTCCTGTGGTGTCTGGTAACAGGATATTGATGGTGGGGGGCCTTTGAGGGGAGGGGCCTCTGTGGATCAGATACTTGACCAGTTTAGGATCTAGTGAATTTGGAGGCCAGGTCAACACCTTGAGATGTTCTTCATATTATTTTTAGTTGTTCCTGAAGCGTTTTCCTGCTGCTGCCATCAAGGAGTGTCATTGCTATGGGGTGAGGGTGCCTGGTCTGGTCTAGGTGGGTGCTACATGTCTAAGTAACATCAACACCAATGAATGAATGAATGAATGCCAGGTCCTAACGTTTCCCTGCAGAACATTGAACCGTCACAAGATGGTCGATGTTATTCACTTCTCCTGTCAGTAGTCATAATGTTATGGCTGATCGGTGCATAAAGACACAGGTCTTCTTTTTAGACCCTCTCCTCTACCATTTTCCGTCTGAATCTGAACTAAACCCCCGAATGAAAAGCCAGATCCACGGGGAGCTTTCAGGAACAGCTGCCCGCCACAGAGGAGGTTCTAGAGGCCCGAAGCAAAACATGTTCACTATTTTAGTTTGTATTCTGCACCACTGTCAGATTTAAGTACTTTCAGAGTCACATGGAACATGGAACAGGACTTAATGTGCAGTTTAGTCTAGTGGGAGCATTGCCACTGCCGTAGTTAAAAGCTTCCCATCCCGTTCTGGTCTGGGACCCCCAAGCAGTATCCTGCCTCGCCCGAAAACCTGCCCGCCTGTGGAGCCGTCCCCTGAATGAGAGCCGCGAGAGGCCAAAACACAAGCTCCAGCGCGAACAAGAAAAGAGCGCGTGGAAAGCATGCGTGCGGTTTTACACGGGGCGCAGTCTGAGCGGGGGGCGCAGTCTGAGCGGGATCCGCGTCCGTCCGGTGCCAGCGTGCAGAAGGGACGCTATTTTAGCTCTTAGCACGGCCGGGGCATCCTCAGGTCCCTCCGCCAGCCACGGCCACCGCCGCCACCGTGGCCAGCTGTCACCACGCTTTAAAACGGCCTCGCCGGCGGAGAAAATGAGCACTTGTTCCTCGCGGTTTTTCACAAAAAAGCAGCAGAGGAAATGTGTAATCACGCTGGAAGGAGGAAAGAAAACAATGGTAGTCGGTTTAGTGAAGCGGTTGTTGACATGATGAATGTTTGTGTGACGCTAACGGTCCAGATTTATGTGATTCAACGTGACTCGAGCTCGACAAGACGCAAACAACACGATGTAGCTTTGACCTCTGACCTCTCTAGTGTCAGAATCACCAATGAACCTAACCCAGCATGTCTTTGGACGGTGGGAGGAAGCTGGAGAACCTGGAGAGAACCAATAAAGACACAGGGAGAACACAAACACTGTATTTGAATGAATTTGCAGGTAAATGACTTACCTGATCCAGTTTGATCATGTTTGACTCAATACTGACCCCTTGTGGACAAAGGCGAAAGTTGCTAATCCTCATTATTATTTTATGAATTTTAAACTTTATTTTGCCGTATTTTTTTCTCTCAAATAGTTTTAAAAAATAATTTATTCAACCACCTACTTATCAGTTGAATCATTAACAGTTCTGTTTTGTTATGTTGTGTAATATCATATATTAAATCTGCCCAAATGAGACTGTAACTGGAAATCTGCTTTGTTTTTGTGTTTTAACAGTCTCATTGAGAATCCACAGCTGGTTTAAGTCAAATCAGATTAAAATAAATGAATAAAACCAGCAAATGCATCTAAAACTGCAGTAAAGATGGTTATTGATCGCGTGGCTCAGGTCAGAGCCGGGAACGCTGCAGCAGTCCAGCCTGCAATTGAGCTTTCATACGCATCATCTGCACCAGCCTGAGATGTTAGAATTCACGGCATCGACCTTTTCATCTGCAGAGACAGCGGTGGACAAAGTGCGCAGCGTATTCTGTGCACAGTTCGCTTAAAGTGAGCCACGACAACCTCTGAAGTCTAATGAATTATGACGGTTAAGCTGCAAAGGCCCCGGCAGACGCCCCAGTGCCCCTCTGATGGCATTAACGGCGCGCAATTGTGTTACGCGTTCAATCCCAGGCTAATTTCGTGCTAAAGAGCTGTCTGGACGGGGTCATGAGAGGCTCCCTGCTGTCAGGCCTCCGCGCCACCCGAGAATCGCCCCTTCTGCTGCTGATGCTGCTGCTGCTGGTGGTGGTGGCGTTACTCGGCCATCTGGAGCCTCCGTCCTCTCCGCCTGCAGGACAGGCCAAGGAGATGAGGAGGAGGAGGAAGGAGGAGGAAGAGGGGCAAGAAGAGAAGATGTTGCAGAAGTGTGTTGCAGGAAAAATGTTCAGAACTCCATTTGAAATGCAAAGAAAACCATATTTTAAGTCTATATGTTTTGTATGTGGCTGCATATCTTTGTTCAATGTGCTTTAAAGAACGTTAGACATATTTGCTTCCAACATTTATTTCTTTTATTTATTTATTTGCTGTGGTTGCAGCAGAGATGACGAAAAGGGCCGGCCCTGCAGATCAGATCTCTTTGATAACAGCGGGGGTCAAACAGTACGACCTCTGCTGGCACGCAGGAGGACAGATGGCGGCTGTGGGGTCAGCAGGAGTCGGATTCAATAAAGGAATTCAGTTAAAACAACAGATTACAGTCCTGTACACTCTTATAGCGTGAAAGAATGCATTGAAAGTATTTAAAATATAATATGAATATAATATTCATAATGCAAAATGAATCTGTTTAGTTTTCCTGTTTGAATCTATTTTGCTGTCTTATTCATTATGATCATGATTATCTGACTTTAGGCTGGAGCACAGACGTTTAAAAAACTATTAAAGACACAGCATTAAAATAAAACAAAGAAAGGCCTTGATAAAGTTAAACTAAACCACAACATACAATTAGACTTAGACTTAGATAAACTTTATTCATCCACAAGGGAAATTCCTTGGTCACAGTAGCTTAGTTGTACATAAAAACACTCTTAATAAAAAAAAGATTAAAGATTAAAAAGATTAAATAAAATAAAATAAAAATAAAAGATAAGTAAAATAAAAAAAAAAAATAGTATAAGCAAAAAATGTATAAATTAGTATATTAGCATATGGACAAATGTACAAGAAACAGAGAAAGAAGAATATAAATTATATATACAAGGTAAGGTGCAAGGTGCAATAGTGTCCATTAACAATAATATAATATAATATAATATAATATATAAATGATATCATCTTAAATTATTATATTTAATATCTGTCAAAATAAAGGTAGCATATTTTATATATAGCTAAATAAAACATCATTTCAATTTAAACACCAAACACTTTAAAATATTATCATTTATATCATTAATGATTCTAACACAGATTTTAATACATTTTATTTTTATTAAATAAAATAAAAGAATAAAAACATTTTATTATTTTATTATATTTTTTATTTCATCTTTTGCGTTAAGTGTTATTGCTTCTCCTTGCCACTAGATGGCAGCGTTGCATATCTGCTCCCAGATACAGTAACTACAACCGGAGCTGACCCAAAATAAAAACTGGTTTAGAATCATTAACGATTTCAATAATATTATTTTAAATTTGGAGCTTTATTGTTTAAATTGAAATTACGTTGGTTTTCTTTATTTTATTTATATATAGCACATTGATATATATTATATTATATTATATTATATTATATTATATTATATTATATTATATTATATTATATTATATTATCGTCTAGTTTAATTTCATCAAGGTCTGGAGCAAGGGCAAACAAATATTAATGTATTTATTTATTTTAAAAAAACATTAATCTGCAGACGCTTCAATTAATTGTGGTATTTACTAATAAATTGTTTAGTTATGTCTGGGGTTAGGGTTGTTTCGCCGTCTGCAAACCAGGAAGTGCGCAGGAGTGCGTCCTCTCGCTCCACCCAAACACTCTTGGACGTTAAACCGACCCGTCCGTCGACATTTTCGGCACAGCATCATCAGCGCTGACGTGGGAGCTACGTGAGCGGAGGCACAGGCCGTCCACTGTAATTAGTGACGAGTCAGACGACGTAAAACTTCGGTAAGTCGCTGCAAAGCTGTCACATGGTCGAAGGCAAATGTGCAGACGCGTCTCCAATGCGAAACTTTCCACTGAAACTTTAAGCGTTATTTTTATTTTTTATTTTTTTTGCGGCCGGCCTCACGAATTAGCCGACCGACGCGGAGCGAACATGTTGTCAGTCGGCTCGGCCTTCACCAGTTCCTCTCTTTTTAAGTTTTCAAAGCTGCGTCAAGCCGGATGGAGTAAGAGAGACACAGGAAGTTGAGCAAAACGTGCCTCTTCAAAATAAAATACACCTTAAATGTCACATGAACTACCACGACTTCAGTTTGCATTTCCGAATTCCTCTCAGATTACATTAAAATGTTTATACATTTAATTTTAATAAATCAAACCAAAGAAACCACAGTGTAAGCTTAATTTTCACTTTCCACTACTGAAAAAGGAAGTTGCATTTTCTCCATTCTTTGCGTAATTTGTTCAACTTGATTTATTGTCGGTGTTTCTACTTCATGTTACACAACACACACAAAATACAGTTAAACACTTTAAGAAAAATCGGGAATCTCATTAAGTACATTTGTATTCTGTGAAATTAAAAGAAGTAATAAAAAAAAAGCCAAAAATAAAATCCTAAATTTAATTCCACTGTAATGCCTTTGGCTAAGAGGCCGCATTTAACAGTGATGTTTAACTGTGTCATCAGCTGATATCACGCTGAATAAACATCACATCGTGTACCGGGTCCTGTGTCGATGCAGGAGAGTCCGTGATGTGAGGATAGAGTCAATATTTGAAGTAAAGTGTGTATTCTGGCCGGTCGCCGTGATGCTGGCAGACTTTGATGATCCTAAGCCTTTAAACTCTGTTTATTGTTTGTGTCTGATTTGACCCTCCTTCACCTGTAAATTAAAAGCAAATCCTATTTTTTTTTAAACTTCGCACCACTACAAATCCCTGCTTTTCTTTTGGGCCTTGATTCAGAATCAGTAATCAAATGAAATGATATTAGAGTTTGGAAGAGACAGCGCCGGGTTCACCTGTATCCAGGTTGTGAGAAGGTTATATAATTAAAAATTCTGATAAATCATGATAAAAAGAGAAGGAGACATGATGTGATGTGAGTTTTGTCTAGTGTTACTCTCATCAATCACCTTCCTAACATTGTGTAGATCTCCCTTGTGCCTCCAAAACAGTTGTGACTCATCAGAAAATGGAGGTGGACCTTCTGAGGGTGTCCTGTGGTGTCTGGTAACAGGATGTTGATGGTGGGGGGTCTTTGAGGGGAGGGGCCTCTGTGGATCATCCCACAGATACTTGATCAGCTTGGGATCTAGTGAATGTGGAGGCCAGGTCAACACCTTGAGATGTTCTTCATGTTTTTTTGAGTTGTTCCTAATTTGTTTTCACAGCTGCCATCAAGGAGTGTCATTGCTATGGGGTGGGGGTGTCTGGTTTTTAGTCTAGGTGGGTGCTAC
Source organism: Planiliza haematocheilus (assembly GCA_005024645.1). Classification (NCBI taxonomy): domain Eukaryota; kingdom Metazoa; phylum Chordata; class Actinopteri; order Mugiliformes; family Mugilidae; genus Planiliza; species Planiliza haematocheilus. Next base: position 1,138,717 of record SRSE01000635.1, read on the forward strand.
ATGACTAAGTAACATCCACACCAATGAATGAATGTCAGGTCCAAAAGTTTCCAAGCAGAACATTGAATCGTCACAAGATGGTCAGTGTTTTTTACTTCTAACTGTCAGTGGTCTTAATGTTATGGCTGATTAGTTGCAGAAGTCGGTGTCAAGAGTTTGACAAACTGAAAAACTCCTCTTCTGGGCAACGGAGGTGTGTTAAGGATAAAATCTGACGTCACGTTTCATTTACGACACAGTACTTCTGCTTTCAGTGGCCTTAATGTTGTGGCGGATTGGTGTAGATCATTTTATAGTCCACAGTCATTCTTGCTTCTTTCAGCGGTTTTCTGCCTCTTCCTTTTCCTTTCATTAAAATTTCAATTTTGCTGAATAATAAACGGAGAGACGTTTTAAAAGGGTTAAATATTTCTGTATTTTCTGGAAAAGGCCTGTTTATCAGCGGCGGCCCATGACCTGACATGCTGCGTCGTACAAATCCAATATCTGATGAAAAATAATGTCCCAAACATAGTCATTTTGTTTGCAGTCTCTCGTGAAGAAAACTTTAAATGATTTTTGTCAGCTTCAGCTTCTCTCTCTGTCTGTCTAGGTAATGACTATGGATGCCTCAGTGTCGTCTCAGCTGGAGAGCAGTTTAAACAGCTCAGTGACAGATGGCGAAGAGAACCACGGTGACGCCAGCGCATCCGATGCGGACATTACTCAGGTATACACGCGGTCTGGAACGAGGTGGTTTCTTTTTTGTTGCCGTGATTTTATCCGTGGATTTTGGCACCAATGTCGTGACTTTTCCCACGAAGATATCAGTGGCGGCGGAGTCCTCCCAGCTGTCCGACAGTGAGACGGTGCAGGTCCCAGGTGTAATCCAGGCCCCCCAGACCTCGGTTATACAGTCGCCGCAAGTCCAGACTGTCCAGGTGAGGGCAAAAACTAATCTAATCTAATTTAATCTGAACTCTGTTAAGCACAATTTCTTTTTTTTAAACTGAGAACAGGTTGGACTCCAGTACCAAACTCTGTATCAGTCAAATAAAGCTGCTGTAAAGCCCGTGGGGTAAAACCAAAAAGTCAGTGCTTAGGTGATTCAACTCCCAAGTCAAGCTTCAACTAGTTTCAGAAGAAGCCGTTCAAGTTTAGCTTGTGCCAAGTCCATCAGAGCATGTGTTAGATCAGTGAAGACAAGTCTGTTTCAAGTATCAAAGTGTTCGGGATTAAGCAGAGCAAGTGTCAGGTCAGGTCTCAAGCCAATGAAGTCCGTCAAAGCATGTCCAACTAGTCAAGTAGGGCAAGGTAAGACCTTAAGACTGAAGTCATTCAAGACATCTACAAGTCAAGACTCAACTGAGTGAGTTTCAGAGCAAGTCTTTGGTAAAGAAAGAACAGGTATTTTCTCAAGTCCATTAACATGTGTTTGTCTCGTCAGACAGACGAGTCATTCGAGACAGCTCCAAGTCAAGACTCGATATAGCAAGTCTTAAGCCCTCTGATGTTGGGAACGTGCCATGTCTCTAAAATCAACAAAGACAAGTATGTTTCAAGTATTGAGTCAGATCAGATCATTCAGAGCGAGCCTCAAGTCAAGTGTCGAGTCAATGAAGACAAGGACGGGCTTTTTTTTAACTGTGTGAGACCAGTTGACGTTGACGTTACCCAAGTTGGATCTTGAGCTTGTCCCAGGTCTGATGGCATTCAAGTCAAGTCGAGGTCTCTTCTCAACCCTCTTAGCCACTTATCAACCTATTGACGTTTAGCCCATGTGAAGTTACCAGCCATACAACATTTGAGCAAGTGTCAAGTCAAGTGTCAAGTCAATCTTGAGAGGCCTTTTGTCAAGTCCTTCAAAGTACGTCAAAGTCTAGTCTCAACCCTTTGACTGTATATATGGACAAACCCTCATTGACCTTACCCAAGTTGGACCTTGCGCTAGCTAGTCTCAAGACATTCAAGTCAGGCACTGAATATACAATAAGTCCAAGTCTTTTCTCAAATTCTGTCAGAGCAACCCTCTGAGTCAATTATTAAGCCTTGACCAGACTATAAGTCAAGTCCCAAAGTTCTTCACAGCACGTCAACAAGTCAACCTAGCCATTCAAGACAACCCAGAGCCAAGTCTTCCTTGTGTCAGACCAAGTCCTTCCAGAAAGGTCCCAACACTTCAGGTTATTAGGTCCAGTCTTTGTTCTGGTGATTTAAGTCAAAGCCTACGTAGCGGATCTCACCATTCAGGAAACAGCCAGTACAAACCGTCCACTCTGTGTTCGCAGCGTAATCTGAAGGTTGGGACGTCAGTGTGTTTAGTGAATGGATGTTTATCTGCCGTGTGTTGAAGGTAAACTGGAGGTCTTATGGTGTAACGCAGTGCCTCTGTTAATAGGATTGAGCAGGAGGAGGCAAGGTTTAAGCTCATCAGTCTAACCTTCGAGAGATGTTGTTGTGTCTGGGTGTGAGAGCAGCTCCACAAACCAAACTGTGAGGTGAAGAAAAAATGTACTTCTAATTGTTATAAAAAAAGAAAAGTGCTTGTCTTGAGTGGAATAGTTTGTGGACTGGAAATTAAACCCCGGCTCACACGTATCGGCGTACCAGCGGTGGATTTCTCGAATGTGCAGCTTTATTTGCAAGGCTGTGGTTAGTTTGTGATCTGATGAAAAGTAGTTTTACAAAGAAATGTTGAGGAAAGAGATTAAATCAGTGACCTGCTCAGAGGCACGGTGCAGACGCAACTACACCACACGGCGGTTTTGTCGAAGTGCACTCTACTTCATATCAGTGAGTCTATCAGCGGGAAGTTTTTACTTCTCGCTGATAGACTTCTCGGTTTAGGCTGAGCCTTTACAGTGGTAATCAAATCGATCAGGCATAACATTATGACCACCTTCCTAATATTGTGTTGGTCTCCCTTGTGCCTCCAAAACAGTTGTGACTCATCAGGGAATGGGCCTTCTGAGGGTGTCCTGTGGTGTCTGGCAACATGATGTTGTTAGTGGGGAGGCCTTTGGGTCCTATGGGGTGAGGGAAGGGGCCTCACAGATACTTGATCAGTTTGGTATCTAGTGAATTTGGCGACCAAGTCAACACCTCGTGATGTTCTTGCTGCCATCAAGGAGTGTCATTGCTATGGGGTGGGGGTGCCCGGTCTGGTCTAGGTGGGTGCTACATGTCTAAGTAACATCCACGCCAGTGAATGAATGCCAGGTCCAAACGTTTCCCAGCAGAACATCTGATCTGAAAGCAGTTTCTTGTTTTCAGATCCCTTAAACCTGTTGAGCATATACCCAAGCGCCATTATCAATGAACAGACGTGCACAAGCCTCGGTTTAAGCTGCTGCCTTTTTCTCGTTCATTCCGCTCAAATGTTAGTCATGAAAGCCTCCTGGCTGATGACATGCAACCCGGTCACCTTTATATTTATTATTCCAAGAAACATATTTAGTCATGCACGGAGGAAGGAGTGTGTTAACTCATACTGGGCTTGTGACTCTCTTAGGACACATAATGGGTCGAAATAATTGAGGCTGGAATGGAATGCTGCTCAGATTCCTTCTCTGGCGTCAACCTCGTCTTTCACAAACACATCCCGGTTGCATCACGAAAAAGCCAGTGTGTGCAAGGAAGCGGCCCCTCAGCTGTAACATTTAACACGGGAGATGTTGCCAAAAATGAAAAGAAATGAATGAAAATCACTGCAGATTACGCACACGCTTTTCTCTGCAGGTTGCCACCGTAGCAGAGATGGAGGATGACGAGTCAGCTGCAGACGCACAGAAGAGACGGGAGATTCTCTCCAGGCGTCCGTCTTATCGGTGAGAAGACGTCAGCAGCAAGAAGAGAAAAAAAAAAACTAGAGATATGCAGCAAGTAAAGTGTGGCCACGTTAAAGTGTGTGTGAGGAATCACTTCATGGGATTCTGTTCTCTGGCAGAAAAATTCTTAATGAGCTTTCTTCGGATTCGCCGGCAGTTCCGAAAATCGACGAGGAGCAGGGAGAGGATGAGGAGCCGGTCTCCAGCACACCGTCGGTGTCGCCGCCGTCCTCCATCTACCAGACCAGCTCAGGACAATATAGTTAGTACATATTGTGTATTATACATCACAAAGGGAGCTTCTTGATAACTTGAGAAGGTGCCAATGCATAAATCGTTGTCAATTCATTCGACTTTGACTCCCAACAGTTGCGATCAGCCAGGGCAGAGCCATCCAGCTGAGGAGCCCGGGAGTCGAAGCCATTCAGGGGGCCCAGACCCTGGCAGTGACCGGCTCTCCCGCGCCGCAGCCTGGTGCTGCCATCCTGCAGTGTGCAGCCCAGCCCGGAGACGCCCCACAACAGTTCTACATCCAGGGAGGACAGGTGCTCATCCAAGGTGAGGCTCAGATAAGTTTGAATTTGCAAGGTCACAAATGCTTGAGACCTGTCACCATAAGTCAAGTGAACAAGTGAAACCATCCTCAAGGCCTTAGTATGGGCTACACTGGATGTGAAGAGCCATTGTTCATTGGAGCCAGGACATTATCAACAGTCCTGAAAAACATGTGACGTTTGGATCATGTCCTAGCTGTCACAGTCCGTTCCAAATAAGTCAACATGACTGAGGACGCTGACATCTTGAAATATTCCACCAGTCACACCTCCATTGCTCAGGGCTTGAACTCCTAGATCCAGTGCATCAATCACTTTTGACTCGCTTGGAGTCATATCGGCAAGAAGGTCATTTGTCCAAGATGAGTCTGTGACTCATTGAGACAGAGCGAAGGATTCCCCTGAAGGAACCTGACTCCAGGTCAAGATCTTCCCTCGGATCAGCTGGTCTTCTGCTGGTTTCTGATCTGCTGCTTCACGTCATACAAAGATCTTCTCACTGTCATCCAGCAGACCGTTTGAGAACCTCTACCTCCTGTTGAAGGGGTTCTATCTGCATTCTTGGATGGATTCTATGCTGGATTTTGCAAACTCAGCTGAAGACTTCTTAGTTCTTTCTCCTCCGGCTGAGATCACCACCTCTATGTTCTTCCAAAAAAAAAGTCCACTCAAGAGAAAACCATTTTCATCTTGGTATGAGGAGCGGAATTTGGCCTGAACTGTATAGATTAGGTCTGCAAGCTTTTGCCTTTTAAACCAAGAGGGTTCCATGGCTAAGCATCGGCACATCTAATCAGATTTGATTTCAGGCTTCTTTAGCTCTAAATTTGCTAATGTAGTGTTATTGACCAGGACAGGTCTACCTTTACCGAAGGCAGCTGCGGACTCTCCTCATCACAGAGGCTTTTAATATAGATCATACAGTAGCTGTGCCCACAGGGGAATATAGCGGATGAGATTACAGAGCATTTCTGGGCCCAAATGAATTTCATTCTCTGCTGTTACTCTCTCTGCGAAAGACTTCAGATTGCTTCTCTCGACAAAACAGCTGACAGTCTTTCTCGTATGTGCTGTAAAAAGACCGTCTGCTCTTTCACTTAACCAAAGCGCCCATCCGTTAATTGAGAGACTGACAGGAAGGGCTGTATTATATTTATTACAGTAAGAACAATACTTTAAAAACACAGTTCCATGCAAACATATCTGATCATACGTTCTGAGATCTCAAGCCATTCGCACAAAAACCGTAAAGGCCCACATATTTACCATAAGTGATTTCTCAATAACCTTTTTTTCTGCAGGTGACACTGACGCTGCAGTTAGATCCTAAGAAAAACCATTCAGTATATGCTTTACCTATATTTTGTTGCGGTTAGTAGTAGTGCCCTTGTTTCACAGTTTGTGCTGTGGTCACTCACTCCCACAGTTGTGTTTCAGCTGCAGTTTTTGGCCGCTCTCACTTTGGCACAGTGTTATTTGCCTACTCATTCTGACCTATGCACCCAGAAGCTGTTTACTTCCACCCAGCTGCAGAGCGCTGTAGTAACAACAAGGGCCCGGGTGGAGCTGCTCGGCTGCAGGCGCCTGCAATCGTTGCTAACTGGTGGTGTTAACCACAGACTGAGCTATGAATAACCAATCTCAGCTCACACCATGAGATCTGTATGACTTCAGTGAAGCTACTAAGTTTCAAGTGCATACGAGTGAGTAGCATGTAGTGGTGAGGTTGCAACCAACCGTACCAGGGGTACTGTTTCGCTACCAAGCATATAAGAGAAACTACTGTGATGTGGTCAAAGGTTGCCTCTAGGTTCAGTGTTTCTGAGCAGCTGTAGAAACACGGTGGTACAATATAGTTGCCTCTGCAGAAGAGGACATGATTAGATGTAAGGAACTCCATGATACACAAAGCCAACTGTTGGATGTTTTGGTTGTACCGTTAGCACTGGTTGGATACCTGTCCGGCATTTTGAATCGGCAGTAGAACGAGTCCTAGCTGCTCAGCTTAGTGCACGAGAAGCCAAACCGGTCCATAGTTGCTCTGTTAGGAAATGATTATGCTCAGGCAAATATCCGCCAGGCCAATCAAATCGTTTGGACGGGATTTATGTTGTGACGGACAGAAAAGTAACAGCGACATACGCCTTCTCTGCACTGTGCAGTTGTTTAGAGTATTTAAGTCAGTTGACGGAGAAGTAACTTTAAAAGATGAAGCATTAACACCCGCTAAGGCGTTAGTTGAGAATGCTCATTACTCCAATTGGTTGAGTATGCGTATCCAGTTGCGTGCAAATGTATTTTTTATCTGTATCGGTTGAAACATGCTCTTTTATGAAATCCAGATGTCATCAGTGTGTACCAGGCTAAAAACACAAGTGAGGAAAGTAAAGAAAATGTTCCAAAAGCTTTTTTTTTTAACATTTTACATCTTCCAGAACATTCGTATGTGTAAATATTGAAACACCGTGATGTATGTTGGGTTGTTGCCCTAGCTAACTTCCTAGATGGCAGTGTACGGCTAGCTGGCACTAGCTAGGTTCTCAGTCAACCAGGTCATGGTATATCCGAAAGATAAGGACAATTAGACTTGTGGAGTTTCTTGAAGATGTTTCATCCGAGCAGCTTCTTCAGTTCTAGTGGGGTTATATAGGAACATCTGCGGGTGTTGTCCCTTTAAAACTCACATGACTAGAGTCTGTAATGACTACATACATGAAACTGGAGGATTCTGCTTTCCTTCCTCAGTGAATGCTACTCTAACAACCAGACAGAAGGCGTGAACGGGGTGAAACTTGTTGTGGACAGATGTTTCGTAAGTTAAAAGTAATGTCAGATTATATCTCAGGGGTTTTCCAATTTGACATAGATGGCTAGTTTTACTCTTCTTTGACACCATCTGTCTTCTGTATAAAATATACGCAGATCAACCACAACATTAAAACCACTGACAGGAGAATTAAATAACATTGACCATCCTTGTCAATTCAATGTGGTGGGTGGACCTCGCATTCATTCATTCATTGGTGTGGATGTTACTTAGACATGTAGCACCCACCTAGACCAGACCAGGCACCCCCACCCCATAGCAATGACACTCCTTGATGGCAGCAGCCATCCCCAGCAGGATGCAGCCTAACACAGGGACACGCTAGGGGTTGAACAACTTGCAACAGCTTGCAACAACGAAATCTAATATTCTTGACCTGAGTACATATATGTTGTAACGTCGCACACAAAAGAAGCTACAGAGGCATTTCTGCAAGTTTACTGAAGCTTGAACACAATCTACCGTCGGCAGTAGCCAACGGACACTGATTTGGACCGTTCCTCTGCTAGCGTTAGCAGGTTGCCTTTCAGATGAGTGTGCATAGCAGCAGTACTTGTAGTTGTGTTCCAGGATTGACTCACATATTGTGCATGTCACAACAGTAGTATGGACTTTAGCTTTAGTGAAGTATTTCAACACACTTGTTGAACCAATGCTAGATTGCTTTAATGACCCACTTCTCGGAGGCGTCCATGTAGGGCTGGGCGATAAAACGATAACGATGTATATCGCAATAGACACATGGTCGATATCAATAGAAAATACGTTCGATATAATGTTTGATATTTTTTAGAGAAAAATAGGAAGAAAACCCCGAGACACAACTGCAAGGCATTCTGGGGGATGTAGGCAGAGGAAGGGCTTTAGCCTCAGGTTGGCGGCATGAAGAACAAAGAACGGCGTGGAGTGAAAGGAGAATATGAGAGCGACAGCGCAAGATGAAATTGTAGATAAAAAAATTAAAGATCACGTTACCAGTTTGGTAATATTTTGGTTATTTTAAGTCAGACATGAGTCACACTGATGTTGTCTGCAAAGTTGGTGGCGAGTGAGCATTTAAATTGGCTCTTGTCTCTGTCTGGATTAGTTGTGTAAGAGTCGGTTAAGTTTGGTTTCTCTGCGTATTGTTTGCTGGTCCAGTCTGGTCGTACGTTTAGTTTGAGTGAGATGGAAGATGTTTGAATGGAGCCGTTTATTGATTATCAATCAAACGTGGTAGGACTCAACTGAGCCAATTAAGCAGACTCTAGATTTATGAGTCATCTTTGATGGACGGTTGTTTGAACCGAATCTTTTTTTCCACCGCTACTGAATTAATTATAAATGAATGAAATTTAAATGCTATTGAATATGTCATTGTTATCATTTTTAAAAAATTAAAATGAACGAAAAAGTCTAGCGCACTACATCAAAGCGATATAAAGAAATAACGGATGCAGCTTAGCACAGTTGAGAAGTCTGAGTAGAATAGGTTAAAAAAAATGAATCAATAATTATCGATATCGACTGATATGAAACACTTATATCGTGATACATTTTTCAGCCATATCGCCCAGCCCTACGCCAATGTTGCTATTGTCACGTTGACTAGATCCCAAACAGTCCCAACTGGTTTGGAGACCTACACAATAGTAGGTCATAATGTTATGCCTGATCAGTGTATGTGCAATGTTGTCCTCTTAGGACTGTCCTTTGTCCTTCAGGCCGTAGGCGGACTACCAGATCCTGACTTTAGGGCCGGCTGTGAGCCATGCGTTTGTCAATGGCTTGCTCTGTTCCCCTAACGTATACGTCCGTACATTCCTTCCCGCTCTGAACGCGCAGTGTGTTTCGGGTTCAACAGGTTCAGACGTAAGAAGAAGTGAGGCGACGTCACAGCTGTCCTTTTAATGTCAGTGTGGAGCGTCCCTCCCTTAACAAAAACACAGTGATTATTACTTTCAGGTGATTACGCCAAACTGAGCAGATCACCCTGACGCAGCGTGTATAATTATCTCATGAAATCAAAACTTTTAAAGAGACAATAAACGCTAATGTCTTTTATTAACTCATTCTAATAATGCTGATATTATATTAATTTGACTTAGTAGGAAGTAGTTGCTGTTTATTATTGAGAAAGAGGAAACGGGTTCAGCCACGCCGCATCGGTTTGCTGCAAGTGTTTTCCACCTCCTCTTCTTTGGAAGTAGGAGAAACTGTTCCACTTTATCAATAAAGTGAAAATAATGCTGCGAAAAAAAAAAAGAAGTCCTGCAGGGTTTGAGTTATCTCCTAAGTGGATTACTGCGCACCCTCAGAAAAACAAACGAATGCATGATTCCTGTTAGCGTGATTTGAGACACTTCCTCTGCGGTGGAGGGTTTTCAGTCACCCAGCGCCACCAAGCAGCACGTAGAATCCTTTCACGTGCTTTTATTTTGTATTATTATTCGTTTTTTTGCAGAGTCCTGCCACTTTCTTCCCACTTCCCTTCACGCGGAACGACTTGAACCCATGGAGCTCAACAGTTTGCACGGCAGCCACTTGGGACACAATATCCTCTTGTTTGTCGAGCGTCTCTCTAGTTGCGTCACTGGGGCTAAAAATACAACCCCTCCACTACCTTCCCCTCCCTCCCTCCCTCTGGCTCCCCCTCCCTCCCTCCCTCCCTCCCTAGCCTGCCCGCCTGCCTGCCCAGCTCACATTGTGTTTCTGTACTTCAGCGGCTGATCTGCAGGGAGGGGAGTTAGGAGGAGGAGGAGGGTGAGGAGGAGGAGGAGGAACTCTAATCCTCTGTGTTTTACTGACTTCAGCGCGCAGGGAGTGATGTCATTGTGATGTCAATGCCAGTAATTGTAATCGGGCTGCAAAGTTGACGAGCGACCACTCTGGCACAGAGAGAGCCGAGAGGGGGAAAAGGTTTGTCCTAGCAGGAGGAAGGCGCATAGATTGAAGTGAAGCGCGTTAGGGAAGGAGAGTGAGTGTTTGTTCAGTGCGGAGGTGTTCCTGCTGCCGCGGTGCTGGATTATTGGAAACAGGAGATGGCTGTAACTGGGGATGAGACTGAGTCAGGTACAGGCTTTTTTATTATTATTCTTATTTTATTAACTGCAGAGATCTGTTCTCACTCTGGACATATGTGCACACATTCTACGATAAGGATTTGGAGTGTGTTTGAGGTGGCACCTGCACCGTTTGCAGATTATTTTTTCCAACTTTTGTAAATTTGAATGACTTAGGCGTCACTTTTACTTCATGTGTCGTGGAGTTGGGGATGACTCCGGTGCAGGTGCTTGCCTTTTCTTTAACAACACCAGACAAGAAAAGTAGTGTGGGAAGCTGGGATCCAAAGAGTTGAGAAGCATTCGGTCGGTGCGTTCAGCGCCGTGTCCCGCTGCTCCTAACGCACCGGTTGTCAGGCAGACGGGCAGCAGCAGCAGCAGAAGCAGGGAGGAGGAGGCAAGAGGGGGGGCAAGGTGCGGGTGGCAGTGGAGAGAGAGAGGGGAGGGGGAGGGGGGGGTGAGATAGTTGCCGGTTTGACGTCACTCCAGTTTCCTGGAACAGAAGCCAGGCAGGGAAGGGAGAATGCGAAACGGGCGAGTGAGACGCACGCACTGACGTCAGCACAGCTCGAGTCACTCTGTTATCATAATGAGAGGGAGGGGGGGAGTGAGGCAGGGAGGGGGGGGAGTGTGTGTTTGCGGTTGCGCTCGCTTGCCGTGTGTCTTTCTGAATGAGTGTGTGTGTGACGAGGAGGGGGGGGGGGGGGGGTTAAATGATAGAAACTTCTCAGGAACAAAGTGAGAAAAAAAGCTGAAGCGGAATGAGACAGCATGCAGAGCTGAGCGGTTAACAGTTGACTCATCTCATTGATGACTCAACTCAAGCTACAAAACAGCTTCTTCTTTTTTTTTTTTTTTTTAAATGGCTTTTTCCAGAATCGACTCCACGGCGATTATCACCCGTTATCAGCGGCGCACACACACAGGCGCTGCTTTGCATTAGGACAGACACACAGTCAGCCGGCGCCTGTCAAGTGTTGTAGTAAAATATCTCTCAGTCTGACCCCATTCAGCGTTTAACGTCTCTAAATATATCTTTACATCTTTTTGTTTTTTTGCTCTACATTTAACAGTGACCCCAACATAGTTAGTTGTGACCTTAGCTTTTCATACCAACACCAAGAACGCGTGCTGAGAAATGATATAAAGCCGCTTAAACATATCTTGTTCCATTTTAAAGATCAGTCGGAAAAATCAGTCAAAAAACAAAAATGAGCTTTTTGGCCGAAAAAAATTGTCGCTGAAGCAGCACGGCCGAAACAACACCGCCAAACAGGATGTTGTGATGATGCTAGCAACAACCAAAGCAGCTTTCGGCCCTCAAGTGCATTTTCGGCTGAAAGTTTTTGGTGCATCCCTAAATCTGCATGTTTCTCACCATAGTAATAGGTATTCTGGATGTATATGTGATGTGGGGTGAGGGGGTTTGTTTTTAGACTGATGAGGTCAAATTGACCCCAAGGATGAATAGTATAGGAGGTTAGGTTCAATCCTCTAGCATGATGACTGCTCTAATGTTGAGTTTGTGTTGAATGTGGCTGCTCAGCTGTGCGATCATTTTGCAGCACGTTGTTCTGTTAAACTGGATTCACATTCTGTTATTTAGCCGAGCAACAATTATATAATTCAAGAGCACTCAAAGAACAAAAAACAAACCTCCAAAATGCAAACACAGTTGTATCGGCGGCTCAGATTTAGCGCAGGGCTGTTATATAAGAATGCATTCAGGGGTTTTTTGTTTTCCAGTGGTGTACCTAATGAACTGGCACAAATGTTTTTGCTGACGGCATCACACCTCTTGAGCCCGGGGCCCCCGTAATTTCGGTTGCCACGGTTACAGCCGCCTGACGCTGATCCCATAGCATAAATGACTCATTTTGTGTTGCACGAGGAGCCGAAATTCTTCTTCTTCTCGAGGCCCGTCGGCCGCTAATGTCTTAGGCAGAGTTACGAGAAGCAGTCTCGGCTGTGTTAGCTCGTACTGCGACGCATTGCCGACATCAGACAGTGAGAATTAGAGGAAACTCGTCCTTTGAGGCAGGAAGGAAGAGCGGATGAGCATCCTTGGCTAAGGTTGCGGGGCCCTAACTCTTCTCCGCTCGTCTTCTTCCCACAGCCGCCACGGGGGACATGCCCGCTTACCAGCTGCGATCGCCCAACTCCGGCCTGGCTCAGAGCATCGTGATGGCCGCGTCCCCGGGCAGCATGCAGAGCCCCTCGTCGCAGCACGCCGAAGAGATCACGCGCAAGAGGGAGGTCCGGCTGATGAAAAACAGGTAGGAGCTGGAAGCCCAAGGTGGCTCGGCCTTAGAGAAAGCGAGTGGCTATTTCTGGAGGAGGTAATCAGATTATGTTTGTTGCACGGGCGAAGCAAAAATGCGGTCAATGAGGTGCTGTTGCAAGCACCCTTGCGACCTTAAATTGGAGTTCCCCAAATTGTGAGTCTGATTTCAGGGCATTTGAAACCGTGCATTCAAGGATTATTTAGAGTCATGCACCAAAAGTGAAAGGACACAAGCGCAGCTGAACTGGAAACTCTGACACGAGTGTGACGCTGGCGGTTTGGAGGTTGACGTTGGCAGTTGTTGTTTTTCTGCCAAAGCGACAAGTCACTGGAAGTGCAAAGGTCAAACAAAAAGGTTAAAGATGCACAGGTGCTGCAGCAAGTCAGCGCACCCGGAATAATAAAAGACAGAAACGCTGAAGCTTAGAAAAGGGCTCAGAGTAGCTTCCTTTGAGTTTAAACTACACTTGTTTTTTTAACTCATGTTCCTCCTCTTTCCTCCTGCAGGGAAGCAGCCCGCGAGTGCCGCAGGAAAAAGAAAGAGTACGTGAAGTGTCTGGAAAACCGCGTGGCCGTGCTGGAGAACCAAAACAAGACCCTGATTGAAGAGCTCAAAGCACTGAAGGACATTTACTGCCACAAAGCCGAGTAGCGGCGGCCGCCTGTGGTCCAGTCACGGGCTGGAGACAGTTCACAAGACCGCTACAGCAAAAACACACACACAAAAAAAACAAACTAAAAAGACTCCGGAACAAAAACCGCTTCGACCGTCTTTGTTTCTCTCGCTCACTCAGGCCTGATTCACGCCAAAATTCAGAAGTGTCGCGGCAGGTTGGGGGGGAGGGGTTCGAGTAGCTCGAGCTTGCCAGTTTTGCTCTCGTTCTTATCTTGTGTGCTCCTTTGCATGTGAAGACTCAAGTGTTGTCGTGCGCGCCGTGCTTGCTGCCGCTGCCGGGCCAATGAGAGAGAGGCAGCCAGAGGAGAGGAGACGAACAGGAAGAGGAAATACAGGTGCTTCCTGAAAATGTGGCGCTCAACCGCAGCGATAACCGGAGGGGGAGAGAAAAGAAAAGAATGAAGAAAAAAACTCTTCGCCAGGTCTCGCCACCGGCAAAATTTTCCCTGCGGTCAGGCGAGGTGCGCACAGAAAGCTACGTGACATCCACCAACACCACCACCAGCAGCAGCAGTGGCGACGGCAACGGGGCAACTTTATCTGATCGTGCAACTTGTGTAATTTCGCGCTTCTGATTTTTGATCGTTGCATTCCTTCACGTGAAACGTCCTCAAGCGTTTTTGTCAGTAAAGTGATTTCTCTTTTCTTTCTTTTCAGTGTGTTGGAAAAGTCTTGATTTGCTCAAAAAAAAAGTTTTATATTTAAATATATATATATAATATTATATATTACAGAACATCAAAATACATTTCAAGCCATTTTAGACTGGCGTCGTCTGAGAACCTTTATTTTTTCACGACTCAAGTGGAAATGATGCGTCTGAAGCACAGAATGCACCAAACAGTGTGCACATTATGAGAAATTATATATTCTATTACAGATATTTGAACAATTTAATATATATTAATATCCTAAGAAGCGAATCTTACCTTTGAAGTAGTTGAAGTAAATGTGTGAAAAACCTTCGAAGAATAACTGTTTTGCTTTGACTGTCAAGCAGCTTGTTTTCTGTTCGGAACGATGGCCATCCATTTTGGAATAAAACTGTATTTGATTACGGCTTAATATTTAAAAACGCTCTGTTTAAAGGGCGATGCCAATTTCTTTCTTTTTCTTTTTTTGTAAAGATGTTTTATTTTTAAATACATCATCTCGTGTTAATGTTCGGAGACTGCCTGCTTTCCGTGCTTCTGTTGATGTTAGTAAGTAGTCCCTGGATTATATTTTATTCGTATTATTTTATTTTTTATTTCTTTGTGTGTAGATGACGACAGAAAAGAGCACTCCTCGGAGTAACGGCCGTCTGTTTCGCGTCGGCTGCCAGAGCCCTTTAAAGTCGCAGTTTTTTTTTTTATCAATGAAAACAGCGTGAGTCACCCCCCTGGCTGTCTTGGTATTTACCAGCCAAGCTGTCGCGGCTTGTACTCGGAGGAGTGCCCGTTCTGCTCAGTTCTATAAAAAGAAGCCGGGTGTTGATAAAATTCAGATATTTCTTTTCTTGGTGTCGACCGAGCTGAATTTTCCTGCACTTCACTTTCTTCTTGCTGTTTTAAATGGCTCCATCTTTTACCAGGTGTTCTCCTCTCAGTTGTTTGAACTGTAAAACTATTTTTGTTTTTTTGTTTTTTTTGTTTCTCCAATAAAATATTTGAATCGGATGCGGCTGCGGTCATTTGAGAGGCTTGGACAAACTGTGACGGCTCGTGGGCTGGACTGGGTCAGAGCAGATCTTGTGGTTGTGATCCTACTCTGCAGCGCCTGTCGAGGCGTTCATCCTGCACTGTTATAAACAAATGAGGCTCTTTATCTCGGATAACGCTGCCAAGTCAAACTGCCATTGCATGATCCTGTCTTGTGTTGAGGACCGTTTTACAACCTGGTCAGTTGATCTACACCTGGATTTATCTAAGCAAATAGGTAGGAGCCTCCTGTTGGGTAATTACTGCATGGGTGATTATCTTTAAGCTGGCGACAACTTATTTAACCCCAACTGATGCAATGAGTAGCTTCTCATTTCTTAAACAACCACGTCTAAAGACACAAAAGATGTTAGTCTGTTTGAGAAGGGTCAAATCATTGGCATCAAGCAGAGAAAACATCTAAGGAGATTGAAGAAACTACTAAAACTGGGTTAAGAACTGTCCAACGCATTATTAGAAACTGGAAGGAGAGTGGAGAAGCATCGTCTTTGAGGAAGAAACCAACAGTAGAACTCAGGGCTATGTTTAATAGTGAAAGTAAGAATATTTCCACACGTACAATGTGAAGGGAACTCAAGGGGTTGGGACTGAACAGCTGTGTAGCCTTAAGAAAACCACTAATCAGTGAGGATAACTGGAAATAAAGGCTTCAGTTTGCTAGGGAGCATAAAGATTGGACTCTGGAAGAAGAAGGTCATGTGGTCTGATGAGTCCAGATTTCCCCTGTTCCAGAGTGATGGGGGCATCAGGGTAAGAAGAGAGGCAGATGAAGTGATGCAGCCATCATGCCTAGTGTCTACTGTACAAGCCTGTGCTATGGGGCAGTGCTATGATCTGGGTCTAGGTTCATTAGCTGACTACCTGAATATACTGAATGAGCAGCTTATTCCATCAATGGATCATATTCCAAGATAACAATGTCAGGATTCATGGGGCTCAGATTGTCAAAGAGTGGTTCAGGGAGCATGAGATGGATTGTTCCACCACAGAGTCCAGACCTTAACCCCATTGAGAATCTTTGGGATGTGCTGGAGAAGCTTTGAGCAGTGGTCAGACTCTCCATCATCAATACAAGATCTTGGTGGAAAATTAACGCAACACTGGATGGAAATAAATCTGGTGACATTTCAGGAACTTATAGAAACAATGCCACAGAGAATGTGTGCTGTAATCGAAGAAACGCACAAAGGAAGAGTTTCACTGCTAGGTGTAACCTTGGTGTGTTTATGCCAAGTGTTGTTTGAGGAAGTGGTGGAGTAATCCCGTCTTGGTGGTTTCCTGTGAGCTGTTCAGGATGTTAAAGTTTCCTCATGCTCCTAAAGGTCACAGGTCAACCACACTACTTATCCATTTTGCATAATAATTATTCTTTAAATCAGACTTTGCTCTCCGGCTCTGGCGCCAAATTACATTTCAGGAGCAGGATTTACTCCGTAAAAGTGGATGCAAATGAAAAGGAGCCGTTTCCGTGGCAACCCTTCGGAGGGGTCGTCGATGGCGACGAGAGCTCAGATAATTCGGTGTTGTTTCCTCAGGGGTTTTTAAGAGCCTCCTCGGCCTCCTCCGCCGCAGGTTCACGCGGCTCGGTCCCTCCCGTGCGGGACACCCGGGGCAACTACTGACAACACACCAGTGGGGAATAGACATTTGTTTTTCAGTCTCTTTTAGAGGCACACGCTAACATAAACACACAGGCAGACTGGATTGAACGGGAGAGAGCTGCCTCTGAGGGAGACCTTGAAACCGCTGCTGAACAGACCTTTCTGCCGTCCTTCAAACTGAAGCCTTATCTCTTTTTGGCTCTCTTGAAATGCATTTCAGCTGATACGCAACAAAAGGGTGAATTAAATATTTTGGGAGCCAATCAAACATGCATTACGCCGGCTGTCTCATTAGAATAAATATTAAAAACCATCATGAGGGTTTCTGCTTCATGGACCAGTCAGGATCAAGTCACTTCACTTCCCACAGTTGATCCAGATCACTCCGAGCTCGCTGTATTCATTCCATCCCTCCGTCCGACCGGGTCGAGGAGAGCTGGAGCGTGGGAGTCTATTTAACATTTCACTCCGAGGCCTTTCAAACATCTCCGTGGCCTTCGGTCAACTGTGGCTGGAGTGGAAATTTCCACCTAGAGACTAGCCGCCTACCAGCAAGCTGAAACCTGCAACCTTGACAACGTGAGCGGCCCCTTCCTGTGGCAGTCGGCGAGGACCTCTGCTGTTTGTGACGCGCTACTGCAGCGACTGATATTTGCCTCAAAATCAGGAACAGAGAATAATCTCAAGACATTTTGCTTCATGTTTTTGCATCTTCAGTTTTGGCGTCGCTTGTCCTGTGAAGGGTTGTGGGACCCTATCCTATCTGTCATCAGGCGAGAGGCGGGGAACAGACTGGACAGGTCTCCAGTCTGTCACAGGGCTAACACAGAGAGACAGACAACCATTCACACTCACACCTACGACTAGTTAACCCAGTGAGCATGTCTTTGGACAGTGGGAGGAAGTACCCAGAGAGAACCCACTCAGACACAGGGAGAACATGCAAACAGCCATGGATTCGAACCTTCTTGCTTTGAGACATCAGTGCTAACCCTCTTCTGCATATGCGCTCAAGTAAAACCTTAACCAGATAAAACTAGATTAAAGATTAAACATCATCAGAAATGGGATATAATTATTTTTGTAAAATGACGTGTGATGGAAAATGTGGGCCACGTCCTTTGTTTGACCCATAGCATGTATATAAAGCGAAGATAAAGCAAGTACAGCTCCCCCTGGTGGCTGGCTGCAGTATAGGTCATAAGCCCCGCCCCCTCCATGTTAGGGGGCGGGACTTGGGCCAAACTAAAACACTTAAATACATGTCAAATGTTTTCAAGGATGGTTTCTGTCATTTTAGGTAGTTAATATAATGTTGATGAATGTTTAATTGTCAATCTTTTGGATAAATTTAGTTTTAGTATTAGTTATTTGATGCAATAGAAACAGGATGAGACATAATGGTGACGACCAGTTGCCATGCCAACCATCCCATAGGGCTGTGAGAGTTGTAAAAGACGTAACAGGACGGTGTATAATCCAACATTTTAACCTTTTAAGTGACGGAGGTAAAGCAGAGCGAAGTATTAATTAAACAAAAACGTGAGTGAGTCTGGAGGAAGTGGGCGGGGCATCAATAACGTGACTCCACTCTTTGATCGTACTGTTCCAAACTCTCAAGATGGCACCGCCCATATCCTCGAGAAAATAGCGTCAGTTTGACCAGTGCAAGGAAGTGGAGACGTGTTGTCCATATTTATATACAGTCTATGCTTGGTCCATGTAAAGCTGCTCGTTTTGATCAGATCACTCCTGATGCATGTTCCTAACAGCAGGTCTGCACAGGGCCTCCTCTTAAACTACCCTTCCTTATGTGATTATATCTCTCACTTTCTGTGTCCGCCAACAATCTGATCCCTGCAGCTATTGTCTGATGACCTCTGGAGGAAGCGCGGCCAATGTTTCACGGCTGTCTGTGTAGCCTCGGAGGAAGGGGGAGGGGGGATCCGGGTAATAGATCGTGGATATCAGGGGCCAAGACCTCCATTTCCATGCAGCAGCCATTGTTTACCGTCCCACTAGCAACTTGAGACTCAACAATGGAGCTGGAGAGGAGGCACGACCAGACAGTTTACACTCAGATAACGCTTTAATGCCACCACATGGGCTTTGTTTAGTGCCAGGATATGACGGGGCGTTCTGCTGCAAACTGAAAGCTTCAGGTGCCACAGTGCCGTCCATCGACCACAGACTCTGCATGCTGGTCAGGGGTCGAAGGTCAAAGTGTTTTTTTTAATTGCCATTTCAACCAGATATAGAAGGTGCAGCGCATAGTGAGATGAGAAGATGTTCCTCCAGGACCAGTTGACATCAGTAGCTCCCAAAGTGAAAACGGTGTGAGCAAGTCCCCTTGGTGAAAATATACTTGTTAGTCTTGCACAAATTCTTGTATAAATGCATGTAGGGCCACACCGTAGGCCTAAGCTTATTATGAGGATGTGATTTAATATAAATAATAACATACGAACACCTCTATCTCTAGCCCAACTCCGTACGAGTCCTTGAAGAACTGAAGAAGCTACTCGGATGAGCGGTGAAACATCCTCAAGAATCCCGGCAACCCTTCTTTCAGCTAGATTTATTTATTTTTGTTTTGATATGCGATAACCTGGATGATCTGGTCTCTTAGACATCAGAATATTTGCATACATTTATCTGAATAACTGTATTTTAACTTCCTTGCATTAGATAAATGCATAGAGATGCAGTACCATTTTTGTCCAGCAGGTGTCATCGTTTCACCTGATCCAAAGAATTCAATACGTTGTTTTTTATTTCCAGCTCTCTGGTTAAGCTTCTGTGCACCGAATAAATCAGATTTTTAGGACTTGAAATCACTAATAGACGACACTATTAGACGTGAAAAAAATAATTATTTTTGACGAATTAATTGTCCCGTTTTAACCTAAGTCGATTCTATTTTAGAAGGGGAAGAAGAAGAAGGAACTTAAATACGCAGGAGGGTTTTCTAATCTTTCTTTCAGTTCTCGAAATTAACACAAATCATTGTTTTGCGCCAGAATGTGTGCACATCTTTGTGTAAACCTGCACATTTCACTCTCCGGGCTGATCTATCCATCTAAGAGTTTAATAAGAGGATGTAAATAAATGCGTCCTCGTCGACTTCATAGGAAATAAATCTCATTAGCAGTCATAAATGTTTAGATCCTGTCTGTGCTCTCTCTCTGTCTCTCTCTCTGTCTCTCTCTCTCTCTCTCTCTCTCTCTCTCTCTTTTGTAACCACCCACTTGAACCGGAACCGCTTCTCGGGATTTGCAGCCCTCCCCTGTCGCCCCAGCGCGCTGACAGCCAGCGAGCAGCCACAACACGGACACACGCAATCACCGTGCGCACCGCCGCTCCTCTGCCGCACACGGGGACGCGTCCTGCTCTTGCGATGCCCGCGGTGGCGGCGGCGGCGCGTCTGCTCGCTGCACCCATCGCCTGCTACCGGTGGTGGAAGTGACATCCTCCTCCTCCTCCGCCTTCGCATCCTCCTCCTCCTTCTCCTCCTCCGCGACTGGCCGCACTCCGCAAGAGACGCACACCGACGCACCGACTGTGGATCTGCGGGCGCCGCCACCACCGCCGCGGATGCTCCCGGCGCGCTCTGGTGATCTACGCCGGCGCCGTGGGGGTCGATTCCGCTCCGATACGGGAAGGATAGTTTAGAAAGAGAGAGAGAGAGATGGGGAGCACGACCTCTTGCTGCGTATCTGGAAGCCCCAAGCTCCGCAGAAATGCCCACTCGAGGCTGGAGTCGTACCACCAGGAGTCGGATCTGAGCAGGGAGGAGACGGGGTGCAACCTGCAGCACATCAGCGACAGGGAGAACGTTGACGGTAAAAGAAATGAATAAAAGTGTGTGTTTGGGGTTGCCAGCGTTTGCGATTAGGTCAATCGTGGTGTTGGTTTTGGGATGGGTGCAGGAGAAGGTTGGAACATGGGGGGTAATGGCCCAAATATAGCCTCATATGAAA
The DNA here is from genome assembly GCA_005024645.1 of Planiliza haematocheilus. Lineage (NCBI taxonomy): Eukaryota > Metazoa > Chordata > Actinopteri > Mugiliformes > Mugilidae > Planiliza > Planiliza haematocheilus. The sequence continues at coordinate 1,159,186 of SRSE01000635.1, forward strand.
ATCAAATGTCATCATAAACCAAACAAACAAAAAAATAGAGACCACATGAATGAGTGAGTGGATAATACAACAGTTAATGAGCAGAGAAGCTTGGAAAATTCAAAGAACAGATAATTAGATCACCATAAATCATCATAAAACAGCCGTAAAAGTCCATTAAATCAGTATTCTGTAATAACTGTCAACACACTTTGAAGATATTTGAACTGCATCCAGTCTAAAATAGTGTCTTTGTGAAATATTTACCACCGTAACCGTCAAACTAAGTCTCAGGTGATCCCTCTTGACCTCTCTTAAACCTGCACCTCTTCCCCTGGAGAATCAGCAGCCGGGGGCCCTGAGCCGAGTCATGTGTGCGCCTTCCCCTCCCCACGTGTCCCCTGTGTGGACACACCTGGGGAGGGTGGGTCGTGGACAACGTCCCGTTCATGGCGGCGCAGCAGACTCCTTTTGTGTTGCTCTTTGTTTTGGGCCTGCAAACGCGGAACGTAGCCCCCTCCTCCCCCTCCAACCGCCACCGCCGCCGCACACCGCCACCACTCACACATGCTAATATGCATTACAATTGAGCCATTCACACTGGGACGAGTCCACTAAATGGCCTGCCTATTTTCAGCGGACGCCTGTGCGTGCATTTTCTCACAAACTGTACAAGGGCCTCCTTTATATATGGGCCCGTACACTGGGTAGCTGGGTTTCAGACTGTTTTCATGCAGCGTATTCTACCAGACAGCTGTTTATAAGGACGGTAATTCACAGGTTATCTTTAAACTGTGTCAGTAAATCCACTTTTGACATCAGTTTTGGATCTGGAGGCATAGCAACCTTCAAATACATGCTCTATCCTGGCTCGTAAGGGGCAGGATCATACGAGAGTTGCAGCGTAGACGTGTTTGCATGAAGGGCTACTAATTGGTCTGTTGCCCTAATTAATGCAATCCCTTGGGAATGGGTTTACCCATTTTGCTTTGGGACAATTCAGGATGGTTTGAACTTTTTATGCAGAGAACAAGAGAGAGACAAGCAACCACAGGGCAAGAGAGGCTGGGATGCCATTCAAGGACAGGATTCGATTGCAGCCTGGGCCACCGTGCTGAGGTCTGCATCCTCGGTTTATAGGGCACTCACTCGCCCTGTTTTACACAACATTCTGCATCTTTTAGTTTCCTTGTCCAGCGCAGAAAGGAGTTCTGAATCCTCTTCCGGGGATCCGATGGGCCCCATGCTTTCGAGTCCCGCCTTAGCCGAGAAAAAGCAGAGATAGTTCACTATCTGTACCTACGGCTCACGGAACAAATCACATCTGCAAATCGTACAAATCGAGCTGTGATGCAGTACGATTTGCATCACATATTCTAGCACGCTAATCTGATCTAGTCTTTTTTTGGGCATGCCAGGAAGAACAGGCAGCAGCTCAAGTCATAGCACAACACAATTTAGAAAATCTTTGGTGCAACTACACTCAGACTGTTTGTCGTTTGACGTCCCAAGCTGCCGCTTTGCTCTTTAAGAAAACCGTGTCCCGTCGGTCCTTCTTACCCTCCGTCAGACTGAGCAGAAGACTTTCACTGAGTCACTATGGTGGGAGATCTTCCTCTTAATTGATCGCTGATGTCATTTCCTTTTCGTGAACTTGCAGAGTGCATTCTGTTTGCCATTTGTGGAGGCTATTAACTGGAGTGCTTTGCGTGACACCGGGCTTGGTATTGTTAACAGAGCCTCGGTATCCCCAGCAGGCTTGTAGCGGGATCACTGAAAGCTTTGCAGAAATGTTGTTTTGTTTTAGGTAACCGCTTCATGATAGGATGCAGAAGCGAGCACAGAGCCGTCTGCAGAAAAAGGGACGCAAATGTAGCACTGACGCATCTCGACGGGGGGGGGGGGGCGAAGACGACCCGTGCTGGGAGGGCCATCTGTCACGGCGATACCTGCGATTTGAGCGCGTCTAACGTCTTCGGTCTTTTTGAATTCACGCGCAGCACGGTGGAGATTAGCGGGCTTCATTAGAATCTGCAATATCAGAATAAAAAACACCCAGAGAGGCAGCTGCCAGCTGGTGTCAGAGCAGATAGCGGAAGCCCCCGGGGACGGAGGGGTAGCCGAGAATTAACGGCTCAATTTGGAGCATGACGCGCCCTCATTGAGTGGGCTGGCTTTTCAGTTCTGTGGCTGCTGTGTTCGGCGATGCAGTCGATTTGGAGCCCAGCAGAATTTCACACCGAGGCCGAAAGAGCGCCCTGCATTGAGCCTTTGTCGCTACCTTTGTCTGCAATGAGTGCCGTGACCTTTGCAATGTCCCGAGCACTTCCCTTTGTGACGCACAGGGGCACGGTTTTATGAAACGAAAGAGAAACGCACACCAAGATCTTCTCAGAGCCCGTTAGCTAACTGGTTCAAAAAGCATTTGAGAAAGGCAACTGGACTTGTAGAGCTTTAGAGAAGATGTTGAGACCTTAGAGTTGAGGAAGCTACTCGGACGAGTGACGGGACGTCTTCTCAAAAACGTCCCTACCCAGCCGGACTCAAGCAGTTATGAGCTTGAGGTTCTGCTCAAGGTTTCTACTTGTTTAAAGGGAGTATTTCTTTTTCCACCGTCGCCTTCTTACTTGCTTTCTTTGGGGCTTTCAGGGTCTGGATTTTGTAAGGCATCCCTAGACAATTTGAAATGTCATTGACGCTATATAGATAAATTGAATATTTAAGGAATTCATCGGCCGACTGGAGTTTGCATGTTCTCCCTGTGTCTGCGTGGGTTCTCTCCAGGTTCTCGCTGGTTAGGTTCATTGGTGATTCTAAATTGCCTGTAGGTGTACCCCGTGGTGCCAAATCGTAACGGTTCCTACTATACTAGAATTTCTACACGACTGTACTACCGTGGTTTACTATACTACCGGTGCCAGTTTCCGCTACATAGCGGCCGCCTCTACTCTCCATCCGGCTTCTCACTGCATGCTACTCCCTTGTAAACAAACCCACATGGCCACTACTGCAACTGAACTACACAGCCGGCCTTTAACCGTACTTAGTTGCAAAGCTGCAATAAGAAAATGTGATGCCTTTCGACGAGCTAAAAATGTGTCGATGTTGCGGGAGAAAGTCTGTATATAACCCTCACTTGCATCACCTGAAACTAGATTTCTATTTTCCTGCACAGTTTGGAATGAAAAATGACAGCCCCGTTCTTAAAAAGCCTTAAGTTGAGGTTGTTTCTTAGGGGCGGCAGCTTTAAATCCCACTGGAACGGCTTACAGAGGCTGTGGGAGGACGCGTCAAAGCCTTACAAGCTTCTTGTATAATTTCTTGTCACACATAAAAAGAAGTCACGGGGATCTTTTGCAGGTTGCAGGTTGTGTAAATTGTTTTTAATTCAATTTTTGATGTTTAAATAAGTTTCAAACTGACAATAGCAAGCATGTAAACCAAAGCAGACGTATTATCAACCGCAGAAATTCAGCCTGACGGGATGTTTGTGTCCTCAGACAGCCGTGTCTGTCTCACTCTGGGCTATTATGTCACTTGGCTCGGATTTTAGGTTTAGTCCCGGAGTCCTGAAGCGAACTCCCCGCGGCCCTCTCTGCTGAGGACAGATAATCGCTCCACTACGTAACACCGGCACGTCCCCCCCCGACCCGAGGTCCTGAAGCCGATCCAGAACTGAACTGAAAAGGCTTAGTTTGGGTGGATGAATGGGTTCGGCTGTTCTCTGTGGCTTTCGTGCAGATGCGCGGCCATTATGGAAGCGTTTGTGATCATTCTTTGGAAGATGACAGAGATGGGCATGTAACAAACGTCAGGGGCAGTGCTTAATATATAACGGTTTTATTTATATTCCTTATCAAACTATCAGGTAACAGGCATCAGCTATAGCTTTTATTTGTATCATGATGGGTTTCTACATGCACGGTTTTAGTCAGATGTATGTATCTATGACAGACTCCTCCTCTCCTCTCCTCTCTTTTCTCTCTTTTTCTGAGTGTTTCAGAAAGGCAACTGGGCTTGTAGAGCTTTAGAGGAGATGTTGGGACCTTAGAGTTGAGGAAGCTACTCGGACGAGTGACGGGACAAGCTTTGGGTTCTGCTCATGGTTTCTACTTGTTTAAAGGGAGTATTTCTTTTTCCACCGTTGCCTTCTTACTTGCTTTCTTCGGGGCTTTCAGGCTCTGGGTTTTGTAAGGCGTCCCTAGACAATTTGAATTGACACCATATAGATAAATAGAATATTTAAGGAATTCATTGGCCGACTGGGTTCTCTCCAGGTTCTCCAGGTTCCTCCCACCGTCCAAAGACATGCTGCTTAGGTTCATTGGTGATTCTAAATTGGCCGTAGGTGTGAGTGTGAATTGGTTGTCTGTCTCTTTGTGTTAGCCCTGAGATAGATTGGAGACCTTGTCCCAATGACAGCTGCGATAGGCCCCTGTGCAACCCTCCAAAGGACTTATTAAAGTTCTTATCAGGATGTGAATTAGGTGTCAGTTCATTTGAATTTCAATTTGGAGCATGTGTCATTTTGTTGTTAACAAATCTAACTCCACGGCGCTCGTGCGTCACTACGTTCGCTGTCAGTTTTCTGTCCACTGCGTAAGGCCCGCTTTAATTTGTAATTCCATTTCCAAACCGAGAGTGCAGAGAAGCTGGTCTGGCTTTCAAACTATAAGAGTGCAGCAAACCAAAAACCCTGGCATTCAGTCAGTGCCAAGTCTTCACATTAAAATCACATGCGCTGATTTATTCATTTTTACTTTTAAAGGTGGGAATTTAACAGTTCCATAACACAGATAACACTGGCATAAATGTGTAAAATAAAACTCCAAAGCACCTCATTAATATTTCATCACATTCCTGCAGAAAGTGTTGCCGTGAACCCGCGAGGGATAACGCCGATGCTACGCCATGAACTAAAAGGAGACACTGAGAGACGCCGTGGAGATGGATGGAGCGAGAGAGAGTCATATGATCTTCCTTCCTCCGACAAAGCTCGCTGTGTTTCTCACTTAAAAAATGACCGCGAGGCGCCACGTGTCAGCTGACGCTCTTTATATTTAGGTGCAGCGTATGGAGGTGGGGGGTGGAAGGGAGCTGGCCTCTCTGGGGGTTTCAGAGCAAGGTTTGGGTAATCTGGTGAAGCTGGTGTTGGTATCCGGACTGGTTTGACAGATGGTAAATGAACAAACCTGGCTTTTTATTTGTGCTCAGAGTCGACGCTTTCTTCCTGTTTTTGGATTATTCAGGAAGAAGCAATCGACAGAAATAAAACAACCCAAGATTGCAGCATTGACGTGGAGCGAGTAGAATACTATGCAGCGTCTCTTTCCATCAGAAAGTGTCATTACCTTAATACATGCAGACTTTAATGTACGGTATGAAAGATTGATTTTTGAAAAGAGGAACTGGAATAAGAGCCTGATTGAACTCGATCCTCTGTTTATTCTCCTCTTAATCAGGGTATTAAAGCTTTCATGAAGTAACACTTTGACATCTTCAGTCCCAGATCTTATATTTAATCTTTGCGTGATTGAGTAAAAGTGTTTGGACAGTAAAGATTGGAAACTTGAAACCAAATATCTTGTAGTTATCTGGGTTTCAGTTAGTTTGTTATCAGTCCTCTCCTTTAAAATGGCTCAGGCCCTCGTTCACACCTTGTGTTCACATCTGTCCCGGGCAATCCGATCACAAGCGGCCTGTCATGGACCCTGTGAGTTGTCAGGTGGGCAGATTGTCCTGCGTTGTCCATCGTCTGCCATTGGAGACTCATTGGTACGCCCATGGGAAGGACCAATTGGCTGGGGTTCCTATTAAACGTCATGCTAACATCACTCTTGGTCGACTGGAGTTGAACTGCAACAGTTTGCCCAACAGTGGTGTACTGAACAGTGCATTGCAACTTGTGCTCACTGTTAGAAGAAATATTTAGTTATTTGTTATTTAAGCATATTTAAGCTTTGTTTTGTCGTCTAAAACCTGGATTTCACACCTTTTGCTTTCGTCTACATGTTTAGTTTCCTCTTGTTTTACCAAGTTCTTTGTTTTATTCAACACTACCCACCTCAGTGCTGCGCTTTCTGCTAACAGTAATCATTGATAATAAACCCCAGTTTATTATCAACAGAGGTGGGTCGTAACACGGCCAGTTTAAAGTGCAGGTGTGAACACATCCAGCACGCACTGAGGTTGCATTTGTCCGATGTGACCTCACGCCACATTTGGAGGCGGCGGCCTGGGACCCATTTGACCTAATTCCTTTTGTAGTGTGTACGTAACAATGCTTCATTAATGCCTACTCAGCAGGGGAGCTCTTGCGTAAGCAGAGTTTTGCCTCATTCACTCAGGAAAAAACAAAAACAAAACACAAAACCCCTACTGTGAACAATCGGTAGTAAAGACAAAGCTCTGTAATTATCTGCCTGTTCATTGGCAATGAAAGCATTTTAAAATATTCTGTCCATGAAGCTGTTAACTAACTGAATAATAAATTAATCTAAACAAGAATGAAGAAATTGAACAGTTAGAATTAGCTGTAATATGAGTACGAGTCGGTAAAAACAAACAGAAACGAATCAGTACGTGGTTCATTATTGATGCAATCATGCTAATGTATACGTGGAGTAAAGTTACGCGTCTATTTACCTTTATTATTACCGGAGATATTTCCGGAACAGCGGTTAAATTACGGTGCGTGTGGATGTTTCACGCCTTGTTCAGAGTTCACACCTTGTTCGGGCGCAGGTGATCCATCAGAGACAGCAGCTGTTGTAATGCTCTACGGCGCCACACATGATGTCGGGGGTTTATTTGCATACAGAGCGGGAAACTGAGATCGGGTCTGAAGTGCTGCCAGGTGTGAACGCAGGTGTGAACTAACCTAATCAAGATTTGTTCCTCCGCTTCTTTGGCGTTTAATAAGCTGACATACTGTTTTATTAGGATGGTGGCTTTGACTTGTAATGCTGGGGAGGGATTCTGTCACAGATTCAGACTAAACTGGCAAGACAGTAGAGGGCTTTTGAGTACTTCAGGGCAACAGTTGGGAACAAGCATTGTGGCCAAATCTGGGAATTAAGAAGAGGAAAGCTCGCTGTCTTAACGCTCAGATGCTTCAAAAACATGGACAAACCAGACGCCGCCGCAGCTATAAGACACAATCTGGCAAAACAGAGAGTGATGGCTGTGGGAAAGCACTGATGTCAAGCAGAGAGCAGGTGTGTAGACAGACTGATCAGGGGGCTGGTTCGAGACAGCAGGTGGAAACAACACAGGTTCATACAAATAAACTGGAGCGAGGAGCATAAAGCAGCTGTTGTCATGGCAGCTGAAACGTGACGTACTCGTGAACGTATTTCGTCCCATCCTTTCTCTCGCCAAGATCACAGCAACAAAGGACTCTACTTGCTGCTTTAATATGAAAAAGCTCCGGGTTACGAGCATGACACGAAATGTTTAAGTGGTAACATCGATCTCATGCCACCGGAGCCGACCAGTTTAGCAAGTGAACGACTGGGTAATTTAACATTGGAAATGTGAAGGCACAGTGAAAGGAAATTACGCCTATCAGCCACAACATTATGACCACTGACAGGAGAAGTAAATAGCACAATACTCCCTTTAAACAAATGGCACTAAATAGCATCTTGTGACAATTCAACGGTCTGCTGGGAAACCTTTGGACCTGCATTCATTCATGTAGATTTTACTTAGCCATGTAGCACCCACCTAGACCAGACCAGGCACCCCCACCCCATAGCAATGACACTCCTTGATGGCAGCAGCCATCCCCAGCAGGATGCAGCCACACACAAAAACAAACAAACTTTAGGAACAACTCAGAAAACATGAAGAACATCTCAAGGTGTTGACCTGGCCTCCAAATTCACTAGATCCCAAACCGATGAAGTGTCTGTGGGACGATCCACAGAGCCCCCCCCCCACTAAGAACGTTGTGTTTCCAGACACAACAGGACACCCTCAGAAGGCCCATGTCCATTCTCTGATGAGTCCCAACTGTTTTGGAGGGACAAGAGTAATTTACACCCCCATCTACACAATATTAGGAAGGTGGTCATAATGTTATGTCTGATTGGTGCATGAAGACAAGTCTATGCAACTAAACTACTGCGCATTAACTGAAAACAACAGTTGAACTCAGACTTTACACCTACGACAAGAAGGTGTCGATTGTTTTGAATATTCTCGTGTTTTAATATTTTTAACAAACACGTCTGGTGTAAAGTTAAACCAATTAAAATTTCAGATATTCTTTCTCACATATGTCTGTGAAGGTTCTCAGTCATCCAGGTCATGGTAATCCAAAAAGTAAAAGTAAATCCGAGTAGCTTCTTCAGTTCTGAAGAAGCTACTCGGATGAGTGGTGAAACGTCTTCTCCAAAAATCTACAAGTCCAGTTGCCTTTTTTGAAACTTTTTTTAGATTCTTTCTCACAGTTTTACCCTGTGACCGGTGACTTTAAAAGGAGTTTATCACGTTGTTGTGTCTGAGCGCAACTGGTTAGATAATGGAGTAATATGACACAGTTTTGCTGAAGTAGCACAGAGCATCCGATTCTTTCCACTGCTGAAGCCACATCGAGACCACACTGCTATTTTTACAGCAGCAAAACGAGTCATGTGTTCCAGTGGGGGGACGGATGAATGGCTCAGCTCAACTTGTCTACTAAATAATAATAAAAAAAATAGTAATAATGATAAACAGCCAAACTGATGAATCAGAAAGTAGACTTCTCCCTTTCTTCCCCCTTTGTTGTGGATAAATTATTCCATCCTATTCACAGGAGAGAGTCCCTGTGTGATTTATTGACTAGTAATGAGGGAGTAATTTGCACTCCCCACTCCCCAGTACGCAGCACCTCGTCTCGCTAATTATCACTTCAGAAAGACGTGGCGGCTTTGAGGCGGTCGAGGCAGAAAACACTTAAAAGGCAGTCTGATTGAAATGAACGCTGATTAGATCGTGCGAGGCGCTGTGCGGTTCACGTTACGAAACCAGCCAGAATAAAAAAAAAGAGCTTCCACTCACTTTGGACGCATGTTCATCACCGGACCGGAGCCTGTGACCGCCGACCCCGATCAAGCAGGGTCAATTGCTGATTGATTGGCCACTGCTTCAGTAGACACAAACATCTGTAAGACGGATCTTGTTCCTGTATTTTTAAACTTAGGTAAAATTCACCCCCAGTGCAGTTGTCATAACTAGAGAATTTAATATAGAGACCAAGGGCCTCGTGTACAAAGACGTGCATGGATTTCCTACTGAAACATGGCGTAAGTTCGTATTCAGGAAACCAGCGTACGTCCATTTCACTCTTGATACATCTGAGCTTTGCCGTGAAAAGAACGTACGCCACGTTTTTGAGCGTACGCACATTTTGTACATGAGGCCCCAGGACTGTTTTTGATGGGGAATGTCTGTGTTTTGGAGGCCAGCCTCAAGTGGCATTCTAGGAACTGCAGTTTCTGGCACTTTCCATGTGTTTTTTAGCCCTTTAAGTTGCAGCTTGGGCGTCCATAGTGGAGCAGTGGTTAGCACTGATGCCTCACAGCAAGAAGGTTCTAGGTTTGAATCCATTCGTCCATCCTTTCTGTGTAGAGTTTGCATGTGGAATTGTCTGTGTGGGTTCTCTCCAGGTTCTCCAGCTTCCTCCCACCGTGCAAAGACATGCTGGTTAGGTTCACTGGTGATTCTAAATTGGTCAGAGTATGAGTGTGAATGGTTGTCTGTCTCTCTGTGTTGGCCCTGAGATAGACTGGAGACGAATGAATGAATGAATGAATGACAGTTGCAGCTTAGTATAATGAAAATCTGACTGGCTCAGCAGATCTTTGCAGGACCCAGAGGTTGCACTAGACTTTTTCGTTGTCTGTCATAATCTATTTTTACCCGTCACTTAATAAATACATATTCAGTAGCAAAAAAACGTTGTTTTTTCAGAACAGTATTGACTTTAAATGGTAACAACAACAACAAAAGGTTCGGCTGCCGACACGTCTTGTCCGTACTCGGAACGGGACTGCGAGCGTAAACAGCTCTTAGGCGGTACCGTAGTGTACTTTGGTGGTACGCTAATTCCATTTTGTTAGCCGTTAGCTGCATAGACATAGACCATTGACTGTATATACTAGACGTGGACATATGGTTAGCCGAGCTCTGACGTGTGCATCAGTATAATCGGTGTACCAGGAAATCGTGCACCGACAAAAGTTCCGCGATGTTTGGAACGCAAACTGCGATGAGAGACAAAAAACAATTAATAAGGTCACTCGCCACCAAGTGGTCAGGGTGTGAATTGCAATCTGTCAAAATGATGGATGCCTTCAGATTTTTCCGTCACATCTTAAAAAAAAAACGGTCAGTGATGGAAAATATTCGGTTAACGCGACCCCTGGCAGGAACGTCATCAGTTCTCAGTGGAGAGACTTTCTCCAGCTTTCCGTCACAGTAAATGCGGGGGTGGAAAAGTTCGTCTGGCTGTTGTACATTGATCATTTTGTGTCGTTTGTGCTACAGTGGTCTAACCATAGTACAGTACTGATGTGCCTGTATGCTGTCAGTGCTTTCCCAGGGAATTTGCCCTTTCTCTCCCAGCAGTATGGGGCCACGTGCATGTGAATGTGTGCAGGTCCTGTTTGTCTAACCCGGTCTAACGCCACGCTGAGCCGACGGCCATTGTGCATATGTGCCAGTGTGAGTGTTTGTTGAAACAGAATAAGAAGGGCTAGAATAACGTCCTCCTGTTGTTTGACACGTGACATGAAAATGAAGACGGAACAAAGGTGCTCTGGCTCAGCAGTCAACACACTTTATTTTACCTGACATTACTAATCTCCCTCTGGCCTAAATGTATTTTAATATTCTGAGTCCTCTATAGCACAAAACAGGGACATGTAATGATGCTTTAGTTCACCAGGATAAACTGATAGGAAGTCAATCCAAATGAGAAAGAAGTAACACGCTCTTGATATATAATTCTTTGTCACTGTTTGGATAAATGTAAGAGAAATGTACTTTTGTGACGTTTTAATCCTCTTAATGTTGGTTTCCCACGCATCATCGATCAGTATTCCACACCTCCATGATGTGTAGCTCACTGCAGACTAGTCCATAGTCTCTCTCCTCTTAGATTAAAACACATGACTGAACAGTGAACACGTTTTCATTGACGGCATGGGAGCGAATCAGTGTCCATGCCACCGCAGACTGCAGCAATAACACCGGCAGTGTTGCGCAAGTTCACGCTGAACTAGTTCAAAGTTCAGCTCGCGCAGATAAAAGTGAACTCGGTCAAGATCAAAGCAGCATAGCATAGCATAGTCCAGGATCTGTGCTGCTTTTTTTGAAGAACTGTTGATTGTATATGCGTATTTTTATAGAAAATAATTCAACTGTCCGTGTGGATTATCTCACGTCTACGCTCACAGCTGGAAAAATAATGTGTTTAGTCCACAGTTCATAATAATATTAACGTGTTCAACACCTGGAACACATTCAGAACAGTGCACGTTGTAGATGCATCAATGAGCGCTCTACCCTGCACCTTTTTTACAGAGCAGGCACCTAATAAATGCATCTGCTCACGTCCAGTGCCTCTTTAGCACCGTTTAGTTGCAGAGGAAACATTTCTGCATAGCTGTTTACTTCCTCTCTGCTTGTGAGGAGTTTGCTTTGCTTGTTCCTGAACGTTTTTTGCAAATGATGCGTTTCATGTGGAAAGACAGAAGATGAAATCATACAAATCTGTGTGCAGCCGGAAGACAGTAAGCTGAGTAAGGCCGATTCACCCAGGAAAGCGAAGGCATTGCATAATAAAGGGTTTAAAATTACACCCGACCTCTTTGGCCGTTGACGAAAATACTTGATCTTTTAGGTTTCCCCATCTGAGAACCTTTGGAAGACCTAAAGTTAAAGAGTTGGAGAAATGGATATTCTTAAAAACAAAGCACATTGTGGTAACAGATAGCAGCACTGTGTTGCTGAGGCCGGCGCGTTTAAGTAAAAGCTGCCACTGACGCAGCAAAGACGCTTGAAAGAGGAAGTCTGCAAAATCCAACGCTCGTCCACCGACAGCTTTGTGTGCGCTCGGGTGTAACGCATGAGCATTACAAATGTGGGACAATGTTCAAGATTCGTTTGCTTGCTTTTGGTTTTGTTAAAAAAATAAAAATAAGTGAAATGCTAGGAGCACTATAGCGCGTTTATGGTTCGTGCTGCTAAGAGCTCAGTGCACTTGTTGTTAATTCATTATGCAGGAGCAGCAAGGCAGACTGGTAGGCCTGCCAGCTGCTAGGTTAGCCGAGCTGCTCCTGTTTCAGTTGTGCAGTAACCGGCGGCAAGTCTTCGTTAAAGTTTACCCGGGGCCGGAGGGTGTCGCGTATCAACACTCGACACCAGCTGATGTGCACAATGGGAATTCCAGTCCTTTGGCCTGGTGGGACAGGTCCTTCAGAAATGCTAATCAGGAAGAGCTTTAAGGGCCGTGTAAGATGAGAGAGGCTTATTTATTGTATCATCTTTTAAATACAGGAAGGAGATTGAGATTTACACAACTAACACTGTGAGGTCATGATCCAACTTCATGCTGCTCTATACACCCATCAGCCACAACATTATGACCACAGAAAGGAGAAGTAAATAACATTGACCATCTTGTGTCAATTCAATGTTCTGCTGGGAAACTTCTGGACCTGGCATTCATTCATTGGTGTGGATGTTCCTTAGACATGTAGCACCCACCTAGACCAGACCCTAGACCCCCACCCCATAGCAATGACACTCCTTGATGGCAGCAGTGAAAACGCTTTAGGAACAACTAAAAAACATGAGAACATCTCAAGGTGTTGACCTGGCCTCCAAATTCACTAGATCCCAAACTAATCAAGTATCTGTGGGATGATCCACAGAGGCCCCTCCCCTCAAAGCCACCCCACTACCATTCAGGACACCCTCAGAAGGTCCATGTCCATTCTCTGATGAGTCACAACTGTTTTTTCAAGGCGCAAAGGAGACCTACACGATATTAGGAAGGTGGTCATAATGTTATGCCTGATAAATGGTGAAATTAGCTACAGCATCCAAAATCCTTTTCCTTTTATTTGTCTATTTCTGCTGGTGTTTTGTGTTGGCTTCATTTTTCAGCCCAGAGGTTGTTGCTTGGCACAAACGGGACTCGGCAAAGACAAACGATTATTATCATCGTGTCATTTTATAGATAAATCAGATCAGAGCTGCAGGATGTTCTGCTGCTTAAACAGTGAATTTTCCCTGGATGTGATTATCTCTGCGCTCTCCTTTTGCTAACAGTGTTCTACACATTTTAATCCCACTGCAGTCAGTTGTCCCACAGCAGCTGCTGCGGCCGAGGCAGATGATCTGACATGTTGCTCCCACCGCCTGCACTGTAATCAAATAGTCTGGATCTTTTACAGTCAGATTGTAGGAGTCCGAGCAGTTGGCGGCGCAAACTGCATGCCGGGCATTTTAAAACGCTGATTTCATCAAAAGCAGCCACTCTGAGAGCACTTTGATGGAGAACATCTTTGCACAGACTTAAGCACATGCTGCTCTGCTGTCGTTCCTAACGTTGTTTAGGTGCACTTTCACCTGAATTCATGTTTTAGTAAGCCATGTTTTGTTTCACCGCTGCTCCTTGTGATAAAGTTGCTGATATTATCTGCAGGAATCCTCGGTGAGGGCGCGCGTTTTGAGAGCGTGCGTCCCGCGCGCTTCAGGACGTGATCCAAACCAGATTAGCTTCGCATGGGATCGAATCAGGCCTGGATGCGTTTGAGTGCAGAGGAACAAAAAACAACAAAAATGAGCACACGGTCTCACGGAAGGAAAAATGTGGGGCAGTGATGTCAAAGGACAAAGCTTGTGATTGCAAAGGGAAAAAAACCCCAGCTCAAATCAGCTTAATGCTAATCTTAGCATGCTAGTATGCTAACAATGACACCGTTAACGTGCTTTAGTGGTTTAATCGTCTTGGTTTAGCATGCTAATCTTTGCTAATTGGCGCTGAAACAAGTGCAGCTGAGGCATTAGTCATCATTTTAATATGTGTGGAAGTTTTTGGGCTCTGACCGTAGTTTTTTCCTCCAATTAACCTATTTTATTTGCAAGTAAAACGCCAGAAACTAAGTCTTGAAGGCTTGTTAAGTGAGGAAACCAATGCATTTCTGTAATAATGCTGTAGCTTGCACAACACACCTTTGACTGTGATGTGTTTCTGATCATTTGAAATCCTTTGTGTTTTCACAGAGCTAAACATGGAGTACAATCCATCGGACCATCCGCGGGCCAGCACCATATTCCTCAGCAAATCGCAGAATGATGGTGAGTCCTTTTGTTTTTCAATTCGATTTGCCGGCATTTCACTCATGCATGAATAAAAACAAGTTAGCCCATCTCACTGTGGCTCTCCTAGGTTTGTAATGGACCTCATTCGCCTTAATTCAGTGACAAATATCCTCAAATACGACATCAAAACAAAGACACAGTGAGGGGGAGAAAAAACAATCTAGGCATGCTGTACGCATCGGATCCCAGAGCTGCTTCAGACCAGCTGATGTCTGTAATTTATGCCGCTGCCCCGAGGCGTCCGACTGAGAGCTCCAGCATCCTGTTTGGGGGGGAGTTGGGGCGCACTGTGACAGAGGAAATATTATCATGTTTCACAGAGCCATAAACACCACAGCATGAGATCATTGCCTTTGTTAGAGAATCAGGAACAAAAAAAAACATGCCTCTTTCTTGTTAAATATCATATTGCATCACTGCGTTTAACCGATATGCTTTTAACTCCTTCATTCTGAGGATTCATAAGTGACATGTGATTGATATTTGGCCGGCTCTAACCGACATTGCATGCCGCTTGCAATAGTTACTCTTGTTCTGAAGGGAGAAAAGCCACATGTTCTGGTGACCCATATCAATGAATGCCCTGAAAACAAAACCAGATAAACATATATTTTACTTGCATATGTTGCCTAAGCGGCGCAAATATGCTATTCTTTATAGTTTGCTAAGCTTGTGACCCTTGCAGCAACATGAATTGTGAGCAATTCGCACAATTACGCAGCAAATTTGTTCCCGTTTTTGCTTTGGAAAAGGGGAAACGAAAATGCAAGATAACGATTTTAAAATGAGATTTTCTTTTTTATTGTCTCTTACATCACAAACAGATTTAAAAGTAGATTTCATATGTAAATATCTCAATCAGATTTGTGAAGATGTCACTTCTTGTATTTTCACTTAAAAGATGTCGCTGTATAAACCTGCACACGTTAGCATATTTGTAAAGTATTCTGCTGTCGTCTCTTTAAGAGAAGACATGTCTCATATACAAAGAGAATAATGGTTCCTCTTTTCTTTTTTTCTCTCCAGAGTTGCCTCACAGGAACGGTGAGTAGTGTGACTTTGTCTCCCCCTAGAGGCGCAGCAGCGTAATTCCCTCTCTTGCTGATTATTTTAATTCTGCCCCTTTAACGCTTCCTCTGTCACTTCACAGCAGTTATATCAACACATTTTTTTCACGTGTTTTGCGTTTTTGTGATGGCAGTGTGTTGTTAATAAGTGCTCTGTTCTTTTTTGTGTTGGTCTTTTTGCTGCTGGTGTTGGAGCACAAATTCAGTTCGTTGACGATACTATTTTTATTTTTACAGTGCGAGAAAAACGAAAGAGCCTCTTCATCAATAATGTGAGTGTTGTTTTTGTACATTTTCTCTCAAAAAACCTAAACCATGCCGTTTCTAATCTATAAAATCTTAAACCTTAAATCTACCATTAATTCATTCATTCATTCATTCATTGCTTCAGTCAGTATAAACTGTTTAAAAGAAGCTGGAAATTCACAGGTTGCACGTCGCTGTTATGCCAAGCTTTATGTGGGTCAGACAAAAACATGTACACTCTAATAACAGTCACGGTGCGTGTCTGTGTGTGTGTGTGTGTGTGTGTGTGTGTGTGTGTGTGTGTGTGTGTTTGTAGCATGGGACATCGAGGCGGAAATGCAGCTCCTGCTCCACCATCTTCCTCGACGACAACACCGTCAGCCAGCCCAACCTCAAATACACCATCAAATGGTTGTTACGAGAAGCCGGCACACAAACACTCAGACACAACAAAGACAAACTACGCCTGTCAGTGAAATCCATGCAAACCTAATGTTTTTTTTTTCCTCTTTACAGCGTAGCACTGGCCATTTACTACCATATAAAGAACAGGTGAGGGATCAAATACTGTTTACTTTGAATGTGAACGGCTGCACAATCTGGAGTCTGTGTTTGTTATATTCATGCAGAAAATAATATGCATGGGTGGAAGGATTTAAAGTCAAATCACGTTTAATAAAAAGGTTGACTGACTGCTGTACAGCGATCAGGCTTAACATTATGACCAGTTTCCTATTGTAGGTCTTTCTTGTGGTGACTCAATAGTGAAGGGACATGGACCTTCTGAGGGTGTCCTGTGGTGTCTGTTAGTGAGGGGGGCCCTTTGAGGGGAGGGGCCTCTGTGGATCATCCCACAGATACTTGATCAGTTTGGGATCTAGTGAATTTGGCATCTAAACGGTGAAAGGAAAACCTCCCTATGTCAGCCTGTGTCCTGCATCCATCAAGGAGTGTCATTGCTATGGGGTGGGGGTGCCTGGTCTGGTCTAGGTGGGTGCTACATGTCTAAGGAACATCCACACCAATGAATGAATGAATGCCAGGTCCAGAGGTTTCGCAGCAGAACATTGAATTGACACAAGATGGTCAATGATATTCACTTCTCCAATCGGTCATAATGTTGTGGCTGATTGGTGTAGGTTTGAATTCGAAATCACGTCAATCGCGTTTCATTGCAGGGACACAGACGGAGGAACGCTTGTCGATATCTTTGACGAGAAACTTCACCCTCTCACGGTGAGATATTTGATTTAATCCATTGTTTTGAACGTCCTCTGTTGTCTTGTACTAGAGCTGCAGTTGTATTTTCTAATATGCTAGAACCAGGATTTGTACGTCAATTTAGTTAGTTTTCTGTATTACCTCTTCTTCTTTTCTGTTTTTCTTGTTCCTCTATGTCCTTCCGTCTTATTTTCGTACCCTTCCTCCACCCTAACTCGTTTCGTTTCTGCCTTCGTCCAGAAATCCGAGGTTCCGCTGGACTACAACCAACAAGACCCGGAGCAGAAGCAGATCTACCGGTTCTTCAGGACGTTGTTCAGCGCTGCCCAGCTCACGGCCGAGTGCGCCATCGTCACGCTGGTGAGACTTTACTTTTGGGTGTACCAAAGGTGGCGGCGGCTAGCGTTTAAAAACCAGACTGACGTAGGGTACGTGAGTAGGTTACAGCGTCTTATAGCCTAAATGAGACGTTACTCTTCTGCCCAACAGTTTGATTGACCCGGTAGATGTTTGCAGGGGCGTCATCAGTTCCCAACGAAGAGTCTCCAGACCGACTTTCTGTCACAGATAAATGGTTTGTTGGGTAGTTGATCTGGCCTCCAGGCTTCTCACGTACGCAGATCTGGTGTGTTTAGACCTGAGGGGGAGTCTTGTGTCTGATGTGATCAGACAAGCCAGGGTCATGTGTGCAAACTGTCGTGGAGACTTCATCCTAAATACCACGGCGTGTCTCTGGTCCCAGACAACGATGCTGAATGTAAGCGCCACGCTGGAAAGAATGAGCGTACACCCCCTGACATTACAGAGCGGAGCGCTACAGGACATTAGTCCGATTAGATCGTCCACCTTTTTAAGAACGTTCTAGGTCCTGAGGTTTCAAGCCTGTTGAGGTTTGTCGTTTGGGGAGTATTTGATATTAGAGCCTCGGTTCTCGGCTACGTCTTCTTTGTCTTTATCTCTATCCGTCCTCTCCGCAGGTCTACCTGGAGAGGCTCCTGACCTACGCGGAGATCAACATCTGCCCCGGGAACTGGAAGAGGATCGTTCTGGGAGCGATCCTCCTGGCCTCAAAGGTCTGGGACGACCAGGCGGTGTGGAACGTCGACTACTGCCAGATCCTCAAGGACATCACAGTGGAGGACATGTGCGTTTTAAGACATACAGAGAATTATTAGTTTTGTGCGCGTATGTGGACGGTCCGGTCCAATACGACCGTCTCAGTTCTCTCATCTCATCGTGTCTCATCTTGTTTTATGTCATCTCATCTCATATCTTATCATCTCGTCTCGCCTAATCTCACCGTGTCTTGAGTCGTGTCCTAGTTTATCTCATCTCATGTGGACATGTCTTGTCATATTTTGTCTCATATTGTCCTGTCCTGTCTTATCTTGTCTTATCTCAGATCGCCTTGTCTCATATAATCTTGTCTCATCTCATGTCGTCTCATCTCATATCGCCCTGTCTCATCTCATCTCATATCGTCTCATCTCATCTCATATTGTCCTGTCTTGTCTCATCTTATCTCACATTACCTTGTCTCATCTCATATCGTCCCGTCTTTTCTCATCTCATCTCACCCTTTCTTGTCCTGGCTCATCTCATATTGTCCTGTCTCATCTTATCTCATATCGTCCCATCTTGTCTCATCTCATCTCATCTCGCCCTATTTGTCTTGTCTCATCTCATATTGTCCTGTCTTGTCTCATCTCATATTGTCCTGTCTTATCTCGTCCTGTCTCGTCTTATCTTATCTCATATTGCCTCGTCTCATATCATTATGTCTCATCTCATATCGTCCTGTCTTGTCTCATCTCATCTCATATCATTATGTCTCATCTCATATTGTCCCGTCTTATCTCGTCTCATATCATTTTGTCTCATCTCATATCGTCCTGTCTTGTCTCATCTCATCTCATCTCATATCGTCCTGTCTCATATCATTTTGTCTCCTCTCATATTGTCCTGCCTTATCTCACCTCATATCATCCTGTCTTGTCTCATCTCATCTCATATCATTATGTCTCATCTCATATTGTCCCATCTTATCTCGTCTCATATCATCCTGTCTTGTCTCATCTCATATCATTTTGTCTCATCTCATATCATTTTGTCTCGTCTCATATCATTTTGTCTCCTCTCATACAGTCTTGTCTTTTCTTGGTTATACGATGACTGATGAACGTCCTAAAGTTCTTTGTATGTGCACCTCTGACTTGAGATCAGCTTTGTGACGTCACAGAGGAATGTGTTCGATGCTCCGTTGGTGCAGAAATCTGAAATTCTGATTCTGATTCGTCAGGAACGAACTGGAGCGCCAGTTCCTGGAGCTGCTGCAGTTCAACATCAACGTGCCGTCCAGTGTCTACGCCAAGTACTACTTTGACCTGCGGTCGCTGTCAGAGTCCAACAACCTCAGCTTCCCTCTGGAGCCGCTCAGCAGGGAGAAGGCCCAAAAACTAGAGGTGAGCTTCAGCTTCCACTCAGTCCTTTCTCTCTTCATGTAATTTAAGATCTGTTTTCCTCTTAGACAAATGTTAGATAATATAGTCTTTTAGTGGTGACACGCTGTTTGGATTTCACTATGGGATGTGTTTCAACAGACACAGAGAATTATTCTTATTCATTTTTTTGCACGTGATTGGACAGTCCTGTCCAGTACGACCTTCTCATCTGTCTCATCTCATCCCGCTCGTCTTTTAGTCTCATATTCTCTCATCTTGTTTTCTGTCATCTCATCTCGTCATCTCGTTTGTCTCGTCTCACCTCGTCTTGGTTTGTCTTGTACTGTTTTTATCTTATTGAGTTGTGTCCTGTCCCTCTCATCTCACGTTGCCTCATCTTGTCTTATCTCATATAATCTCGTCTTGTTTCATCTCTTATTGTCCTGTCTTTTCTCATCTCATATCGTCCTATCTTGTCTTATCATCTCCTCTCACATTGTCCTGTCCTCTATCATCTCGTCTTGTCTTTTCTCCTCTCATATCGTCCTGTCCTGTCTTGCATCATACCATATTGTCTTGTCTTGGCTCATGTTGTCCTGTCCTATCCTGTCTCATTTCACATTGCCTTGCCTTGTCTTGTCTTGTCTCGTCTCATCTCATCTCATATCATCTTGTCTCGTCTCGTATTGTCCTGTCCTGTCCTGTCTCATCTCATATCGTCTTGTCTTACCTCATATCATATTGTCTCGTCTTATCTCATCTCATATCGCCCCGTCTTGTTGTACCTCATATTGTCCCGTCTCGTATTGTCCTGTCCTGTCCTGTCCTGTCCTGTCCTGTCCTGTCCTGTCTCATCTCATATCGTCTTGTCTCATCTCATATTGTCCCTGTCCTGATCTTGACTTATCTTTCACGTCCTCTCCTACAGGCTATATCCAGACTGTGCGACGACAAGTACAAAGACGCTCGGAGAGCGGCCAGGAAGCGCTCAGCCAGCGTGGACAATCTGTGTGGGATCCGATGGGTTCCTGCAATCCTCTCCTAACCACTAACAGACTCTGGCATCGGGCTGCGTTCCCACGCCGACTGGAGGACAGACGCACCGACATGTCTTCATGTTTGAGCTACTTCGACCTGAAACCAAACTGTGGAGCGCACACCTTCAAACCGGAGTCAAGGAATCTGGACTACTCGTGTACGGAGAGGTTTCTACGGAACATCTAGCCTTGTACCACGTCAGACAGAGCCTTAAAACTCTTAGGACATCACGGCATTATGAACCTGTCTCAATATAATCTATTTCTGCTCTAGTTTTAAAAGATTTGATATAACCTTCCTGCAACTTCACAGTGACACATTATTTATTTTTACTTCATTATCGCAGCTTCTCCGCCCGTTGCAGCCGAACCCGTGACGGCTGCAGAACTTCACAAACAGTAGCACAGCACTGGACTTTCTACTGGTTATTTATTTCCTTTTTTTTTTTTTTTTGGATTTTACAGAATAGCAAAAGTTTTTTTTCTCCTTTCGGAAATCTTCAAGGTTTACAGTATTTCTAGCGCACCTCTTGATACTCAGGTAGTCCGTTTAATACGTTGGTTTGTATTTGCTCCTCATCTCAGTTACGCTGAAGACTGAAACACACGGTTTGGAGATGAAAAAGGCCAGAGCGAGTGAAAAAAAATGATAATATATCGAGTGTAATATTGTAGTTTTGGGGAGGACGTGCACAATCAGACAACCCTACTACTTCACAGCATGTTTTCTAGACTCAATCAGTATTCATTAACTTGTCAAATAGTGTTATTGAACTTTTAAGCCAAGAAGAAGCTTAGAGTAGAACAAAGCACACATCTCATTGTGGATAGATGATAAAAACCTGCCAATTCAGTTTTTGGTCACCTAACAGTTCATGAGTTCATCTTAAATGATGAATTGTTGGAGTTCTTGGTACGTTTGAGGCGGATTTGGATGAAAAATGTTCCTCACAGCACAGAAACGCTGCATTTAGCATAATCACCTGTGGTTTCATTGCAGATAATCCACCAGCTACGTGGACTGTTCTCCCTGTGAAAGCTATTCCCAGTTAGATTTATGACCTTGGACACTGACCGGCATGCATGAAGAGGGATAACGATGAATTCTTATGTTGCACCTTACACATATACCGCACTTCTTTCCACTTAAAGGCTCATTTAGACTCGAATAAGCTCACAATTTAACTGTTGTGTTGTCGTGGCGACCAGAGGACTATAGGCGCCCTGGTTTGGACCATGCAGGGCCTTAAACATCTCTTTATTGGAAGCACAGGCTGTAGTTATTTGTTTTTTCTAGCTAACTCTGGTACATTCTTTAGTAGCTGCAGACGTTTTTCAGCTTCTTCCTGGCGTAAAAAGGTTCTTGCTTAGAAGATAAAAATTAAGTTTTAAGCGTGCCGTTAATGTGGCTCCAGCAGAGTGAGGTCAGTGTACGCGATCGCACCGAGGCTTCTGTCTCCAGACTCAGTTGTGACCATTTTAAAAGGAGATTTCCTTTGCCCTTGTGTTTTTTCATGCGATACATTTCCAGACACGCAGTCTCAAAGCAGGAGATGAGAGAAGGACACGACATTCCTTTGATTTGATTTTATTCATTCCATTTTATAGCGACAAGTGTTCATCTACTGTACAATTGGTTTGGGTGCTATTCCAGCATCTTTCCATCTCTTCATATATATTAAAATGTTCTTTGATTGATGCCTGAGTAATATACACCGATCAGCCGTAACATTATGACCGGAGAAGGGAGTAACATCTTGTGACGGTTCAGTGTTCTGCTGGGACACTTCTGGACCTGGCATTCATTCATTCATTGGTGTGGATGTTACTGAGACATGTAGCCTAGACCAGACCAGGCACCCCCACCCCATAGCAATGACATTGGCTGGGTTTTGTGGCTGCACACAGGAACAACTCAAAAAAAACATGAAGAACATCTCAAGGTGTTGACCTGGCCTCCAAATTCACTAGATCCCAAACTGATCAAGTATCTGTGGGATGATCCACAGAGGCCCCTCCCCTCAAAGGCCCCCATTGGACACACTCAGAATGTCCATTCTCTGATGGGTCACCACAAGGAAGACCTACACAATAATAGGAAGGTGGTCGTAATGTAATGCCACGTCTCCTCTTTGGGTTTGGGAGATTCATGTCGTGCAACTCTTTGAACCTTTGGCGGTAAACCCACAAACAGATTCCAGCTTTATATATATTTGTCGTTCCACTTTCCTTCTCATACCAGTGGAGCACAAAGTGAACATTTTAATAATAATATGAACCAAAGTCAACAGTACCAGTGTGGGCGTACTGAGCATTAAGATTCTCCAAAACCACAAATCTGTTTCATTTCCAGACGGTGATTTATCAAAGCAGTTATGATCTAATAGTGCTCTAACCCTGCTACGCTCTGACCAACAAGCCGGTTCCACATCCTGCACAAAAGTATGCTTTGGTTTCCTTTAAAGTTTAGTTTCTAGGGTTTATTGGTAATAAATGATACTTTTTTTATTATTATTTGTCAAATTTTAACAGATTTGTACAGTTGTAAAAAGAGTTCAGAAACCGGAACAGGCTACCTGTAACTTATTTATGGTAAATGCTGATTTGTGTTTTTAATAAAAGGAACGATCTCGTTTTCAGAAGAATCTTTTGTCTTTGATGTGCAGACTTTTGAAGGATCTCAATTCACAAACGTCACTTGAAAGAAGAGCAGCTGGACTCGTAGAGCTTCTTCTTTGCAGCGTTTTCTTGTCGTACTTATTCCCCCGTGGCACCTTTACGTGAAATCCAGGCAGTCTGAGTGTCATTCGGCGGCTTGACTTGATTTTACGACCGTGCATTACAAAAGCTGACTGGCAGCTTCCACCAAGGTTGACTCGTACCTTGACATCCCAACAATGCTTTGATGGCAGCCTGGTAAGAATAGACTCCACAGGTCCTGGCCTCTGCAGACAAGAGTGAGAGGCAGTGACACCACATCGGAGGTGAGTGTATTTATTGAGCAAGCTGTGAGAGGCGGAGGGGAGGGTGGTGTGGGGAGGCGGTGTAGTTAGGGAACAGAGCTGAAGGGGAACGGCAACTCCTCGGCACGACGACGTCAAGTGCATTTGGGGTTTGTGGCTTTGAAAGAAGCTGCTGGGAGAGTTTGGGGTCGTTTCTCACGGGATCAGCTGATCGAGAATGAGGGCGATGGGAGCGTTCGACGTGTTCTTCATCACCATCAGTCACAATGTGTCTTTCATTGGTAAGTCTGTTTTTTATTGGTAGTTGGCATCTGCTAGACATTTACAGATCTTCTTAAAGAGAAACAAACAACAGGAGAGTGATCTTTTCTCTACAGCACAGTCATGTGTTTGGGAAAATAACAATCCAGTCTATGGAGTGGTACGTCTTTAACCCGTATTTCCCATTAGGATAAAAAATGTTCCAAGATATTTGGAGTTTTTCTTGTATTTGTTGGATTTAAACAAACAAATTTATGTTTAAAATGTTAAGAATGTTGTTCAGGGGTCAAATCCAACTCAGTCTGATTGTTTTAGTGCAAAGAAACAACATTATGAACATGTCTGCATTTACTGAACTGTCCTTTTTGGTCTCAGTGGCTTAAACAGTGCAACCTTCAGTGGAAAAGTAAGGAATAGTTGCCAGTTTTGTTTAAGAATTGCAGTTAATTTCTTCAATATAATCTTTGCACTTTGCAAGTTCGTCCCGTGGCCCAGAATGGACCCTCTGGTGGGCCGGTTTTGGTGTTTTTGACACCCCTGCTCTGTACCCTGGTTTAGATTTGTAGGTATTTGCGTGTTTCATCATGGTGTACGGCTGGAGAAATATTTGTTCTCTTATAATTTCATCATTTATTGCTGCTATTTATTCATACAGATTATTTAAAGTCTATTTAGTTAAATCCCAATACTTTTTTGATGCTTGGCATTATCATATTGTGCCCTTACTCAGCCACAACATTATGACCGGAGGACAGGACAGGAGACGTTAATAACATTGACCATCTTGTGAAAATTTAGTGTTCTGCTGGGAAACTTTTAGATTGTTTGGATTCACCCACCTAGACCAGACCAGGCACCCCCACCCCATAGCAATGACACTCCTTGATGGCAGCAGGATGCAGCCACAAAAACACTTTAGGAACAACTAAGAAAACATGAAGAACATCTCAAGGTGTTGACCTGGCCTCCAAATTCACTAGATCCCAAACTGATCAAGTATCAGAGATGATCATTCTCTGATAAATCACCACAAGGGAGACCTACACAATATTAGGTCATAATGTTATGCCTGATCGGTTTAATGATACAGATCTTTGTGTTTCCATCTTGATCTTGTATTTTATTCTGGTATCTGTTCTCCGTTCCAGGTAAAACCTGGTGGGTCCTGATGCTGGCTCTGCGTCTCCTCGTCCTCCTCCTGGCCGGCTTCACGCTCTTCAGCGACGAGCAGGACCAGTTTGTTTGCAACACCCTCCAGCCCGGCTGCTCCAACGTGTGCTTCAACGCGTTCGCTCCCGTCTCCGTCCTCCGTCTCTGGCTCTTCCACCTCATCCTCCTCTGTTTTCCCCACTTTGTCTACGCCACCTACGTCATGCACAAGGTTCTGAAGTACGCCTACGTCGGAAGTTCCTACTGGAGTCGGGGATGCTCGCCGTCCCCCCTCGAGAACTCGAGCTCCTCAAGGGAACACGACCTCACGCGGGAGTTAGGCGTGCCGCGCTTCTACTGCTCCTACTTCCTAGTTGTAATTCTGCGGATATTTCTCGAAGCGGTTTTCGGCGCGGGCCAGTTTTTTCTCTTTGGTTTGACGCTTCCTAAGAGCTACCTGTGCTACGAGGCTCCCTGCACGTCCGGGGTGGAGTGCTACATCTCCAGACCAACGGAGAAGACCCTGATGCTCAACTTCATGCTCGGCGTCGCCTCCCTGTCCATCCTGCTCAGTTTTGTGGACCTGATGAGCTCCGTGAAGGCGATGGTGAGGTGGAGGAGGAAGAGGGAGATGCTGATGGAGGAGATGAGCAAAGGAGAGCAGAGCAGCATGTTGACAAATGTCACGGACAACACTGACGGTCTTTCAACCAGGAGAGTCAGCCCTAGCGGAAACTCAAAGATGAATGGTCTCACGGATGAAAACCTCTCCGCTGGGGTTGTGCCAAACGGCGAGCTAATTTACGCAAGGGCAAACGGCGGGCACACACCTAAAACTGGTGAATTCCCCAATGAGAAGAGCCCGGAAAGCAACGACGGCAGAGTGGAGACGTCTGGCATGAGCACTGCAGCACCAACTCACTACGTCCTCCACAGCCAGCTCAGACCTCCATTATCTCCCCGGCCAGATAGGGGGCCATTACCAAACCCGGGGGGCACGACACCCATAGGTGTCAAAAAGATGAGCCAGTACACTCCAGCGGGGGCAAACTCAGGACAGCACTCTGACAGCAGTGAATCCAAGGACAAGAGAGCATGGGTGTAATCAGCTGGACGAGTAAACAAACACTTTTATTAATCTGTTTTTATTGCATGAAAACAAAAGAATAATCTCACAAACAATTAGATACAATATCAAAAGACACAGGCTATTAAGAATGAGCAATGAAAAAGAGGCTTTGTAGAGCTTTTGAGTCTTTTTTAAGGAGATTTTTGGGGAAATTTGTTGATTTTCTTTTAATTGAAATAGAAATATCATTCAGATATAGGTTCTTGGATATTGGTGGAGGCCAAATCAGAGCTAAAAGGAGAAGGATGATGTCTGCAACACGTGTAGGCAACGTTATAAGATGATGTGATTTAATTTCAGTGCGTTACGCTGCCCCCCAGTGGCTGATAAATCAATCACCGCAGCTTTAATAAACGCTGCAGAGTCTGAGAGACCTTGTATTTAAATGCAAATGTAAATCACTGTGTAATTTATGTCAAGTGTGGAAATTAAAATATGTTTCTTCAAATCCCAGTAGCTTTCATATGGAGAAACTTTATATGAATCATCTTTACAGAGGTAGCAGGTGTCGCCTGCTCCTGACAGCAGAAGTTAAAATGTGTTTTACAGTAAAGTAAACTCGACTGACAGCGCTTTACTTTTGTGCAGCTCCTGTTTGTTTAGCAGCCCGAGGTGTTTACGTCTTGTCAGAAATGAGTCAAAAGAGAAAAAAAGAACTTGGGGTGACCTTGACGAAGCAGCAGTTCCAGTTCTCAGCTGTCGTCTGGATCACTGAGCGCAGGCAGCCGCTACAGAAACACTGACCTGACCTCTGACCCCTCACACGACCACAGGACGACCCAGCCGTGACCCGCCAACACGACTCGGATAACAGGCAAGAGTCCCACACTGAGATACACCAACCAGCCACAACATTATGACCACCGACAGGAGAAGTGAATAAAACAATGACCATCTTGTGACAGTTCAACCTTCTGCTGGGAAACTTCTGGACCTGGCATTCATTCATTCATTGGTGTGGATGTTACTTAGACATGTAGCACCCACCTAGACCAGACCAGGCACCCCCACCCCATAGCAATGACACTCCCTGACACAAAAACACTTAAGGAATGACTAAAAAAACATGAAGAACATCTCAAGGTGTTGACCTGGCCTCCAAATTCATCAAAGGCCCCACACTAAGAACATTGGGTAGCCAGACACCAAAGGACACCCTCAGAAGACCCATGTCCACTCTCTGATGAGTCACATGAGGCAACAAGGGAGACCTACACAATATTAGGAAGGTGGTCATAATGATATGCCTGATCGGGGTGTGGTATCAAAGTAAAACAAGAACAAAACATAAATGAAAGTCCATTTTCTGTTGCTGCTTGTCCTCTGGAGGGTCGCCGGGGGCAAACGTGTCTCTGAAAACAGCCACCCCGGTCTTACCAAAAACGTCGGCCGCCAACGCAACAACGCAGCCACGTCACGTCAAGTGCAGCCGTGACCCCGACACATGCAGCATGCCGCTCTCATTCTTCTTCTGCTGCGGCGGCATCTGTGGCAGCTGAGATCGGTTCAAGCGTTAGCAGGGTGGCCCGCAGAGAAGGGGGCCGCACCGTCGCTGGCGGAGGTCAAAGGGCGGGACGAGCTTCCACCTGCGTCAAGCCGGGTTCACGCAGTACAGAGTCTGTCAGACGACGGAATGCATCTGTTGTTGCTGTTGCTGACCTCCTCACATCGTGTCACACACAGAACACTCAGAGAAACTGATTTATTAGCTACGTGTCCTTGGCAGTTGCCTAGCCTCCGTGACTTTATATCCGTTTAATTAAAAACAGGTCCATATCTAGAAACCACCACCGATAGGGGGGAACAAACGGGTCAACTGTCCCGGGCCCAGGGTAGAGGGGGGACCAGAACTAGGCCCTCATTAAATTATTTAATAATTAAAAAAATAATAAATAATAAAATAATCGTCCTTGAACTACTGGTGAAGAACGCCAAATATTTTTAAAAAGGTGGTGATGACGGTGAAGCTGGTACCTGCTAGTAAAGTGATCGTAGAGCTATCAGCTGGCCTGTCGAGAAATATAAACAGCTTTGAAAAAATGGCCATGGGTTCGTTCTTCATCGTTAATGTGAACGTAATGAAAAAGCACCGTAAGTGATTAAGTTATGTTTGTTCTTTAAGGCTCATTTCAGGTAAAGCAGGACTAGACGTACGTAACCTACGTACGTAGCCTATGTCAGTCTGGCTCGCTCTGTAACAACACCACCCAAGAATCCTAAATGACTGCTTTGTTGTTGTTCTTTGTTCTTTTAAAACATGCGCCTGAGTAAGTTAGCCCAGGTGTAGCTGAGGATGGTAGCTTCCAGTTTAAACTGAACTAATAAGGTAAAGCACCAGTCGCTGTTTTTTAGCAGCAGAGTAGGTGACGCTTCCACTTGTCCTTAAACAGCTGGGTGGCAGATTTGCACCTTATTTGAGGTGTAATCCGGCAAATAATATAGTTTCATTTGAAGTACACAGGATATCTGGCCATGGAGATTGTTTTATTGAATTTTAATGATATTTTTCTGGCATTTGCAGTATATACTTCTACGTGACATAGATGCTGTATCCTATGTACGTAGCCTACGCTGGTTGGAGACATTTATACTTGTGCACTTGTTAGTCTGGCTTGCAAAACCATAGACATATATACAAAGACGCCTCATTGAGCGCTGTCGTCTACTGGAGCGGCGTGCCTACAGGGCGGCCATCTTGGAACAGGGCCACTGGCTCCTACAGTGCATTACATCTATGGAGGAATGGTGTTTCTACACAATAAAAGTATGCAAATGAAAGTATCCGATTGCTCAGGTTGGATTTTAATGCCAGGTCTGAGCAGGCTCTACATCTGTAGATTAGACGTTTCATCCCTGTTCACACCTTGATCCTGGTGTCTCTGGGCACTGATGGACTGAGTACCACTAATTGGAGTCCCCTACAGTTGCTTCTACTAAAACCCCAGCTCTCCATCCAGAACTTAAGAAGAAACAGACTTCATTTCCCATATTTGACAGTCAGACACGTCATCTCAGAACCACTGCCTTTAACCTGCTATCGCTATCGGCCCCCCACTCTTCTGAAAAGCTTTTCCCAGATCGCCCTGGCTCACGGCCAGCGTTCCAGATTATCCCAAAGGTGTTGAACAGGGCTGAGTTCAGAGCCCCCAGCGCACGCCAGTCAAGTTCTTCCACACCAAACCGGGCAAAGGTGTTTATTTCTAGACCTGGTTTGTGAAGAGTCCACAGGCCAAAGACTGTCTGAGTACTTTTGATCTTATTGTGTTAAATGCAAAATACATGTTCAAAAGTGATTTAAAAATATGCTTATTGTTTAATACATTGATATTTTGTTGAATGGGGCAGTCTTTCACATCATTATTCACATGTAATTTAATAATATTGGAGGTTTCACCGCCATCTAGTGGTCGGAGGTGAGTAATGCAGCCAACAAAAGACCAGGAATGATCCAAGTTGCATTAAAGTTTGCATTTCTTTTTTACTTTTTTCCTTCATAACACATCGAATATTAAAATGATCAATTTAGATGTTTTAAGGAAAAGTTCAAAATAAAACTAAAAGTTGCGGCAGCTTTAATCTTTGGCTGAAACATAATGATAATTATAATAAACTTTTGGGAGTTGTCAAGTCAATATTATGTAAATTCACATGACAAATCTTTAAAACAGACCAAAATATCACTTTAAATATATGTTAATATTTAAAATTTCATATATTTCAAAATAAAAGTCATGCCATTAATTATTCTTTAAATACCTAGATGCATATTTTAAATGTCAGACGTCTTATCTGCTCCACATCGACACAGAGCAGGATAGATAATCACTCTCCATCGACCTCCGGTCCGCCTCGGGTCCAGATCTCATGGGTGACAGACGGAGGAGATTGAGAGGCAGGAGGGGAAACCCCAGCGCTGACCACAGCAGCACATCAAAGAAGGAGTCGGAGGCCTCGGAGGTATCGATCGCTCTGCGTCCTCCTCACCTGTGAGGATGCAAGTGAACGGGAGGACGGGGAGGTCCCTGAAGGCTGAGACTCAAAAGACAGAATCCATTCTGTCCCCCTTTGAAGTTAATGATAGAGGGACTGTACGGTGAATGATAGACACAGAATGATCCAGGAGAGATGTGTGGATGAAGGCTAAATGATTTTGTTTTTGCTCTAACTCCTTGTCCACAAATGACAGAAAATAAATTTAAAATAAAAAACACCATGAATATGAAAACAGAAAATGGAACAAACACATTTTACAACCTTGCAGACAGAATTACAACTCATCATCTCTCTTCAGTTTGATAGAAAATGCAGCAACTCATGATGCCGCTTTTTTTGACAGACGAGAGACGTCTTAAAGGAATCAGAAGCTGCTGAACAGTCTCTCGTTTCTGTGAAGCTCCAAAAGAATAAAATGATTTTCAGTTTTAATCACAATTGATATAGCTTTAATAACTACGCAAATAGTCTCAAGATACTTTACAAAAGCCAGAGCACTGAGATAAAAAACTGAGGAGAGAAGAGAGGAATAGAGCAACAGGAGGAAGAAGATGATAGAAAACTCATCTGACTAATCAGGCATAACATTATGACCACCTTCCTAACATCGTGTAGGTCTCTCTTGTGCCTCTAAAACAGTTGATAGTCATCAGAGAATGGACATGGACCTTCTGAGGGTGTCCTGTGGTGTCTGGTAACAGGATGTTGTTAGTGGGGGGGTCTTTGAGGGGAGGGGCCTCTGTGGATCATCCCACAGATACTTGACCAGTTTGGGATCTAGTGAATTTGGAGGCCAGGTCAACACCTTGAGATGTTCTTCATGTTTTTTTTTTTTTGAGTTGTTCCTTAAGCGTTTCCTGCTGGGGGAGTGTCATTGCTATGGGGTGGGGGTGCCTGGTCTGGTCTAAGTGGGTGCTACATGTCTGAGTAACATCCACATGAATGAATGAATGAATGCCAGGTCCAGAAGTTTCCCTGCAGAACGTTGAATCGTCAGAAGATGGTTTAATTGTTATTTAATTCCCGTCACTGGTCATAATGTTGTGGCTGATCGGTGTACATGCAGCATTTTTTCATTTTATATTTCCATTCACCCGGCTCATCCAGTCCAGCTAAGGTAATAATTATTTCATGGGCTGCTCCTTTCTTGCCCCTGAAGTGAATGGCAGACAAACACGACCTTTGACCTCTCACCTCTGGACCCTTCACCCTTGCACACAATGAGAGCATTTAACATGAATGACAGGTCTTTTCAAACACGCAGGCTTAAAAATAAATACCTCCCGAGCCTTAACTGCATCAGTTCAGTGACGAGACGTTGCGACCTTAAGCAGAACCTTCATGTTATCATCCAATCATGATGTTTCTGTGTGAAGGAATTAAACGGGGCTACCTCCGTGATTCATGAACTTTCCGTTCTGACTCACGTGTCGTCCCATCCCAGTGTGGGCTAAACGCAGTGAGGTCATGTGGCCTGTCAGTCAGTCCTGTTTGTTCTGGACTACGCTGTAAATCAGCCGTCACTGAGAGCAAAGCGCTTCCCACCCAGCTCTGTATACGTTGTGAAATTACAGGCCTCCCATCGCCATGTGACCTCTAACGGCCCGCGTGAGCCGCTCAGACGTCTCATAACACGATTCATCCACCAATCGGAGTCAGACGTCTAATCAGATCATTACACAGAGACGCGCATTCATAAACAATCCTAATTGGGGCCAATGAAGAGGAGTCGGGTTCTCTGGGTTCCACCGGCAGGATCCGGCGGCGGTGAGCTCTTCCTGGACGGGCTAGCCAGCGGCGCCTTGTTTATGTTAGCAGGAGATGGATCGGGCTCAACCTCTCAGCCCATTTCCTCTGTTGATTTTTTTTTTTTTTTTTCTGCTGTTGGGCTTGAAGGAACTCGCCCTGCCTCCCCACCTACACGCCACAACACAAACACATGCTGGAAGAGAAGAGGAGCCGCGTAACAAGCAGAGGCAGGGCCATTTGTTCTCATTGGAGGCAGCAGACAGGCCTCCGCTCTCCCTCTCTCGCCATCTGATCAGTGTAATTATCGGAGATGAATTTGACACATGTCAGAGCACAACAATTAGGCCTTCCTGCAGGAAGCCGCTGATTTGTTTACTTCCGTATTTGGCATTCCGACTGAATTAATTTGATATGTGCAGAAGTCGTTCAGTGCCTGACTGGACACTGAATCCAGGACGGATCAAGAAGCCACCAGGAAGTTGTAATCACTACTGCAAAAATGAGTTTTTACCAAACATATTCAATGTGAAGTTTGACTATTTGACACACGCAACGCAGATACAGTGTTTTAAAAATCCTCCTGACTACCAGGACTTCAAATTTGTAAACTTAAATATCTCCCACCCACTGAACTACCACTGTATTAACTCATTTTATTATCTACACAGGACATTTAGGGGTTTTCAGTGATACCAGATGTGAAGAGATGGGGCTTCGGGACCTTTCTCCTTCTCATTATCCATCAGTTATGTGATATCTTAAAAATAAACTTTATTTTTCAAGAAAAATATTCAAATTACCTGACAAAGATTGGGGAAATGTGATTTTACAATATGTTTTTTCCTGGTAGTCATGAGTCATGTTTTGTTTTCCCAATAAATGTAAAGAAACCTGATTTAAAACAGAAATTAAAGACTTTTTAGAGACTCAAACCGATCTAACGTCAGAATCAAGTCTCATTTTCAGATAATATTAACCAATTTTGCAATTACAGACTAAATACA
This sequence comes from Planiliza haematocheilus, assembly GCA_005024645.1. Lineage (NCBI taxonomy): Eukaryota > Metazoa > Chordata > Actinopteri > Mugiliformes > Mugilidae > Planiliza > Planiliza haematocheilus. Next base: position 1,191,807 of record SRSE01000635.1, read on the forward strand.
TGATTTTTACGCTTTACCAGTCTCTTCTCCAATCCTTTGCCCAGAAGGTGGCAGCCTAATACAACCTTAACAGCCTCCCCCTCTCTCCAAACTCTCTCCGGAGTTTTGTACCTCATCAGATTTTGTTTCGCGCATCGTCTCAAGTCGCCCGAGTCGTTTTCACCTGCAGGAAAACAAGAACATTTCAAAAACTCGCTCTTCTCAAAAATCTGCACCTCTCCTGACGCGCACCAGCAGCCATTACGCACGGACTTTTTGGGCATTCCCAGACGCCGAACACACTCGGTTGGAGGGTTAACCTGTCACAGGTTAAGCGGACCACACACTGCACAGCCGTAATTACCTTTACGCGAGCCATGCAGTTACAAGTCTGTCCCTCCTCCGCGAAGTCTTAATTAGAAGCCTCGGGCGTCTCCACGGGCTGTGCTGTAAATAATCCATTTTAGCAGGAGTGCGTAAAAACCTGTCAGTTTAAATGTCTTATAAGAAGCATCTGTTGTTATTTGTTCTTTAACTTCCTGGTGCTTCCTTCGTTTCACCCACACAATTTAAAAAATATATATAAAGAGAGAGAGAGAAGCCAAACTAACAAACCAACACTGGACAGAAGAATTCACCTCCCTTCGTTTGCGTTGATACCGTATGTCTGCCGTGAAAGCAAAACATCTAACTAATATTTAATTTATTTAACAGAGTGTAACATTTGAGAACTTAAACGCTGCCTTATTAACCCGGCTTAGGGATTTCCTTTTAACAGAGGACAAAAAAGCCGAGAGTTAATAACAAATCTTGAGCGCAGGAGGCATTAAACCAAGAAGACCACCTGTAGTTCCTCCATTGCTGCGCCGGTGTTAGCTTCTCCCTCTCCCAGCGTGGGATCCTGCCACGCCGGGGAAGTTTAATAGAGATAATCCCACGAGGCCGCGGAAAGGCAGCTCGCACCTTTTAGTTAAATATAAATGAAGCCACAAGCTCAGCCATTACTCGTCTGCTCCAACTACTACTTCATTTCTTTTTTAATTTTCCCCAGAAGAAACAGTTACGGCGACAATGAACCAGAAAGCAGGGGTATAACATTCAATAAAAGCTGTTTTATTCTCAAAATAAAGTCTTCTATCAAAGTGGACATTATACATATTTACAGCCCCGTAAAATTCCATATACAAATGTACAATATATCTACACGAATACTTATATAAATACACTTTACGCGCTTAAGCAACCCGTATGAGACAGTATTAAGGCATTGATACATGAACACATAAATCCATCCTGCTGCAGACTCGGGCAGAGCAGTCTCTCATTGTTCGATCTTGCGTTTAAGACACGGCGGTTCTTTACAGTAAGAAGGAGAAGAAGAAGAAGAAGGAGGAGAAGGAGGAGAGCCTCAGCTGTACCACGTAACCTATCGACAAGGAGGATCTTGTCAGCTGTGCGCATTGAATTAAGCCCAGATAAGGCTCCGCATTCTTCTTGCCAGGTACATTGTTCCGCTGCTGACAAGTCTCATTATTTAAAGAGAAGCCATTAGGCGCTCATTAATGTGCTAATTACAACACGCTGATGGACAATCCCCAACACAATTAGTCCACCCCCCCTCTCCCAATCCCCGACTCCCCTCTGTTCAAACCCACGGACGTCATTTGGATAAGGCAATGAAGGAGCACTTTCCATAAGTATACGTTCAAACTTGCAGGATAGAGCTTAAACAAATCCAAACAGTTCACATTAGGGGAGTGCTCAGGACCATACGTTTCATTCAAGCGGGAGTTTGGTGACTCACTTTAAATAATTTACCAAATAAAAACAACAAAAACATTTGAATCAGTCTGTTTACGCCACGTTTTCCCCAGAAGAGCTGCTTTTTTAAGTCTTTAGTGTCAAACGACATAAGATGCATTCGAGCGTACCGCCTCAGTCCCTTCAAATCAAACCCGGGACAGTGGCATCTGTTTGGGGCAGGACACGGAGCTGGCCGTGCCGGACCTCCACGTCAGTCCTGTGCTCACGTCGCTGTACATGGAGCCCGCGGAGGCTTTGCTCCCCCAGCAGCACCGCGTACAGAAAGTCCTCCACGACTCCAAGGTTTTCCCGGACCAGATCCAGGCCCCCGAGGTGATGCCCACCAGGAGGCACATAAAGTACTTGAGCATGAACACGGCGTAGTCCGGCCTCTGCCTGCTCGGGTCCGTCACGCACGTACAGTTGTGCGTAATTTCCCACGTCTGTCTGTTGTGCTGCTCGTAAAAGTAACAGGCCACTATGACAGTGGCCGGGACGGTGTACAGAACCGTGAACACCCCTATTCGGATCATGAGCCTCTCCAGTTTGTCAGTCTTGGTGCCCCCTTGCTTGATAACGCTCCTGATCCTGAACAGGGAGACGAACCCGGCCAGGAGGAACATGGTACCGATGAACAGGTAGATAACCAGCGGCGCCAGCACAAACCCACGCAGGTTATCCAAATTCTGGTTGCCCACGTAGCAAATCCCCGCCACAGAGTCCCCGTCCACGGAGCTCAGAGCCAAAACCGCTATGGACTTCATGCTGGGGATGAGCCAGGCGGCCAAATGAAAGTACTGTGCGTAACTGGCTATCGCCTCGTTGCCCCACTTCATACCCGCTGCCAGAAACCAAGTGAGGGACAGAATCACCCACCAGATCGAGCTGGCCATGCCGAAGAAATAGATAAGCAGGAAAACGATGGTGCAAAGCGCAGGACCCGTGGTCTCGTAGTGAATGTGCTCGGCGCCGTTTTCCCTGTTGCAGGCCACCTCCTCGTGTCCGGCGATCAGCCTGACGATATATCCAACTGACACGAACATGTAGCAGGCGGAGAGGAATATGATGGGGCGCTCCGGGTACTTAAACCTCTCCATGTCGATTAGAAAAGTCGCCACAGTCGCGAAAGTGGAGATGAAACACAGAACGGACCAGAGGCCGATCCAAAACGCGGTGAAAGTCCTCTCCTCCTGGGTGAAGTACGGGTTGTGACAGGGCATGGCACAGTTCAGGATCTGCCCCGTCTTGACGCGGTTGTGCAGAGGGTGGCTGTCGCTGGTCACGGGCACCATGGGCGCACGGCAGAAGCAGCCCTGCTCGCACGGAGACGCTGCTGGTTTGTGTTTGCCGGGGATGACCCGACCGTAGCCCCCCTTCTTCTTGGTGTTGTACGGCTTTAGGGGCCGGTTGGTCGGCTTCGCCACCACGGGAGAAACAGTGGTGGTCTGGCTCCGGTTGTAGTCCATGCACAGCGTGTCCTGGTTGCCCTGCTCCGGGAGCAGGTCGCACCTCATCCGGTCCGGCCACGGGAAGCCGTACTGCCTCATGAGCGGCGCGCAGCCAGCTTTGGCCCGCTCACACACGCTCCTGCACGGCGGCAGCGGCTTCTTGTAGTCCTCCAGGCAGATCGGCGTGTACATGCTGCAGAGGAAGAAGCGCAAGTCCGGGGAACACTTGATCTCCACCAGTGGCCAGAACTGGTGCACCTCCAGGCCGGCTTCGTCCTGCGTGTCGTGGTTGAACTGGTTGGGCATGTAGGTGTAATTGTAGCCGATGCCTTTGCACAGGGGCACGGAGATCTCCTGGCACTGGAGCTCCTTCGCCGCCGAGCAGCGCGTCCCGTGCAGGAGGAGGGTTAGCAGCACGCACCATCCCGGGATGCTCCTCTCCATCGTTGTTTTTCCTGTGCGCGATTCGCCTTTGACAAAAGTGACAGCGAACTTGCTTTGCAGGCAGGCTGCAAGTCCGATTAATCCAGTAAGGCTGCTAAACTCATGCTAGTGCGCAGGCGGTCTGTGTCCCTACTCAGTGGCTTCAGTTTCCCCCCAAAAGCAACAATAACAAAAAGGTTTTACTTTGACACAGTCTGAGGATACACTCACTCTCCTCTCCCTCTCTATCCTTTGTGTCGGTGCAGCACCGTGCGGCTCTTTGCGTACTCTGAGGCTGGTGGGAGCGCTGGGTTTTATAAGGGAGGGACTAGGACACTCCCCCAGCCCGGGCGGGGAGGGAGAGTAAAGTCAAGTCAATGAAGAGTTCCTTCTATAGGTGTTTGTTTAAAATGTTCACCCTGGAGGAAAGGTTATAATCACTTTGTCCTCGTTTAGGACCCCCCTCCCACTCCCCCTCCCAATCTAAACACACAAACTCACACTAATTCACACACTGCCCTTTACAAACAGAGGGTGGGCTGTAAGATAATAGATACATTATGAGGGAATGTAATTAGGAATGCAGACAGTCAGGAGTAAACCAATATAACAGAAGCTCCTGGATGAGCCACTGATGCAAATGGAGTAATTGAAAAAACAAATAAATATAATTTCCGTTATCTTGAATGGTTTAATTCTTGCCCTTGGTCCAGTAACAGGAATCAAAATGTCATGAAACACTGAGAGTATCTGTTCTGGTCTGGTCCTGAATTTGCCACGCTGATAGCACAACATTAATGAATGCCCTGTAACAGTTCTGCTTTCCATCATCAAAATGTCCTCAGGGAAAACACTGACTCTCAGCAGACTCACACACTGAGTCTACTGGAGAGAGGGACCGAGCACCAGAGTGATTTATATTCATCTTCAAGTTTACGCTGTGAAAAATACTTGTGTTCAAATTTAAGGATGGCTTTTAATGAAAATCTGATTCCGCACAAAAACTAAATATATACAGTAGTAGCTGATTAACAGATTCATGCAAAAAAGTTGAAAAATATTGATCTGATATTTACAGCAGTTAAAAGTTGGTGGCTGTTTTCAGCCACAAATAGTATAAAAGGGAGTTTTACTGAAAATCTGAAGCTGCACAAAAACTAAATATGAGTCAAAGTCAATGGTTTTGCTAATCTTTGACATATCCAGGCTGTGATAACAAGTGACAAAAAAATATCCTATCACCAAACATTTTCTATGTTGAAAAGAGGGCATTTTGTGAGGAATTTTCCCCTTATATTGCTGACTATTTTTTTTAAAACGGGCATTTAAAGGGTTAAAATGTTGTTGTTGTTTTTTAAATATATAGTAGTTGATTAACAGATTCATGCAAAAACAGTTGAAAAAATATTTATCTGATATATTTTTACAGTAGTTAAAAGTTAGTGGCTGTTTTCAGCCACAAACAGTATAAAGGGGAGTTTTACTGAAAATCTGATCAATCTGCAGAAAAACTAAATATGAGTCAAAGTCAATGGTTTTGCTAATCTTTGACATATCCAAGACTGTGATAACAGGTAAGAAAAAAAATCTAAAATTTGTATTGAAAGTATGTAATTTTGTGTTTTCCCCCTAATAAAATCAGGGACATCATCTTTTAAATTGCCACTTGAAGAGTTAAAATTAATTATTTTAAAAAATATATTTTGCAGTTTTGATCAGGACTGAGACTGATTAACAGATTCATGCAAAAAGCCATGAATGGTATGAAAGAGTTAAATATCTGGACTGGGACAAATAATAAAAAGCTATTTTTTTTGTGGTAACTCTGGTTAGCAGAATCTTTTTGTAGTTTATTAATAAAAACATTAAAACATACTGTAATTAATAGTAAAGATATCTCCTTAGAAGTGTTTTTCCTGTTACGCATTTTCTGCTGTTTTCCAAATGTTATTTACAATCTTTTAAATCACACGTGTCAAACATACGGCCCGTGGCCCAAAAGCGGACGATCGGTGGGTCTAATCTGGGCTGCAGCATGAATTTGCAACTTGCAAAAAATAAATTACATAGAAGACTTCAATTTTTCAATGTAACTTGCTGCCGTTTCTAATTTGTCCAATGTTTTAGAAATTTCATTTTTTACAAAAGCATTCTGAACATTCTCCTGATTTTTTCGTTCTTCTTCTTTGACTGTAAACAAATGGAAAATACTCTGGAGTTGTCTTTACTTGTAGGCTATTATTCTGTTACGTTACTGGTCTGACCCTGGGCTGACCCGCTTGAGATCAAATTGAGCTGAACTTGTGTTTATATTTTAAGACGTCTTTTAAATATCTGGACTGGGACAAATGATAAAAAGCTCTCTTTCTCTGTAGTTTATCGAGCATCGTCTCAGTCAAATAAAAACATTAAACATGCTGTAATTAATAGAAAAGATATCCGCTTAGAAGTGTTTTTCCTTTGCTGCATTTTATCAGATTAACATTTCCAAATCTTATTTACAATCTTTTAAATCGCAGGTGTCAAACATACGGCCCGTGGCCCCAAATTGGCCCGCTGAAGGGTCTGATCTGGGCGTGAACTTGCAAACAGCGATAAATTACATAGGAGACTGCAGTTTTTCAATGATAGTAGCTGCTGTCCCCAATTTGTCCACTGTCTTAAAGTGTCTGTAAGTGGACAGAACTCAACACTGAGACCCAGGACTAAACAGCAGACACTAATGAGACCAAACTACACTTATTCTTCTTAAAGAAATTTCATTTTTTTAAAGGATAGTTTATTAAATGTAAACATTCTCCTAATTTACTTGTTCTTCTTTGCACTAAAACATATGGAAAAACTCTGGAGTTGTCGTTGCTTATAGGTTATTATGTTGGCATGTTACTGGTCCGACCTGCTTGAGGTCAAATTGAGTTGTATGTGGCCCCCGAACCTAAAATGAGTTTGACACCGTCTGTTTTAAATCACTCAGGGCTCTGATCCTAACCCATTTAAACCTTCAACCGTCACCGTTTGCGGTTAAAAGGCAGGTGGACACACAAATTCCTCTTGCGTGCAGCCGCTCCAGCTTCAGTTTAATGACAAGCTTGAGTAAAGCCAGTGTATTCAACGTCTCTCGGTTCGCAGTCCGCTGGAGTGAGAGACGTCTCTGGGAGTCTGACAATGTGAAAATGTGCATGCGGCCTCGGAGAAGAAAATGTGTCTACACGCCGATGTATGCGTCTGCTGGCATGCAGGGGGAACAGGAGGAAGTGTGTGTGTGTGTGTGTGTGTGGTAAGGGAGGTTACCATGGTCTTGTTAGCCCTCAGCGGGGGGTCGTCTTGGTGTAAAGGGAGGAGGCTGTTTGTCTTAACGCCGGTGCCAATGTTTCACTCAGAGCATGCTGGGCTGGCGATTACTGCGACGCAGCACCGGTCTAACAAACAAGACAGTGTGTGTGCGTATGTGTGTGTGTGTGTGTGTGCGTGCAAACAGTTCCAGAGCTCAGCCTGAATCAAATAAGCCAACACGGGCAGATACAGCAGCAGTGATAGCACTAATTAAAGTCATTCACACTTCTTATTGGATTCAACAGCTTCAAATGGAGCGGAGACAGTTTGGTAGACGGGCGCCGTGTTTCCAATCCGCAGGTTTGATCGGAGCTAATTAGCCCCGAGCGCGGGTATTTGCCAAACGGATGCTTGTTTTAGCTCGACGCGGGGTCTCAGACGGGAGTGAGGGAGGGGGAGGCGTTGACGGTGATGAGACAGGCCGTTAAAAAAAAAGAAAAAAAAAAAAAGGATGTTTTCTGTAGCTGTGGCTTTTTAGGTAAACAGTGCTCATCTGGAGAAAAAGGAAGGATGGATGATAATGCACGGTTGAGGCTCCCGCGCCAGTTTGATGGGGTAGCCTCGACGATAGCGCAGATCCTGACGAAGCACCTCCCCAGAAAGCTAACTAGACGTTGCAGCGACGTCAAAAGCTGCGATTGGTCCGCTTAGTAGCATCATGTTTCCATTTTAGTATTTCCGGCTGCTTCTCCATCTCCGCGATTTTCGAGGAAAGGCATTAAGGAAAGGTTCGGAGATGCAAACGTTTGCATGACTCGTCTTCGGTGAAGGTTTCGGTCGCCATTGTTGACAGCGAAGCAGGAAGTAGAAACAAAAATTAACGCAACTGTCAAAATAAAGCCACAGCGCCACCTAGTGTTTGGGAGGTGTTGTTACACACAAGTATAAATGGCTAACACCAGCGTAGGCTACGTACGTAAGTTACGGCTTCTATGTATAAACTGTTCTTAAGTGAGGAGGTGCACTTCACTCTAGATCAGAGGTCTTCAACAGGGGATCCGCGACCCCTAGGGGGTCCGCAGAGGTACTGCATAGGGGTCGTGAAAGTTTTGGTTGATTAGAGGTTTCTTTTACGTTCCCTTCTGCAATTTTTTCAACAAATTTAAATGTCTTTAAATACACATATACATAAGTAGGAGATCCTTGGCCTGGAAAACGCTGAAGACCCCTGCTCTCTATAGCTCTGAGTGACTTGCACAGAGCTAGAG